>CM074278.1:15495439-16095439 GCA_037194245.1 Opsariichthys bidens
GGTCCTGTTGGCTCCATCGGGCCGGGACCTCCAGTGTGCATTGGGATGGTTTGCAGCCGAGTGTGAGGCGGCTGGGATGAGGATCAGCACCTCCAAGTCTGAGACCATGGTTCTCAGTCGGAAAAGGGTGGCTTGTCCTCTTCAGGTTGGTGGAGAGCTCCTGCCTCAAGTGGAGGAGTTCAAGTATCTTGGGGTTTTGTTCACGAGTGAGGGAAGGAAGGAGCGTGAGGTTGACAGACGGATCGGTGCAGCTTCTGCAGTAATGCGGTCGATGTACCGGTCTGTCGTGGTGAAGAAGGAGCTGAGCTGCAAGGCGAAGCTCTCGATTTACCGGTCAATCTACGTTCCTACTCTCACCTATGGTCATGAGCTTTGGGTCATGACCGAAAGAATGAGATCCCGGATACAGGCGGCCGAAATGAGCTTTCTCCGCAGGGTGGCAGGGCGCTCCCTTAGAGATAGGGTGAGGAGCTCGGTCACTCGGAAGGAGCTCAAAGTAGATCCGTTGCTCCTTCACATCGAGAGGAGTCAGCTGAGGTGGCTCGGGCATCTGTTTCGGATGCCTCCTGGACGCCTCCCTAGGGAGGTGTTCCGGGCATGTCCCACCGGGAGAAGGCCCCGGGGAAGACCTAGGACACGCTGGAGAGACTATGTCTCTCGGCTGGCCTGGGAACGCCTCGGTGTCCCCCCGGAAGAGCTGGAGGAAGTTTCTGGGGAGAGGGAAGTCTGGGAGTCTCTGCTCAGACTGCTGCCCCCGCGACCCGGCCCCGGATAAGCGGTGGAAGATGAGATGAGAGATGAGACCTTAAATGTTAGGTGGGTGCATTTTCTTGCTTGATTTTGTCTTTTTTTTGTAATTTAGGAATTTTTTACATGAGATTTCCCATATTTAATGACTGGCTTAAAGTAGATTCTTTTATTAAGGAGGTTCAACGTTTTGACATTAGGCAAAATATTATCTAATTAGCTATGTATTTTATTTTTTCCACGCATTTCTGATTCTGTTTGTCATAAGTGTAGCATAATTGTTTTTTTTTGGTTTTGTTTTGTTTATTTTTTGTTAAAATATCCTGATAGTTTAACTTATGAAATTTAATTTTAGAAAGCATTAAGCCATTGGAGGTCAAGTACTTGAGACTTCACCATCTGTCTTAATAATGTTAATTCTGCTTACCTGATTCGTTCAGAAATCTGGCCTGGTGTTTGGCTGTGGTGCCTCCTCCATCTTGACACTCTTCGGCAATATATATGATTGGCCATCTGAGGACCATCGTTTGCTACGGGTCCAGTTGTCTCCTCTTCCATTTTCAGGTAAATTTAGTTTTTTTGTTTTTCACTGTACAGGAGTAAACGGGTCGGTCCACCTCAGGTGGTCCAAAAATTATGAATTTGGTTGCTTGGCCATTTTTAATGTTCTTAATTTTTTATTTTGAGTGATGATTAGTTCCATTAGATTTTTTTATTTTACTTGGTTTAACTACGGTGGCCATCCTTGTCTATATGTTTTATGTAAATAAAAATATAAATATTTTGCACATTCTTTTTCCTTACTCCATGTCTACACTAGATCAGCTGAGGAAAGTGCAGGCCGAGTCTTTGGTGTCCACCTTCCAACACCCAACTTCTTCCCACATGCAGACGAGGTAATGAATTGTTTAGCTGACTTTTGGTACACATGAATGTTTTATTTTATTAGGGCTGCATCTGATCTGAATTGTTTCTCAGATTAATTGGATAAAAAGTCACATTTTAAAATCTGTATGTATTTGAAAAGAAAGTCATCATTCTGTAGTGCCTGGCCTGGACCGGATCATGAACGACCAATTCATTTTAGGTTTTAAGAAAAGCTTTTAACTCTCTGAGTCGCATAAGTAAATCTTAGTCGGCTCCGAATGTCCTGGTCCCCCCCACGGACAAGTGACACTTTAAGTGTCGAGGTGCGAGACAAGGCAGAATCCCTTTGGATCTTCAAAGAGATACTAATCAGCTCACACCAAATTCCTTGTCCCTCACAAGACCAGTGGAATGAATTCCACGCACACACATAGAGACATTCATCAAAATATGAATATTCCCTAAGTGTTTTTCCTGTGCTTTTCTTTTGTATGCATGTCTATATTACTCCCACTTAGTTACATCTTTTAGTTGTGTTAGTTTCACTGTAAAATGCTTATATTTCAATGTAAGAACATTTACTTCCTAAAAGAGAGTCAGAAACATGCGTTTCTTGGATTCAAAACGTTCCTCTGTTAATTTCATACCTAGATATTGGTGTCTTATTGTGATAATATGCATTATTCTACTTTTAAGGTACTTTGGAGGGAAAAGAACCCAGCTTAAGCACCTCTGTAGATAATGCAAATTAGGCCATAAAAACAGACAAAGGAACGTTTTCCCGCTAAAAGTCCATGTTCCCTATTGGTCCGTACGGCCCAGAATGGGTGTGACTGGAGTTACCTTTATAACACCTAAACACAAGCGGATCCACGCTCAGTCGTTTTCATCTTAGACGAGACACACTTCTTTCTTTTATTTTCCGGCATTTTACAAACAGTTAATTCCGTTTTGAAATTCCCGCCGAAGAATCACCTCAGGAAGAGACCAATAGAAACTCCAGCTCCGCACGGAAGTTTGAACGGCATTCACCACAGCACAAAGTACAAATGCAAGTATCTGAATTAATTTCGATGCGCTTTAACTTTATTGTCTGAAGTGATTTCGTTGCTGGCTCTCAAAAGGTTGAACTGTTTGTAATCTTGCCTTCTTTGATCAACTCTTTCTTTCTTTCCTTTCGTTATTTTATTGTATGCTCTGCTTAGATTTAGTTGTATGTATTTGTGTATATATATCATATATTAAACACCTTGTATTCACACAATTCGTTGTCTCTGGGTAACTCATACATGAACCAAGTCACTTTAACGTTTGATTTCGCTAGCTTTATGCTTTTTAAATACTAGAATAAGTTTCCTTTTCGTGGCCAGAGAAGAAAACTTCCTTTCTAGAATTGATAAGAAAATCGGACTGATAGTTTTGCTGGACAAAACAAACCAGTCTTTCTAAATTAATTCTAAACTTAGAAATAATTTTAGATCATATATGTTCATGATTAATTATGATTCATTGTAATTGATTATCGATATATACCTAATTCCCTTCGTGGTTGATTCATATTCATGATTAGTCATAACGTGTTATGATTCGGTTGTGAATATATTTCATCCATTTGAGCAAGTTGCTACATATATTTTTGGTGGAGAACGCGGCATCGTTTTAAACTTGGTTTTGTGTTGAGCGACACAGTTTCAATCTTTGTGTGTTTATTAATGTGTTCATGTGCGTTTTCATGCAGTGAGAGTAGCAACGCGCGTCTCACCATTGCCCCGCGGTAACAACTGCTATATTTGTCTAACATTGTAGCTACTGTTAACCGTCTAGAATTAACTGCAGTTCACAATATTAAAATTGTTCCTGTAAAGAGGATCAAATCTCTTCACAGCACATTTTAATATTAGTTTTTCCGCCTGTTAGAACGAAGAAACCTTCTTTCAGCGCGAAGACAGATTGATTTGAGCGATGTTCCTCTTATCTTTCTAAAAGGCCTTTATTTGTATCGCTAGATTTGATTCATTGCGTATATCCAGTGTTATTCAACTAAGCGATTTGACTCTGTTAGGTCAAACCACTGGCTTAGCTACCCAGTGCTCGCCTAATGCAAATCTATTTAGAAGAACACAGTTATCTGAATTATTTGTAAATCGGAGTCATTTATTTTAACATATTGATCAAGTGTTAATTTGTAACAGCAGCGAAGAAATCCTGCAAAGTTACACATTCTTGTGCTGTAAACTAGCGCAAAAGGATCTGCTGAGATCTAAAACATTGTATGCGTGCACGAACGCATCATTATTTGATTCACTCACGACTGAGTTGAGGGTAGGTCACAGTACCTCTGACTAACCACCAGAGGGCGACCCGTGTAAGCGGGAGACACACCCCACTTTCGTGACGTCATTGTTGTGTGGGCTCACTGACGCCATCTCGTGGGCATTCTCCGTTAGGTCTGCTGCTTTTCTTTCCTCTTGTTTATTCCATTGTGGTCATTCCAATTTTTCCCTTTGGCTATTCTTAATCCTGTTTCTGTTATTTTATTGACGGCTATTATTTGGAACTTGGCATACTTATTTGGAATTTGGTTTAACAAGTTTTAATTCAAATTTAAATTAAGTTTCCCCTTCCAACACCGGGAATTCACTTACTGGAGGCACGCCACCTAGTGGGCCTTCCCCAGATAAGTCAATTTCCTTTCTCTCTCTCCTTTTATTTTTTTTGTTTGTATCATTTTACTGCAATTTCTTCCTTCTCAGCTATTTTATTAATTCTATTAGTGTTTCACCTGCATTCCTTATTATTTGAGTTAAGCCTCTCTTGTTTTGCACACTTGTTTAAATTTAATTAAACAAAGTTTTAATTTGAATTTAAATTAAGTTTTTCTGTGCCATCCATTGGCTTTTGTTCATTTTGTTGCACTCCCCCTAGCGGGCAGTCCCAGACAAAGAAGGCTTTCTCTCTTTTCTCTTGAGATTTCACTTTGAGTTGTGTTATTTCTGCTTTATTGCTTAGTTCTATTTCTGCTTTTCAGATGGTTTATTCTGTTTAATATCATTATAAGCTCCATTCCTTTACCCCATATACTTAATGATTTAAATTTGGTTTAAGCAAGAATTTAAATCTAAATTAACATTAAGTTGCAGTTGTTCAGCCATTTTGTGTACTTGCGGATAGTACTCCCCCTAGTGCTCTGTAGTGAAGTGACGGTTGTTTTCGGATTGAGTGCCAGTGAGCAGAGGCGCCTGGTCTGCCGGACACGACGCTGGCTGTGTGTGAATCTCTGACATTTCTGTTCTCGTGCTATTGGTGCTGACACGCAGCCGACATCAGCAATTGGACACTTCAGGTGTAGGAGTCAACGAGTCCAGCTGTCCACAAGGCCAATTTTGGTTAATTACCCTGATTAGGTGTCCGCACCGACGGAACCGCCCAATTTGTAGCAGTACACCACTGCGGTGACTGACTCCAAAGGGGGTTATCAGGCGAAACCCAATTTTGACTCGGCAGTCTGGCCGTTGACACGCCTCGCTTGGGTGTTGTCCAATTGTGCTAAAAGTCATTGCTGTTTGAGCGGTCGCACCGTGACACAAGGGGAGCAGGGTGCCCGGGGACACCGCAGTCGAGTGGTTGGAGCCGTCAGGGAGGTTAGCCCTGCCACTGAGTTCTCACCTGAACAATCCCAATTCACTCCAGGCATAGTTAAATGGTATACTGCCCATTCACTTCAAGTAATCCATAGAACATTAGATATTCTGTGAGCATTTAAGTGTTTGGCTTATTCTTCGGTTCTTAAGCCATACCATCCCCCTAGGGTGTATAACTCGACAGCGCCCTCGTCAGGCCTGCCATAAACCCCAGCAGTGATAGCAAGCTTAAGCCTTCTTCCTCCCCTCTATCTTTTCCTGTTCCTATTTTGTTTCTATTTATTTTTCTTTTCTCTTTAATCATTTGGTATCTTTTGTTCAGTTTTCTGTTGCTGTTCTCTTGTGTTTTTTTTTTCTTTCTTCTTTCAGTTCACGTAAAAGCAGAACCTATGAGAGCCATCAAGGAAAGCTGAATAATAGATCGACGACCCAAGCAGCCAGAGTCATTAGATGACCAACTAAGCTACCTGTCGAAATCTTTATTTAGACCCGGTGCTCACCCACACAAATCGGCCCCACCTGGCCATTCACGGCCAAAGACGTTAAGTGTCTGGCCTATATTCCACAAACTGTCCACCCCAGTTTGTCAAAATCGCACTTCGTGCACAGAATTACATATTACCGTAGCTCGATTAATTTCGCACGGACTTGCATTGGTCTCTTTGTGCTGTCTTTCTCTCGCCAACAGTGAGCCACTATGTCCCGATCATCCAGCCCTGGCACCCACTGGGATCATCTCGAGACCTGGCTGAGTGACATGACCAACACGTTCCTGCCCAACGCCGCTGGGGACCTACAGTAACTGAGCAGAGAACAACTGGACGACGACTTGAACAGGCTGATGGCCCACGATCCGACGCAGAGCTACAACCACAAAGAATGGGCCAAGATCGTCGGTGGACTCGCCCACAACCTCATCGTCCAGGCACGTCTCAGCGAACAGAGCAACATCCAACTGGAGCAAGAAGCAACAGCGCTCAAGCTCCAGGCCGAGGAGGCCAGGAGAAACCAGGCCACTGCTCAACAGCGCCTAGACCAGCTACTCCTCGAGACCCAGAACCAGCACGGGACAGCGGATGAAAAGGACCCAGAGCTGCAGGAGAAGGTGGAAAGACTCCAAAAAGCCCTGGCAGAGCTCCATCTAGAGACAGAGCATAAAGAGCAGTTGGAGAACGAATCCAGAGAGGAACTGACTGGAAAACTCCAACAAAGTGGTGCTCTCCTAGCAAGAGTGGAGACTGAACTAAAAGAAAGGGACGCTAAGGCCAAGGCCTGTGAAAACCACCTGCAGGCGGCCCGAGCTGAAATCCTTTCTTTAGTACAACAAAGAGACTATTTAAAAGATGAACTTGACATTGTTCACAGAGAATTGAAATACTCTTATAACCTGCAAAGTTACCAGGGAGGGGAAACACCCATCACAGTTTTCCCTGGCCCGTGAGCCCAGGCCTCCCAGTCAAGAGTCCCTTGTACAAAAAGGGGGTGAAAGCTCACCGTTCAGGATGCCACCCTCCGGCATCCCAGACCCTTCATCGGCAACAAAGGGGTGGGAGCCTTTCCAGAAAGTCCGTGCCACAAGTCACAGCATGGCTCCCAAAGAACTTGACAAGCTTGCCAGAAACATTCCCACATTCACCCCAAACCCTGCAGGAGGCCACGATGTGCACGCCTACTTGCAGGACATAGACTTTCTTTTGCAAAATGTGCCCAACGTGAATGCATGGGACAGATTGTATTTGCTCAGAATCACGTCAAGCCGTGATGTGCGAAGCTTTCTAAATCGGCAATCAGAAACTGTCAAGTCCGACTACCAGAAGCTGCGACAGGCTCTGATCAGAGAGTTTTCTGACCCTGAATCGGACCAAGGGCTCATCGCTGCTATGGACCTTAAACAGGGCCGACTTGAAACTCCACAGGCTTACTACAACAGGCTGCGACGGGCCTACTTCGGAGCACGCAATGAGCCAGGCATGGAGGAGGACTTCAACTTCAGAACTCTGTTCCTCCGAAACCTGCATCCTGCGGTGAGTCATCACCTAGGAGTCCTGGCCTGTCCGCGCAGCATGTCTACCCAACAGCTGCGAGACTTAGTCCATAAGGCTCATGTCAAGCAAAAGACTGTTTCTGAAAAGACTGTAAAAAACCCAGCCATCTACCCTGTCTCTGCTCACTTTCAAAATGAACTGGCCCTAGAGGGCGCACAGCCACCCCACAGTGACAGAGTGTATAACAGGCCGTCAAAGCCGCTCCCAGCCAGCAGAGGGCAGCCTCACGCTGAGGGTGCCCGTCCCAAGCACCCGGCCGGACGCTCTGAAAGAACCTGGGACTACTCAGGTCCATCCAACAACCCAAAGGGTGATGCGGCGTGGAATGCCAGCCGACGGTCCAGAAATGGCAGACACTCATCTGCCAGAGCATCAAGTCCCAACAGCCAGCAGCGGAATGCCTCTCGACAGGTCCCTAACAAGCCCAAGTCTGAGCCCTCGCAAGAGCAGAACAGAGCAGCAGCGTCTGAGTCTGCGGAGATCTTGAGGATTCTCAAGGAACTGATCCAAAAGAAACCCCACAAGGAAGACAAGACAGAGAAGCCAGACTCCTTATGACTAGGAGTGAGGCCTGTCTCCAAGATCAGCTCTGACATTCCTCAGACAGAACCTAAACCCCAGATCCCTGCTGACCAGCCACTGACCACAGAAACAGCTCACGCATCACTAAATGACAGCACCTCTCAATCACCTCAGCTGATGGTTGCACACCCGGAGCAGACCAACACCTTTCATCACGCTGTCAACAAAGACTCCAAGGTACCAGAAAGTGCTGTTTTGGTTGTCTGCCTCCCTAACGAACTGCAAGAGACCGGCCCCAACTGCCTATCGGTCAGCACACAAGCCCCAGTACCAAGACTCCTGGGGAATCTGATCGAAAAGGGGGTGGCCCGGAAACTCTACCTCACCATCACTGTGGAAAATGATGTGAAAATTGAAGCCCTGGTAGACACCGGCGCAGATCTCACTTTGATGTCATCAGACCTCTTTGATAGACTCAGAGCTGAAGCTAAGAGACAGAATCGAACTCTTAAATCACAAAAATGTGAGTTGAATGTGCAGTCATACAGTCAAGATGAGGTCCAACTTGAACAGATAGCTCCCATTCACCTGACCATCGGTCCAATGAGCCTGGTACATCCTGTGTACATATCACAAATGGACACATTTCCCCTTCTCATTGGCAAAGATCTGCTAGATCGCTTTGAGCCCTTATTGGACTTCAGACAGCTGAAAATTTGGGCTCAAGTACGAGAACCTCTGTCTCTCCAGTCACCCAGATCACCTGAGCCAGACTGTCAGGTCACCGAGGTCACGGGAAATCTCACAGCTAGGCGTGAGAACATCGTCTCAGCACCAGAGCAAAGTTCAAGTTCGCTACTCTGCACTCTGCAACTTAACAGAGACTCTGACTCCTACTGCCCTAAGGTCATGGCAGACCTGCAACTGAATGATGCAAAGACAACATACATTGTTCTCGCACTGTGGGCTGACAACTCAGCCATCAGTCACACACTCTGCAATGCTCTCATTGAGGACACACCTGACCTTCCGTCTGCCAAAAAGCGCACCCGCTTCCCTTTGGACCCTCATCTGTCAACCATGACAACTGCCAAGGGCATCTGCGTTTTGAACTTGAAATGGAACGGCCGGTGTTTGACTCATTACTTCCTGGTTCTTCGGGACCTGCCACATGACGTCTACATTGGAGCGGACGTTTTGATTCGCCTCAAGGCTCATGTAGACTTTATTAACGAGGTGGTGTGGGCCCCAATGACCTCACAGCCCCCTGTTACGCCCGTCGACACTGAGAACCTCCTGTCAGGCCAGACCATTCCAGAGGTCTGCACCCTGGTCAGTGAACAAGGAACTGTAGTACCAGCTTACACCAAAGGGGTTGCTGTTCGGCTCAACATGCGACGTGGTCAAACTCTAAACCACACACTGGGTTTCTTTCAACAGTCACCTGAATGCGTAGAACTTGGACTCACTCTGGAAGCCACTCCCCTCACGGAAGTGTCATCCCGCGTAGTCTACATCCTGTTCAACAACTGCACGGCAACAGACATTGGAATTCCCAAGGCCTACCGCTTGGGTTGGCTAGTGAGTCACGATTTCCATGACTTTGATCTCACTTTACCAGTCATTGGTTCAATCCCATCTGTAATGATACCAGAAGGGAGCTTGGACAATACAGAGGTCACAGCACCCTTCAAGATCATTTCCATAACGTCTGTCATGCCAGTGGCCACAGAACAAGTATGCAGAACGGAGCTGACAGAGGACCGACACCTTACAGTGTACACAGTCTCTAACCAGCCTGCTTGTGAGAGTGATGAAATTGCTTCACCATTGACTGCTGACTTGACCAGTGCCACAACAACGGAAGAGCCATTCCCAGGATTTGAGACTCAGGTCCAACAAATTCTGAAAGACGCAGACGCCTTAAAGAACAATGCAGACCGTCAAAAACTCAGACAGGTCCTGTACAAGTTCAAAGCATCATTTGCCAAAGACTCTTTAGACTGTGGCCTCACTAACCTCCACACGGTGCGTATTCCAACACACCCAAATGCTCCTCCCACTTTTGTCAAGCAATACAAGATTCCCATCGCCTCACAGGAACCAGTGCAGGAAATCATCGACTCCATGCTTGACAAAGGTGTCATCCGTCCATGCAACAGCACCTATTCTGCCCCCATATGGCCCGTTCTCAAGCCAAACGGCAAGTGGCGACCTACAATCGACTACAGGAAGTTGAACCAGCAAGTGCCGCTGTCACGATGGCCCATGACACAGCTGGAGCAGGAGCTACCTAGAATCAAAGGGGCCACAATCTTTTCTACACTCGATGTTGCCTCGGGATTCTGGACCATACCCGTGCATCCAGGGGATCAACACAAGCTGGCTTTCACCTTCTGCAACCGACAGTACACTTTCACAAGGTGCCCGTTCGGCTATGCCAACTCACCAGCTGAGTTCAACATCTTCCTGAACAAAGCATGCCCAGATGCCAGAATTAGAGGGAATTTAATTTATGTGGACGATGTTTTGATGAAAAGCACAACTGTGGCTGACCACATGAAAGAGATAGACCATGTTCTAACGCAGTTAACGGCTGCTGGCGCAAAGATTGCCCTCCACAAAGGACAGTGGTGCCGAACCAAGGTCAATTATGTGGGTCTACTCATCGGATCCCAGGGTATTGAACCACAGTCCAGCCGTGTCCAAGCCATTCAGAACATCAAGCCTCCCACCAATGTCTCAGAGCTGCGCAGTTTTCTAGGTGTCTGCAACTACTCACGGCAGTTCATTGAGAACTACTCGGACATTGCACGACCTCTAACTGCCCTGCTGAAAAAGGACTGCCCGTTTGTCTGGACAGAAGCTCAAGCAACTGCCATGAATGAACTGAAACGACATTTGTGTACAGCTCCATGTCTGGCTTATCCTGATCCACAGAAGGAGTTCTACTTGGATGCTGGATTCTCCGACGACTGTCTTAGTGCTGGTCTTTACCAACGATACGACCAGGACAAAAGAGTGGTTGCATATGCCAGTAAAACACTTCTATCACCAGAGTGTAAATATTCAGACTGTGAAAAGGCTTTGCTCTGCACTGTATGGGCTATCCAAAGATTCTCCAACTACATTGGAGCACAGAAGGTTATTATAGAGACTTGTCACCAGCCTGTCACGTTCCTCAACAGCCCACGCATCCGAGATGGTGTGGTCACCAATTCACGCATAGCCACATGGTTGATGGCCCTCCAGGGGCGCAGCGTTGAGGCACGATACGCTCAAAATCACAAGTCTGTGCTGGGCAACGGCTTGGCCGCCTGCCAAAACTGCTCTGATGACACACCAGCTGCGACGCTGGACGGAGAGAGACCCCAACAACAACCACTGTCTTGTCACAGGTACTTCGAAGAGAATGCGTGCCAGGGCATGCCCACTGCCTACGTCGATGGATGCTCCTACAACCATGAGGGCACCTTAAAGGCAGGTGCAGGGGTGCTATGGTTAAACAACTTACCGTGCTTACCGCGACACTTCAAGTTGGGTCCCCAGTCATCACAGTATGCTGAGGTTGCAGCCATCCTCATAACCCTTCAAATTGCTTCAGCCCATAACATCAGAGAACTCCTCATATGCACAGACTCTAACTATGCCAGACTCAGTTTCACATGCCACCTTCCGGGCTGGAAACAAAATGGCTTTAAGACCGCAAATAACAAGCCGGTCAAACACCAACACCTGTTCCAAGCATGTGATGACATCACTCGAACACACGACATGATCATCTACTGGAAAAAGGTGAAAGGCCACTCAAAGCAACCAGGCCTTGACAAAGACTTGAATGACCAAACTGATGCCCTTGCCAAGACTGGCGCATCACATGGCAAACCATGGTCACCTCCATCCCAGCCGCCCACCCATAGTGTGGCAGCAATAACTCGCAGTCAGCGAACAGTTCCTGCAACTGTGCCTGCTTCACAGCCACTATCGCTTGCCCCACAAATTTCCAGCAATGACATAGCTGATCTAAAAGCTTCTGACTCTTCCATACAGGCTATGATAAACCACCTCTCAGACCCCTCCAACCACCCGATCGCAGCATCTGACCACATTGCGGCCCCTGGCATCAAACGCTTGCTAGAGAAGAAGGACATGCTGCGTGTGGACAAAAACATCCTGTGGTATGTCCCTGACGCCCTAACCGCGCCAAGGCTTGTGGTGCCACAGGGCCAAAAGGGGGTCATGCTAATGTACGCCCACGACGCACCATTTGCCGGACACCATGGTACCAAAGCAACTTATGAGACTTTGAAACAAGTGGCATACTGGCCCGGCATGCAGCAAGACGTGGCAGAGTATGTCAGAGGGTGTCTGGTTTGCTGTCAATTCCAGCCAGCAAACCCAAATCACAGAGCCCCACTGCAACGCAGAGGAGTCACATTCCCATGGTCGGACCTCCAAATAGACTGGGTGGGACCTCTGCCCAGGTCGACAAGAGGTAACAAGTACTTCCTCACGGTGGTGTGCCAATTCACCAAGTGGGTAGAGTGTCTTCCAGCACCTAACGACACTGCCCAGACCACGGCATACCTCCTGATGAACCACATCTTCTCCAGGTTCGGACTGCCACTGAGAGTCAACTCTGACAGAGGCACTCACTTCACAGCTGACATCATGCAGCATATGTGGAAACTCCTGGGTATACAAGCTCAACTGCACATCAGCCACCATCCCATCTCATCAGGGCAAGTGGAACGAACCAATCGAACTGTGATCAGCATGCTGAGAAAATATGTGTCGGCTAACCAGAAAGACTGGGATGTGAAACTTCCTCTGGTGCTTATGGCCATCAGAGCTACACCGCAGGAGTCAACACGTGTGTCTCCCTTTGAACTAATGACAGGCCGGCAGATGACACTGCCGCTGCACCTGCTGTATCAACCGGGAGACTCCAGCCTTGTCACAGCCTACACCACTCACCAGTACCTTGACGAACTACACAGACACCTGAGAACAACATTTGCTTTTGCCCAACAACAGCTTCAAAAGAGTGCTGAGGGCCAGAAAGCATATTATGACCGGAAAGCATCACACCAGGAACTGACGGTGGGTGACAGGGTCTGGTACTACCGTTTCATCCAGCCACCCAAGACAGCCTCCAAGCGGCTGTCAAAGAAACTTCTGCCTCACTGGATGGGACCTTACGAGATTGTAGACAAACTTTCCCCTGTTGCGTACCGAATCCAACTGAGCCGGGGACAGAAAGACCCAATTTTCAAGTGGGTCCACCGTAACCAAATCAAAAGACATGTGGCTGCTGACAGAGACAGGCAGGGAGGGGACAATGCAAGCTAAACTCTGTTGCAATCCTCGGAGCTAAAAGACTGTCCTCACCAACAAAGGACATCCCTCGCTGACCTACCAATCCCCCCCCGCTCTCTCTCTCTCCCTCTCTTCTGTGCCAGGATGCTGCTGTGGCTCACCCTCCTGTGCCTCCAGGCAACCAGAGGACAGCTGTCTGACCTAACATCACCAGGTCCAGCATCTGACATTGAACTGAGGGGACAAGCAGGACAACTGAAACCCACCTGCTGCCCGACCATCATGATCCACTTGCCAGAGGAACGTCCCACGATGTTCCAAACATGAACGTCGTCGGCCGAAAGGGGGACTGTAGTGCCTGGCCTGGACCGGATCATGAACGACCAATTCATTTTAGGTTTTAAGAAAAGCTTTTAACTCTCTGAGTCGCATAAGTAAATCTTAGTCGGCTCCGAATGTCCTGGTCCCCCCCACGGACAAGTGACACTTTAAGTGTCGAGGTGCGAGACAAGGCAGAATCCCTTTGGATCTTCAAAGAGATACTAATCAGCTCACACCAAATTCCTTGTCCCTCACAAGACCAGTGGAATGAATTCCACGCACACACATAGAGACATTCATCAAAATATGAATATTCCCTAAGTGTTTTTTCTGTGCTTTTCTTTTGTATGCATGTCTATATTACTCCCACTTAGTTACATCTTTTAGTTGTGTTAGTTTCACTGTAAAATGCTTATATTTCAATGTAAGAACATTTACTTCCTAAAAGAGAGTCAGAAACATGCGTTTCTTGGATTCAAAACGTTCCTCTGTTAATTTCATACCTAGATATTGGTGTCTTATTGTGATAATATGCATTATTCTACTTTTAAGGTACTTTGGAGGGAAAAGAACCCAGCTTAAGCACCTCTGTAGATAATGCAAATTAGGCCATAAAAACAGACAAAGGAACGTTTTCCCGCTAAAAGTCCATGTTCCCTATTGGTCCGTACGGCCCAGAATGGGTGTGACTGGAGTTACCTTTATAACACCTAAACACAAGCGGATCCACGCTCAGTCGTTTTCATCTTAGACGAGACACACTTCTTTCTTTTATTTTCCGGCATTTTACAAACAGTTAATTCCATTTTGAAATTCCCGCCGAAGAATCACCTCAGGAAGAGACCAATAGAAACTCCAGCTCCACACGGAAGTTTGAACGGCATTCACCACAGCACAAAGTACAAATGCAAGTATCTGAATTAATTTCGATGCGCTTTAACTTTATTGTCTGAAGTGATTTCGTTGCTGGCTCTCAAAAGGTTGAACTGTTTGTAATCTTGCCTTCTTTGATCAACTCTTTCTTTCTTTCCTTTCGTTATTTTATTGTATGCTCTGCTTAGATTTAGTTGTATGTATTTGTGTATATATATCATATATTAAACACCTTGTATTCACACAATTCGTTGTCTCTGGGTAACTCATACATGAACCAAGTCACTTTAACGTTTGATTTCGCTAGCTTTATGCTTTTTAAATACTAGAATAAGTTTCCTTTTCGTGGCCAGAGAAGAAAACTTCCTTTCTAGAATTGATAAGAAAATCGGACTGATAGTTTTGCTGGACAAAACAAACCAGTCTTTCTAAATTAATTCTAAACTTAGAAATAATTTTAGATCATATATGTTCATGATTAATTATGATTCATTGTAATTGATTATCGATATATACCTAATTCCCTTCGTGGTTGATTCATATTCATGATTAGTCATAACGTGTTATGATTCGGTTGTGAATATATTTCATCCATTTGAGCAAGTTGCTACAATTCCCAGTGTTCAAATTGAAGGCTTTGAGAACAAATTGTTTGAAATGTAGGATGTGACCTCATCATGAAAAAGAGGTTTTAAAGTCCCCCTGTAGTCAATTATTTTAATTTATCTATAATAATTGTATACAGTGAATATAGTGTTATTTTACATTTAATTATATTTCTATACCTGAAGTGAATGCTACAGGCCCTGATGATTCCACAGCGAGAACCTCCCTCCCACGCGGCCCCCGGTGTCCATCCGGAACCGCTTATCCCCTCTCCGCAAGACGGAATGTGATTGTGTGATCATCTGTGTTTCCATCACGTCCACACTATCTCAGCTAAAGGTAAGGTTTTCTCGGTGCTCGTTTTCTCGATGTCACTGCACAGATACCCTCCATCCTGAATGGTGACGAGCGCATCAGAGCTGTCATGCTGCACACTGGGGTGAACTGCATCAGGCTACGGCAGACGGAGATTTTGAAGCAGGACTTCAGGAGCCTGAACGAGACGGTACACAGCACATTGCCTGCGACAAGGATCATTGTGTCCGGAATGCTTCCGACATACCAATGAGACCATGAAAGGTTCAGTACATTGTTTGTATTAAATGTTGGTGTAATGAACAGAAACTGCTGTTTGTAAATAATTGGAAACTTTTCTGGGAGCGACCTAGGCTGTTCCGTGCTGATGGCCTGCACCCCAGCAGCATCGGAGCGGATCATTTACCACACGGACACATTATACAGACACACACAACAAAATTGAAGTCTCGCTTACCCTCAAGTCTTATCGAAAATCATCCCAATGGCTGTTTTCTTGCAAATACATGGTCACTTTGACATATAGGTGTGTGTATTTTTTTAATTTTTGCCCAATTAAGCGGCAAAAAGCACTCAGTTCAGTCCTCGTGCTCTGAGCAGCGGCTTCATGTCATGCATATGTTGAAATGAGTTGTCTTTCGCTGCTAATATCGCTTCAACGGTTTAAAACCACTTGATTTAAACCGCAATGCTTAAAAACCCATGCAAATGATTTCTGTGCGCGCACTTTGGGAGTTCATATTCTGGATATTTTGCGATTATAACTCTTTAACATCAAGCACGTCCCGCTCTTTATATTCTTATTGGCATTTGTCTCCTAAACTCTGGAATACCCTTCCTGATAATGTTCTGGGCTCACTCTCAATAGCCCAGTTTAAATCTAGATTAAAGATGCATCTCTTGCCAAGCATTCACACAATGCATCTTTGCATTATGGCATTATGGCCATCTTTGCCAAATGTTATGAACAGCAGCTACGTTCATTATTCTCCATTTGCTTTTCTGTTTTATCTCTGCATGGCCATCCCTAGGTGACTAGAGAGGACATCAGCTCCAGTTTGGATCCAAGACTTCAGATGCCTCAACACCTGTGAAGAACGGCACCAACCCCTGCGAGGACTTCAGATCACAAACTCTGGATCAACATGCACCAATGCTACATGTTTCTATATATCCTAATAATTTGTTAACAACGTATTCATTACTTAAATAAGCTCATTGTTTCTCTGGGACTTGTGCAGCGATCAACATCATAGCTGTGCTATATATTGGATATAGCCATTGAACTTTAAAAAAAAAAAAAAATTGAATCAATGAAGAAACACTAAATGATCGTTTAAGTTAAACATCTACAATTGTATTCTTTGTCATTGTCAACTTCGGCTTGCTCATTGGAGTTTGTGAGTAAAAATAAAAAATGATAAATGCTAGGTGTGTATTACAGTTTTAATGAATGTTGTCAAACAACCATCTTAAACAGACCATGGCATAAATTGAATTGTTAACTTTATTGAATTGCTTGCAATTTTAAGCTGTAATCAAGCAGGCGAAAGAAGGGTTTAATTTATTACACTCTGTAAAATATGACATAAAGGTGTGCTTCACATTTCTTAATAAGGAGGTAGAGTTGCAGTTAGTGTGAAAGGAGGGTCACGGAATGGTTTTTTTTTTGTATATCCACACACTATTACAGAAGGATCAAGCAGATTTAAAGGTTGTGAATGATGGGTTACAGAAAAGTGTCCCTATGTTTATTTTAATATATTCTGATTTGTAACCAGTATGCAGTAGCCTTTAGCTTATCATTTAAGGCATTATTTAAAAATCCATGTACACAATTTATCCCGAGTGCTTTTTTGATGCATATATTTAAAAAAGGGAAAAAACGCAATTTAGTATTAAATGTGAAGGTGTCCCTGGTAAATATTAATATAGTAAGTATAATGAACATATGAAACTAATCGATGCAAATTCTCTAAGTGCATGATGATACTGTTTTTTTTGTTTGTTTTAATACTCATGGTATGCATGAAAAATTTGAAATCTCAACACTACATGTATGTTATTCAATGCTTGTAAAAAAGACATGACTCTCAAACGAACAAATGATCCGTGCATTAGATATTTATTTCATTTTTTAAATTACATTAAAAACGAGTTCTCTACGGGTTTATCTTGCCACCGGGGCATGGCTGCACGTTCAAACATAGGATTTTGAATGTTGACGATTCATCGTATAGACGTCGTCTAGAGGTAAGGAAGACGGCTCGTTTAAAAAATAAAAACGGCCCCGATATTAAAATGGAATGCAATGTTTATCAGATGCTACGATCTTTCACAGACGTCTCCGCGACGTCCGTGTGCTATCTGGGATGGTTATTCCTTTGTTTACCTCGCATTTCTTCGGTGTGACGTATTATTGTTGACAGTTATGCAATGAAATAATGCACCAAAAAAGTCTCCCGCTAGCTGAAAGTTATATGGGTTTGTAGCTTAGAGTCTGATGAACAAAATAAGACCACCCACACACAAAAAAATACAAAGATAGGTGGTATCTAGTGCTAAATATCCAAACATGGCAGTCTGTTTATTTGACTTCACGCTGTGCACATCCTATTATTTTGTTTCTACAACTGAAGGGAACCAATGTATGGAAACGACACGACTAAAAAAATAGTAGCCAATGAGAACACGATTCCAACGACACTCGGGAAGTTCGAATCGGTTCAATAAGCGCGAATCTTTATTCATTTGAATCAGCCGTTCCTGACTGGAGTAGCAGCGACGTAGCCTGTGACAAGCCACACCTGTCATTTGACCGCTATAAGAGCCTACAATAAGAAGACGGTCTCTTTACAACAGCGGTTTTCGCGTTTTACTGGACGTTATCAACAACAAAATGGATCGTAAGAAGTTTTTCTCTGCCGAAGATGTTTTGTTTGAGATCACTCGAAGCAGCGATGAGGACAATATTGAGGAGGAGAGTGATGACAGCGACGAGTGTGATATGCTTGTGGACGGAACGGATGAGCCTATTGTAACTCGGTGAGTAGCTTCATCTATCTATCTATCTTTCTATCTATCAAATATATATATATATATATATATATATATAATATATATATATATGTGTGTGTGTGTAATATATGTGTAATATTCTTATGAATAAGCATTGTAATCAAAGCGTTTTTTTTATATTTATTTAGTTCTATCTAGTTACATCTACATAGCTAGGACAAGAGTAAAGCTTATATATATGCATATATACACATACACATATGTTATATATATACATAATTTATAAATGTAAAATTTGTATGTGTCCTAGGGTAATGCACTTTAGTGGATGGAGTTGTATGCTAACATAACACAAAATTCCTTTCTGTATCAACATTCATCAGATAGATTGCCGATTGGTATATGCGTCCTTTGTAATGCATGCTAGCTGAACGTCTGTCCATCAGATAGAATGCCGATTGGTATATTCGTCCATTGTAATGCATGCTAGCTGAACGTCTGTCCATCAGACTGATTGCTGATTTGTATAGGTGTCTATTGCAATGAATGCTGGTAACATCAGCCGGCCATCAGATTGATTGTTGATGGGATGGCCGGCAATTTGAGTGAATGCTATCTGTATGACAGTATGAATGTTGATTGAATGGCTTGCCATACCAAAACTTTATAGAAGTATTTTCTTTACACCCAATGCTAATTCTCTTTTGTTTGCTTTCAATTCAGCAGCCATCGAGTTGAATCTTCAGATGAAGAGTGGCATCCCAGCACCTGCCAGCCAGCAGAAAAGAGACGCAATCTCTCTGATGTTCAAAGACCTGCCCTTGACCAGAATCTACCAGTCAAAGGTAGATGCAAAAAGGCTGTCAGGAAAACCAAATCCTTACCCGCTGTATCCACAAGCACCCCTACAGAAAAGTGGAACTGTTCAAATGACGAGGACATCACACCTCCACCTGCAGTCTTCAGACCCTTTAGAACACCAGGCCCACAGCTGATCCTCACTGCATCGTACACTGTGCTGCAGTTGTTCCAGCTCTTTATTTAATAAACTCTAAAGTGTCTTCTTTCCAAAGATATCTAAATTGTGCATGTAGTGCAAATTGTTTAGCAACTGCAATTGTTTTAGTTTGGGGAGGTCACTTCTGGAGGTGTGGGCCAAGCCGGGGGAGGAACAAAGTCAACAGACATAGTCTTGGAAAAAAGTTTGCAGGAAGCCCATTTTTCATGCACTCTTCCTCAAAATTGAAATATAAACTGCTAAGGCTTGTGCCTTTCAATACTTTAGCTAATTGGAGTCCTCCAGGTCTATTTTCATATTTTTGTACATGAAATAGCAAAGCATTTTTTGTAGTGCAAATTATTTTTGCTGCATTTGAACGTGTTTAACTTTTTATCTGTTTCAACATTTTCAACACAGGTTGATTGTTAATAGAGTCCCAAGTGTCTTCTTTCCAAAGAGGTCTAAATTGTGCATGTAGCACACTTATCAGGAATTAAACATATTTTAATTCAGGTACGTCCTTTCAGCTCTGAGCCGCTAAATGGAGCTGACAGCTAACAGGCTATGTGGTTCCTACCCGGAATGATGAGAGGCCTTTTCTCTTCTGTGCTTAAATCCGCCTTAATCATACGACCTCCGACTCTTAACAGTCCGTTCTGAACGATGAAAGGGTCCAGCTTTCGTAGTGTGCTAGTTTTGGGAAGCACTCTGTTGCATTTGAGACACTGTAGCTCGTGGGCATACGCCTCTTCTTGCGCTGCTCGTATGACAACTTCTGTGCTTTGAAGTAGTGTGTCAGCATTAAGGGGTAAGCTACAACAGTGCCATCCTCTGCATGTCTGTGGAATGTCGCCTTTTTCCTGCTTGTAGGAACGTGCAATGTGAATAAGCTTTCCAACAGCTCTGATCAGACGATTCCAGTCTGAAAAGCGATCAAAGCATTTTGAAACTCTGGTGTGTAGCACTGTCACTTCTGGACGCACTTCTGAATCTCTTTCAGGGTCGATAAGCGCATTCTTTCAAGAATGTCTCTGTTCTCGGGTGTAATAAGAATGCTGGTACACTAAACCATATGGTATCTTGCAATTTAGTTGGAGCCACTGGTCGTGTAGCGACATCTGCTGGATTATGTTCTGAGCTCACATAATGCCATTGTTCTGGATCAGTACTGTTACGAATTCTCTGCATGCGATTGCTCACGTAAACATGAAATCTGCGCTTCTCATTATAGATATAGCCAAGCACTACTCTACTGTCTGTGTAGAAAGTGATCTCGTCAAATTTGTCAGCGATTTCCGCAGTGATCGTTTCCATCACACTCACAGCAAGAACGGCTGCGGTGCTAGCTTCGCTTTGCCTGTGACGAACCCCACGTGACAGTTACCTTCTGAGTCGACAGTCTGAAGATAAGCAACTGCTGCGATCACCTTTTCTGAAGCATCAGAAAACACACAAAATTGTTTGAACTTAGCACCTGACGTTGATGTGGCACCATAGCTTCTCTGAACTTGTACGTGTTCTAGCTCTTGCAGAGAATTCCTCCATTTTTCCCACACTTCCTGTCTATCTGCAGGTAAGGGTACGTCCCAGTCGGTAGTGTTCTCGGTTAACACTCTTAACAGCAATTTCCCTTGAGATGGGAGCTACGAATCCTAGTGGGTCGTACAAACTATTAATCACTGACAGCAATCCTCGTCTGGTGTAAGGCTTGTCGTCTTCCTGCACGCGAAAATTGAAACAGTCTGTATCTAGGTTCCACAGCAAACTGAGACTGCATTGCATGGGAAGTGCGCTGACACCTAAATCTAGCTCTTTTAGAGAGTTAGCATAATCTTCGGATGGGAAAGCCCTCATAACCTCCCTGCTGTTTGAAGCTAACTTGTGTAGCTTTAAGTTAGATCCTGCTAACATATTCTGCGCTCTTTTTAGAAGGTCGATAGCTATCTCTGGGGATGGTACAGATTTTAATCTGTCGTCCATGTAGAAGTCGCGTTCTACGAACTGTCGGGCATCATGACCGAATTCTGGCTCTCCTTCCTGAGCTATGCGCCTAAGACAGTAGATAGCCACTGCTGGAGAAGGACTATTACCGAATACGTGTACTTTCATGCGGTATTCTGCAACCTCATTCTCGGGGTCATTTTCGCGAAACCACAGGAATCGGAGATGGTTTCTGTCCTCGTGTCGGACTTTAAAGCAGTGAAACATTTGCTGGATATCTACCATAAAGGCGATCGGCTCTTTACGATAGCGCATGAGGACTCCGAGAAGACTGTTATTTAGGTCGGGACCCGTCAAGAGAACCTTATTCAACAACGCACCTTTGTATTGGGCGCTCGAGTCGAAAACCACTCGGATCTGTGATGGCTTTTTCGGGTGATAAACGCAGAAGGACGGTAGGTACCAACACTGTTCATTGTCACCGAGTGCGGGAGCTTCTTCGGCGTGGTCATTCTGGAACAGCTTCTCAATAAACCCTACAAAGTCTCTTTTCATTTCAGGTTTCTTCCTGAACGATGTGAACGATTGTTAGGAAGGTGCTCCCTGGGCCGTCTAAATGGAAGCGGAGCGACCCATGAGTTTTCCTCGTCTTTATAGACTTCTCTGTCCATAATTCGTATAAAGTGTCTGTCTTCTATAGACGGAGCTATTTTCTCATCGTCTTTCGTTCTTTGAAACGCATTCCACTCTGTCAAACAGAGTTTCTTTATTACACGACACGTTTGAGGACCCATTCTTCATGGTGTAATGGTTAGGACACGGGTTAAAGTATGTCGGCTGACCATTTTCAAAGATATTAGAGCGGTAGGACTGAACTACGGTAGGTGTGTGAACTTTTCCGAGACACATATCTTCAACAACTACCCATCCTAGGTCTAACCTTTGTTTGTGAGCTTTGTGGACTCTAATTATGTCCCTGCCTAATAGGAGGAGAATAGGAACGTGTGGATCTGGTTCCGGAATGTACTTCGCGAGATGTTTTAGATGCTTGTGGTTGCTGACCACTTTTGGAGTGGGAATTTCCAAACAAACATCTGGAATTTCGTTGCATTCTAGCAGCACTGGTAACGGTAAGACTAAACTACTGTCAGACGATTCCGCTTGAAACCCTCTAGCTAGCCTGCCTTCTGATTCAATCGTGCCAGCGCATGTTTTGAGAGTATAAGCTACATTGTTCCCAGTAACGCCAAATGCCTCGAAGAATTCTGATCTAGCTAGCGATCGGTTACTTTGGTCATCTAGTATAGCGTACGTTTTGACTGCTTTCTCTGGGTGTCCCTCAGGAAACACTTTGACGAGACATACTTTGGAACATGAGCACGGAAGTTGACCGACTCCACATACCTCCGTGCAAGCTGACGAAACTTCGGATTCCGTGGGTGAGCTCTCACTAACTTCGTGATTCTCTAATGTTGGGGGTATGTTTACATGTTTTACATGTTTACATGTTTATGTTGGGGGTATGCATACAGTATGTTTCATAAAGTCTTTCCCATATCAGATTGAGCCCTTGTAACGGATGATTAATGTGCACGGCTCTTATACGTTTTGCATGCTCAGTCGATTCGCGCCCTAGCCATCTCACTAACAAGTCCATCTCTTCGCTAGGTGAAAGGTTAAGGTCTTTAGTAGCGTTCATGAAAGATGCTCTCCATGCTATGAACGTTTCTGGCAGATCGTTAAACTGTGTAAGGCTGGTAGAGACCAACTCTCATCTTGCGATGAACTTAACAACATCGGACATTCCATTGTTTGCATAGAGGTTTCCTTGATATTGTTCAGTTTGTAACGGTGAAGCTAACTGAGTCTGAGAATAATGAAGCGGCATTCGCCTATCTGCATTCCTTCTGTCACTGTCTCTAAATGATGCAGATTGTTCGTGATACACATTATGAGATTGCTTGGAGAACGCCTCGCTCTGAATCGGGCGTGTAAACTGCGCATCCGCCGATTGCGGGTTAACGGAACTGCGCACCCTCTGCTGCTTGAGACTTGAGTGGCGTGAAACAAAGGCTGCACTGACCTTGCTGCTGCGAGTAGGATAACGTGATCTGTGTCTGTCGCGTCTCTGAAACATTAATGCCTCCGTTATCATGAAACGGTCCATCGAGCACTGGCATTCGTGAATCTGCGACACTATCCGCTTGTTCTGATAAATAAGCATGCGTGCGCTCTGTCGCGTCTTCTCGCGACAGCTCTGTAATGCTTAAATTTCCTCTACTTTCTTGTTCTGCTGCCATCTCTAAAGCTTTCGCTTTCGCTTGTATAGATGCAGCTCTTTTTTCCAGTCTTAAAGCCTCCAGTGATACTTCTAGCTGAACCTTTTGTATTTTCAGTTCGCTTTCCCTTTTAGAAAACGGTAATTCTGCTTTAGCCGCTTCGGCCTCCGCTCTAGCCATTGCTGCGGCTGCGATTACAGCTGATGAGCCCCTTGAAAGTCGCGACGAACACGATGCGTTGGATGCTTGCCTCGGCGATCCAGCTTTAGCACTTGACTTCGACATTTTTAGCAGGAAGATCGATCACTTGCTTGCTCCCCGCCGTGGAGTGAGAAACTGGAAGTTGATCCTCGAAGATTTTCGTTTTACTGTGCTGCCCTTTCTCTAACGCCTTGCTAGAGTATTGCAGTCAGATAACGATTCTCAAGGACGACAGACGCGGGAATGGAGTTTATCCACTTTACTGTGCCCAAGAAAAATCGTAAAACTGTAACAAAATACAGAAAGGTTGCATAAATATACAGCGTTTACGTTCACACAATGCGCCATGAGGCCTTTATCCCACATGCCGAGTGTAAACCGAATATAGAACACTACAGTCTGTCAAATAAACCATCCATCTCCATCCGATACATAGATACATCTGTGAGATACATACATGTAAAGAAAATATGATAAAATAAACTTAACGTACCGAAAGTGCCTTCTGAACAACTTAAGTTCGTGGAGCAATAGCTGGAGTAGCTGTGACCGCGTGCTCTCCTGCTGTATCTGCAACTAAGTCTCGAATATATGATGTCATCACATAAGGACTTAACTTAACATCCGTTATGATACCCAATGATAACCACAACAGGTCGTACTTTGACTACTTATCACTAGAACTATCAAACAACACATAGAAAGTTCGTGGAGAACGGCACAATTGTAATTCTCAAAACTTTTGGCCACGACTGTACATCTGGGTGACTCATGTGCACATTCCACAAAATTGTCCGGTATCTGTCCGTTGACATAACTGTAGCTGTAAAAAGTACAGAGAAAACACTGTTCTGCCACCAGTAGTCGCTGATTGGAGCTCATCTTCAACATTGCCATGTAAAACAGCAGCCCAATGTAGTGGTACATACCGCCAATGCTGACATCTGTCCATTTATACTTGCGGCCCTTTGCAATTGCTTTGGAAGCCTGGGCATTGGTGTTATGGCAAAGAGTTGACACAGCACTTTCTGGGAAAAAGAGTTTGAATAGACCCATGGGAGAATGTGACTCAGTAGAGCTCAGTTTTGGTCCAGTTTCTAGTGCAAGCAGGAATCGTAGAGTCTGTGGAAGCCTGTCAACATCAATCTCTGGTTTCCATGACAGAGTGGACTGCCTGTTGTCTGCTGCCTGTTTGTTTGCCTTGGCTCTCTTCAGAACAGGAGCCTGGAAAGATTCATTTTCACATGCCACGTGCATGCCCCTGTCCGAGGAGCTGGTGATGGCGAGCGTGATGCAGCCACATTCCTAAAAAATAAAAACTGTTAGCATACATTGTCCAAAGTAAATTAATGGGCAATTAGTGTGTATCGACGCACAATGCATGTATATCTGTTGATGATGAGCCATAGGCCGGACAAACATCTATTAATTGGCTGCAGACAATCTATCTGTTGATGGGCCATATAGATCGCACCTATTTAGTGCATTTATTTAGTGTATTAGGCACAAGGCCGTATTATAGCATGATATATGAAATACATATAAAGTATAGACAATATCACATTATTTTACCGTTGGCTAAAATATATTTGCTCTGAATCACATCATATTTACACCCAAGCAGATAACCAAAACTGAGCAAAATATATTACAAATAGATATTTGTAAGAGGCATTGAAAGGCAATATTTCTAGTAAGCTGACAAAAGCAAGCCCAAACAAGGTAAAATATAGTATGAAAATGCGTTCTATGTTATCAGAAAAAGAATTATATAACACTAAACAACTTACCCCAAACTTATATCCTCGTCAGAGTCAATTCGCTGTTCGAAATGCACCCGTTCGTCATCTGAGGTGCAATCGTCTTGTGAGGAAAGGGTGAATTCTTCCTCACTGTCCAGAATCATCTGAAGGGCCTCATTACAGGAGTAGCGAGCCATCCTCAAAACACAATGAACATTCAGTGAATCTTTTGAAGAAACTTCATGTTTTTATGGCATTGACCGGGGGGTGTGTGCATTTTGAGTCTCTTTCACACTGACAAGAAAAAAGTGAGTAAATCACGCAGGCGTGACGGCCTTGTGATGCACTGGACTGGGCAGGTGAGGGTAGAGATAGGGAAGGACCCGTCTCAAACACCTCTGCCACGTCCATCTGCGATCGCTATGGCAAGAGCCTTCGTTGTGCCTCAATAGCAGTGGGACCCAAGCCACGGGGAGCGCAAGCCAAAACACTTTCCTTGAAAAGTGATTGGTGGTAGCAGAGCGTTCTCAGTGAGAGCTGCTCACAATACTCACAAACAGCCCCCTCGAGGGCTGCCTGAGCATGCTCCACTCCCAAACAAACAACGCAAAGCTCATATGTATCTACGGTGGCCCAGTAGTGCACAACACAACGAAATCGCCACAACACAACGGAATCGCCACAACACAACGGAAACAAGCCGCAACACAACAGAAATAAATCCACAACGGAAATGCTCCCGACCACAAGCGGCAGTGTCGAGACAGAAAACCCGATTTCCTAGCGACACTACAAGACTGTCTCGAAATGAGTAATGTGAGCTTAATATGTGTAGTTATTTTTTAAATGAACAAAATATTTTTCATTCAATGTTTGGATATCCTGATTATCTTAATGTATCAATTCATGAAACGAGCAGAAGATTATTAAATTATTTACGATTTGGACAGCTTAGCTCTGCTCTTGTTTCATTAACGCCCAATGTTATTGATTTTGACATAATGTTAAAATTTCAACCGTTGTCTTTATAGGCTGGCATGTTTTGTCCATTTTGTGGAAACGAGCTTGGAATTATTATAGCCTTTTGTGGCTCGTGTGGTTCTAATGTCCAGTTTTTGGCTGAAGTTCAACGTGGTAAGTAGGCTTATGTATGAATTCATCTTGATCATGATATAATAGATATACACATGTTTTGAACACTGGGCTCAAATGCACAAATAAGCGTAATGACAATATTAGAATATTTAAAACCTAAAGTCTAGTGTGTGTCTAAACCATAAATTACTGTTAGTGGAACATAGTTTATTAACTAAATTCTTTGAGGCAGGTGGTTCTACCAATAAAGTTATTTAAATTTATAAACTTGTATCCATATTTATTTATTTAAATAAATGCAATAAATTTAATAATACCCATTCTGTTATGTATTGAAAGCTCGAACATTATTTATGTCCTTTTTTGTATAGACATCTAAAACATCTTAATGCTGTGTTTTATTCTTTCTTGTTGGTTAGAGTCATCAGTCCATGTTTCTGAGGATGATCTTCTTCTAAAGTACTTCAGAGATGGATACAGTTACAGTGTCATTCTGGATTTCCTGGCATCGAAGCACAATATTAAAATGAGCCTTCGCACCCTGAAAAAAAAATTGAACAGACTGTCATTGTACAAACGAAAAAACTACTCGCCTTAGGACAATGTCCGGACAGCTATTATTGCAGAGTTGAATGGTTCTGGACAGCATTATGGTTACTGCACAATGTGCCAGACCCTTCGTCAAAAACACAATCTTACAGTGAGAAGGCAAGATGTAATGCTTTTGATGGCAGACCTTGATCCATTAGGCATTTAACAATGCTGAAGAAGAAGATTTGTGAGAAGAGTTTACCATTCTTTGGGGCCAAATCATGTCTGGCACATTGATGGCTATGACAAATTAAAACCATACGGTTTGGCTATAAGTGGCTGTATTGATGGTTACTCACGCAAAGTGATGTGGTTAGTTTGTGGAGCTAGCAATAACAACCCAGATATTATAGCTCATCATTACCTACAGTGTGCCGCTGAATTTGGGGTCATACCAAAGCTTCTTCGCACAGACTGTGGCACTGAAAATGGAACTGTGGCTGCAATCCACTGTTCCCTGAGGTCAATCCACACAGATGACCTTGCAGGGGCTTTAAGCCATATGTATGGCTCCTCAACCACAAACCAACTAATTGAAAGCTGGTGGTCATTCTTCAGAAAACAAAGGTATAGTCCACACTCATGATATTTTGGGGTTATATTTAATATTACTTTTCTTGCTGAATTTTACCGTTGGAAATGTTCAATTAAGACATGTTTTACGAAAACAGATTATTATATTTACTTGTGGTTTCACAGACAAGGCTTAAACCTAATCCCAGATTAAAATGTATGTTTGAGCTGTTTTAACTGAAAGAAACTTGCTCTGATGCATCTTAAAATGTGTCAGAGCCATTGTTTTGTCTCTACTTAAATGTCTTAATTGAACTAAGGCCTTAATCTGTCTGTGATAAACGATGATAAAAGCCCTGTCTGTGAAACCAGGCCTGAATGTCTAAAAGGGATGTTGTTATTGTTGGTTTATTTACACAGGTCTCAGTTCTGGATGGATCTTCTAAATTACTTGAAAGAGAGACAACTCTTTAATGGCAGTCATGAGCACATATGCTTGGTGCGTTTTGTGTTTTTAGGTGTGCTGCAGATGGAGCTTGATGAATGCAAAGAAATTTGGAACACTCACACCATTAGGGCAGTTAAACAGTCTCGCTGTCCCTCTGGTAAACCAGATGTAATGTATGCTCTTCCACACAGGTTGGTATACGATTATATTAAATATTAAACTTATTTGCATTTTATAATGGAAACATTTAAAATAATAGTTAAAATGAAACTTCAAACTCTACATATTATGTTAGTCTTGCTCCCCATTTACTTTCATTCAATGCTCTTCTGTAAAATTAAAGTGAAAAGACATAGTGGCTAACATTCTGTTCCCCAGAAGAAAGTTATTTAACTTTAGATTGACATAAGGTTTAGTAGACTGTTATTTTGGGCCAAAAGTAGAATTCAGAATTTAATACAAATGAACCTTTATTGCTCTCAATACTGTAACTTGAATTTTCATACCAAACAGTATAATGGTTGACACATTTTCCTCTTTTACTCAAAGGTTTAATGGGAGAGAACGTGGATTTCGTGTCTCACAGGAAGACTTGGACCAGTTTTTCATTGAACCGACTACTGGTACATGTGGAGATGAACAGCTTCAGGAAAACTTTGAAGAACTGCATGCTCAAAGCAATCTGACTACACCTCACAGTTGGGAGACTGGTGTGGAGAACTATATAACTTTAAAGAACATGGTCCGCATTTAAACACTGGTTAGTTCAGAAACATTTGTTCCAAATAAACTGTCAAAGGGATCGTTCACCCAAAAATAAAAAAGTTCAGAATTTTCTCAACTGCATGTCGTTCCAAACCTGTATGAATTTCTTTTTTCTGAAGATGATATTTGGAGAATGTTTGTAACTAGACACTTGACAGCACCCACTGACTTCCATAGTATTAAAAAAATCAATGAAAATCAGAAGGTAATGTCTAGTTATCAACATTCTTCAAATGTCATCTTCAGAAAAAAGAAACTCATACAGGTTTGGAACAACATACAGTTGAGAAAATTCTGAACTTTATTTTTTTTTTGGTGAACTATCCCTTTAACTTTTTACATTGTACTCAGTGCAATCCAAAACCAGGTGAGTTTTGGATTCCAAAGTCCATTGCATTTTTGAACTCTTCATAGTTTTTGGACATTGGTAATTTGATTGTGTTGGCACAGGTGCTTGCAATGGGAAATTTAGAAGTCCACTCAAAACTCAGTCGGGGCTGAGGTATAATCGTTGAAGGAGGCAGTGAATCCAGTCCTGTAGCAAACATCAGGATGTCTTTGAGGAGGACTCCGGTTTCTTGTTCTGAAAAAAAAAAAAAAAAAACAGCAATGGAATATTATATTCCATAATAATAATAAATATTTACACAATATCAATAAAATGTCATGTTTAATCCTTTACCTCCAGTGTCAAGCAGATAGTCTCTCCAGTATCCTAGAATCCTTGTTTCTTCTTGCCGTCTGGTGCTACCAGCTTCACTAAGCTGAGCCTTGAAGACAGCCTCTAATGATTCAGGTTTTAGTTTCTCAACACTGTAGCACATGTACGCTCTGAATACACTTGGATGTTGTTCCAGGGCATGGATGACACCCAAGGTGGAAAGCCCATCCCTAAATCTGGAAGACAAACAACATCACAAAGCAATGACAATGATAACAATTATAATGATATTACGCAAATTAGGAACCAACTTACCTTTGTATTGCGTACTGGTTTCTGTATAATATGTACCATTGTATGAAATCCTTCACAATGTTGTCTTTGCCTTCTACACTCTGTGGGTAATCAAAACATCCAGCAGTCTGCAGCAAGCTGGCATACTTGTCAATGAGCATGTGTAGTTCATCCAATGAAGCTGCACTGGATATCTGATAAATAGGTTACATAAAAACATTCAAAAGGAACCAATTAAATTCTAATACATTTTTCATAAAGCCAATACAAAAAAAGATTTTAACTGTTAATCCTTGAACCATAATACGTAAAAAAATAAAACAAAATAAGCTTAAATGAAAACTGAATGCACCTCAAGTAAAGCTGACTTCATGGTCTCATCTGCTATATCTTCAACTGTTCCATTAATGTTAGCCCTCCCAGTGAGGTGATCGAACAGCATATCTGAGAGGAAACGAGGACCTGGACCACCATGAACAATAGAAACGGCAATCATCTGCCCAGCAAGGAAGTATTCATCTTCTCTGGCAGCTGTAGGAAATGCAGCTTTTCTCCAGTTAGTAAAAAACAAGACAATTATGAACAGGGCAGATAAAAAGTACAGATAAGTAAATAATTTACCTGCATTGTTAAAGGTGAGAAATCTCCTATTTTCTGGACCATCAAAGATTCTCCGTGCTCTTAAACAGTCCATTAGGAGGGTTAGAAATTCACGTTTAGGACCACCTGTGTCCACTGCATCTTCAGTTGTGCCTTCGTCATCAGTGAATTTGACTAGCATGTCATGCAATGGGTCATATGATGCACGTTTAAAACCTCGAGCTGCTCCATCCCAAACATTAGCTCGATTTATGTTGAATCTGCTGCAAGACGTCCTTATGATCCTCAATGAGAGATCTGACACAATGTTTGCAGCAGATAATACATCTATGCTGTAAAACAAAGAGGTTGAGCTAAAGGTTTAGTTCACTTTTAAATGAAAATTTGTCCAAGCTTTACTCACCCTCAAGCCATCCTAGGTGTATATGACTTTGTTCATTCTGATGAACGTCATCAGAGAAATTTTAATAAATATCCTGATGCATCCGAGCTTTATACTGGCAACGAAGGGGACCAATGAGTATGAGCTAAAGAAAGTGTCTCCATCCACATCCATCCATCCATCATAAACGTGTGTATGGGGGGTTAACAGAGGCCTTCTGAAGTGAAGTGAAGTGAAGCGTTTGTGATGGATGGATGTGGATGGAGACACTTTCTTTAGCTCATACTCATTTGGTAACAGTCACTGCCATTATAAAGCTCAGATGCATCAGGATATTTTTAAAAATATCTCTGAGAGTGTTTATCAGAAAGTCAAATACACCTAAGATGGCTTGAGGGTGAGTAAAGTTTGGACAAATTTTCATTTGAAAGTAAACTAAACCATTAAGCAAAGTAATAATATGATAATTATGACATTTAAAAAAAAAAAACTACAGTGAATACATTTGGAAACATGACATTGAGAGTACTAAATAAACTAGAACCTTTTCTCCTCAAGATATTGTCTGCTCTCATCTGACTCTTCTGAGTCACTTTCTATTACTATTGGTGCATACAGATGTGTGTAATTGCTGTAAACAGTATCAGGAATTTGCATCCATTGACATCCAAAAGTAATTGTAAAGCTACTTGTAAAGCAATTAATTTATTTTTGAGGAAAAACATTAAGCTTACGTGTAGCACTTTTGTTGGCCATGGGTGTCTTCTTATTTTCTGTTTTTTCCTGCTTCCTAGATTTGTCAGAAATATAACAATTATTTAATTAAAAAAACACTATAACTGACTTAGAACAAATGCAAAATGTATTCTGTCTTTTGGGTTTGTTTTAACAAAATAACTTTGCATGGTATGAACAAATTATAAACTTACTTTGTCCAAAAAAGGCAGAGAGAAATCAGGCAGTCTGAAAAACAACAACTACATATTAATTTAAACAACTCTACTCCTAACCTCCAAAGAATGCTCTATTAACTATGCTAAAATACCTGTCTGAGGTCTTTCTTGCCTTTGGTGTGCTTGCTTCATCTGGATCATCCCATATCTGTATAAAAAACACAAGCCACATGTTAAAATGAGTTACAATTCAATGTTATTTGTTTGTGAGGAGACATGTAATTAAATGCACCCACCAAAGTGGACTCATAATGTGGACTGTGAGAGGTAGATTTTACTTGCACTTCACTGTCTTCACTAGAAGAATCTCCACTACAGTCTTCAAACAACAATGAACATAAGGAAAATTCACTGATTTAAACCCATTCATGTCAATAGTATTTTATACATATGTCTTTGTAAGATTTGCTTTACATTAAATATGCTCACCATTGGCTGAAAAATCTTGACTTGTGCATATGAAGAGTGTTATTCTTTGATAAGCCTTCCCAAGTGCCTCTTTGTACAGCTGTAGTTTGAATGGGGTGTTTGTTCCTGGAATGTTTTTCACTTCTGAACCGTCTGGGTACAACAAAACATAGGGGCCCTCTTCCATGTCCTGATTAAAATCTTTTACTTTCTTTTCAGCAGCTATCAACAGTTGCTCGATGACCAATAAGGTTGAACTTCAAGAGGCAGGGTCTTCCCTCTCATAGGCTTTAGAGAACCATTATGTCTCCACATAACTCCAACATAAATCTACACATGAAAAGATTAGAAAAAAAAATGTTAAGTGTCACAAACTGAAAATTAAAATATGCTTTATCATGGGGAATGTGGCTATTTTACAAATATTCATAAAAAAAACCCTATTTTGTCAATGAAAATAAAACAAAGTTTTTTAAACGTTTTGTCATTAAATGTCATCGTGTTTTGATGGTAGTTGATTCTTTTTTTAATTCCGCAACTGCACTGAATTCCATAGGAAACATATGAATAGAACGAATGATGCTAACTGTGCTTAGACTACATAAGTAATTATGATCTTCAAGTTTCAATAGTCATCCCTATTGTGCGGTATAAAATATACCTTAACCGTATTTGTATCCTTCTTAGATTCCTGAAATTTCTTAGTAAAGAAGGTTTTCCTCTCTTTCTCCTTCACAGCCCTGAACTTCATGAAGGAATCCACTGACTTTCTTTCTGATTTTCCTGCTTCAAACAGGGTGACATATAGAAATCCCTCACATTATACTCATTCACCAAGCAGATATTTTGTTCCAAAACAATATAGTAACAGCCTCACTATATACCTGCACTTGTGCTTGGCTCATTTTCATCAGGAACTTTATCTTTTAGAAATTTTAAGTTTTTACCACACGCACTGCAAAAAGCTGGACAGCTTTCCAGTGTAGCTCCACAAAATGGACAATACATTGGGATCTGTAAAAAAAAAAAAAAATAATAACTTCAGGGAAGAAGCAGCACCTGCATTCAGACTAACAATAATCTTCTGAAATAAAATTTAACAACACAAATATGCAGTGACTCGCTATTTGGCATGTAGACACCAACTTACTTAACTACTATGGCAATATGCCGTTGTGTTGAAATGATTAACAGAACTAAAATTAAACATTCTGCGACGAGATGGGCATTTTATGTCAAAATCAATAACGTTGGGCGTTAATGAAACAAGAGCAGAGCTAAGCTGTCCAAATCGTAAATAATTGAATAATCTTCTGCTCGTTTCATGAATTGATACATTAAGATAATCAGGATATCCAAACATTGAATGAAAAATATTTTGTTCATTTAAAAAATAACTACACATATTAAGCTCACATTACTCACTTCGAGACAGTCTTGTAGTGTCGCTAGGAAATCGGGTTTTCTGTCTCGACACTGCCGCTTGTGGTCGGGAGCATTTCCGTTGTGGATTTATTTCTGTTGTGTTGCGGCTTGTTTCCGTTGTGTTGTGGCGATTCCGTTGTGTTGTGGCGATTCCGTTGTGTTGTGGCGATTTCGTTGTGTTGTGGCTTGTTTCCGTTGTGTTGTGCACTACTAGGCCACCGTATGTATCCCCACCCATGATGAAACGAGGGCAGGGAGGAACACACTGCTTAAACTGTTGTTTGCTCTCCATATCACTATCTAAATATTTTTAGACATTTCCTTCAGGAACCAAGGCTTCAGAGCAGGCGGCTAGTTGGCCCTCGTGATCATTAATATTAATGTGTTCGTGCTTAACTAATGAATAGTTGTAAATAAGTTAATCATTAATTACTATATTGAGTGGCTTAACTAATGCATAATTCTGAACCTTTAAAATAAAGTGTTACTGAAATGAGTAACACTAAATATATTGTAAAAAGTAATCAAATGTAAATGTACATTGGATATATTTCACTGTTTGAATTAATAATAATAACAACTATAATTTGTCACAATAACATCACAAAGTGCTTTACATTTAGAAGGGGGGATCTCCGCAACCACCACCTGTCACGGAACAGAAGATTGCAAACACAGGAAATATCTAGAGTTTGAACACAGGGTGAGTAACTTAATTGCAGATCAATACATTGATCATGGCAATGTGGTGACAGTGCTTATTTGTTGCAAGCTAAGAGAAGTGAAGACTGGTGAACAGTAATGCTGGTACACACTCTGCTGAAGAAGAACTGATCACTTTGAGAGTTCAAGACTGGATTATCAGGTAAGTATCCACAGGTAGGTATTTGGGAAAGTGTTCAGTGTAGAACAACAAGACGAAGATTGAAGATTGAGTGCAGGTGTTGTGTATCAGTAGTCAGGTGATTAGGAGTGTGTGTAGGAATCTGGTCCCGAGAGTGTGGCTGATTCTGTGACAGTCCCTGGTGGAGAGCCAGACCTTCTGCCCTGGATGATATTGGGGTGATCTTCTAGCATTAGCCTTGCTCTTCTGTATACAAACTACCATCTGGAGATGGATGTGAATCCCAAACCCTCTCGCACTCTTGGAACCAATAATAGACAGCTGGAATGTCAGAGGGCTCACCTGTCCAGGGAAATATGTGGGGTTGATAGCCAAGTATGCACTGGAAAGGCATGAGCCGTGTGCCGGCTTGACGAAGAGAGTTCTGTTCATACTTGGCCAATGGCAGAAAATGTCTCTAGCTTTCCAAATGTTCATGACAATAGGACTGCAGTTATCTCTCAATTTCCTGTATATACTGCTCAGTCTGGCCGTTTTATTGTGGGTGATATTCAGATGTTAAACTGACTTTTACTCTGAGGGGTTGGAAGAAGGTGTGCTTGACACTAAAGATGAATTTGGGGGCCTCGGTCAGAGACAATGCAGAAGTGACGGAATAAGTGATGGAAGAGGGTTTCTGCGGTTTCTAGAGCTGTGCGGCATATCGACTTCCTGGGCCATATTGGACCACCAGTACTGGTTAGTTTGCTAGCTGCCTGGGTGTCAAGTCCATGATTGACAGACGAAGGTAAGTGGGAATGCAAGTCCGTCCCTCAGGACCTCCCAGTGGGACTGGCTCGGACTGCGTGGCTTTGGCTAATTGCTCGTTGATGGACCACTATATTGGACTGACAATTATGGCAGGAGGGAGTATGGGTTCTTGAGGGGTAGAAACGAACTCAGGATGATGAAGACATGATGTTCCCTTAGTAGATCTTTTCAGGGCATGGCCATAGAACATGTTCCTCCTCCAGAATGGGTGTCCGAGTGCTACATATGGTACACTGTTCCAAGACGGATGAGGGTTGTGTCTGATTTTCGATCTGAGGCACTTAAACCATTCTCTGAGGAGATTCAGTTTTAAGATGCTCACTATCCTCATCATCGTAAGTCAAATCATGTCGGAGGACTGGTTTGTCTCAATAGATCTAAAGGACACATACTTCCACATATCCATCCTTCCATCACACAGGAAATTCACGAGTTTCGCTTTCAGGGGGCGAAACATTCCAATATCAGGTTCTTCCGTTCGGCCTAGCCCTCTCCCCTCGCACATTTAGCAACTGTATGGATGCAGCCCTGATCCCGCTGAGGCTTCACGGCATTTGTGTGCTAAATTATATCAATGACCGGCTTATACCAGCCCAGTCTTGAGAAATGGCAGTTCGGCATCAAGATGTCATCCTTTGGCCATATTCAAAGCATGGGGTTGAGACAAAAGACGGAAAAGAGTGTGTTGATGCCTACCCAGAGAACTATGTTCCTGGTAGTAGAATGGGAGTCGACCACGATGCGGGCACTAAAGTCTCCTGCACATATCGAGTCCATACTGGCGATGGTCTCCAGGGTGAAGATCAAAACATCACTGTAAAGTAGTTTCAAAGACTGCTGGGGCTCATGGTAGCTGTGTCCAACATAACACCTTTTAGCCCAGTTAAAACTAATTTTGTAAAATAATTTCTAAAATCTAGTCTGAAATATAAATCCATTTATTTTTCTAGCTGTGATTTCATAATTAGCCCCATAGTATTTTCTCGACACATGCATTTTCTTTCCCAACTGTTCACGTTCAGTTAACCTGTTAACCTGAGCCAGGGCACCGACGCAAAGCTTCTTTGTTTAAATTAGCTCAAGTATGCTGTATTACATGCAATATAATTACCTTGACAAACTATACATCAGTAAAAAGATCTAAGACTCAAGCTTCAAATTTTAATCTCTGTTTTATTCTCTGTTGTATAGTGACCATAATTTGTTGAGATGTGTCAGGAGTTATGAATATGAAAAATGGAGTCGATACCTTTTCTTTGATATCTGAGTGTCAGCCACATCCATTGAGAAAAAACTCATGTGAGAGCATCATGAAAACAACATCCCTCTGGGCTTTTAGCTCAAAACTATGCACATTTGGAGATATAATGATGAATTTTCATATGTTGCCAAATTTCTATATAGAGGAGAAATATTTATTCATGTTTTACCCAAAATGCGCCATTGTAATCATTACGAGTGCTGGATACTCTGATGTACTGTGTTTTTGATTCATACATGCAGCTGGAGAGCGCACTGTGCACATTTAGTCCACAAATGGCATTGAAGAAGAACAGGCATAACATGTGACAGTCTAGGAACTAACAGAGGCTTCCAGATATTGCTATAACATGCAGATGGAAACTTTTGAAGACAATAAATACATGATTGTGATGACATATGGTTTATCTGTGTTCTTTATGCCATGTCAGGTATTTTCATAATAATAAATTATATTAATAATGCAATGCTAATCAGGATAGCTTTTCTCATTGTGCAGAATACCATATATTTTCAGTCAGATTATTTGATCCGAAGCCACATCAAATCACAGAAGATTTAAAAAGACTCAACTTGTGATATAAAATAAGTTTGGAGCAAAAAGATGCATTATAGATGCACCTGTCAGGCTGCCACCTGGCTGTTTTCACAAATCTTTTTTAAATGTAAAGCTCACTGAAATGTGTTTTTTTTTTTTTTTCTTTTTCACAAAGGGCATTTTATACGGTTTCAAAGAAGGTGAAGTGAGAAGTTTGATGAAAGAAATGAAGGATTAAATCTGCTTGAATAGAACATTGTCAGTAATTATAATATAGACAAAGGAAAAGAACAATTAGAGCCATAACCAGGCTGGAGAGATGTGAATATGTGCAGAGGATACTGAAACTGAATGGGGCAGTTTGCACCACAAAACAATGAAGACAATACACTGAATGGATGCTTAGAAGATGGCAGTAAGCATCTATTAGCATTAGCTAATGACATGACATTAAAAATCATTCAATACAACTCTAAAGTTTTAGACTTATCTTCAGATTTGAAATAACATGGTCAAACATGTGGCCTTAGCTGGAGTGCATTTCTAGATTGCAGCATGGCTGACTTCTATTTTATTTTCATAAAGATATTTCATAAAAACAAATGTCTAATAATAACTTTACAAAAATTTGGGTAACACTTTAAAATAATGTTCATTAGTAATATTGGGTTAGTAACTACCGTTAACGGAGATTAGTAAATACAGTAACAAATGTATTGCTCATGGTTAGTTCATGTTAGTTAATGCTTTAACTAATGTTAAACTAATGAACAATATTTTAAACTGTTACCAAAATTTTAAGAAATTTATAACTTTTTTTTTTCATTATGACAATAATTAATTATTGCTTTACAACAAACTGCAAAGTATCTACTTTCAAATGAGACCATTCTTATGCTTTTACTCCAAGTTCATGAACTGCATCTGTTTTAGATTACACAAGTGTTCAGCGGTCTGCATGGCGGAAGGTAGTTTAGGTAGTGGCAGTGGCTTTAGAGAAGCGATTGATGATGGTTAGTATAGTGGTATTTCCGTTGGAGAGAGGTAGATCAGTGAGGAGGTCTATGGCGATATGCGACCAATGGCGTTGAGGAGTGGGTAAAGGTTGGAGGAGTCCTGCAGGTAACTGGCGATAGGATTTGTTCATGTTGCATGTTTGACAGTGTTTGATGAAGTGGGTCTGTGCATAAAGAAGGCCACCAGAAACGATTCTGTACAAGATGGACGGTGGCTATTATATCTGGATGCCAGGAGTATGGTAGATTGTGGATGTATTCCAGGAGACGGTTGCGAAATGGATCAGTGACGAAAAGCTTCTCTGGAGGACATTCTTGAGGAATTTCAGTGATAGCATTGCCCTGTTCAATTTCTGTCATTGGATTGGGGCTACAATGAGCTTGAGGGAATAATGGTCTCAGAAGGGTGCGACAGAGGGTCATTTTATAGTTATCGAGACAGAGCATCGACTTTCAGGGATTTAGTCGTTTCGCAGTTCTTAAGTATACAAGATTTTCTGGTCAGTTAGTACTACGAATGGGTGAGAGGAACCCTCTAGCCCGTGCTGCCATTCCTCAAATGCAACTTTCATGGCTAGAAGTTTACGATCCCCTACATCATAATTTTTCTTTGCTGATGTCAGTTTCCTGGAGTAATACGCACAAGGATAGAGCTTAGGAGGATCTCCGTTTCTTTGAGAGAGGATGGCCCCAAGGTCAGAGTTTGATGTGTCAACCTCTACTACGAAAGGTAAATCGGGATTGGGGTGATGAAGAATGGGAGCAGTAGTGAAACGTTCCTTTAGATGTTGAAAAGCCTGCGTTGCGGCAGTTGACCAGAGTTGGCGGTAATTCCCCTTTCGAATCATGGCTGTTAGAGGGCTAGCGATGGAGCTAAAGTCTCTAATAAATTGACGGTAGAAATTAGCAAACCCCAGAAACTGCTGTAGCTCCTTCAAGGTGGTTGGTAGAGGCCAGTTCAATACAGCGTTAACCTTCTTCTCATCCATGGCTACTCCATCGGGACTAATGATGTAACCCAGGAAAGATGTAGAGGTACGGTGAAACTCACATTTTTCCAGTTCTGCATATTGTTGATGTTGAATTAACCTCTTCAATATTGCTCTCACCTGATGTATGTGTTCTTCGAGGATAGTTGAGTGGATGAGGATATCATCAATATAGACGATGACTGATTGGTTCATCATGTCTCTGAAGATGTCATTTATGAATGCCTGGAACACGGAGGGACTGTTGACCAGCATAACAAGATATTCGTAGTGCCTCGAGGTCGTAGAAAATGCTGTCCTCCATTCATCACCTTCACGTATACGAATCAAATTATAAGCACAACAGAGATCAAGCTTGGTATAGTTCGAGGGCAGCTGGAACCAAAGGTAGGGGATATCGGCATTTCACTGTTATTTCGTTGAGTCCGCGATAATCAATGCATGGTCGTAGACCGCCTCTTTTTTATGCAAAAAGAAGAAACCAGCCGATGCGGGGGGATGTGGATGGACGAATGAAACACTTGGCAAGTTCCTCTTCAATGTATTGCTTCATTGCCTGAGAGAGTGGGAAGATGCGATCCTTGTGAGGAGTAGAACCTGGAACAAGATCAATGGCGCAGTCATATGGTCGATGTGGAGGTAACATGGATGCACGTACTTTACTAAAAGCCTAAGATAAGTCCTTATATTCCTCAGATACTTGAATGTTTCGCTGGAATCAATTAAAGTGACATTTCTTAATGGTAATGGGCATGAATTACGCCTGGTAGACCACAATAGAGGCATAAACGGAGATTGATGTGTCGGTTTTCTCCTCTGTAGACAAGCGATGTCTGTTCACCTGCATTGGTTCAGTTTCATCTCTCATGACAGGATGAATTGAGTGAGACAGACTATGACGAAGGACTCTTCGTGACCGCATCAGGTTATCAATTTGAATGGCGAGATCAACAAATTGTTCAAAGTTCTTCCCGTCATCCTGACAGGCCAGTTCAGCTTGCAGCTCATGTGTTAATCCCTTGCGAAAGAATGTTTTCAACGTATCACTCACCCACGTAGTTTGAGCTGCTAGAGTATGAAAAGCTGCTGACTCTCTCCCCTGCGCTAGTTTAAGAAATTGCTCACCAGCTCCTTTTCCGTCATTGGGATGGTCGAAGACTTCATGAAAGCTCCGCATGAATGTTTCATAGGAGGAAATGCAGTACCATCCTCACGCCACACAGCCGTAATCCAGTCAAGCGTTCTACCAGTCAGCGATGAACAAACAAACACTATTTTGCTTGTTTCAGTGGGGTACAAGGCCGGTTGTTGATTTAGGAATAGAGAACATTGCAAACAAAATCCCTTATATTTCGTAGGTTCTCCGTCGAATCGCTCTGGGAAAAACAATTGTGGACTGACTGGAGATGGCGTCTCTGCCGCGTGTATATTTGCGGATGTCACATGTGTTTTGGAGAGCTTTTACCAATTCCTCGGTGAGAGAGGTGAGTCGGGTTAGTTCATGTTGGTGGGCAGCAAGTTGACTAGCCTGAGCAGACATCTTAGCACATCTTAGACGCTTCTACCTGGTGGAGGGCCCTGAGTTTTACCCCCAGATTATCCTGCCGCGAGTTTTCCGAGAAGATGTCATGTGCCAGATGCACGAGGGGCCAGTGGGTGGACATTTTGGGGTGGAACGAATGCTGTCCCGGCTACAGACAAGGTATTATTGGTACAAGATGTGAGAAGATGTTTCACTTTGGTATCACATGTATCAGCTGTGCTGCAAAGGCTCGACCGTTAAAGAAGCCTCAAGCACCCATGGGCACTGTGCGGGTGGGTGCCCCTATGGAAAGGATTGCTGTCGATTTGATGGGCCCCATGAATGAAACAGAACGTTTCAATCGTTACATTTTTGTGGTGCAAGATTATTTCACCAAATGGGTGGAGGCCTATTCCCTGCCTAACGACCGAGCTGTCACTGTAGTAGAGGTTATAGTCGCTGAATGGGTCTGCCGTTATGGGGCGCATCTTACACTCCACAGTGACCAAGGCACCAATTTTGAATCGGAGGTCTTCCAAACAATGTGTGAGTTGCTTGATATTGACAAGGCAGGTTGAGCGATTCAATGCCACACTACAGAAAATTCTAGCCACAACCTCAGAGCGATGTCATTGGGAGTGGGACCTTATGATTCCTTATGTTGTGATGGCTTACCGAGCAACAAAGCACAGTTCCACTGGATTCACCCCAAACATGATGCTCTTTGGGCGGGAAATAACAGAGCCCATTGACCTGGTCGCAGGAAAGCCCCCCAACGACACACTGACTCAAACATTCCCGCAATATGTGGTTCAGATGAGAGAAAGGTTGGAGTTGGCACATCAACTCGCAAGGGATGCACTAGGGCAATCTGTGGAGCGTGCTAAAAAGCAGTATGATAAGAGAGCCGCCAGGACACACTACAAGGTCGGTGATGCAGTGTGGTATCTTGTTAAAGGAACTAAACAAGTGAAAAACAAGGTCAGGAAATTTCTCCCCAACTATGATGGTCCTTACTTTGTCTTGGGACATCTGGACGATTTGGTGTACCGGATCCAGAGAAGCCCAAGGGCCAAAGTGAAAGTTGTTCACCATGACAAGCTCAAACCTTACCATTCTCGACAACCACTGGAGAAGAGCTGGGTGTTTAAAGAAGTTTGGCAACCTCAGGAAGTTCCTGCCCCGAACCTGGAAGCCGATGGAGCTGAACTTGACATGGATCTGTCTTATCTATTCACGGAGGAAACTGGAAATTATAGTGGCACAGAAAGTGTGCCACCCCTGAATGACACTGGTGAGTCGATGACACAGCAGGACACAAAGGATGTTCAGTGGAGTGAAGGTAGCACGGTGAAACAGAACTCAAAAGGGACTATGAATGGCCAGATGGCCGCTAGGCCGCAACGTGTCAGGAGACCTCCGAGGAGGTTTGGGGACTGGACTAATTGATTATTAATGACTTTGAAGAAAAAAATAAACTCTGTTGACAATATGTTATTGTTCTACTGTTGTTTAAAAAAAAATGATGCATGTCATCTGTGGAAAATATTCTTTAACATGTGTTCCTTTTGTAACTCGGGTGGATGTTGTTGTTAAGGAAACAAGCCAGTATATGTTTAACTAAGCCTCACTTATTTCATTTGTATGCATCAGCTGTTGCTAAATTTTTCCTTCTGCAGGCCAGTTGTGAAGAGCGAAGTATGTAGCATAACTACCTCACTAGTCTTGCTTGGACTGAGTTGCTCAAGGAAGGGCACTTACAAAACTACTCTTAAACTACTCTTCAAGCACCGTGCTATCCTTCTACCTTATGGACTGTTTACCCCATCACGTGGGGTTGGGAAATATTGGCCAGTGCCTCCATTGAACGGAGTTGATTGAATGGACTGTATGCTTTGACAATGGAGCGGCCTATGGACTGTTGAGAAAAGAAAAAGGAATATGGGTAGACATTATGTTGATAGTGTTTCTGCCTTATGTTAATACCATGGTCATATCTTTGTTATTGTGTGCCGATGTATTCTGCGCCAGTCATGTTATGGTGCTGGAGTGGTGTTAAGTTTAATCACCATCCAGAGTGGGGGTAGTGTTGCGAGAGAGGGTCACTTTAAGACCTATATCTACGGGTGTTGTAGTCCTTAGCAAAATGCTTCATGGGGATTGTAGTTCAGTTCAAGTGTGTTAGTGTGATGTGAATGTTTAGCTCCCTCTGTGCTGTGTAAAGAGGACTTTCTGTTACTTTTGTTAAGTTGAGTCAAGTCAATCCACCCGAGAGTGTTTACGAGCTGTAACTCTGACGATTTTACTCAGCACAAGTCAGTAAATGGCATGCATCAGAAACTTTGTCCCTCTCATCATTGCACGAACTGCGCGAACTAATGAGCTGATACACTGCCGCATATGAATGGCCGAAGCGGTGAAAGTAACAACAGTCAATATACACTATATGTGGAATACCCCCAAATAAACAACGGTAGTGGCTTGATGATTTTCTAGATAAAGAATAAAACAAAAACATTATCAAAGATGCATTCTCCTAAGCCATACACACACTTGTAGGACCAAAACTAAACACATTTAACATCCTTCACATTACCATTTAACATTTTCATCCCTATCACTACAGTTAGATGAATTTCAATGTCAAACATACTATATAAGTGTTAAACAGATCCTTGGAGTAAACATAAGCATTTGCAATAAAGAATAAAATAAATGACACTCACTTTATGACACGCTGAACCACACTAGAAACTCCCGTAGCTGTTAATTCACGTGCACTCACGCCACTTCGTTCTCCCCTCTGATATCATTTATCAATAAGAAAGAATTACTATTAACTTTCCTATTGATATGACAACATAAAATAGGATGGAAAACTCAAACATGTGACGATTACATGGAACGGACACTCACGCTCGATTTCGATCACTCGCAAGAAATCGTAATCCGTGCGATCGACACCTGCCACAGCTGCACAGCAAGCAGACTTAAACACCAAAACTTGGGTTTTCCCCTTTCTTCCAGAAAAACGGTGTTCTTTTCCCACGCACTTCACCTCTCATATGCTCAGTGATGTTCCTATTTTTAGTTCAGAACGCGTCTCTCTCTTCCCTTTCGCTAATGCCCAACCTATCCGCAAGGGTGCCCTCTGATGGTGGGTAGGAATCACTACCGGCTGTTTTTGCCCCGGTTGCATAGGCCTATTAAAATGTTTGTTTGATGTGAAATAAATTTAAAAAGAAAGCAAATAAACCAAACAGACTCAGGACTGCACCAAAATCTCATTCAGTGTATCCTTTTAAAGAGCCATACAATGATCCAGTAATTGATCCAGTCACAAGAGTTCATGAGTAAATTAAAATACTGAGCAAAATATAGAGAAACAATGAATCAGCAAATAATATGTTGGTGTAACTACTACTGTAACGAGGAGACAGTGGGATGGGATCCAAATGCAGCTTTAATAAGAAACGTAGTCAAACAGGCAATGGTCGAAACAGTGGCAAACAGGTATGGAAGAGGTTAGACAGAATCGTAGTTGATAAACTGGCAAATAGATCGAGGCAGGAAAGGCAATCAACAGTCCATAAAACAAAAGCAGTAAATCCAAAGGGTAGGCAGAGAATATACATGATGTGGCTCTGGAAGGTTTGCGGAGACGTGACGAGGTTCTGGAAGCTTTGTTGAGTCTGAAGCGGGGAAGGCAGACCAGGACCAGTAAAACAGACAAGGGAAATAACGCTCAGAAATGACGACGGTAATAAGATCAAGACTTAGTAAAGTCTGTCTGTCTGTCTGTCTGTCTGTGTGTGTGTCTGTGTGTGTGTCTGTGTGTGTGTCTGTGTGTCTGTCTGTGTGTGTCTGTGCGTGCGTGTGTGTGTAGTTTAAATAGTGTGGGTGATGAGGTGCAGCTGGTGCGGTAATCAATGACTGGTGAATGAGGTGCAGCTGGTGCGGTGATCAGTGAATGGGTATGGGGATAATGGGAAAGGTAGTGAAGAGAGACAGCAGTGAAAGTGTATGTCTGTGTGTGAGTCCAAAGTGAAGCGCCGTCTAGTGCAGTGGTTCCCAAAGTGGGGGTCGCGACCCCCCGGCGCAGGGGTCGCGAGATGATTATTATTATTTTTTTTAAAGTGGAAAAAATATATAGGCCCTATATATTTTTGTTGCAATTAATTTAATTCAATACTTATTAAATGGTGTTTGCAGAAAAGTCTGATTAAAAAAAAATATAATATATATTTTTTAATTAAATTTGTAATTTTGTCCCAGACATTATACAAGATTACGTCAGTGTCAATCACAATCAAGTTGCATACATCACGCGCTGTAGTTTGCTAAAGCTAAAGGTGTTTGGAGGCTACAAACAAATAATACCTGTTTTAAAATGAAACGGTGGTTAATATCCACAACAGAAAAACCGAGAGGAGGAGAAAAGTCACAGGTGAGGCCGGTTGATGGTGCGAAGACTGCAGTTGCGGAGGTTTTATGAACAGCATTTATATTTTCAAAGGTTTAGCATAGCATTTTTCAGCTTTATGCACACTTAATATCTAATGCAAGCACATTTATAAATGCACACAAACACAAGTAGCTTCAAGATATTGTGACATTATGACATTGAAATGTTTATTGTAAATGAAGGACATCGTTTTGATGTGTAAAACTGACATTGATATTGCATTATATGTGTGATGCTGAGAGAAATGAGGAAAAATGATTCAGCATGACACAGAAATGCTTTACCGAGTACTTAGTGTTTTGGACACGTTGACCGTCGGATTAGCATGATGCGCGCTGGCGAGCGCGCGCGTGTGTGTGTGCCGCTTAGACCTTCTCGACTGGTTCCTGATGGCAGAGCAATGTTCAACCCAACATAGTTGCACAGTTACTTTCCAATAGAGAACAGGTAAATATCGAGCGGCTTATGCAGAATTGTAACACTGATTTTTCACGTAGAACATTAAAATATAACTTTGTGTGCTTTGAGACTGGGCATAAAATCGATATGCTGTACATTTCACGCGATGGGAGGGGTTGTTGAGGTGGGGGGCCGCGGAGCAGCAGCGCATTTATCATGGGGGTCGCGGGCTAAAAAGTTTGGGAACCCCTGCTCTAGTGGTCCTCATGGGCACTTCACCTGACAATCATAACAGCTATTCACTATTTTAAATCACTTGATTAGTTTACATTTTTTTTCATATTTTTCCCATTCCTATGAAAATGTTTATCCATATCACTAGTGTAACTGTAACAACAAGGAAAAGGCTGACCTGTCATCTATTGTTCAATGAAAGTAAGAGGCACTATGGGAATTAAGTCATGGTTATATATAGTATGCAGACTTAAATTTTCTATAGAATATGACATTTATATATAATTGTACACTGTAATAATAGCCAAAATGTCAAAGATATAGCATATAAAGACGTTTTTTATTAACACATAAATTCCACATTTACAGTGTTTATATGCACTGTAAAAATTATTTATCTGAATTTTTACATTTCTGAATTTTCTTCCGCATTCTGTGCATTTGTTGGTGAAGATAATGGCAAATCTAACTAAAAGTTAATATCGAAAGTCAAATATAATTAACACCAACAACATGGTGGATATGAAAAGGTAATTTAATTACTATAATTTTTTTTTTTGATAACGTTTATAGGTCTTTTCTGCTGAGGAAAAAATGTGGGCTATTACTGCCTTTTTTACTGTACTGTATTATTACAAATGTTTTTTTAGTTATTTTTTCATCATATGTTTTTTGTCATTTTTCTCAGGTTTCAGAAGTACTATATAACATTTAGGAGCAAATATACACAGCAAGAGACCAAAGGCAGAGGCTAGAATAGCAAAGACATGGACAGCAACCATATACTTTCCACGAGAGCTCACATACACTGGAATGAAGGTTATCCACACAGCAAAAAATATAAGCATGCTGAATGTGATGAATTTAGCCTCATTAAAGTTGTCTGGTAGTTTTCTGGCCAAAAATGCCATTAAGAAGCACAAGCAAGCTAGGAGGCCAATATATCCTAACACGCACCAAAATCCAATTTCAGATCCTACAGCACATTCAACAGTTATTGTTGCACTCATGAACTTGGTGTTATATGCAGCAACAGGAGGCTTAGTTGTTAACCATATGATGCAAATAAGTGCTTGCACACAAGTACACAAGATTACACTTGATCTTTGTTTAGCAGGGCCAAACCACTTCATGACATTACTGCCAGGGAGGGTTGCCCTGAATGCCATTAAAACTACTACAGTTTTTGCCAAGATACATGAAATACAGAGAGTAAAGCTGATTCCAAAGGCTGGATAGCGAGTCTGGCATAACCAGTCAGTGGGCTTCCCTATAAATGTCAGGCCAATCAGAAAGCATGCGCAGAGGAATAGGAGGAGAAGGAAACTTAACTCCATGTTGTTTCCTCGTATGACTGGTGTTTTCCTATACATTATAAACACACCAAGCACTGCTAATGCTGCACAGGCCCCGAATGCTGAAAATGCCCATAGGATTATTCCCAAGGGCTCTTGAAAGGACAAAAATTCTAATGTTTTTGGAATGCACTGGTCTTGGGCTTGGTTTGGCCATGTTTCCTTTGAACATGTCAGGCAATCATTTGAGTCTGTAGAAAGGGGAGCATATAATGTATTTATTTACTTTTTTTTACATTTATTTATTAATCGATCGAGTTCTGTATTTTGTGTTAATATTATTATTATTAATTTGTTACTATACAAAATTACATTACTTGAGGAGCTGTGAGGAAATTCACACCTGTTTGATTACTGATCTCTCCTTCGGCACAGGGTATGCAGTCAAAGCAGCAGACTGGCTTTCCTTTTTGCCTGGCCTTCCTGGAGCCTGGCAGACAACTTTGACTGCACAATGATTCTGGTGCCTAATGAGCACAGCACAACAAGCAATAGAAATGTAGTCTGAACTCAATGGGAGTCACCATATATTCCATTGCATAAAGAAATATGCAACTTATTTATTTATTTATTTATTTTTATAAGTAAATGTTGCATACTCTACAGAATAACACAAATTCAACAAAGTTTGGTAACACTTTAGTTTAGGGTAAAATTCGCAATATTAACTATTAGCTTCTTAGCATGCATATTACTATACTGGCTGTTTAGTAGCACTTATAAAGCACGTATTAATGCCTTATTCTGCATGACCATATTCTATATCCCTTGATCCTACCCAATACCTAAACTTAAGAACTACCTTACACATTATTTAAAAGCATTGATTAGGGGTTTACTGAGGCAAACATCATAGTTAATAGTTACTTAATGATGAGAATTGGAAGTGTGTCTGAAATTGTATATATACAGTTTTAGTACAAAATGAAATCAACTGTGCATTGCCATTTAAAGTTACAAAACTGTATTTGATGTAATTCAGCTATAAGCATTGGGAAGAGTTGAAAGCAATACAAACATAGTAAGCAGTATCTGGTGATGAGTGGGATGGCACACACCTTCTCTCCTCTGTGCCACATAATTGATGGCTCATCTATTATTAGGTCCGTGTCATCTTTGAGTGAGGCATCATAGAATCCCACCCTCACTAGCTGAAGGGAGCCATCAGACCCTCTTTGCCAGTTCATCAGATCATAGGATGCAATCGGATCACCGTTGTCATCAAATCTGACCTCTTCCCCTAATGTTGTGAAATGTGTTTGTTTCATGTAGTATAGGAGCTTAGGTGAAGGTTAGGAGAAAGAATGATACAAAGCAAAAACATTTAAATGCATGGATGGAAATATTTATACATAGATGTTTTTTTTAACCATTGATTCAAAACTTGTATAAAGTTTTATAATTCATTATCAGCGCTATCAATGCAGAGAACGTACAATGGTGAGTAACACACACCTGCCATGGGAGAATTTGATACAGACTCCCACATGTCCCATTCTGAAAGGGGCCCTTTCCAGGGACACATGTGCTCATGTCGTGCAGTGCATGTGCTATGAGATACACAGCCTTATAAACGTTGTAGGACACTCTGAGTTGTGACACATCTGAATAAGGAGTGTACACATCATCCAGACTCTCACTGCCATTGCAGGGTGGCCAGTTCTGTACACCTTCTCCATGTACATGGGTGTTTAAGGACCGATTCAGCCGACAACGGAAAGTCTCTTCCCAAAACTCAGAGAGAAAATGGGATGTCTGAGCAACAGAAACACTTACTCTTCTGAGGTAACTGCCAAGATGTGGGATATCAGCTCTCCGTATAGCAAAACCCAGTGTTCCCTTTAACAGATCACCAAAATCCTCCCAGAGGACTTTTGATGTGGCCCAGGCCTCACTGGCAATCCACTGAAGATGAGTAACATTTTGACGTCGGCACTCTTTTAGTATACTATGTAGTTCTGACTCCCCAGAGAAGTTTACTGTGACTGTAGTAGACGAGGCTTTTAAAATGTTCACAAGCTCCTCCACTGCATCTTGCATCAGTACAACAGGATAAAAGTGGACATAAGCAGGACAAATATTAAATCTTTCTGACTCTTTCAGGAAGAGCTGAATGGCAAACCGAGCATAGTCTGAATCCACACCAATCACTCCGACCCATGTCCATTGAAAATAATGAACAAGTTTTACCAAAGCTTTTATTTGAAATAGATCACTAGGCATTGTCCGCATAAATGCTGGAAATTCTCTCTTGTTACTGAGACAGGAACAGGATGCAAAGTAGCTGACCTAAAATATAAAAACACATTTTAGTAAAATTAAAAGTCTAATTTTAATCTTATTGTAGATGAATTAAGATTAATATATGTATCATTAATAAAATCAAACAATGTTATAGCATTAAATTAATACAACATATCATTGCCAAGATGGAAATGCAATAATGAATAATGTTAAATGCTCTACCAAGGGTATTTTGAAGGAGCCTAGAGTTCTCAGAACAGCCATGGAGACTCCTGATGCAGCATCACCAACGATTACAGGGCTCGGCTGCTTTTGTGTGTCTTCACAGCGTTGTCCACTGCCCCTTTCTGGCTGTCCATTGACCAGGAGAAGAGACCTTTTTACAGATACAGGTATGTCATCGCCACTGTCCCTGATGTGGTAGCCCAGAGATAGATTTGGCAAAAAGTCTTGCCGCTGGTTTATTTCTCTCACTGCAAAGATCATCGTCTGCATCCACCTTAGAGCTCGAGGGGTAAAGCTGCAACATATTTCACACACACACACACACACACACACACACACACACACACACACACACACGCACACACACACACCTGTTTTAAAGGAATTGCGTAATTGCAACACAACAAAGAAAATGAATGCAATTTCTGAACATTTATATTGTTTTACACATCTTTCAGATGCTGAAAGTATGACATACAATTTATACTTGGTTGCCTTAGGTTTGTTTCTGAAAGAAAAGAATGATGATATAGGACTTGAATGCAAAGGAAATATCCCTCCCAAAACCACATCTCCCCCCTGGTAAAAGCTGTATGTATCCTCATCTCCCTGAAAGACACAGTTGTCCCTGCTTTTATGTTGACTTTTCAAACCAATACACAGAGGCCAAAATGTAAGTAACATTGCATAAAGCCGTGCCATAACTGACAGACAACTTTATCAGATGGGTACAGCATATATAGATAATCTGCAATTGAGGGATGGCCTTAACTTTTCATCTGAAACAAGCAAACCAAAAGCATATGCCCCTCCTGCTGTCAATCTTTAATGTCCCAAGCCCTTGTGAATTTAATCACTTCTTTTAACCAATGAAAATGTACACTTGATACACATTCAACCATGAGACAACTTTTAACATTCAAGTAAAAGGATTGGAATGTTTGCAATCTCAAATGCAATTCTGGTTCAATAAAATTGTCACATAATAATTTTCAATGTGTTATTTTATTTTATTTTGGTGCTTATATTACTACGGACTGTAAACACTGTAAATATATATTTAAAAAAAAAACAGTAGATCAGACCTGTAACATGGACACTGTATCTAACTTAAGTGTTGTCTACTCATTTTACATTTGGTACGTTTGCATGGTACAGTAATAATATATCATCAATTATGTGAAGACAACATACTGGAATTAAATGTAAATAAACTTCTAGGTTAAGCAAAACATGTTACATTGACAGACGCACCTACTAAATAAATAGAGTAGAATATGTCTAACGCAGACACTAGCTTCAGTTTGAGGCATCATGGGAAAGAACATAGTGCCCCTGATACAATATATAGCTCAGAAGGACGTCATGCGTAATGATATGCATGACTAACATATAAAATCGAACGTAAGAGAAGAATCTCCCTGCCTTTTTTCTTGTGTAGGTTAACAGAATAATGCTTCATATTTTTGTCTCTGTATTTCACCTTTCCAGTGCAGCTGTAACTTTAAGCTGCAACCCACAGGGTGACTTTGATCTGCCATTGTTCATGACTAGTGGAGATTTCACAATAGGAGGAATTTTTCCTTTGCATTATAGAGTAGAACTTCCGCCAACAGACTACATAAAGAGACCTTTAGCTGCACAGTGTCAAGGGTAAGGACATGTCTTATAAGTTTTGTTTTTGTTTATTTTTTCATATCTTTCCTAACCTGTATTTTTAGTCTATTATCCAAGTCATCCAAACTTTTTCGTTTAAAGTCTTTTTCCAATATTTTTTTATTTATTTATATATTTTTTTTTGAATGTAGGTTTGATCCAAGAGCTTTCCGCTGGGCTATAACTATGAAGCTTGCTGTGGAGGAAATTAACAACAGAAAAGACCTTTTACCAAACCATACTCTGGCTTATAGTATCTTTGACTCTTGTGCCACTCCTGTTACGGCTCAGAAAGCAGTCCTGGCAGTACTAAATGGGCAGGATGTTGTTCAAAGTTTTATATGTTCTGGAGCTAGTCCTTTATTAGGATTAATAGGGGAATCTGGATCCTCACAATCCATTGTTGTCTCCAGAACTCTGGAGCCTTTCAAAATACCCATGGTAAACAAAGAACAAACAGGAAACAAACTTTGGTTTTCATTATTTTTGTGTTTTCCTTTTATTCTGTATATTCTTAAACATTGTTTAAGTCCTAACTTTGTCAAGATGACATTGGAACTTCCAGTGACTGACTTATAATGATGTCTTATATTGAAATTAGTTTAACTACTCTTGAGGTATTTTTATACTGTCTATAAATTTTTTTCTGTTAAATATGTACAATGTTGACTAACATTTGTTGTTTTTTATGCTTCTTTTTTATTCTTTTTTAATGTGTAGATAAGCTATTTCTCAACCTGCTCTTGTCTAAGTGATCGAAAGCAGTTCCCAACATTTTTCAGAGTGGTTCCTAGTGATGATTATCAAGTTAAAGCTATTGCACAGCTGTTAAAGCAGTTTGGCTGGACATGGATCGGTGTAGTCACTGAAGACCATGACTATGGCAGGTTTGCTTTACAAGGCTTAAAGAGGGAAATTGAAAATACTAACATTTGTCTGGCCTATCACGAAATGATCCCTAAAGACTATACCCAGGAACAAGTCCTAAAGATTCTTAAAGTTATGAAGGAATCCACAGCTAATGTGGTTGTTGTTTTTTCAGGAGAGGGGGAATTTTACCCTTTTCTGAGAGAGTTTGTGATTCAAAATATCACAGGAATTCAGTGGATTGCAAGTGAAGCTTGGGTAACAGCTTCAGTGTTAGCAGAAACATATCCATTCTTAGATGGCACAATTGGGTTTGCAATACGTCAAGGACACATCCCAGGTCTTCAGGATTACCTTAAAACAGTGACCCCAGAAAGGTACCCTTCTAACCCACACGTTCAGGAGTTGTGGGAGACTCTGTATGCTTGTTCCCCCTCCATATCCAGCTTGAACAGCCAGTTGCCCTCCTGCACAGGGAAAGAAACTCTCAGACAAGAACATTCTGCCTACATGAACACGTCCAGCCCTCGTGTGACCTACAATGTGTATAAAGCAGTGTATGCTTTTGCTCATTCTCTACATAATCTCATTCACTGTAGGCCTGGAAATGGACCGTTTGAGAATTCCTCATGTGCAAACCTCAACAATGTCTTTCCATGGCAGGTAAAAGTACCTTAAGGTTGGATGAGAACTGGTTTTCTGCCAGAATAGCAATTATATGTCGCACAAGATGTAGTGTCTTTCGTCTTACTAAATTCAGTTTTTAATGACAAATGTCCCCCCCCCCCTTCATTCCTTTTTTTTTTTCCTACTACAAAGCTTCAGCATTATTTACAGGAAATATCTTTTTCTGTTTCTGGAGAAGAGGTTAACTTTGATATTAAGGGAGATTCAATCCCATCATATGATTTGATGAACTGGCAAAGACATTCTAGTGGAGCTATTCAGTTTGTCAAAGTGGGCCTCTATGATGGTGCTCAGCATTCTGGGAGAAAATTGGTGATTGAGGAGCAGGCCATTCTGTGGTCTAACCAACAGAACAAGGCAAGGTGTTAACTGTGCACTGCACTGCCATCTGTTGTTCTATTAAAATAGCTGTCACTATGTGGTCCTTGAGCACCTATTAGTATAAAAATATTGAGTATAATAAGAAAAATGTTTGTGACATGTTTGTGCTTCAATACAATTTTAATGAGTCAATGCACTTTTTTACTTTTAAATAGGTTCCTGTGTCTGTATGCAGTAACGGCTGTACTCCAGGATTCAGAAAGGCTGTCCGTCGTGGGCAACCTCTGTGCTGCTTTGATTGTGTTCCATGTGATATTGGCAAGATCAGTAATCAGACAGGTGAGAGTAACCTATTATATGTTTTCCTGTTGACAAGACAATATAAAGCCTATATCATTTGTTTTAGTAATTATTTCTTCCTTTCTTTATTTCTTAATAGATTCAATAGATTGTCTGTCATGCCCTGAAGACTACTGGTCCAATGCAAATGGAACAGTGTGTGTCCCAAAAGTAGTTGAGTTTCTCTCCCATGATGCAATGGGAATCACCCTGACTGTGATAGCTATAGTTGGAGCCTTTCTGACTGCCACAGTGCTGCTGATATTTTTGTACAACAGAGGAACCCCTATAGTCCGTGTGAATAACTCAGAGCTCAGTTTCTTCATCTTGTTCTCCTTGACTCTGTGTTTTTTATGTGCTTTGGTGTTTATTGGGGAACCCACATCCTGGTCCTGCATGCTGCGACACACTGCCTTCAGCATCACCTTCTCCCTCTGCATATCCTGCATCCTGGGCAAGACTTTAGTGGTGTTGGCAGCTTTTACAGCTACTCAACCAGGAAACAATATAATGAAATGGTTGGGTCCAACACAGCAGAGATTCATAATCTTCTGTTGCACTCTAGTTCAGGTGGCCATATGTACCACCTGGCTTACGGTATCCCCTCCTTTCCCCTATAGAAACACTAAATATCAACAATCCAAGATCATCCTGGATTGCAGTGTTGGCTCTGATCTGGCCTTCTGGTGTGTGCTTGGATATATTGGTGTTTTGGCTTGTATCTGTTTTTTTCTGGCATTTTTAGCACGAAAATTGCCAGGCAATTTTAATGAGGCCAAATACATCACCTTCAGCATGCTTATATTTTGTGCAGTGTGGCTGGCATTTGTACCTGCATATGTCAGTTCACCTGGCAAATTTACAACTGCTGTGGAAATTTTTGCTATTTTAGCCTCTAGTTTTGGCCTGCTCCTCTGCTTATTTGCCCCCAAATGTTACATTATTTTATTAAAGCCTGAAAAGAACACCAAGCAGCATTTAATGGGAAAGCTTACAAAATAAAACCATTTTTTCATATTGCATGGACACAATTTTTGAGACGAAATGAATACGACAAAATACGATTTAAATAATATATATTAAGGAAATAGCTATTAATATAGCTATTAATAACTGTGAAAACCAAAACCAAATTATATCTGTAGTATTTTAATCTTACAATGAGACAATAAGACCATACATTTATGTATATGTATATATATATATATATATATATAGGTCACTTGACCGACACTTTGATTTGCTCGTAAATGACTCTTGGTTTAATATTTTTAGGTAATGCAGTGGAATATTTGCATTTAAAGTCAACATTTAAAACTGCTATCCTGCTGTTGCAAAAACATATTCAAATAAAGCCTGTCTATATGTCATGTATTTCTTTTGGGACTTTTAATGTTGTCAAATAGCATAGAGACCTGTGTTTGACATATGAAAGATAGAAGCCTGACATTTGTCCTCAGGCTAGGGAATACAGACATAACTGTATGTCATTATCACTTTTCCCACTCCTAGTTTCCCATAGCTGGATTATAAGAATTTTATGATTGAATCACCACAATTCACCTATTGTTGTAAGCCTTTTTATACATCCGGTATAAAGATATTATAACTTGGCAAGGCTCAGAAGCAAAGATTAGGAGACTCTGTGTATCGTCTGCAGGATTCTTTATTGAGAATGTGCTGTTGGTCGCTGCAGTACCTAAGTCTGACTAAGGGATCTGTGCATTGTATTTTACAGGCATTCTGTGGGCAGTTCTTAAAGGTGATGACCTAACACACAGCCTTAGTAGTGACCACTAAAACAAAGGCATCTACAGTCAATACAGGAAATTCCCCCCCAACTCTGAAGATAATAGTCTTTGTTCTTGTGACAAGGTGCTGTTTATACCATTTAGGGATAGTATGTCAACATTCATACATAGTTTGGCTCTCAATAGGAAGATCAGAGACTTGCAGAACCCCCTCACTGGAAACTGTATTTATCTAATCCGTAAACTGATACAATTGTGTTCTCCTTGAATGCTCAATACATTGTAGTTCACCTTAATTTTTCATGAAAAGAAAAGTTTTTCAGGGTATAGGATGAGCAGATTTTAATCAGATTTTAACAAATTTGTAATCCCACAGTAAATAGACCAAAGTAGTAGTTTGGTTCAGTTGTTCAGTTGTTGTGGCTAAGCTACTTACAATGCATATAGTAGCCTGACCTTATGGTGTCCATACACAGAAAAATGATGCTGAAACTGTCCCGACAATTCTAAAATATAAATAACTATGGGCTCATGGAGATTTAGGGTAAGGCACAAAGATGGTTTGGAAGATGGTTGTATGATGTACTTGCTCACTATTTAAATTTTACTCAAAAAAAACATTACATGATTTATCTTTAATTTTTAATAGGCATCATATTTGTAACGAAGGACCGAGTCAATGGATGAGATCCAACTGCAGACTTTAGTCAGTCAAGTCAAAGTCAGCTTTATTGTCAATTCTACCATATATACAGCACGTACATACAGAGAATTGAAATTCCGTTACTCTCAGACCGTCGTTGCTTACAGGTAACATAACAGTAACACAACAGTACAATAACAACATAAAACGTAACAATATCAACGAAAACACAACAAGAAATAAATAAGTAAGTAAAGTGACGTGTAAGATAACGTGGCAAAGGAGATAGTGCAAACCACAGAGGTCAGGTGCGTGGGGCAGAAGAGGGGAGAGGGGGCAGAGTCGGGAGGGAGTTCAGCGCCCTGACAGCTTGGTGAATGAAGCTGTCCTTCAGAGGCTGTGTGATGGGTGGGTGGGGTCACCAGCAATGTTGAGGGCTTTGAGGGTGAGGCGGGTGTTGTAGGTGTCCTGGAGGGAGGGGAGAGAGACACCAACGATCTTCTTAGCTGCTCTCACTATGCGCTGAAGTGTCTTTCGGCAGGACGCGTAGCAGGCGCCATACCACACAGTGATGCAGCTGGTCAGGATGCTCTCGATGGTGCCTCTGTAGAAGGTTCAAGTGATGGGGGTTGGGCTCTGGTTCTTCTCAGTTTGCGGAGAAAGTAGAGCCACTGCTGTGCTTTCTTGGTCAGTGCTGTGGTGTTGGCGGTCCAGGAGAGGTCTTCTGTGATGTGCACACCCAGGAATTTGGTGCTCCTAACTCTTTCCATGGTCGCACCATTGATGGACAGAGGAGGATGCTGAGTGTGCATTCTCCTGAAGTCAACAACAATCTCCTTCGTCTTCTCCACATTCAGAGAGAGATTGTTGTCACCGCACCACCTTGCCAGGCGGCTCACCTCGCTCCTGTAGTTTGTCTCATCGCCATTGTTAATGAGACCAACTACAGTCATGTCATCCGCAAATTTGATGAAGAGGTTGTTGTTGTGTGTTGGGCTCCAGTGTTCATAATGATGGTGTTGGATGTGTTACCGCTGACCCGTACTGCCTGAGGTCTTCCCGTCAGGAAGTCCAGCAGCCAGTTGGACAGCGATGTGTTGAGTCCCAGCTGAGACAGTTTTTGGGTGAGCTGTTGAGGGATGATTGTGTTGAATGCTGAACTAAAATCTACGAACAGCATTCTGACGTAAGTGTCCTTTTTGTCTAGATGCGTGAGTGCAGAATTGACGGAAGTGGCAATGGCGTCATCGGTCAAGCGGTTTGACCGATATGCAAACTGGTAAGGGTCCAGTGAGGGGGGAGGACAGACTTAATGTGGTGCACGACTAGCCGCTGAAGCACTTCATAAGGATGGGAGTAAGTGCCACTGGGCGGTAGTCGTTGAGGCAGGATGGAGATGATTTCTGCGGGACCGGAATGATGGTGGTTGTTTTGAAGCATGTGGGGACAACAGCTTGTCTCAGTGAAGTGTTAAAGATGTCTGTGAAGACATCAGTGAGTTCCGCTGCACAGTCTCTCAATACACGTCCAGGAATGTTATCAGGATCTTGAGCTTTGCGTGCATTGACCCTGCTGAGGGATCTTCTCACGCTGCCCGTGGACAGTGTCAACATCTGGTCGTCGGTAGGAGGTGGGGTCTTCTGTGCGGTGGTGCTGTTGTGTGCCTCAAAGCGAGCGAAGAAAGTGTTCAGCTCAGAAGTCTGTAGACATTCCCTGTCAGCCACGGTTTTTGGTTGGACCAGACGGTGATGGACTTTGTGACTGTTACATCCTCAATGCACTTGGTGATGTAGGAAGTAACAGTCTCTGAGTACTCCTGGAGGTCTGTGTTGTTGTGGTATGTTGCAGCCTGTTTGAACATGTCCGTGGTGTCGAAGCAGTCCTGAAGAGCCTCTGATGACCCTTCTGGCCAGACTTGAATTTGTTTCCGGACTGGTTTGGTGACTTTCACGAGTGGTCTGTATGCTGGCATTAGCATAACAGTGATGTGATCTGAAGCACCAAGGTGGGGGAGGGGGAGGGCTTTGTAAGCTCCTCTCTGTGTGGTGTAAACAAAGTCCAGGGTGTTGTTTCCACGTGTTGGGAAGTCTACGTGCTGGAGGATTTTTGGAAACACACTCTTAAAGTCTGCATGATTGAAATCCCCAGCCAAGATGAGAAAAGCATATGGATGGGCTGTCTGCTGCTCACTGATGTGCTGGTAAAGTTTATTCAGTGCCTCACTCCTGTTGTTGATGTTGGAGCTGGGGGGGATGTATACAGCAGCAAGTATTATAGCTGTGTATTCCCGTGGTAGATAAAACGGCCGGCACTTAATAATTATAAACTCCAGCAGGGGTGAGCTGTGTTTGCCGACCACAACAGTGTTGCGGCACCTCGCATCATTGGTGTAAACACAAAGTCCGCCGCCGCGGGTCTTACCTCCCTCGACAAGCACTCTGTCCGCTCGATGGCATGTTAGCCGGTCAAACTGAATGGCGTGGTCCGGAACGCTGTTGTTGAGCCATGTTTCCGTAAAAACAAAAACACAACAGTCTCTTACAGTCCTCTGAGTTGAGCATAGAAGTCGAAGATCGTCCAGTTTGTTGTCCAATGAGCGCACATTAGCCAGAACGATGGTGGGGATAGCAGGCTTGAGTGGGTTAGCCGCTAGCCTGACCCGGATACCTCCGCGCTTCCCCCTCTTCTGTTTCCTCTCACACCGCTTGTGGCGTCTCCACTGTGGGTGAGGTGCAGTAGTGGGAGTTGGTGCTGGAGTAGGCCTCCGGAGAAGACCATGGTCCCGCAGCTCTTGTACGAGCGACAAGCTTGGATTAAAGACTGTATTGTTATTCAGTGGAAAACAGTGTCAGACAGGCAATGGTAATCAACGGCAAACAGGTGTGTCAGGGAACAGGCAGAGACGTAAACTTGAACTGGCAGATAGTTCGGGGCAGGCAGCAAAACAACAGTCCAGTAACACGAAGCAATAATCCAAGGGCAAGTAGCAAAACAATCAGAACACGGTAGGAACAGGCAGAAAGAGAACGGGTAAACAAGACAGGGAATAATGCTCAGAAATGATAACCAGGGTTGATCAAGACCTCGCAGTTGGTTTAGTGTGAAATCGCATAAGTCGTTGGTTTTGATTTCTCATGCGATTTAAAAAAACCAGAGGGTTATGATCTGTATAAACAATAATTGGGCCAGCAATTGAACCCAAATATACCTCGAAATGTTGTATAGCCAACACAAGAGCAAGAACTTCCTTTTCAATAGTGGAGTAAACCTGTTGATGACGGTTGAACTTCTTGGAAAAATAACTGACAGGATGTTCAACTCCATTTGAGTCCTCTTGCAAGAGAACAGCACCTGCACCGCAAACACTAGCATCAATTGCAAGCCGGAAAGACTTTTCAAATTTTGGAGCGGTCAAAATAGGGGCATTGGCCAATAAAGCCTTACAATTTTCGAAAGCTTGTTGACATATCTCAGACCACTGAAAAACAACTTTCGGACTCAATAAATCAGTCAAAGATGTGACTACACTGGCAAAACCTCTGATAGTAACCTATCATTCCTAGAAATCTACGCAACTCACGTCGATTGATAGGAGTAGGAAAACTGCATATGTCTTCAACTTTAGCACCCCACAGCCGTTTCCAACTACCTTGCCCAGGTATGTGACAGTCGCTTTTCCAAATTCAGACTTCGCCAGGTTGATGGTCAAATTAGCCTCAGCTAGATGTAGAAATAAGTCTTTTATTTGGTTAATGTGTTCAGACCAGGAGGAACCATACAAGACAACGTCATCGAGATATGCCTCACATCCAGACATTCCATACAGTATACGATTCACCAGACGTTGGAAGGTAGCAGGGGCATTACGAACCCCAAAAGGCATTACCGTATACTGCAGAAAGGCATCAGGGGTAACAAATGCAGATAACTCTTTGGCATGAGTTGTTAAAGGTACCTGCCAATACCCCTTCAAAAGATCAAACTTACTAACATATTGGGCAGAGCCAACATGATCAACACAGTAGTCAATACGAGGTAACGGGAAACAGTCGGGTTTGGTTACAGAATTAAGTTTCCGATAGTCGGTACAAAAATGATATGAGCCATTTGGTTTATTCACCAAGACACAGGGAGAGCTCCATGAACTAAAACTAGGTTCAGCCAATTTGTGAGTAAGCAAGTAGCTCACTTCTCGCTGTAACAATTCTCGTTTTACTGGATTAACTCTATAAGCATTTTGCTTAACAGGAGAGGAAGTTCCTACATCAATGTCATGTTCAATAATGGAAGTACAACCAGGAACATCAAGGAAGAGTGAAGGAAAGGACATTACTAACTCAATAATGTCGTTTCTCTCTTTCTCTGCCAAATAAGACAAATGACAAGGTAAATCAGCAAGAACTTGAGAGTTGTTAAGTCGTCCATCTATTTTTTCCTGAGAAAGAAGATTCCCATCCTCGTCAATGTTCCTGGAAGAATCACCACCCAAATGGCATGTAGAAAGAGAAACCAAAGAGTTCATATGCACGTAACACAGCAAGACTTCCCAATATCATACTCACCACTCTGTTCCAGGGTGAGAGCGGAATAAACTTCCTGGGCTTTACCTGTGAAAACACACTGCAACCCGTTCAAAGTGATAGAAATACTTCTCTATTTCCTTTTCAGAAAATGGCGGAACTAATCTCACATTCTTGTGAACGTCAAACACAGGTTCATAATCAGCCAACGGATGCGGTTCCCAAAAGGCTTATCAACTCGCGAAGCTTTGGATTTTTCTCTTGTTGCCAACTCCAACTCCAACTTATTAAACTGAAATGCTCTATCTTCCCGTTCTCTCTCCAACTCAAGTTCAACTCAGTGACATAGTTCAAAATTTTAGTTCACTCTCAACATCAACATCACAAGGAGAGAACACCAAAGATTCACTGGGAGCAATAGACTCAGCTCTTACCTCAAAAACTCCTCTATCAACAAGTGATTGCTTCAAAGTCGTCACAATCGTTTCCTTCATTTTTCTTTTCTTGAGTAGTAAGATCGATACTAAAGCGTTCGGCAATTTGTAATAACTGCTCCTTTGTACACCTCTCAAGTAAAGATTTCGAGGGACAAGCGAAGAAATCTTCGAGCACCGAAGACATCTTTGTTCTCAGACACACCTACTTATACAACAAACAGTTTACGCACGCAAAATGGTCGTTTACCAGAACTACACTTCCTATAAGCCACTGCTTCTAAATGAACTACGTCGGTCCATTACATAACCTACTCATTCACAAAAAGACTTACCACAAGTCAAAACACATTGTAGGTTCGCGGGAAAGAAGAACGTACTAAAAAAAACACACAACTATTCTCATTTTGTTGAATAGGTTCACCTCAATGAACAGACACTCCAGCTCTTATCTGAAAGAAAACACTAACTAGTTCCTATCTAGTTTTCGAGGGTGTACCGGGCTCGAGGCGGCATTAAACGCTAAACTCAGTGACGATCAGTCAAACTGAAAGTCCGAAAGCGTATCCCCGACAGAGAGTTAAATCTCCGCCCAGAATAACCCTCAAAAACAAAAAAGGCAAAATAATAAACAAAAACAACAACCAGTGTTCCGTTGGAAGGTTTGTATACACAAACCAGCTGGATACACTCTTCCTAACCGGATTTCTCATTCAAAAAGGTGACCATTCACAAAGACAAATCACATACTCACCAACATTTCCTACCCCAAAGAATCGCGGATGAGCCACCCAATTTATGTCATGGCCAGCTCGTTCTAGACCGTCACATAAAGAGGACTACATGTACAAATGATTGTTTGATATTGCAAGATGGTTTATTAAAAGAAAATAGTCAATTACAGAAACATGACAAAGTCTAGGACATAAAATAAACAAAAGAAAATAATAATCCAGTGGGGAAGAAATGATGACAAATGATAAACAAAACAACGTTGGAGAAAATGACTTCTCTGGAGAATGTGTTCTACCAGAGAAAGTACCACTGGACAGATCAACCAGACATTTACACCCCCCGACCCATTAATCATCCAATTAACAGGGCAGGTTAAAATATACCGCCACCCTCAGGCAGGGAAGAGACAGGGTCGTAAAACCGTAAATATAAATATTTGGTGTTTAAATATTGTGTGTGTGATGAGGTGATTGAATAAGGTGCTTCAGCTAGTAGTGGTGATCAGTGACTGGGAACAAGACTTCTGGGAAATGTGGTTTGGGTGAGTGAATGAATGCGGGAGAGACAGTGTGAGTGAGTGAGTGAGTGTGTGTGTCTGAAGTGAAGTGCCCTCTAATGGCCTTCACGGGCACTTCAACTGACGATCGTTACAATATTTAAATGAGGTTTTACATATTCATTTCTTCTTTGATGCATCATGGGTGCTATTGCACTCCACCTTATTTAGCAAATTCTGCAACCCAAAGAGATGTCATACATAATGATATGCAAGATAGCTAACCTTATAAAACCTTGGGAAATTGAAACATCTCTTAGCTCTCTTAGTTTTTGTTTTGTTTTTGGAGCTTGATAGAACAATGATTTACATTTTTGTCTCTGTATTTCACCTTTCCAGTGCAGCTGTGACTTCAACCTGCTCTCCACAGGATGACTTTGATCTGCCAGTGTTCTTGACAAGTGGAGATTTCACAATAGGAGGGATTTTTCCTTTACATTACAGAGTAGAACTTCCATCAACAGACTACATTAAAAGACCCTTAGCAGCGCAGTGTCAAGGGTAAGAATATTTTTTATTTTCCAAAAACAATTAAATTGTTATTGGACAATTAAATATCTTATCTGCTGTTTAATGTTTATTTCATTTTCCAAAACCTATTTGATGCCAAACCAATGTTCTAAAAGCAATGTTACAAAGTTATTTTTGTGATTTTAAATGCAGGTTTGATCCAAGAGCTTTCCGCTGGGCTCTTTCAATGAAGCTTGCTGTGGAGGAGATAAATAATAGAAAAGATCTCCTGTCAAATCATACACTGGCTTACAGGATTTTTGACTCTTGCTCCACTCCTGTTACGGCTCAGAAAGCAGTCTTGGCAGTACTGAATGGACAGGATGTTGTTCAGAGTTCTATGTGCTCTGGGGTTAGTTCTTTATTAGGATTAATAGGGGAATCTGGATCTTCACAATCTATTGTTCTCTCAAGAACCGTGCAACCCTTTCAAATACCCATGGTAATAAGTGCTTGTCATTTTATTTTTTATTTTCTAATATGTGTTCTGTATCTAGGAGACACAAGCTTAATATCTATATATTGTTTTCATGCATTTTATGGTAATTAAAGTTTTTTTGTTTGTTTTTTTCTGTTTTATAGATAAGCTATTTTTCAACATGCTCTTGCCTAAGTAATCGGAAGCAGTTCCCAACATTTTTCAGAGTGGTTCCTAATGATAATTACCAGGCCAAAGCTATTGCACAGCTGTTAAAGCAGTTTGGCTGGACATGGATCGGTGTAGTCACTGATGAGCATGATTATGGCAAATTTGCTTTGCAGGGCTTGAAGCGAGAAATTGAAAATACTAACATTTGTCTGGCCTATCATGAAATGATCCCTAAAGACTACAGCCAGGAAAAAGTCCTAAAGATTCTTAAAGTTATGAAGGAATCCACAGCAAAGGTAGTTGTTGTTTTTTCAGTAGAAGGGGAATTTTACCCTTTTTTGAGAGAGTTTGTGATTCAAAATATCACAGGAATTCAGTGGATTGCAAGTGAAGCTTGGGTAACAGCTTCAGTGTTAGCAGAAACATATCCATTCTTAGATGGCACAATTGGGTTTGCAATACGTCAAGGACACATCCCAGGTCTTCAGGATTACCTCAAAACAGTGACCCCAGAAAGGTACCCTTCTAACCCACACGTTCAGGAGTTGTGGGAGACTCTGTATGCTTGTTCCCCCTCCATATCCAGCTTGAACAGCCAGTTACCCTCCTGCACAGGGAAAGAAACTCTCAGACAAGAACATTCTGCCTACATGAACACGTCCAGCCCTCGTGTGACCTACAATGTGTATAAAGCAGTGTATGCTTTTGCTCATTCTCTACATAATCTCATTCACTGTAGGCCTGGAAATGGACCGTTTGAGAATTCCTCATGTGCAAACCTCAACAATGTGTTTCCATGGCAGGTAAAACTGTTTTAGGGTCTGATGAGAACCAGTGAATTGTAATTTAATTAATCTATATATTTTATCATATCCTTGAAACAATTTCAATTTCAATTATTTTTTTTCATTGCAAATGTAATTGTGTAATTTCCATGGTCTTTTTTCAATGTTCTCCAAAGCTACAGCATTATCTTGAGGCTGTTTCCTTCTCAGTATCTGGTGAAAATGTTAACTTTGATGATAAAGGAGACTCAATTCCTTATTATGATTTGATGAACTGGCAAAAACACTCAAGTGGAGCTATTCAGTTTGTGAAAGTGGGCCTCTATGATGGTGCTCAGCATTCTGGGAGACAACTGGTGATTGAGGAGCAGGCCATTCTGTGGTCTAACCAACAGAACAAGGCAAGGTGTTGACTGTGCACTGCCCTGCCATCTGTGGTTCTATTAAAATAACTCACAATGTTGTCCTTGAGCCCCTATTAGCATATTATATACTGTATTTTGCTGCTTTCTATCAAAAACATTTGCTAATGTATGCTGTGTATAACTGAGGAAAACATAAAGAAAATATTATTAGACATTACTAAAATATTTAAATATTTACTCGTATTTAAAATGTGTGATTATATGGTTTTTTTTTTGTTTTTTGTTTTTCCGTAGGTACCTGTCTCTGTGTGTAGTAATAGCTGTGCCCCAGGATTTAGGACGGCTGCCCGTCGTGGGCAACCTCTGTGCTGTTTTGACTGTGTTCCATGTGAGAGTGGCAAGATCAGTAATCAAACAGGTAGATGCACCCTACTGCATGTTGAGTGATACATACATGCATATATATTTTGCAATAGCTTCTATGTCTAATTATAAAATTATTTTTATGCAATTCATAGTTGATATGTAATCATTTGCACAGTAGCTGTCATATCTTGTTTTCAAGACATTTATTTAAACATACAGTAAAGAATTAAGACATCACTAACAGGATAAGTAATTTATGAATAATATAGGGAAATATAATGCATATATTTAGCAAAAGAGTTCATTTCTCTAGCGAACTAACAAGTTATGAACACTCTGAATGGGTTTTCTGAGGTAAATGTAATGCTACATGTTTCCATGGTTAAAACACTGATTGAGCGATTACATGAGATATGATACATTTCAGTAAGTTGTGCTGTATCTCTGAACATACCTTCTTTATTCTGTAACTAGTATTAAAGAGGAAGAGATGATCGCGTTCACTCATTCCCCGTCCTGCCTGTTGAACTGAGCCACCTATACAGTGATCTGTTAATCCACATCAAAAAGCAAAACGACAAAAATTTACTGTTTGAATCTTGTTAAAATTTACACAATATGAAAGATTACACCCTAATGAGGTTAGTAGATACGGAAGAAGGAGGCAGGAATCGGCGAACATTTAACAACTTTAATAAATATAGAATAAACAAATACAAAATGAATGTAAACACAAACATAATAAAACATATAATGTAAAATCCAGGCCTGGATTCGACTTCACTGTCGTCCCTCCTCCTTTCATGCTTTCGGAGCTCCTCCGTGAGAGATATGAGTCCAATGCAGTGCACAGGTGATGCTCCTCAGCAATCACACCTCCGGCCTCGAACAGCTCTCTCACGGCTTTCGCCCCGCCCTGCTTGTCACAGACACTTTGTTTCCTATTAAAAGCAACAAAACACACAGTTCATTGTGATTCATTTTTAGTTAATGCTGGTTAAAAGTGGTTAGGCTACAGTGCATTACCACAAACGCCCCCTTCTGGATTGGAGTGTAGATTGCCTGTGACCTGTAACTGCATCCATTGAACCGTGATGCTCGTACATGTACCATTACACCCCTAATATATGTATTTTATGACTTAGCTCCTTTACTGAACTCCAATATTACATAATTGAAGTTTTAAACTGTTTTTGGATGGAAACTGGTTTGCTTTTTAGTGTGTCTGACAGAGTTGATACAAATTAAGATATGAAGTGAATAAACATTCATTTTTAGAAAACATATTTTCATAAAAATCGGTTCCCTCTCAGGGTTCATTATCTGAGACCATTGTCTACAAAATATACATTTTTAATAATGCAGTGTTAGTTTTTTAACATTTAAAATATGTTTTGTCCCTGATTTCAAAAATCAGTGCACTGTGATTATTATTATTATTAATAATAATAATAATCAATTATTTTTTCTTTTTTTTAGATTCAGTAGATTGTCTGTCATGCCCTGAAGACTACTGGTCCAATGCAAATGGAACAGTGTGTGTACCGAAAGTAGTTGAGTTTCTCTCCCATGATGCAATGGGAATCACCCTGACTGTGATAGCTATAGTTGGAGCCTTTCTGACTGTCACAGTGCTGCTGATATTTCTGTACAACAGAGGAACCCCTATAGTCCGTGTGAATAACTCAGAGCTCAGTTTCTTCATCTTGTTCTCCTTGACTCTGTGTTTTTTATGTGCTTTGGTGTTTATTGGGGAACCCACATCCTGGTCCTGCATGCTGCGACACACTGCCTTCAGCATCACCTTCTCCCTCTGCATATCCTGCATCCTGGGCAAGACTTTAGTGGTGTTGGCAGCTTTTACAACTACTCAACCAGGAAACAATATAATGAAATGGTTGGGTCCAACACAGCAGAGATTCATAATCTTCTGTTGCACTCTAGTTCAGGTGGCCATATGTACCACCTGGCTTACGGTATCCCCTCCTTTCCCCTATAGAAACACCAAATATCAACAATCCAAGATCATCCTGGATTGCAGTGTTGGCTCTGATCTGGCCTTCTGGTGTGTGCTTGGATATATTGGTGTTTTGGCTAGTCTCTGTTTTTTTCTGGCATTTTTAGCACGAAAATTGCCAGGCAATTTTAATGAGGCCAAATACATCACCTTCAGCATGCTTATATTTTGTGCAGTGTGGCTGGCATTTGTACCTGCTTATGTCAGCCAGCCTGGTAAATTTACAACTGCTGTGGAGATTTTTGCCATTTTAGCTTCTAGTTTTGGCCTGCTCCTCTGCTTATTTGCCCCCAAATGTTACATTATTTTACTGAAGCCTGAGAAGAACACCAAGCAACATCTCATGGGTAAAGTTATTAAATGACGTAATGGAATGCTGAATCTCAAAAAAGTATCCAAAAAATATTGAATTTGAATTAAAGTACAATTTTACCATAAATCAACATAGCTCATCTATTTTGATATGTTATGTTTATTCTAATGTAATATCTTCATATAGGGATATAGGAAACAGACTGTGTAAACTTGTACATACTTAAAATAACATGAGACATGACACCACAAAACTGTATCATGTCCCAAAATAAATGGACTCTTTTTCTAAAGAATTCAATGTATATGGTCATGGGTTGTGCTAGTGTTGTAGAAAGGAAGCATATTAATAAAAATATTTATAAAAAATAGTATTTTGAATCCTACTGGTGACATATAATCGTGACACATAATGAGATGCATGGAGACCTGTGTCTGGTATATATAGCAGGCTGTCCTGCCCACTGTAGTCATGCTGAGGGATGCAGGCATTAGGAAGCATGACTGTCCTGCTCCTGTGGCTTCTGGTTTACTATCTCAGTGTACTCACTCTTGGAGATGCTTCCAAATGTGTCCTGCAAAGTGACTTTGAGCCAGGCCTCATGGCTAATGGAGATTTTTTAATAGGTGGCATTTTTCCTTTGCATTACAATCAGGAAATGCCAGACCTCAACTGTACTTACAGACCGGGGCCAGTCAAATGTAATGGGTGAGTAACAAAAATGTATAACTGCTATATATATATATAATAACTATATATATAACTGCTTTGAGAATATTATATATATAGTATATTTGTAAGGAATACATATCTAGAATGGGTGCTTTGATAGAAATATTTAAACTTGTGTACAACTAGTTTGGATGCCTTTTATGTCCTTCTCTCTTTTTAATTCATCTGCAGATTTGATCCGAGAGCTTTCCGCTGGGCCCTTACAATGAAATTTGCTGTAGAGGAAATAAACAAGCGAGACGATCTTCTACCTAACAACACTCTGGGTTACAAAATCTTTGACTCTTGTGCATACCCTCTGACTGGGCAGAGATCAGCAGTAGCTGTTCTAAATGGGCCAAATGAGCAAGAAAGCCCCATGTGTGCAGGTGCTGGTCCACTGCTTGCTATCATAGGAGAATCCGGGTCAGCTCAGTCTATTGTAGTTTCAAGAATTTTGCGGCCTTTCAGGATACCAATGGTGAGTCTTAAATGGAACATTTTTATTTATTTTGTGTTCATTTAAAGTGCATTGTGGTTTGTGTATGCTTTTTTATTTATTAAAAGAATTATATATTTTTTTCAGTAATGGAGAGTTACCCATGAATAAAATTTTATTTGTGAACAGCGAAACCATGCAGTGCAACCTAACATCAAATAATATTCTTGTTATAGAATTTTGTTTTCTCTCTCTTGACAGATCAGTTATTTTTCATCCTGTGCATGTCTTAGTGATAGGAGAGAATTCCCTACATTCTTCAGAGTCATCCCTAGTGATGCCTATCAAGTAAAGGCCATTGCAAAACTCCTGCTGCATTTTAACTGGACCTGGGTCGGAGTGGTACGAGGAGATCACGAGTATGGTCGCTTTGCCCTTCAGGGCTTATTGAAGGAGCTGGAGGGTACAGGCATTTGTGTTGCTTATCAGGAGATGATTCCTCTGTTATACGAGCATCAGAGGGCACTGGAAATCATTCGAGTCATGAGTCACTCCACTGCTCGGGTGGTAGTGGTGTTCTCAGCTGAAGGGGAGCTCACACCCTTCTTAAGAGACTACATGGAACAGAATGTCACTGGGATACAGTGGATTGCTAGTGAGGCATGGGTTACAGCCTCTGTGTTCACAGGAAGTGAATATTACCCTTTCCTTGGAGGGACCATTGGATTTGGCATACGACAGGGCCAAATTCCTGGGTTAAGAGAGTATCTCACAACAGTGAACCCAGAAAGATACCCCTCAAATCCTCTTGTTCACGAGCTGTGGGGGGCTTTATATGACTGTTCGCCCTCCAGTTCCAGCTTGAATAATCATCTGTCCTCCTGTTCAGGACAGGAGACTATTAGGGTACAGCACTCTGCCTACTTTAATACTTCCAGTCCCCGTATTTCCTATAATGTTTATAAAGGAGTGTATGCCATTGCTCATTCCCTGCACAACCTTCTTCACTGTTCACCTGGACAAGGGTCATTCAGTAACTCCACATGTGCAAATATACATAATGTCAACCCATGGCAGGTACTCAAAATATTGAGTGCTTAAATGATTAATGCTAAATGAACTCTGTACAAAGTTATGACTTGAACTAAACAGTCTTGATTGCATCTCTTAAACTCAGTTACAGCAGTATCTCCAAGAGGTGTCATTCACTGTTTCAGGAGAGACAGTGAATTTTGACATGAAAGGTGATTCTATTCCATCCTATGACCTCATAAACTGGCAGAGGGGCTCAGCTGGAAATATTGAGTTTGTTAATGTGGGCATGTTCGATGGTGCGCAAGAATCTGGCCAAGAACTGGTTATCCAAGAGAAGGCCATCATGTGGCCGGCGGCCATCAGACTGAGGCAAGCTGTTCTCACAGTGTATTTCAGTACATGAGATCTCATGTTCTGAAGTTCTGTAGGGTCAAATGGAGGTAAGTATCCATTTGAAATATGAAAGAACTATTCATCTGAAGATGACAGATCTGTCTGTTGGAAGGAAATGCAAAAGGCAAAATTATTTCCTGTTTTCCAAAAAGTATGTTCCATACTCATTATTTGTCAAGGTCAGTTTCATACGACCTAATTCGTTTTTTGTAATTAATAATGCTTTTGACCTACAGGAACATTATTATTATACACTCATATAAATTACTAATATACTTGTGGCTGTGTTGGTTAAGCAGGTGTTGGTGTCTGTGTGCAGCAACAGCTGCAATCCGGGATTCAGGAAGGCTGTCCGGCGTGGCCAGCCTCTCTGCTGCTTTGACTGTGTACCATGTGACAGTGGCAAAATCAGTAATAAGACAGGTTGGAGAACAATTTCAATAATTCAGCAAAAATCTGTGGACCTTTATCCTCATTTTTACAGTTTTTCCCTCTCTTTAGATTCAGTAGAGTGTATGGCCTGTTCCGAAGATTACTGGTCAAATGCTGATGGAACAGTTTGTATTCCAAAAGTGATCGAATTCCTGTCCCATGATGCAATGGGATTGACCCTAACAGTAATTGCTGTAGTGGGGGCATGCCTCACTTTAGCTGTGTTTGCTGTATTTCTTTATTACAGAAACACTCCTGTTGTGCGCATAAATAACTCAGAACTCAGTTTTTTCATCTTGCTATCACTGACTCTATGCTTTTTATGTGCATTGGTGTTTATTGGGGAACCCACATCCTGGTCTTGCATGCTGCGACACACTGCCTTCAGCATCACCTTCTCCCTCTGCATATCCTGCATCCTGGGCAAGACTTTTGTGGTGTTGGCAGCTTTTACCGCCACCCGACCAGGAAACAATATAATGAAATGGTTGGGTCCAACACAGCAGAGATTCATAATCTTCTGTTGCACTCTAGTTCAGGTGGCCATATGTACCACCTGGCTTACGGTATCCCCTCCTTTCCCCTATAGAAACACCAAATATCAACAATCCAAGATCATCCTGGATTGCAGTGTTGGCTCTGATCTGGCCTTCTGGTGTGTGCTTGGATATATTGGTGTTTTGGCTTGTGTTTGTTTTTTTCTGGCATTTTTAGCACGAAAGTTGCCAGGAAATTTTAATGAGGCCAAATACATCACTTTCAGCATGCTTATATTTTGTGCAGTGTGGCTGGCATTTGTACCTGCATATGTCAGTTCACCTGGTAAATTTACAACTGCTGTGGAAATATTTGCCATTTTAGCATCTAGTTTTGGCCTGCTCCTCTGCTTGTTCACCCCCAAGATTTATATAATTTTATTAAAGCCTGAGAAAAACACCAAGCAACATCTAATGGGGAAAGACAAATAATACAATTGAACATGTTTTGAGTCCAGTACAAATTGAATGAAATAGTAATAATATGAAATAAATAACCACAACACACAAATCAACAATAAGTGAATAAACACTGATTTGATCAATTTTTGCTTACTTTATTAATATCTTACTGTATACTTATTACTGCAGTCCATATTGTTAACAAGGGTACACATTGAGGCATGCTAATCAACCATTCAGTTATCACACAATGGTTCAACAGTGGGTATTTGTATGTTAATTTACTGGACACTACAAGCAATACTTCATATTTTGCAGAATACTGTGCCTTGGAGAGACTACAAGGAACAATCAAACTTAAATCTATAGCGATACTACAGCCATGCATACCCTTTAAGAATAATAATAATAATAATAATAATAATAATAACTAAAAGACAAGAAGTCCAGGCTAAAAATTTACACCCAAATATTATTTAAATAAGAAAGTAAACTTGTCAAAGTAAGTATGATGGAGAGAGAAACTATAATAATGAACTCTGAATGTAACACATTCCTCGTGGGGTTGAAGGGGTGGGATAGGAGGTTGGAGGGATTCTGAAGAAGGCAGGTCCTGTTTCTGAAGTTAAGAAAACACAGAGCACATAATGATATTATGACTAAGCATTAAAATATATTAACCACACCCTCTTACATTCCCTCTTGCTAATGCATTGCCACAGAGAACAATAGTGGCTATTTAAACATGATGCAATGCTCACCTGATATTTGGAGAGCTCACTGTCCTAACAAGAGAAATGAATGTTTTATTAATTGTTACAATACTTTGTATTGGCAGGCTTAGTCCTGCTGTGTGTGGAGTTAATTTAGGCATCTGCATCCTGCAAGGTGACCCTCAGCCACCTGCCCTCTTCAAGGATGGAGACTTTGTTATTGGAGGGGTTTTCTCTATTCATGACTATCTGAAGACAGAGAAGCACACCTATACTAGACAGCCAGAACCATTAGAGTGCAGCGGGAGGTTAGCATAATATAACATGTTGATATTGAAATATCAAAAAATTATATGATTAAAATAATAATTAATAGCTAATATATCAAGAAAAATATAACTATCTAGAGTTTGTAATCCTGTTATATAACTATGAGAAATCATATGTTGCACCTGTTTTCATGTAAAGGTATATATATCATAAAAATTTAATAAATTTTTTATTTATTTATTTTTATTGTGTTTATCTCAACAGTGTGGGTTTCAGAGAGATGCGCTTTGTTCGTGCCTTTGTGTTCGCTATTGAGGAGATCAACAACAGCAACGATCTCTTACCAGGAGTAACTTTAGGGTATCATATATATGACTCTTGTGCTTCTGTGCCAATGGCAATCAAAGTAGCCTTTCAGCTTGTCAACGGACTAGATCTCATATTTAACGACACTGATTCCTGTGTAAAATCTGCAGCTGTTACAGCAGTAGTCGCAGAATCTGGCTCCACGCCATCTATAAGCATTTCAAGACTTCTTGGTCCATTTGAAATTCCACAGGTGTGGGTTTACTATGATTACTTCATGTTTTGAACATACATCATTGGTATATACATATATATATATAATTGAAAACACTGACATAGACATTGTATATTGGCTACAACTGGGCCTGATGAACATTTAAAAGAAAGTATCCAAAATTGTTCATTTACTGCATATTTACAAAGAATGAGCATTAGAATGTTGAGTAAATAACTTTGGTGTTTTTTTCTTTATTTCTTGCTTATTTTTCACTATACCTTGATGGTGCAATAGGTAAGTCATTATGCAACATGTGCATGTCTCAGTGACAAGAGGCAGTATCCTACTTTCTTCAGGACCATTCCCAGCGATCATCATCAAGCGGCCGCACTGGCACGGATGGTCAAGCACTTCGGATGGACGTGGATTGGGGCTGTGCGCAGTGATTCAGACTACGGAAATAATGGCATGGCATCATTTCTGAAAGCTGCGGAGGAGGAGGGAATCTGTGTGGAGTATTCTGAGGCCTATTACAGGACCCAGCCGCGCAGTAAACTGAAAAGAGTCGCTGATGTCATTCGCAGATCAACGGCTCGTGTAATAGTTGCCTTTTTGGCCTCAGGTGACATAAGAATCCTCTTAGAAGAACTAAGTCAGCAGCCTCCTCCTCCAATGCAGTGGATTGGCAGCGAGGCTTGGGTTACAGACCCAGAAATGCTGCGATTTAATTTGTGTATTGGTGCTGTGGGCTTTGGAATCCCACGGTCTGTTATCCCGGGTTTTCGTAACTTTCTACTTGACCTGACTCCAGAACAGGTGGTGAAATTTCCCCTGCTGACAGAATTCTGGGAAAGCTTATTTAGCTGTAGTCTAAAACAGCAGACAGGTTCTTCTAATGGAATGCCAGCATGCAATGGCACAGAGGACCTGCACGCATTACAGAACCCGTACACAGACACGTCCCAGTTGCGGATCACTAACATGGTGTACAAAGCCACATATGCTATAGCTCATGCCCTTCATGGACTTGTATGTAAGGAAAAGCACTGTGACAAAAACATGAGAGCTGAACCCCGGCAGGTAAGTTCTCATCAGAGACCAAACTAATTAAGGAACTAAAAAGGAAAAAGAAAGAGAAAAGAGAGATTTAAATTTTTAATAAAACAAACCTGCTTGCATGTCTAAACATCCCTTTCTGCTTGTTTGTCTATATATTTATATATAGATAGATAGTATGCCATATAGTATATATTATTAATTTTAGTATGATATAAAGTTTTTGTGTGTATATGTGTGTATGTATAAATACACACACACACACACACACACACATATATATATATATATATATATATACATAACCAAGATATATATTACTTTATGATATATAATCTCACCAAGTATTTCTCCACTAAGTTTTCATCAAATTACGTTTCAATTACCATGTCAAAATACATTTGAATTTTGAATGTCCACCCTGCAGGTATTTGATCAGATCAAGCGAGTGAACTTTACTAAAAATAATTATCTTGTTTCATTTGACACAAATGGAGACCCTGTGGCCACCTATGAACTTGTGAACTGGCAGCTTCAAGGAGATGGCTCGATTGATTTTGTGACAGTGGGTCAATATGATGCATCACACCCCAAAGGCCAAGAATTCAGTTTGAGCAAAGCAATCATTTGGAATGATGGCAAGAAAATGGTATATATTGCTTTGTTCTATTCGTTTGTAGCTGTGAATATCTGTGAGTGCTGTGTGTTCCTTTCACCCGCAGGTACCTGTGTCTGTATGCAGTAAGAGTTGCCCTCCAGGCACTAGGAAGGCTGTGCAAAAAGGAAAACCTGTCTGCTGTTATGACTGCATTAACTGTGCTGAAGGACAGATCAGCAATGAAACGGGTATTATGTTTAAGGATATTCTGCTAAATAAAAAATCTTTTTATGTAATGCATCTTGTATCAGCCCCAAAAGAAAATGTCTTGCTTTTCTGTTCATGGCCAGTAATTCTAACCCACAGTACATTGTGGTATTTAGATTTTTCCTCTATTATCTTTTGTGTACATGCCCATCGCATGGACAAAAAGTATATGTAAAATTTAACCATTAATTCATTTTCCAGATTCTGTAGATTGTTATCCATGCCCTCCTGATTCCTGGCCAAACAAAGAGAATGACAAGTGTCTTCCTAAACCAGTGGAGTTCCTCTCTTGGGATGAGATCCTCGGTATCATCCTCACTGTTTTTTCTATATCTGGGGCTTTAGTGGCTTTGAGCATGGCTTTAGTGTTCTACAAAAACAGGGCATCTCCGATAGTAAAAGCCAACAACTCAGAACTGAGCTTCTTACTGCTCCTCTCGTTAACTCTTTGTTTCCTCTGTTCACTTACTTTCATTGGTCGGCCCACAGAGTTGTCCTGTATGTTGCGTCACACAGCGTTTGGGATCATTTTCGTCCTCTGTATCTCCTGTGTTCTTGGGAAAACAATAGTGGTGTTAATGGCCTTCAAGGCTACACTTCCAGGAAGTAATGTTATGAAATGGTTTGGGCCTCATCAACAGAGACTCAGTGTTTTTGGTTTCACTCTTGTACAGATCCTTATTTGTGTGCTTTGGTTAACAATATCCCCACCTTTTCCTTACAACAATATGCAACACTACAAAGAAAAGATCATTTTAGAGTGCAGTTTAGGATCAGCTATTGGTTTTTGGGCTGTATTGGGTTATATTGGCCTCCTAGCTTTCCTTTGCTTTGTTTTAGCTTTTCTTGCCCGAAAACTGCCTGATAACTTCAATGAGGCCAAATTCATCACATTCAGTATGCTCATATTCTGTGCTGTTTGGATCACATTTGTTCCAGCTTATGTCAGCTCTCCAGGGAAATTTACTGTAGCTGTGGAGATATTTGCAATTTTAGCTTCAAGCTTTGGTCTGATTCTTTGTATTTTTGCTCCTAAGTGCTTCATTATAGTTTTTAGACCAGAGCAAAACACCAAAAAACATTTAATGGGTAAAGTACCATCAAAAGCCCTCTGACACACACAAAACTCTTGTGCCAACTGTTTATTATAAGATATGATACATTGTGATTTTAATGTGTCAGTTTTCTCATCAACTGAAATAACTGTTATACATTTGTGCTATACTGTATGATTGTTCCAAAAACAGTTTTGAACATAAAACTTATCAAAATGGAATTCAAGATAAATTGCATTGATTTAGTTTTATAATTACATATTGTCCTAACAGATGTAGAATCTTATGTACTTCATTCAGTGTGTTTCTTAGCTACAATGTAGGGAACTACTGTCATGAATTCAGTTCATCCTTACACCCACTCACCACTAGAGGTCACCCGCTCGCACCATGCTTCTCCCTCACAACACTACACTTCCCAGAATCCCTCACTCTGTCACTGATCATCCGCCAGCTGTGTCTCGTCAGCACTACTCATTAGCTTCATCACTGCACTACAAATAGCTCACTCACTCACCTCTGGGTTGTGAAGTATTGTTTGAGTTACTCACAATTTCCGAGCGTTATATCCCTGTCTGGTTTACCTGGTTTTTGATCCTGCCTGTTCCTTGTTTCTGTTCGACGTTTATCTGCCTGTCTCTGACCTCCTGCCTGGAAACCACTACGATCTTGTCTGCCCTCCTATATTGTTGTTTGCCGGTGATAACCTCTGCCAGTCTGACCACGTCTTAAATAAAAGCTGCATTTGGATTTTACCCGCTATCTCCTCATCATTACAGAATACTTCGCCCAACCAAGATCCAGCAGCTTCTGGTCAGTATGGATTACTTCGATCAACTCCTGCAACTACAGCAAGGGCAATTATCGATTGAGGATTACATACAGGACTTCATCGAGGTATCAGATTGTGTATCCTATGATGAATCTTTGTTTAAACATCTGTTTCGTCGAGGTTTAAACAAACCCCTAAGGTCGTGTCTTCCCGAAGCGGATTTTAATTGCACTCTCAGGGACTTTATGGACTATACACTGTTGTTGTCTGGGTCTTCATTTACCGTGGGAGAAGCGGAACCCGAGCTCGGTCACAACATGGCGGCTGCCACTGAACCGGCACACAGAATGGCCGCCACTCCCGAGTCTCATCAAACCGCAGCTATTCTGCCAGCCCACTTCACGCCGGCTGACTCCACAGGCTTCTCCACTGAAACTGTCCCTGTCTGTCAATCAGTCCAGTCTCATGATCTCCGCAGGGGTTCCAGCAGCACGATTCTGGGGTCTAAGGTGTTGGACTCCCCGCTGCTATCCGTCAGGTCGGCGTTGAAACACCACGCCGCCGCTCGTCAGGAGTCACAGCAAGCCGACGCTGCTCGTCCAGACTCACAGCAAGCCGACGCTACTCGTCAGGAGTCACAGCAAGCCGCCGCTGCTCGTCCAGACTCACAGCAAGCCGACGCTGCTCGTCCGGACTCACAGCAAGCCGACGCTGCTCGTCCGGACTCACAGCAAGCCGACGCTGCTCGTCCGGAGTCACAGCACGCCGCCGCTGCTAGTCAGGACTCACAGCAAACCGCCGCTGCTCGTCCCGACTCACAGCAAGCCGACGCTGCTCGTCCAGACTCACAGCAAGCCGTCGCTGCTCGTCCAGACTCGCAGCAAGCCGACGCTGCTCGTCAGGACTCACAGCACGCCGCCGCTGCTCGTCAGGACTCACAGCAAACCGCCGCTGATCGTCCTGACGCAAGTCAAGTCGTCCACGACCCACCTCAGCCAAGTCAAGTCGTCCACGACCCACCTCAGCCAAGTCAAGTCGTCCACGACCCACCTCAGCCAAGTCAAGTCGTCCACGACCCACCTCAGCCAAGTCAAGTCGTCCACGACCCACCTCAGCCAAGTCAAGTCGTCCACGACCCACCTCAGCCAAGTCAAGTCGTCCACGACCCACCTCAGCCAAGTCAAGTCGTCCACGACACTCCTCAGCCAAGTCTAGTCGTCCACGACACTCCAGTGCTCGCCATCCCAGAGCCGTCTCCAGTACACCACGAGCCAGCTCCAGCGCACCACAAGCCCGCTCCAGCGCACCACCTGCCTGAGCTCCCAGAACCTCCAGAGCTCCCAGAACCTCCAGAGCTCCCAGAACCTCCAGAGCTCCCAGAACCTCCAGAGCTCCCAGAACCTCCAGAGCTCCCAGAACCTCCAGAGCTCCCTGAACCTCCAGAGCTCCCAGAGCTCCCTGAACCTCCAGAGCTCCCAGAGCTCCCTGAACCTCCAGAGCTCCCTGAACCTCCAGAGCTCCCAGAGCTCCCTGAACCTCCAGAGCTCCCAGAGCTCCCTGAACCTCCAGAGCTCCCAGAGCTCCCTGAACCTCCAGAGCTCCCAGAGCTCCCTGAACCTCCAGAGCTCCCAGAGCTCCCTGAACCTCCAGAGCTCCCAGAGCTCCCTGAACCTCCAGAGCTCCCAGAGCTCCCTGAACCTCCAGAGCTCCCAGAGCTCCCTGAACCTCCAGAGCTCCCAGAGCTCCCTGAACCTCCAGAGCTCCCAGAGCTCCCTGAACCTCCAGAGCTGTCAGAGCTCCCTGACTGGCCAGAGCTCCCTGACTGGCCAGAGCTTCCCGACTGGCCAGAGCTTCCCGACTGGCCAGAGCTCCCTGACTGGCCAGAGCTTCCCGACTGGTCAGAGTTCCCTGAGCCGCCTGAGTTCCCTGAGCCGCCTGAGTTCCCTGAGCCGCCTGAGTTCCCTGAGCCGCCTGACTCACTAACTCCAGTTGTGACTCTGCCGTGGACTCCACCATGGCCACCTGGACTACCTGCACCTCTGTGGCCTTCTGAACTGCCTGCACCTCTGTGGCCTTCTGAACTGCCTGCACCTCTGTGGCCTTCTGAACTGCCTGCACCTCTGTGGCCTTCTGAACTGCCTGCACCTCCGTGGCCACCTGAACTGCCGGCGCCACCCTGAGGCATCCTAGCCTGCCAAGTCTGCCCACGCTCCACGGCCCAGGTCCGTCCATGACCCATGACCCAGGGCCACCATGTTCATGTCCTGTTCCCCTGCACGGACCTGGCCCACCATCCCTCCCCCAGAAAACCTCCTTCCCACCACCCTCCTTGGACTGTCTGGTTTTTGTTTTTGTTTTTTTTGTTTTTTTGTTTTTTGGGCATCAGGAGCTGCCCTTTAGGTGGGGGGTTCTGTCATGAATTCAGTTCATCCTTACACCCACTCACCACTAGAGGTCACCCGCTCGCACCATGCTTCTCCCTCACAACACTACACTTCCCAGAATCCCTCACTCGGTCACTGATCATCCGCCAGCTGTGTCTCGTCAGCACTACTCATTAGCTTCATCACTGCACTACAAATAGCTCACTCACTCACCTCTGGGTTGCGAAGTATTGTTTGAGTTACTCACAATTTCCGAGCGTTATATCCCTGTCTGGTTTACCTGGTTTTTGATCCTGCCTGTTCCTTGTTTCTGTTCGACGTTTATCTGCCTGTCTCTGACCTCCTGCCTGGAAACCACTACGATCTTGTCTGCCTTCCTATATTGTTGTTTGCCGGTGATAACCTCTGCCAGTCTGACCACGTCTTAAATAAAAGCTGCATTTGGATTTTACCCGCTATCTCCTCATCATTACAACTACTATGTTTTTATAAAACATTGCTTTATAATATTTGTGATGTTATAATCAATAAATTATTCATGTATTCAAGTTATACTAATGAACCTATAAAATGTATTAATAAGAAATATTAGCCAATAAATCATTACAGAAATGTAAACAGGCCTCTGGTTGGGCAATGTACTCAAACGATGTAAATACAAACTTTTTTCAAATTAATTAATGGGTCAAATGAGGACAGTTATGGGTTGTGTGTCCAGGAAGAAGCGCACCAAGAGGGAAGTCTTATAATAGACCATTAAATCAAACATTTGGAGAAACTACACAACACCAGTAAATCAACAACAACGAAGGACAAAGACCTAACAGAAATTGAGGGTTTAAATAAAGGAACGGGAGCAAACAAGACTGAAATGAATAATGAAACACACCTGACTGGTGAGACTGGTGTCTAACAGCCATGTGTAAAGGAAATATATTTAAATTGTGCTTTTTGGACACACTTAATATATTTAAATTGTACTATACTAAGTGCATATTAAATGTATTATTTTGGAACAACTTTAAGTATTTTAAAGCTGCTCTGTAACTTTTTTTGGTTTAAAAATGATCTAAAATCAGTTTTTGAGCAAGTAGGTTACATAACCAGCCAGTGTTCAAAACAATCTCCTTACCTTAGCCCAGTAATTTTGATGGCATATTGTAATCAAGAAATGTCCAAATGACAACCATCAGTGGCAACTGGAGATTCACTCCTAGCCAAAAGCAAAAGACTTCGGACTACAGAGTGGTTACAGAAATTTAAATCTACAGGTATCACTAATAAACACTAAATACACTTAGTGACACAATGCTGATGTTGTTAACATAAACAATTTGAGAACAAAGTAGCTTTAAGTGTATTGTACGATGTGCTTAAGATCAATTTTAAGCTATTTGGAATATATTTAAGATATAAAATTGTATCAAATTGGAACCACTTTAAGTACATTTAGCACAATTTAAGTGTTTTTTTTTTTTTGCAATTCATTTAAAGTATATTTTCATACTTCTTGCACTGCAGTTAAAGTTGACCACCACGCCACATCACAAACATCTTAAACAGAAACTCCTGACAACAGAGTCGGGAGGGAGTTCAGCGCCCTGACAGCTTGGTGTATGAAGCTGTCCTTCAGTCTGCTGCTCCTTGCCTCCCTGATGGCAGCAGACTGAAGTGGGTGTGTGATGGGTGGGTAGGTGGGGTCACCAGGAATGTTGAGGGCTTTGTGGGTGAGGCGGGTGTTGTAGATATCCTGGAGGGAGGCGAGAGAGACATCAATGATCTTCTCAGCCGCTCTCATCATGCGCTCTTTCGGCAGGACACGTCGCAGACGCCATGCCAAACAGAGATGCAGCTGGTCAGGATGCTCTCGATGGTGCTTCTGGAGAAGGTGCGCATGATGGGGACTGGGGCTCTGGCTCTTCTCAGTTTGCGGAGAAAGTAGAGACCCTGGTGTGCTTTCTTGTTCAGAGCTGTGGTGTTGGCGGTCTAGGAGAGGTCTTCTGTGATAAGTACACCCAGGAATTTGGTGCTCCTTACTCTTTCCACAGTTGTACCGTTGATGGTCAGAGGAGCATCTCCAACAATCTCCTTCGTCTTCTCCACATTCAGAGAGAGATTGTTGCCACCGCACCACCTGGCCAGGCAGCTCACCTCACTCCTGAAGTTTGTCTCATCACCGTTGCTAATGAGACCAACTACAGTCGTGTCATCTGCAAATTTGGGTCAGCAGAGTGAAGAGGAGGAGGCTCAACACACATCCTTGAGGGGCTCCAGTGTTCATGATGATGGTGCTGGATGTGTTACTGCCGACCCGTACTGCCTGAGGTCTCGCAGTCAGGAAGTCCAGCAGCCAGTTGCACAGCGATATGTTGAGTCCCAGATGAAATAGTTTTTGGGTGAGCTGTTGAGGGATGATTGTGTTGAATGCTGAACTAAAATCTATAAACAGCATTCTGACATAAGAGTCCTTTTTGTCCAGATGTTTGGGTGAGTGCTGAATGGACGGCAGTGGCGATGGCGTCATTGGTCGAGCAGTTTGACTGATATGCAAACTGCTTGGGGTCCAGGGAGGGGGGAGGACAGACTTGATGTTATGCACGACTAGCAGCTCAAAGGACTTCATAAGGATGTGCAACTGGGTGGTAGTCGTTAAGGCAGGATGAAGACAATTTCTTCAGGACTGGAATAATGGTGATTACTTTGAAGCATGTGGGGACAACAGCTTGTCTCAGTGAAGTGTTGAAGATGTCTGTGAAGGCATCAGTGACTTCCGCTACACAGTCTCTCAATACTTGTCCAGAAATGTTGTCAGTACCTGGAGGTTTGAGTGTGTTTATCCTGCTGAGGGATTTTCTCACACTGCCCGTGGACAGTGTCAGCAACTGGTCGCCAGTAGGATGTGTCTGCAGGGGTGCTGTTGTGTGCCTCAAAGCGAGCGAAGAAAGTGTTCAGGTGGTGCTCTCACAGGTCAGTGCTGGGGTTTGTAGTCTGTTAGGGTCTGAATCCCCTGAAGACAGCGTTGCACGTCTTCAGAAGTCTGTAGACTTCTAGCCACAGGTTTTTGGTTGGGGCAGGCGGTGATGGTGTAAGGACCACCCGTCAGCCCAATGGCGGAATCTGACGGCCTGGGCGAAGGTATAATGCGTGTATGTCTTTTCAGCGCCCGCGTGAAGTTCACATAAATTTTTAGGATTTAGTTTATGTTCCTTTAGCTGTTCATTTAATCTGGTTCCGATTATAAACGATCTCTAATTGGTAATGTTTCTGATAACAATGTTTCTGTAACATTAATAGCTGATCGCACAATTAAATATGAATTAATTTAGATCTTTGATTCTTTAATTTCTCTTTCAATTATCCTTTCATCAGGGCGTCGCATCACTCAAAAGCTATATGTATGGCCGATACACGCTTTACGTCACAATCTCGTTAGTTTAGAATCAAAACAGAGGACTATAGAGTTTACTACAAACACAAATTATGGAATCGCCTCATGCTTATTCACACTGAAGTGCCGTTCGTTTTAGTCATGATACTATAACATGTTAAATCATAATAGTCAGAAATCCAAAATCTTAATATCATGCCACATGCTCCATATATTAAGATTTCAGTATGATCTACCCCAACACTAGAATTTGCGGAAATGTTGAAAACCTCGTGATCTACTGGTGATAATGATTTCAGACGAATTCAAAATAAATCAAAATGTAACAATTTATTCATCAGGTAAAAATGTATCAATGCCAATTACATAATTACACAATTATAAACCAATTCAAATATAATAAATACATAACATCAATTACTCAAAAGATCTCTCTAAGAGTATTTAAAAGTTATGCATACACATAGAAATGTGAGTGGAAAACACTCACTACCTCCATGTGGTGGTTCTGGCTACAGAATGTCCCGTCTTGCTGCTGTGTCTTTTCTCCTAAATACCCAGACCAGAGCAAAAGGATTGCAAATATTTATTGCCCCCGCACCTGGTTTTGGGGGAGAGGAGGTGGTTTTCTTGAAGAGAAAAGAGAACAGAATTCTCTTAAGTTTTCAAACTTTCTCATAATACTAGTGACTGCTGTGAAACTGAGACCATTTTACCAATCGCACATCGAGACATTTAAAATGATACTAAACATGAAATTGGAAAATAATAGATTCACAAGATACATCATACATATTGCATATACATTCTTAGAGAACTTCAGTGACTTGAATCAGAGGGTAGGTAGGGAGTGGAGGGAGGGGGGCTGGTCGCATAGATGAGTGAGGGCAGTTTGGGCAGGGTGTTGTCCTATTCCTTTGAAATCTTCTTTCCAGATGAGTTTTATTGCTTTATTGCAGGATGCTTGATCTCAGCTTTATCTTAGCAGGAAAATCAAACCTTACAATGGTCTTTGTGACTGTTACATCCTCAATGCACTTGGTGATGTAGGTAGTGACAGGAGTACTCCTGGAGGTCTGTGGTGTTGTGATATATAGCAGCCTATTTAAACATGTCCCAGTCAGTGATGTCTTGAAGTCTTGAAGTGCCTCTGATGACCCTTCTGGTCAAACTCAAATTTGTTTTTTAACCGGTTTGGTGACTTTTACGAGGGGTTTTTATGCTAGCATTAGCATAACAGTGATGTGATCTGAAGCACCATGGTGAGGGAGGGGTAGGGCTTTGTAAGCACCTCTCCGAGTGGTATAGACAAAGTCCAGGATGTTATTTCCACGTGTTGGGAAGTCTATGTGTTGGTGAATTTTTGGAAACACACTCTTTAGGTCTGCATGATTGAAATCCCCAGCCAAGATGAGAAAAGCATCTAGGTGGGCTGTCTGCTGCTCACTGATGTGCTGGTAAAGTTCATTCAGTGCCTCACTCCTGTTGTTATTTTTGGAGCTGGGGGAATGTATACAGCAGCAAGTGTTTTAGCTGTATATTCCCACGGTTGATAAAATGGTCGACATTTAATAATTATAAACTCCACCAGGGGTGAGCTGTGTTTGCAGACCATAACAGTGTCACCATGCATCATTGGTATAAACGCAAAGTCCGCTGTCATGGGTCATACCTCCCTCGACGAGCACTCTGTCCGCTCAATGGCATGTTAGCCGGTCGAATGAATGGCGCAGTCTGGAACGCTGTTGTTGAGCCATGTTACCGTAAACACAAAAACACAACAATCTCTTACAGTCCTCTGAGTTGAGCAAGGAAGTCGGAGATCGTCCAGTTTATTATCCAACGAGTGCACGTTAGCCAGAAAAATGGTGAGGATAGCTAGCTTGTGTGGGTTAGCCGCTGATACCTCCACACTTCCCCTTCTTCTGTTTCCATGCATGCTGCTTGTGGGACCTCCACTGAGGGTGAGGTGCAGTAGTGGGGGTCAGTGATGGAGTGGGCCTCCGGAGAAGACTGTGGTCCTGCAGCTCTTGTATGAGCACCGAATTTGGATTAAAGACTGTGATCTTTCCAGCCTCGAGCAGAAACTCACGTTTGTAACTCTGTTTACAGACAGATGTACGTGACGAGTATGTACAAAAACACTGTGACTTACATGGTAAAAAACATGAAAACACCGATCTGTCGGAAAGAGAGAAGCTACTACGTGTGCACGCGCCGCCATCTATGCTCTGGCTTGCAGACAGCATACTCTTTTTGGTGTTTAGCCTCAACCCCAACTTTTCAGGTGGGTAAGAACAACATCTTTGAACCACCTGTTGCTCTGACTGAGCTAGAATCAACCAATCATCAATGTAATTGAGTATGCAGATACCCTGGAGTAGCAGTGGAGCCAGTGCTGCATCCACACACTTTGTAAAAGTTAGAGGAGACAAGGCTAGGCCGAATGGAAGAATGCGGTATTGGTACACTTCACCCCCGAAAGTGAACTTCAGCAACTTCCTGTGTTGTGGAAGGATAGATACATGGAAGTACGCGTCCTTGAGATCTATCGTGACAAACCAGTCCTTGGACCTGATCTGTGACACGACTTATTTGAGGGTGATCATCTTGAACTTGAGCTTGCCTACTGCTCAATTTAATAATCTTAAATCTAAAATCGGACGCAACCCTCCATCCTTCTTAGGAACAATGGAGTAACGGCTGTAAAAGCCTGACTCCCTGCTGGGAGGAGGAACCTGTTCTATTGCCTTCTTTTGGAAGAGAGCTTTCACCTCTTGTTCCACAACCAGAGCCTGCTTGGAGTTGACCACCGTGTGTATGACCCTGCTGAAACGAGGTGAACCTGAACTTGAACTGGACTGGAATAACCTATTTTGACTGTCTGCAGGACCCAATGAGATATTTTGGTAGAAACTTCCACTTAGCCAGAAAATCTACCAAGGGTACCAGTGTTTCAAGATTGGCCTCTGGTCTCTTTTGAACAACTAGCACAGCATCCTGAAGTGGCGCACCGGCATGAAATAACTGTGTTGACTGTTTTAAGATCCTCTCGGGTGGAATCCCACTATGAGCGTCTGCCACTGCAAATAGGCGGGGTTGGCAGAACGGCCCCCTGAGATCACTGAAGGGAGATGGGCACCGTGATATGAGTTGGGGGGTGGGGGCAGCCCCAGAGACATGAGTTCGGCGGGGCAGGAATGTTTGGAACGCCGCCGCTTGCTTTTTGGCTTCCTGAAACCTCTCGGTGACTGATGTTACAGCGTCACCGAAGAAGCCAGCAGGAGAAAGCGGGGCGTCCATAAGGAAGTTCTATGTCCTATAGAACAACTATATTCTATATCCTCCCGGGGAGGAAAAAACTGCAGAGCGTGCTTCCAAACCCTGGGCAGAGGCACTGGATCTGCCAGGTGAGGGACAAGAAAGGGTGACGCCCATATCAATCCTCTCTGACAGATCCATTTGCGAACCCCACGACCTGAGTTTCCACTCTGCCTTGACAGATGAGAGGAACACGAGCTGAAAAGAAAGAGTGCCCTCCTGAAAGAGTGCCCGGCATGAGTTTCAGCGTTCTCAATGGGAGAAGCTTGCAATTGACTGGGCATGCTGTTCTCCCAAACAAACAACGCAAAGAGAGTGTAGCTCACTTGCCATAATATCATATAATTGGACTGAATAGCGAATAGACAGAGAACAATAAATATGACGGACACAGATCACATAGAGCGCTTACATGCTTCACAATGCAATCACGCAGAGGCATTACCACAGCGGTTAACACAGCATGAAAGGAATCTCAGTTTGTAGAGCACTGGGACACAGCAACTGAATTTTTGGAGCTCTGATTAACACATTGGCATTAGTCACATGTACTTTGGCTAATAATGGTTGTTAGACCATTCTGAATAGGGTCAGCCTCAACCTCTGATTATTGTAATATTATTTTAACCAAGGGTACATGGGAACCACAGCATGATTATGTAAAGTTACCATTAGAGGAAGTTAAATTGGAGACAGATGGAAATACAGAGGTAACATGTCAGATACAAATGAGGACAGACGATAAGTCATAAAACAGTTTATTTACAGACAGTGGATATACAGAAGAACGTGGTGGTGCAGGTGAGAACAACAGTCTTTGGAAATGTGGTGACATTTTCGGCTTCTGTAACTGGTGGTTCCCTTGTTGTAGATGATGGCTGGGAGTGAAGACGACAGACGAACACAACAGAGTTTTAACACAGACGAACAGGCAGAAGCAGATCACAGGAACAGGTTGAGAAAGCTGGTAGGTATCAGGTGGGTCTGTGCGGTCTCTGTGAGACACTAGTAGTGACGTGTAGTGACGTGTAGCAGTGACATGAAGCAGCGACGAGACCAGAACCAGAAGTGCAGGAGCTGAGGGATTATATGGTGAGTGCAGATGATGATCAGGTGCGGTGACTAATGAAAGCTCTGGCGTAAGTTCTGCCAGGAAGACTCAAATGATGCGTCACTACTAGTTTAGATCTAACCAATCATTATCCAACACTTGTAGTATATAAGATCGGTACTTACACATGTCTGAGTTAACAGATGCTGACGTCAAACTTAATTGTTAAGCGCTCAGTTGCAAACCCAAAGATGTCTCTGAATAAGTTTGCCGTTTGCGATTATTCAGATTCTGACGAAGAATTTGTCCCATCATCTCCTCTTCCAGTGTATCACAGTGCGCGCATTCAGTGTCATGATTCCTCATGGGCTCAGTGGTCTTCTGAAAAAATTACCAACACTTTTGAGGCCGCTGGTCCACCATCCACTGCTGACATCACTCCAAACACTTCTACATCATCAGGTCAGACCAAACTAGCCGGCAGGAAGAGAACGGCCAAGTCCAGCCAAAAAAGCCACGCTGCCTGCACGGATACCTGAAACCGAGGACGTAAATTCAAATCTCATCCAAGTTGTTCAAAGCCTTTCAGAGACAGTTAAAGGTTTGGAATCGAAGGTGACGAAATTCGAACATTCCTTCACCATCATACGATCCAGACGCCAATTTAACACGTATCTGCTCCAAAGCCTAATTTTAGTCTTTCCACTGCCGTACCAGCTAATGAGTTCGGTAGGCATTTTGTCTCACCTGCTGCACCAATGTGGCCTTTGTCGCCATTCAAGGCTGTTGTATCTACGTGGCCTAATGTGGCCTTTGTCACCGTTCAAGGCTATTGTGTCTACCTGGCCTATCGTGGCCTTGTCTTTGTGCCATTGTTACCTTTCTCTTTTCTCCTTTCTTTTCTTTGCTTTCTCTCTGACCATTCAGTGGTATTCTTTCTTCCTTGTGCTCAGTGGTGGAAAAGGACACTTAACCGTGGCGTAATAAAAGGCAAGGAAGAACGATACCACTGAGTGGTGAGAGAGAAAGCAAAGAAAAGAAAGGAGAAAAGAGAAAAGATAACAATAGAGACAAAGACAAAGCCACGTTAAGCGGCTTAGACACAAAAGCCTTGGACGGTGACAAAGCCAAATAAAGCCACATATAAACAAAGCCTTTAACAAGATGAAACCACTTAGGCCACATAGACGCAAAAGCCTTTAATGGCTACAAAGGTCATGTTGGGCCATATATGCACGAAGCCTTTAACAGAGAAGAGACCGTGTAGGCCACATAGACACGAAAGCCTTGAACGGCGACGAAGGCCACATATACCCGAAGCCTTTAACTGAGACGAGACCGCTTAGGCCACATAGACACGAAAGCCTTGAATGGCTACAAGGTCACTTTAGGCCACAGATACACGAAGCCTTTAATGGAGACGAGACCGCTTAGGCCACATAGACATGAAAGCCTTGAACGGCGAAAAAGGCCCGATAGGCCACATAGACACGGAAACTTTGAACTACGACAAGGCCAAATTAGGTCACATAGACACAACAGCTTTGGAAGCAACAAAGTCCACATTAGGCCACATAGACACAAAGGCCTTGACGTCGAATATTGAAAACCACGTATAGACAGACTAGTAGCCGAGGTGATGAGGCTGCATAAACCACCTGCGATGGCTGCTATAGCCTCGGAAACAAGAACTAAAGAACGACTAGCAATTTGATTATTAGTGAGTAAAATAGTAACACCAGTATTTACATGAATTACCTTTGTCGAAACTTGCTGAGCTTCGAGGATGGTTTTGGAATCTGGTCTTATGTATGTTTCGAATGCAGAGGAAGACCATCTGCCCAGGAGTTTGATGGCGTTGTTGAAACTCCTCGCTCAGCTGCAGTGGTAGCTACTCCATTTCTGAATGAATGGCCAGTATAAAGGAGGGGAGATAGACCGCAGTTTTCTACTAAGATTGCTAATTGAGAATTGAACTAAACTTTAGTAAGGGGTGTTCCGTTAGGTAAAAGAAAGAGGGGGAAGTTCTAGGACGAACTTTCAGATATTTAATCATGGAAGTGAAGGAACAGAAATTATTATTAAGTTTAGAAAGACTTAGAGTGACACCAGATCCTTTAGAGTCACACTTGGAGTGCTTAAGATCAAGTGTAAAGGAATTAGGCGAAAAATGTAAATCACAAAAACACAGCCTATGAGTAGGGTCGAAATGTTTCGATTTCTAGGTAAATTCCTTGGGACGCATGAAGCCATAAAAGGCTGATAGAAACACGGCTTCTAGCATGATATCAATAAAAGACGAAAAAAGGCCATTACAAATGGAAGTGATTAATCTTTGCAAAATGGTTAAAGTGATTGGCAGGCATTTATCTGGAGGTTCAAAGGAGGATTTGGCTATACCTTTGAGTAGCAAACGAATAGATGGTACAGAGAAAAGACTTGGGTAATTAGGATTAAAATATCTTGCATAAAATTGAATGCCTGCTAGTAATCTACGGATGGGTGAGATTTTAAGATTACGCTTTTCGTAGTTAAAAACTAGAAAAGAACAAACGGTCATAATCAGAATGGGAAATGACGGAGAAGGAGTTGATTCCGGATTGGCTGAGGGGTAAAGCCTCCTGAAAGCCTGAAAACGAGAAAGCGCATCAGCTATGACATTGCGGTGGCCAGGAATATGAGCGGGCTTAATAATGAAATTATGAATGACAGATTGCCAAATTAAACGTCTTAAAAAAGGCATGATAGAGGAGGAAGAAGATCTACCTTTGTGGATGATAGCAACCATGGCTTCATTATCACAGAGCATCATAAAGCGTTTCTGTGACCATGCCGATCACCAAAGAACACTAGCTACGGCTAAAGAATAAATTTTTGAAGAGCGGACGAGACGGAGCCTAAGGCTGGCTTTGGAAAATCAATAGGCCATTTTTCTCTGTAAACCATTTGCCTTGAAAGAATCCCCCGAGGCTGATGGAAGGAGCAGCGTCAGCAAATAATTGCAATTGTTCAGTTGATTCAAGAACGTCATTGTAGAAAAAAGAAATGCCATTCCAATTATTTAATAGCCGAGTCCAAAATCTGAGATCAGACATACATCCTTCGTCAAGCTGAACTTGGTCGCTTAATTTTTCCACGGAGTGAGCCAGGGTTTGCAGGCAAGAAATAAAAGCCCTGCCTTGAGGAATAATACTCATAGCGAAATTGAGGTGACCGAGCACAGAAAGCATATCGCGCATAGATATGAAGCGTAGCGTTTAAAAGGATTTGAGAAAACCCCTAATCCTTAGAAGCTTTTCAATAAGGAGTGAAGCTTGCATATTGACATTACCAAGTAAAATACCTAGAAATTCTAACGAAGTCGAGGGACCCAGGGTTTTCTCTTCCAAGAGTGGAACGCCAACGTCACTAAAAATCTGTCAAAGCGTGTTGAAAATAGAAGATTGGAAAGAAGGAAAATCAATTTAAAAAAAATCATCTAGCAAGTGTAAAACAAAGGGAAGCTTACAGACATTCAGCAGGATCCAACACAGCACTTTGGAAGGGCAATTGAAAATATGAGAACTGCTTCTGCACCTGAACGTGAGCCTTACTGCAAAATAGAATTTAGAGTTCCATTTGACGCCGAAATAGGGTCAATCGGAAGGGTGAATTGGCATGGTCTTGAAAGCATCAGTAATGTCGGCTTTAGCCAGCAAAGTGCCTTGACCAGCTAACTTAATTAGGTGAATGGTGTTGTCGACCGTAGCGTAATGCCGAGAAAATGGGGCTAAAGGAATACATTCATTAACGCTTGCAGTGTAATTAGAATGTGGAGAAGACATATCAAAAATGAGACGTTTTTTACCAGAATATTTACGAGTTGCAACGCCGATGGAATTAATGTGAAAAGGAGAGAAAGGAGGAGAAGCAAACGGGCCAATTACATATCCTTTATTTACTTCTTTTTCAAGCAGAGTTGAAATGACTTCAGGCTCTGATAAGGCTGATTGCAAGTTTTTAGCAACGTATGAGGCAGTAAGATGGGAAAGGATGCCCACCCAAAACCCTTGAGACAAACCAGTGATTAGGTAATCAACAATAGCCTGATCAGGGTGAGAAGACAGATAGCAAGAGAGTGCAGAGGCATTAATAGGAGTAGATGGGTGTCTATTCAGAATTTTTTATGAATTGGGGCCTTCCCACAGGTTGCAGGCCTGTGTGGGCAGACAGTATCGGGTGCGGACCCTTGTAAAAACTACAGATATGAGCAAATTTGCATTGGGAATAAGAACAAACAGATTTGTTAAAATTATTGCATAGTGGAACGCCATTAAAAGTAGAAATAGGGCGGCCTCTTCCATCAAAATTAGGCCTTACATTTTCAGGACCACGGACAGTGAGCGGGGCTTTGCTCGCAAATGCTTTAGGGCAGAAGGGAGCCGTATGTCTGTGAGAGCTACAAATAGCACAGGCCAAAATCTTTTGATCCCCAAAATGACGGACAAGCAGTTCGGTGTTGTAACAAAGGAGTCAGCGGGTAGAGATCCAAGTGCAGTTTATTGAAGGAAGATGTAGTCAGACAGACAATAGTCAATACAGGGGCAAACAGGCATACGGGGATAACCAGAGTCGTGGTCAGTAAACAGGCAGAAAATCCAAAGACAGGCAGCAAACTGTCAGGAAACAGGGAACAGGCACAATCCAAACCGGGAAATAAGACACAGGATAAATGCCCGGAATTGGTACGTAGAGTAACACAATACTTTGCGGTGTGTGTGTGTGTGTGTGTGTGAGTAGTGCTCTTATAGTGGTGTGATAGTAATTAGTGCTAAGGTAATGTGCTACAGCTGGCGGGGTGATCAGTGACTGGGTGAGGGCCTTATGGGAAATGTAGTCATTGGCTGCGTCCGAAATTGCCTACTTCTCTACTATTGAGTAGGCAAAAAGCAGTAGGCGAGCGAATAAGTATGTCCGAAGCATTAGTAGTTGAGTTAGAGTTGGCGAGAATGTTTTATAAGCCTGATGAATGAAACAAATTCTTAAATTCAAGAAAAAGGGGGAAACAGAAGATTTAATTCACTTTTGCTTGTGGATGAAAATGTTTGCATATAAAATAAATTAACATATTCAAGAGACTGCGAATTTGGGTTTTTATAATAATAAAAAAGTATCTTTAAGGATAAAACTTGGTCACATTAGGGTTGAAAATATAAGAACTGAAATTAACCGCAAATTTATTGCTACAATCACAAAATAAATGGGGAGCCGTTTTTTCAACTAGACCAGAAAATTAGCAAGCTTAATCAATATCAAGATATTTAAAGATAGATGAATTAAACCTGTCACTCATATCTTTTAAGTTGTTGCGCTTGCGGTAGCGTCGTAGGTCACATGATAACGTCAACATGGCGGATGATTTCCGGATCGCATTCATACTCTACGAGATTTCATTCATACTCTTTTAGCACTCGTTAAGTACCTACTCATTGAAATTAAGTACCTACTCACTGAGTAGGCGATTTCGGACGCAGCCAGTGTGACTGAATGTGAGTGTGAGTGTGAGTGAGTGTCCAAAATGAAGTGCCCTCTAGTGGTTGTCTCGGGCACTTCAGCTGAAATCGTAACATAACCCCCCTCCTAAGGAGTGGATTCCAGACACTGGATTAGGAGGGAGACGAACTAAGGGGTGGTATGAAGGACCAGGGCCATGGAGTGGGGGTGAATGTGGTGAGTGTACCGTGCACAGGTGACCAGGAGAGAGCAGGGCGAGCAGACGACTGGTGCAGGAAAGATTGTGCAGGCGTCCAGGCCGGAACAGGCTGTGGTGACGGCCAGGGCGGAACAGGCTGTGCTGACGGCCAGGGCGGAACAGGCTGTGCTGACGGCCAGGGCGGATAGGCTGAGCAGACTGGCAGAATGGGTGACCAGGTCCATGAAGTGGAGGTGAGTGTAGGTGTTCTGGTGTCCAGGGGGGAGCAGGGTGACCAGACGGCCGGGGCGGAATAGGCTGTGTGGACGTCCAGGGTGGAACAGGCTTAGCAGGTGGCCAGGGCAGAACATGCTGTGCAGGTGGCCAGGGCGGCACAGGCTGTGCAGGCGTTCAGGGCGGAACAGGCTGTGCAGATGGCCAGGACGGATTTCGAGGTCCCCAGGGATGTTCAGGGGAGACTGTAATTTCAGTAATTTCAAGCAAAGGGTGGGTAGTAGCGAGTGCTAGGACCGTAACAGGGTAGACCAGGCCATCATACGGTTCAGGGCTGACAGACAGAGCATTACTGACAGACGGTGCGGAGCTGACAAACAGTTCTGGGTTGACAGAGAGTTCTGGGATGATGGACAGTGTGGAGCCTACAGACAGTTCAGGGGTGACAGACAGTTCATGGATGATAGACAGTTTGTAAATGACAGAGAGTTCATGGATGATAGACAGTTCGTAGTTGACAGACAGTTCATGGATGATAGACAGTTCATAGATGACAGACAGTTCATGGATGATAGACAGTTCGTAGATGACAGACAGTTCATGGATGACAGATAGTTCGCTGGGTGCAACTGACACCTCTAGAGGTTCTGCAGCAGTTGCTGCCACCTCCGGAGGTTCTACAGTTGTATACTCAGACAAAACTGCAGACTGAGGGACCGACTTGGTAGCGCCCTCTTGGGCTGTGCTGGAGTGCTCGGGGCCCAACTCAACATTGATCCCTTGTGGTTGGTCCAAAGCTGGGACCGATGTGTGTGTTGTGCACACACAAGCAAAGACTATAGTCCCTATTAACAGGGATGCATCGTCTATCAGCTCAGGCATAGCAAGCGTGATGGGGGCAGTCGCTGGAGGCTGGACAGGCGTGAAGTGAACTGTCTGAGGCGGGACAGGCGTGACATGAACCGTCTAAGGCTGGACAGGCGTGACGTGAGCAGTCTGAGGCTTGACAGGCGTGACGTGAACCTTTGGCTGTTGGGTAGGTGTGGCTTGAACCTTTGGCTGCTGGACAGGCGTGGCTTGAACTGTTGGCGGCTTGGCTTGAACCGCTGGCTGTTGGATAGGCATGGTTTGAGCCATGGGCTGCTTAGTAGGTATGGCTTGGGCTGGTGTGACTTGAACCGTGTGTTGCAGGGTTGGTGTGGCTTGAATCGTTGGCGGCTTGGCAGGCGTGGCTTGAACCGTTGGCTGTTGGATAGGCGTGGTTTGAGCCATGGGCTGCTGTGTTGCAGGGCTGGTGTGGCTTTAGTAGTAGGCTGATGGAGCACTGGAACGGGTTTGTGAGGCATTGGAGCAGGTTCGCGGGACGCTGAAGCGGCCTTTTTACGGCGTGGTTTGCGTTTTTGTCGTGACTGGGGTTGACCAATGATACCTTTGTTCTGTTCACAATGATCTAGGATGGCTTGACTTGATTCACGTTGATCTGGGAAGACTTGACTTGATTCACATTGTTTTAGAATGACTTGTCTTGCCTCTGGACGAACAGCTGCGGCGTGCTGTGACTCTGGACGAACAGCTGCGGCCTGCTGTGACTCTGGACGAACAGCTGCGGCCACCATGATGTGACTGGGATCAGGTATAGTCTCATTTTGTGATCCGGTTCAACTATGGTCGCCATGTTGTGACTGGGTTCAGGGGTCGAAGCCACAGGACAGAAATGTTCAGGAAAGACAGGGCTTGAGATTACCACAACGGAACCGGCTGGCAATTCTATCAGATCAGATTCTGCTTCTCCCACAGTGAATGATGACCCAGACAATAGCAGCGCATAGTCTATAAATTCGATCAGGTCACACTCAAAGTTCTCATCAGGTAACCAGAACTTAAGAGATTCATTGAGTCCATGACAGAAAAAACACTTGAAAGCCTTCTCATCATACGGGACATGATCTGATAACTCACAGAACTTGGAGACATAATCCTCAATCGATGCATTTCCCTGTCGAAGCTGCAGTAGCTGATCGAAGTAATCCATTTTTTGACTGAGACTGCTGACAAAGCTGCTGGATCTTGGGTGGTGAAGTATTCTGTAACGAAGGAGTCAGCGGGTAGAGATCCAAGGGCAGTTTATTGAAGGAAGACGTAGTCAGACAGGCAATAGTCAATACAGGGGCAAACAGGCATATGGGGATGATCAGAGTCGTGGTCAGTAAACAGGCAGAAAATCCAAAGACAGGCAGCAAACCATCAGGAAACAGGGAACAGGCACAATCGAAACTGGGAAAACAAGACAAAGGATAAATGCTCAGAATTGGTACGTAGAGTAACACAATACTTCGCGGTGTGTGTGTGTGAGTAGTGCTCTTATAGGGGTGTGATAGTAATTAGTGCTAAGGTAATGTGCTACAGCTGGCGGGATGATCAGTGACTGGGTGAGGGCCTTATGGGAAATGTAGTCAGTGTGACTGAATGTGAGTGTGAGTGAGTGTCCAAAGTGAAGTGCCCTCTAGTGGCTGCCTCGGGTACTTCAGCTGAAATCATAACAGGTGTCAGTGACAGACCAGTCTATCCTCATATTAAAGAGGGAAATGAAGGAGGCAGATTTTGCTGAGAATGACTTGTAGCATTCATAAAATAACGTGCCACCGTATCTTTGGCTAAAATCCATCAACATAGACAGGTAAAGATCTAACTCCTCCCTCCTATCTGGAAACACTTGGCAAAGATTGCCTCTGTAAATACCAAAAGCAATTCGGCGAATGATAGGTTCCTTTGCAGTAGTTGAGAGTAGTTGAGTAGTTGAGATGTTAGAATTGGCGAAGGAATGTTCGAATTTCGTCACCTTCGATTCTAAACCTTTAACCGTCTCTGAAAAACTTTGAACTACTTCTATGAACTTACGTCCTCAGGTTCAGGTATCCGTGCAAGCAGTAAACACTGAATGCGCGCACTGCGACACACTGGAAGAGGACATGGTGGGACGAATTCTTCGTCAGAATCTGAATATTCGCAAACTGCGAGCTTATTCAGGGACATTTTTGGGTTTGCTACTGAGCGCTTAACAATTAAGTTTCACATCAGCATCTGCAAACTCAGACATGTGTTAGTAACATCTAAATTAGTAGTGACGTAACATTTGAGTCTTCCTGGCAGAACTTGCACTAGAGCTTTCATTTCTGCAGATGCCTCATACTCGTTAGATATGCCCTAAAGAGTCCTGTTTTCTGCCCCCTAGTTATGCTGGAAGACACAGGATAAATGGCGGGATGAATAAATGAATATGCTTGTTCAAGACACATCGGTGCTGCGCAGACCGTTCAACATATGACAACAAATGCGAATGCGATTCTAAAGCATAAGGAGTTGTATGGTCTCTAGATGTTTGGGTCTTCGTTAACAGCTGTTAGCGGCACCTGCTGTTGAGGATGACTAAAAGCAGATGGAAATAATGCATAGTCAATCTACTGCTATTCGTGCAGTTCCCGGATATCCAATGTTGAGTTCTCTATTGAATTTGAACCACTGAATTTGTGGAAGCGAATTTTTAAAGCGAAATAAAATGGACCGAAAATTGCATGTTGAATATTTTAGGTTGTATTTTAAACAGACTGAAGATGTTGGAAGTAAAATTTGAAAGGTGAGTATGAATCTTCAAATTTGTAATAATAAAAATGTGTGTGAAATGATTTGAATTGAAATATTCACAGCTTAAGTATACGGCCATGTTGAATTTCAGCCCATAAAAAATGCAAGCCCTAAAATACAATGCATTAAAATGCAAGCATGGTTAATGCAATACATATTTTTTTCAATTAATGCAATTTAACAAGTTTTTTTTTTTTAATTTTATTTCAAAAACGTTTGTCATTAATTAAATTCCATAGACTGTCATTCTCTGCCAATTCAACAACAAATATCCAAGTATAAGTTACCTACCTTCTAACTTTGCTTGTTTTTACAAATCTGGTTAATGAACCTGTTGTTTAGATATTACCAAACAATAACAAAAATAATGTGTAAAACATTTTTGTTTCATTTACAAAATTTTAGCTTCTGTTACAAAAATAAAAAATGTACAGCAATTACTTTTTTGTTTAATTTACATATTGTAACTTGTATTAAAATAATGTTTAAAACAGTTTCTCGTTTCATTTACAAAATATAACTTGCATTACAAAATAATATATAGAATGTTTTTTTTTTTTCATTTACAAATTTTAATTTACTTAATCACAAATTGTATCTCTCTACCATTCTCTCTAGAAGAGAGAAGATGCTGGTGCTGGTTCCTCCTCACCTTGGTCATCCACTGCTGAATCTGGCCCTGGTGTGTCCTCAGGGATCGAGGCAATTAGGACAGTGCGGTTATTGGAATTAGGGTTGCACGGTATACCAGTACTAGTATCACAATTCTAAAGCTTCAAAATACTAGCGATGTCATTGTATATTTTTAAACGGTAGTATCATCAGTATGGTTTTACCTTAAGGGAATGTTGTGTGTGCGGCAGGTACACTAATTAAAATGTTCATTTGAACACACGCAAAAACATTACAAACAATTTATTCTGCTGTACCCTGAACATTAAACGAGTTATGAAGTAAAATATATTTATATGTATATATATATATATATATATATATATATATATTTTTTTTTTTTTTTTTTTTTTTTTTTTTTTTTACACAAACCCATCGCTACACTTCAGAAGGCCCAGAGCTGTGTGGAGTACACATTTACGATGGATGGATGTGGATGGATGAACTTTATTATACTTTTTCTTCTCATACTCGAGAACCCTGTTCACTGCCATTATAATGCTCGGATGCGTCAGGATATTTATTAATATTTCTTTGATTGTGTTTATCAGAAAGAAGAAAGTTATATACACCTAGGATGGTTGGAGGGTGAGTAAAGCTTGGGGTAATTTTTATTTGAAAGTTATTAAGATGATTACAAAATATAATACCGCAGTACATGTATTATATACTCTGGATACTCAGATTTGGTTTAAACATTTGTAGACATAGCTTGCATAACAGCATTATAAAAAACAACAAAGTGAAAGACCAGTGCCACATCTACTGGTTGCCTTATTGTTGTGGGCTTTGTATAGGATGAGGGCTATGTATTAAAATACACAAGAAAGCCTATTGCAAATATTACAGATGGGTCGTTGCCTTAGCTCCAAGCCATGCTGAGTTTTTGGCTCCGGGAAATAAATGATAATTTTCTGCCCTCATTTTAATAGATTGAGTTGTCTGCTCCCTGCTCTCTAAAACAAATCGAAATATTAGGTCAAGTTTTGCCTCATACCACCTAACGTACGAAGCTGCACAGTGGTAACATTCTTAGTTTAAGTTCACGGTTTTTTTAAGAAGGACCCCTAGCTTTTAACACTTGTTTCACGAGATATCGGAGTAAATTAAAACACAATACTTACCGTTGTAAGTGTATTCCTCGGCTGCCACAGAATCACTCGCCATTTTCTTTGAATAAAAATCCTGCAATCACCGGCGCACAATGAATTCTGGGTTAGGGTAGGCCGCAAAGGATCCATCTGTTATATACTTCATTGCCCAGGAAACATATATTGCAATTGGAGGGCGCATTACCTTCAATGATATCATGCATGTGGTTGTTACTAGTAAGAAATCAGTTTTAGATATCAGAAATTATATTGATATCAGGAATTCATTTTCAAATATCAGAAATTAATATTTTTACTAGTAGAAATTCAGTTGTTGATATCAGGAATAGACATTTGCACTAGTAACAATGTAATTGTTGATATCAGAAATTTGCATTTTTACTAATAAGAATTGTATTCCTGATATGTGAAACTGGAATTATAACTAGTAAGAAATTAATTCTAGATATCAACAATTGAATTTGAATGGCAGCCTATGGCAAGATTTCACTAGTAAAAATACAATTCTTGATTTCAAGAATTATAGTTTATACTAGTGGAAATTGAATTGCTGATATCAAGAATTAACGTTGTTACTAGTGGAAATGTAATTCTTGATATCAAAAATTGTCATTGTTACTAGTGAAAATCTAATTCCTGACATCAAGAATTAACATTTTAACTAGTGAAAATGTAATTGTTGACATCACAAGTTCATATCCTGAAAATGAATAAAAGTCAAAATGGCTTGCCAGACATGTGACCTTAAAAAAGACAAGTCATGGTTTTGGTGTTTTGAAATATAATGATCCACTTATGAGACACATTCTCTCACCATGATTGACTGATATAAAATAGTAACTACACCCCCTTTCCATTATGATGTTGCAACATACAACATTAGAGGTTGGCAAATATATAAAGCATGGCTTAATGCTAACCTCACATTTGGTGTGGCTGCTTGCCTAGTATGAGAAATGCGTGTTAATCTTGTATTGACAGTAGTGTGTATTTCCAGGCTCTGTCCTGCTGCGTGCGGATTTAATTTAGGCACCTGTATCCTCCAAGGTGACCCTCAGCCCCCTGCTCTCTTCAAGGATGGAGACTTTATTATTGGAGGGGCTTTCGCAATTCATTACTATCTGAAGACAGAGAAGCACACCTATACTAGACGGCCACAACCACTAGAGTGCAGTGGGAGGTTAGAGTTTTATAAAAACTAAATGCAATTCTTAAAAGAACAGGCTTGAATGGACTGAATTAACTGTGCTGAAATTGTTCATAATTGTCTTTTTATTTATGTAAACTGTGTTAGAGAATCACACAAACAAAACTTTCACTAAGGTCCATATTTTTAATTACAATTTATTATAATATTGTTTTTCATTTATCCTCTTCATCAGCATGAACTTCAGGGCCCTGCGCTTTGCTCGTGTCTTGCAGTTCGCCATCCAAGAGATTAACAACAGCTCTGATCTCTTACCGGGCATCACATTAGGTTACCATATATATGACTCTTGCGTCTCTGTGCCAATGGTAATGAAAGTAGCATTTCAACTTGCCAACGGGCTAGATCTGGTATTTAACAACACTGATTCCTGTGCAAAATCTGCTGCAGTTCTCGCACTAGTCGGAGAATCTGGTTCCACTGCGGCTATAAGCACTTCAAGACTTTTCGGTTCTTTTGGAATTCCACAGGTGCGTGCTTTATATTAGGCTTCTATTTCTTGCATGATCTTGTTCTTGAAATGTTGGCACTGTATCCCAATGTGAGAATACTTGTCGGACACATTTGACATTTGTGTCACAGCAGATAGTATACACATGTAAAGTATCAGATTTGAGTAATGACATCATTTTAAAAGTCCTTACATGTTAAAGAAGAAAAAAAAATGCTTTTCCCCCTTCTTCTTAACGGTGCTCTAGGTGAGTCATTACGCAACGTGCGCGTGTCTCAGTGACAAGCGGCAGTATCCTACTTTCTTCAGGACCATTCCCAGCGATCATCATCAAGCGGCCGCACTGGCACGGATGGTCAAGCACTTCGGATGGACGTGGATTGGGGCTGTGCGCAGTGATTCAGACTACGGAAATAATGGCATGGCATCATTTCTGAAAGCTGCGGAGGAGGAGGGAATCTGTGTGGAGTATTCTGAGGCCTATTACAGGACCCAGCCGCGCAGTAAACTGAAAAGAGTCGCTGATGTCATTCGTAGGTCAACGGCTCGTGTTATAGTTGCCTTCGTGTCCGTAGGTGATATGATATTTCTCCTGGAAGAGCTAAGTCAGCAGCCTCCTCCCCCGATACAGTGGATTGGCAGCGAGACGTGGGTTGCAGACCCAGAAATGCTGCGATTTAATTTGTGCATCGGCGCTGTGGGCTTTGCAATCCCACGGTCTGTTATCCCGGGTTTTCGAAACTTTCTACTTGACCTGTCTCCAGCGAAGGTGCTGAAATCTCCCTTGCTGACAGAATTCTGGGAAAGCTCATTTAGCTGTAGTCTAAAACAGCAGACAGGATCTTCTACTACTATGCCTGCATGCAATGGCACAGAGGACCTGCACGCATTGCAGAACCCGTACACAGACACGTCCCAGTTGCGCGTCGCTAACATGGTGTACAAAGCCACATATGCTATAGCTCATGCCCTCCATGGCATAGTCTGTAACAAAAAACAATGTGGCAAAAAAATCAAAATTGAGCCACATAAGGTAAGTTTTCTCATCTCAGAACAACTAAACTACACATACATGTAGGCCTGCTATAAAATATCTATATAACCACACCAATATTTTAGTAGGCCTGATTATTCATCAAATTACAACAATCGTAGTTTTTCATGCCCATCATGCAGGTTTTTGATCAGCTCAAACGAGTGAACTTCACCATAAATAATTATTCTGTTTCATTTGATATCAATGGAGACCCTGTGGCCACCTATGAACTTGTGAATTGGCAGCTTCAGGGAGATGGTTCAGTTCATTTTGTGACAGTGGGTCAATATGGTGCATCCCAGCATAAAGGTCAAGAATTCAGTCTGAGCAAAAATATCATTTGGTATGATGGCAGTGAAAAGGTATAGCTACAATGTGATGTCTATAATTACATCAGGGATGGGCAGCTTCGGTCCTGTAGGGCCACTGTCCTGTAGAGTTTAGCTTGAACCCTAATCAAACACACCTTGCTATAAAGCTATAGGCAAGTGAGTTTTTACTGGTGTTGCAGCTTGCAGGACAGTAACCCTCTAAGACTCAAGTTGCCCATCCCTGAATTGCATTATAAATAATATGCAGTAGTTGGTTTATTTTTGACCTTGATGCTTTGTGTTTCTGTCACCTGCAGGTGCCTGTGTCTGTGTGCAGTGAGAGCTGTCCTCCAGGTACTAGGAAGGCTGTGAAAAAGGGAAGGCCTGTCTGCTGTTATGACTGCATTAACTGTGCAGATGGAGAGATCAGCAATGAGACAGGTGCTTTTTACTGGGCATTCTTGAATTAATCATACATACTAATGGTATCAATCCTATATGAGAGTCTAAGATAAAGTAAAGGGTCTTTTAAAAATGTTTTAAAGAACTAATTTGATAGACATGAAAAGCTCCTAGAAATATTTAGTATTCTTATTGAAGTATTATTACACTTTATTATTTGTGTCTTTGTTACAGTGTATTTATACAGTTATAAGCTGAGTGATATTAATTAACAACATGCTACAGTACTACAGTACTACAGTAAAGGTTAGCATTTGATTTAGGATTAGATGCTTGTAATTATTCATAATTTATTGTTATTTCTACAGTAAGTAGAACACGCATAACAAGGGCACTGAAAAATATAGTGTTATCAAATAATTTTATACCATATTATTTTTATATTTTTATTTTTTAGGAAAAAAAATTAAACTATCAAAAAGTAATTGTATTTTCTTTACATCTTACATACATGTGGTTTAATACGTGTGATTGTATATGATCTTTATTTTCAAAAATGTAAAATACATTTCTCAAGGTGGAGTTTTTAACACTTTTTTTAAAATATCATGAATTAATTTATAAACATCATTAAGACTTATTTTTATTTACTTATACATTTTTTTATTTATTTATAAAGTTAGTAGCATTTAGTAATATTTTTTTCTACAATATAGTGGTCATGACTTGATGTTGAGGGAAAGACATCTTTTGGCCATGAGTTAAATGCATAAATAACCTGTGTGATCATAGCAACCCGGAATTATCAGAAATGGATAGGCCTATAATATAATATTTATATTTAAGTAAGAATGACAAAATAAGGGCGGACTTAAAAAAAAAAAGGTTAATTTAATAAACTATACGCTATTGTATTTTACATGATGTTGCCTATAGACAGCATTCAAAAGAATTTTGTTATTATCAATAAATGATAAAATAATATGTAGCCTAACACAAAAATAATTTAGGCCTACAAGAAAACATTGTTATCCATCTTCCAGACTTTTAAATCCATTCACTGATTGTGTCATTATTATTATTATTGTTATTATTATTATTATTATTATTATTATTATTATGCCTGTTACATATAAATAAAATGAAATGTAATATTTCCCCAAAGTACACCTCCCATAAAATCCCTGTGCACCTACAGAAGTAAAGTCACATAATCACAGCTCTATTAGCATGACTGTCAGGCATTTACAGTATTTAAAAAACATATTGTACTGCAAGTAGGATATTAGATAATGCATAATGTTAATTGAGTAAAGAAAATGCAAATGACAAATAAATTATGTTTATATCAGTGAATGGATAGACTAATATATATATATATATATATATATATATATATATATATATATATATATATATATATATATATATACCATATGATACATCATACCGAATGAAGTTAGAATAATTTGTTATTAATAGGCTATATGTTAAAACAGTTTTAACATATAGCCTATTAATAACAAATTATTCTAACTTCATTCGAATGCTGTCACGGGCACGAGGGGCAACAAATGAAAACAGACACTCATTTATCATCACATAGGCTACTGTTGTAGTCTACAGAAATACAGTCATAAAATAAAAATTCATTGACATTGTAATGAAGTTGTGCGTGACAACGCAGGTGTAGATCCAGATGCAGGCATTATTATCAGTGACAGGAAGGTAAATACAGAAAATAACTCTCAGAAATGTAACCAAAGGAAAACAAGACCTCGCAAAGTGTGCAGGTAACACTAGTCCAGGTGATAAGTTGCAGCTGGTTGAGGTGGTCAGTGACAAGGTATGGGGCTTCTGGGAAGTGTAGTGTGTGAATGTGTGTGAGTAAGAGGGTGATTAGTTCCTGTGTGATCCATTGTGGGAAATGGAGTCCGATTGTGAAGCAATAGTTCAAGGCATAGTGCCCACTGGTGGCTGTTAAAGGGCACTCCAGCGGATACACCTGACAGACATGATCGGGCATTTACAGCAGCCTATAACAAAATATATACTTTAAGCAACATAATACAGAAGGCCTATACAGAAAGGTAAAAAGATAGATGTAGAGGAAATTAAGCAAATACATAACAATGAATAAAAATGTAACTAATGATAATAATAATAACAATAATATTAGAATATTAAATAAAAAAATAAAATGATCAGTGAATGTATTTAAAAGATTGTTGGATGGGATAGATAAAAATGTACATTGCATATTCTTTTAAAATTAATTAAAAAATAGCCAATACGTTAATATAATAATTCCTTAATTCTATTCTTTTTCTTAAATAAAAATAAATGTTATCATAGGACTGTTGTAATGAAAGGGCAACGGAGTGGGATCTAAATGCAGGATGTATTTCGACAGTCGTGGTCATACAGACAAGGATCAAACAACAGCAAACAGGTATATCCGAGGAATGGCAGAATCGTAGTCAGTAAACAGGCGGAAAGTTCGGGACCGGCAGCAAGCAAACAAAGTCCAGTAATACAAGCAGTAAATCCATGGGCAGGTAGATAATAATTAGGACACAGTAGAAACAGGCAGGGTGACAACGGGAAACAGGACAGATATAAACGCTCAGAAATGACAACATAAAGAATATCCAAGACCTTGCCATGAGTGCGAGGCTGAATGTCTCTTTTATAGTCTGGGTAATGAACTGCAGCTGGTAGAGGTAATCAGTGACTTGGTAACAAGCTGCAGCTGGTGGAGTAATCAATAATTGGGTTCAGGACTTCTGGGAAATGTAGTCTGTATGAATGAGTGAGTGAATGTGTGATATATAGTCCATGGTGAAGTGGCCTCTAGTGGTTATCATGGGCACTTCAGCTGACGATCGTTACATCTATCCGTTTCTGATAATTCCAGGTTGCTATGATCGCACAGGTTGTTTACGCATTTACCTAGTGGCCATGAGAAAAATGTTGTTCCCTCAACATAAAGAACTCGTGGCCACGAGAAACATATGTTGTTCCCTCATCATAAGATCACATCTTCATGACATAAGGATGTTGTTAAGGGTTAGTTTACCCCAAATTAAATTTCTGTTATGAAATTGTTATGAAGCAACAAGAATACGTTTTGTGCACAAAAACAAAACAAAAATAACTTTAACAATTTGAACTGTTGTCATACGCAGTTGATGTAGTGAACGCAGTTCAGTGCTTGCATGTTTGCGTCTGAACGCGGTTGGTTCTATAAACGTAAGCAGCACGATGCATGTGTGTAATGCTGGAGCAGGAGCCGGCCAATAATGAGTCGGCGTTCTGCCATAGAACACGGAAGCACTGAACTGCCTGTATGACAACAGTTCAAATTGTAAAATAAAATTTAAGGTTGAACTATTGTAGTCACATTGACTGTCTTTACTACCTTATTTTTCCTCAAAAGATAAGATTAACTAATTGTGAAAGTTCTGATACAGGATCATATTTAGATATATTCTCACTGCATAAAAAGTTGCAGGAATGAGCATTATAGCCAATCACACCACATAATCCACCAAACAAATAATGTACAAAACAAATAATCTTATACACTCTTAAAAATAAAGTGTTTTTATTTGTATTGATTCCATGAAGAGCCTTTAAAATCTATAGAACAGCTCCATTGCTGCCTATAATCAAAAAAAATGTTTTTTAGAAGAACTTTTCACTGCAAGGTTGTTTTGGGAACAAAAATGGTTTTTCTATTGCATTGCTGCAAAAAAAAAAAAAAAAAAAAAAAAAAAAAAAACTTTTGGAACCACATTCACATAGTTGAAAATAAACAGCCCATTTCCTTTCATTAGGATTCTTTGAAAGGAAATGTTTAAAATTGTTGGTTTTACATTTACATTTAGTCATTTAGCAGACGCTTCATCCAAAGCGACTTACAAGTGAGGAAAACAAATAAGCGATTCTTCATAAATTGGCAAATAACACAGGAAGTGCTCACAACACAAGTTTCATACATTGCTCAGTACCATAAGCTAGAGTAGGAAGGGAAAAGGGAAGGATAGTTTTTTTTTGTTTTTTGTTTTTTATGAGGGGATTAAGTGTTCACGGAAGAGATGAGTTATTAGCATTCCACCAGCAGGGAGCAGTGAAGGAGAATGTTCTGGAGAGTGATTTTGTGCCTCTCTGTGACGGTACCACAAGCCTTCGTTCCTTTAGTGATTGCAGGCTTCTGGTGGGGATATAGCGTTGTAGCAGTGTGTGGAGGTAGGAAGGTGCAGAGCCTGTGGTGGATCTGTAGGCAAGCATCAGCGTCTTGAACTTGATGCGAGCATCAAGGGGTACCCAGTTTAAAGAGATGAAGAGGGGCGTGACGTGGGCTCTCTTAGGCTCGTTGAAGACAAGACGTGCAGCAGCGTTCTGGATCATTTGAAGAGGTTTGATTGCACTTGACGGCAGAGCATTGCAGTAATCAAGCCTTGAAATGACCAGGGCCTGGACAAGAAGTTGTGTTGCGTGCTCAGTCAGGAAGGCCCAAATTTTCCTGATGTTGTGAAGTGCAAATCTGCATGACCACGCCGTCTTTGAGATGTGGTCTCTGAAGGTCAGTTGGTCATCGAAGATAACTCCAAGATTTCTGGCTGACTTTGATGGGGTAATGGTGGTAATGGTGGTTTTGTTAGCTTGATTTGAATAAAAGTAGTCTATACAGTTATCAGACTACACTGTTTTAGAATCTATCTTATTTCTGTGTTTCATGAATGACTGTTGAGCACTGTTGTTTTAATTTATTTATTTTTATTTTACAGATTCTTTAGATTGTCACACATGCCTACCTGAGTACTGGCCCAATAATGAGAAGAACAAGTGTCTTCCTAAACCGGTGGAGTTTCTGTCCTGGAATGAAATCCTTGGGATTATACTGGCTGCTTCCTCTATTTCAGGCTCTTTAGTGGCATTGAGCATTACTTTGGTGTTATATAAAAATAGGGCATCTCCAATAGTAAGAGCCAACAACTCAGAACTGAGCTTCCTGCTACTCTTCTCATTGACTCTGTGTTTCCTCTGTTCACTTACTTTCATTGGTCAGCCGACTGAGTGGTCCTGTATGTTGCGTCATGCAGCATTTGGCATCACCTTTGTTCTCTGTATCTCCTGTGTTCTAGGGAAAACAATAGTGGTGTTAATGGCTTTCAGAGCTACACGTCCAGGAAGTAATGTTATGAAATGGTTTGGGCCTCATCAACAGAGACTCAGTGTTTTTGGTTTCACTCTTGTACAGGTTCTTGTATGTGTGCTTTGGTTAACAATATCCCCACCTTTTCCCTACAATAATATGCACCACTACAAAGAAAAGATCATTCTTGAATGCAGTTTTGGATCAGCTATTGGTTTCTGGGCTGTACTGAGTTATATTGGCCTTCTAGCTTTCCTTTGCTTTATCTTAGCTTTTCTGGCCCGGAAACTGCCTGATAAATTCAATGAAGCTAAATTCATCACATTCAGTATGCTCATATTCTGTGCTGTTTGGATCACATTTGTTCCAGCTTATGTCAGCTCTCCAGGGAAATTCACTGTAGCTGTAGAGATATTTGCCATTTTAGCTTCAAGCTTCAGTCTGATCCTCTGTATTTTTGCTCCGAAGTGTTTCATTATTGTATTTAGACCAGAGCAGAATACCAAAAAACACTTAATGGGAAAAGTATCAACAAAAGTCCACTAAGACACACAATTTATTAGATATCAATCATTGTTAGATATCACACATGCTGTGATTTACTGTGTCAGCTCTCACCCCGATATAAATGTATTTACACATTCGAGCTGTATGGACAAATAAGTTATATTATTATATTATAATGGTATATTGTGCAATTGTTGCAAAAAAAAAAAACCCTTTTAATTTCATGTAAATACATTTTGATAGACGTTTTCTGTTTTATACTAAGCATTGACATTATAATAACACATTCGCCTAATAGATGTATAATTGTGTGCACTTCATTCAGCATATTTCTGTGTTCAGCACTATAAAATTAAACACTTAATTCAGCATTGCTTTGTAATATTCTAACACTTGTAATGTTATACTAAATCATGTAACCTTAAACATATCAAATATTAAATTGATATGAAATATCGGAAAATTCATTCTGAAATGAATTATACTTTTTATCCAGTTATCTGATACAATTGTGCTTCATACTCCATATTTAAGAATATAATATCATGTAAAAATTAATTACCAGCTAACAAAAACAAAAAACAAAAAAAAAAAAAACTATTTATTTCAAAACAATAATTTGTGGCCATAGCATGTAATCACATTTTTCAAGTTAATTATATGGACAAGTTAAACAAATAATGGTTTTGCTACTGTTCTTCATTATGGTTTATAGAATTTAAAGAATGCTTTTTAGACATATTTTTGTGTCACTTAAACATTATGGGGTCTTTAATCTCTTGCAAATTACTGTATGTAGAAAGTCCAAGTAAAACCAAAAATAAAATAAACATGCTTTCACGGAGTCATTTCTCTTGGGGTTACCAGGTGATCTTAATAAAGAAGGCTAGTCATGGTTTTGTTGGTTTGATATACTTTATGATACACTTGAGACATATTCTGTTATTGACTGATGCAAAATATAAGTCACGCCCTCTTTGATTTACAACACAAAAAAGCAGTGGATGGCGTTTATATAACAATAATTAATGCTCACATCGCAATTGGAGAGGTCATTTGCCTAGAAAGAAATATGAATGTTCATCTTTTTTTGACTGTGACACTACTGTGTATTATTAGGCTTTGTCCTGCAGTGTGTGGGGTTAATTTAGGCACATGCATCCTCCAAGGTGACCCTCAGCCCCCTGCTCTCTTCAAGGACGGAGACTTTATCATTGGAGGGGCATTTACCATTCATTACTATGTGAGGACAGAGAAAAACACCTATACTACACGGCCACAACCAATAGAGTGCAGTGGCAGGTTAGAGATTCATTCAAAATTGAATACAGTCCTTAACAAAAGCAGGGTAAATGGCTAATGATTGTCTTAAAATTATGTTATTAATTGTATTTTTAAATAAAATAAGAAGCAAATGGGTATAACGTTCAAGTGTGAGTACTTTTTTAATAGGAGGCTATTATGTGTGTACTTCAACAGCATGGACTTCAGGGAGTTGCGCTTTGCTCGTGCCTTGCAGTTCACTATCCAAGAGATTAACAACAGCTCTGATCTCTTACCGGGCATCACATTAGGTTACCATATTTATGACTCTTGTGCCTCTGTGCCAATGGCAATTAAAGTAGCGTTTCAGCTTGCCAACGGACAAGATTTCGTATTTAACGACACTGATTCTTGTGAAAAATCTGTCACAGCAATGACGGCACTAGTTGGAGATTCTGCTTCCACACCGGCAATAAGCATTTCGAGACTTTTCGGTGCTTTTGGAATTCCACAGGTGCGTGTATGTTATTTTAGTAATCAACATGTAATCAACAATGTCTAGTAATCAACAATGTTTAGCTACTTAACGTATTCCTTAATATAGTTTTATTTTTTCTTCACTGTGCACTTTAGGTGAGTCATTACGCAACGTGCGCGTGTCTCAGTGATAAGCGGCAGCATCCTACTTTCTTCAGGACCATTCCCAGCGATCATCATCAAGCGGCCGCACTGGCACGGATGGTCAAGCACTTCGGATGGACATGGATCGGGACTGTATGCAGTGATTCAGACTACGGGAACAATGGCATGGCATCATTTCTGAAAGCTGCGGAGGAGGAGGGAATCTGTGTGGAGTATTCTGAGGCCTATTACAGGACCCAGCCGCGCAGTAAACTGAAAAGAGTCGCTGATGTCATTCGCAAGTCCACGGCTCGTGTAATAGTTGCTTTCGTGGCTGCAGGCGACATGAGATTTCTCCTGGAAGAGCTAAGTCATCAGCCTCCTCCTCCGATACAGTGGATTGGCAGCGAGGCTTGGGTTACAGACCCACAAATGCTGCGGTTTAGTTTGTGCATCGGCGCTGTGGGCGTTGCAATCCCGCGGTCTGTTATCCCGGGTTTTCGTAACTTTCTACTTGACCTGTCTCCAGAGCAGGTGCTGAAATCTCCCTTGCTGACAGAATTCTGGGAAAGCTCATTTAGCTGTAGTCTAAAACAGCAGATGGGTTCTTCTTCTGCTATGCCTGCATGCAATGGCACAGAGGACCTGCGCGCATTACAGAACCCGTACACAGACACGTCCCAGTTGCGAGTCACTAACATGGTGTACAAAGCCGCATATGCAATAGCTCATGCCCTCCATGGCATAGTCTGTAACGAAAAACAATGTGACAAAAACATCAAAATTGAGCCCCGACAGGTAGGTTTATTTATGTATTTATTTATTGAATAATCGAGCGTAGTAGTAGTAGTAGTTGTTGTTTTACTATGCGTTTAAAAAAATTCTTATATAATACAGTATTCCTTTACTTTTTGCGTAGATCTACTTTAACTACTTCATTAGCCTACTGATAATTCAGCAAAAAATTGAAACACTATTTGATGGTTTTTCATCATGCAGGTTTTTGATCATCTCAAGCAAGTCAATTATACTAAAAATAATTATTCTGTTTCATTTGATACCAATGGAGACCCTGTGGCCACCTATGAACTTGTGAATTGGCAGCTTCAGGGAGATGGTTCAGTTGATTTTATCACAGTGGGTCAATATGATGCATCACAGCCTAAAGGCCAAGAATTCAGTCTGAGCAAAGATATAATTTGGTTTGATGGCAGTGAAAAGGTATACAATGTGTTTTTCTATTCTCTGTGAGATAATTACTCTGTGTAATTATATACAGTAAATTTATTAAGTTATTTTATTTTATAATTTATAACCTTATGAACACATCTGTTCTTTATTTATGGCATACACTTCAATTAAATAAATTGAACAAAACAAACCCAATTCATATTTGCTTAGCATTCAACAACATTCTTTATTTAGTCACTTTCAGAGCATTTTCACCTAGAACCTTAAATTTCTGACTCTGATGCTCTGATCTACCTGTCACCTGCAGGTGCCTGTGTCTATGTGCAGCGAGAGCTGTCCTCTGGGTACTAGAAAGGCTGTGCAAAAAGGAAGGCCTGTCTGTTGTTATGACTGTATTAAGTGTGCAGAAGGAGAAATCAGCAATGAGACAGGTGCTATGTCAGGATATTCTTATACAATATACAGTATAATAGTATTATTATACAATATTTAAGGGAAAATAATAATAATGACAGCAATCAAGTATAAATTTATAATTTCCCTTACACACCGAATGCATGTGATTGTACATAGAATATTCATTGTATATAAATAAAAACTATTTAATTATAGTTATATTATAAATATATATTTAAAAAAATATTTTTCAAGGTATACATTATTTTTTTCAAATGATTTAGTTCATAAATATCTTCACGTTTTAACTACATTTTTTGCCTGAGATTTCATTAAAAAAAGGCAAATTATCTGATATTTAACAGCCACTGTATGTTTCTGCATGTTGGTAGGACTACATGACTTAGTTGCACCACTTTAATTTAGTAGAAAACTTTCTTGTCTTAGCAGTGAAGCAGTTTTGTTCAAAATAAATTCATAATATTTTAATGAACTACTTTCAAGAATTTTTAATTCTTAATTTTTTATGAGGCTTTTAATTAATATCATTGTATGTATGAATTGTAATATATAAGACAAATAAATTAGCATCATGTTATTGATCCTTCTTTATTCCCTCATTTGGTCATACTAAATCAGTTTATTCTGATATCCTGTATGTCTCCATTTTGTTTCTGTGGTTTATAAATGGCCGTTAAGCACTAATTTCTTCATCTTGCAGATTCTTTAGAATGCTACAAATGTCTGCCTGAGTACTGGCCCAATAATGAGAAGGACAAGTGCCTTCTTAAACCAGTGGAGTTTCTCTTCTGGGATGAGATCCTTGGGATTATCCTGGCTGCTTTCTCTTTTGTTGGCTCTTTAGTGGCATTGAGCATTACTCTAGTGTTCTACAAAAACAGGGCATCTCCAATAGTAAGAGCCAACAACTCAGAACTGAGCTTCCTGCTACTCTTCTCACTGACTCTGTGTTTCCTCTGTTCACTTACTTTCATTGGTCGGCCCACTGAGCTGTCCTGTATGTTGCGTCACACAGTGTTCGGGATAACTTTTGTTCTCTGTATCTCCTGTATTCTGGGGAAAACAATAGTGGTGTTGATGGCCTTCAAAGCTACACTTCCAGGAAGTAATGTCATGAAATGGTTTGGGCCTCTTCAACAGAGACTTAGTGTTTTTAGTTTCACTCTTGTACAGGTTCTTATATGTGTGTTTTGGTTAACAATATCCCCACCTTTCCCCTACAACAATATGCAACACTACAAAGAAAAGATCATTCTTGAATGCAGTTTTGGATCAGCTATTGGTTTCTGGGCTGTACTGGGTTATATTGGCCTTCTAGCTTGCCTTTGCTGTGTTTTAGCTTTTCTGGCCCGAAAGCTGCCTGATAACTTCAATGAGGCTAAATTCATCACATTCAGTATGCTCATATTCTGTGCTGTTTGGATCACCTTTATTCCAGCTTATGTCAGCTCTCCAGGGAAATTCACTGTAGCTGTAGAGATTTTTGCTATTTTAGCTTCAAGTTTTGGTCTGATTCTCTGTATTTTTGCTCCTAAGTGTTTCATCATTGTCTTCAGGCCAGAGCAGAATACCAAAAAAAATTTAATGGGTAAAGTACCATCACAATAACTTATGTGGAGTATATACACAACTTGTGTAGTTCATTCATGCTGCTATATTTTAGCATGTTTCTGTGGTTAAAGCATCAAAATTATAATAAAAAAAAAAATCATTTAACATTGCTTAATATTTCACTGCAACCCTTTCTCATTTCTAAGAGCTCTGTGCATTACTATACAGCAGGGGTTGGCAACCTATGGCCATGTTTCTTAACTGGTGGGTTTCAACCTAAAGTGAGTTGCAAGATTGCTTTGTGGGTTGTGGGTTGTGGAGTGTGTAGTCAAAGAAACAAAAACAAAAATGTCAAAACAACATTCTTCAAAATGTTTTACTGATGTCAGACTTTTATTTTGAAATATGTGCATGAAAACTGTTGACACTTCTGTCAGACACATGCTGTGTCCGAAATTGCTTACTTCTCTACTATATAGTAAGCGAGAATTACCTCAGTGACTATTTGTACTATTTCTCACACAATTCGGACATGTGTCTACTTAAAGAGCATCCGAAATCGCCTACTTCTCTACTATATAGTAGGGGAAAAGCTGTGGGCGAGCGAATAAGTATGTTTGAATTCTTAGTAGTCATAAAAGAGTATTCAAGAAGTTCCCAGATGGCCTACTGCTTCCACCCATATTCTTGAGTGCTCATCTGATGGATAATTTTCTATCCCAGGAGGCCATGGGAGAGGATACGTCATAATCAAACACGGAAGGAGGGAACGGAGACGTTACGTCGGAACTGACGTAATGGGGTCTCGCTTGGGAGCCCAATCACCTTCAAGTAGTACAAAAAGAGCCAATGAGAATTGGCCAGTGAGATTTACATGCCGTGCCACACCCCCGGCACCTCCGGGTATAAATAGGACCGGCCTACTTTCATTCATATTTAGCTGAGGAGCCGAGATACTGATCCCAGCCGTTCAGCGGTGACTCAGTGGTATGGCAAGGGGACGTAACTTCTCCATTTCCTGCCTCAGGGAACGGGGGTTATATTAGTAACCTAGATATTCCCATTCAGTCAGTCACGTTCGACGTTACGTCGAACTGATGTAATGGGGTCCAACGGAAAACGCCTTTGCAACTGAAACACGTCACGAGCTTTGAGGACTCAGATGCTGGCTGGCCTAGGCGTGTCCATGCAAGTGCTATCTCAAATGTCATAACCCTCCAGCATCCGGAGTGAGCCCCAAGACGTCTTCCATACCAGTGAGATGGAGTGGACAGGGTCTTACTCAGAAGATGGTCGAAGCTATTGTTCCTTACCTCAGGGGAAGAGTGCTTCAGGACTCAATTCCCACGTTTTTAACAGCCATGACCAAAAACAACAAGTAAGCGGTCCTCGTAGGGATGCTACGGACACAACACCCTGCTTGAAGGGAGGTATCGTGTGGAACCCATATGAACTGACCTGCTGGGCAGTACTTACATATGGAAACTCCCTGAGGTGGGTCCTGCCAAGTTTTAGGGAGGAACACTACACGTCAGGGGTAGGGCAGAGCCACCCAGGGAAGACACGGGATTTCCATCAGGGAAACCGTACTGTAGACCATACACATATGGGATTACCCGCAGGGAATCCAATCATATGGACATCTTGTCCAGTACAAGGACTGACAACTGGGGCATGTACACGAGTACTGGACCTGACGTCAGATGCCTCCACCGCGTCTGACTGCGGCAAGATGCAGAAGGAACTCCACAGGGTTCACCAACTGGGGAAATGAACTGAGTAGAACAAGTGCTTGCATCTCCTCGTGAGAGGAAAATGGTGCAGAAAGCGGACTCCCGTGGCTATCTAGCTGTAGACAACACACGGGAGGACACCAGGTCCACTCTGAGGTTATAGAACCTAGTGAATGTGTTCGGTGATGCTCAGCCTGCAGCTCTGCAGATGTCTGCCAGAGGGACTGGTACACCGAGGTGATGGCATCCACTATCCAGTGGGCCAACCTCTGCTTGGAGACAGCCTTCTCTTTCTGCTGTCCTCCAAAGCAAATAAAGAGCTGCTCAGAGCTTCTGAAGCTCTGCGTGCGATCCACGTAAGCGCGCAGAATGCGAACAGGACACAGCAATGTAAGGGCTGGGTCTGCCTCCTCCAGGGGCAGCGCTTACAGGTTCACCACCTGGTCCCGAAAGGGCGTGGTGGGAACCTTGGGCATATATCCAGGCCGGGGACTCAAATCACCTAAGACAAAGCCGACCCAAACTCCATGCACAATTCGCTGACTGAAAATGCTTATAAATGCCACTTAAGTCCTCCGCGTCCCATTGAGAAACCACATGTGGAGGTTCCAGAGGTCGGAACGTGGGTGCCATATGGTGCCCTGTCCCTGAGAAAGCAGGTCCTTCCTCAGGGCAATCCGCCAGGGAGGGACTGTCGCGAGGAGCATACTGGTCCGGTTGGGCCAGTATGGTGCAACTAACAAGACCTGCTCCTTGTTCTTTCTGACTTTGCACAGTGTTTGTGCGAGAAGGCTTACTGGGGGAAACGTATATTTGCGTAGGCCTCGGGGCCAGCTGTGTGCCACTGCATCTGTGCCGAGGGTCCCCTCAGTCAGGGAATAAAACAACTGGCAATGAGTGGACTCTTGATAGCCAAATAGGTCCACCTGTGCATCACAGAATCTGCTCCAGATCAGCTGAACCACCTGGGAGTGGGGTCTCCATTCCTCCGGGAGTATTAGCTGTCGTTAGAGTGCATTGGTCGCACGATTTAGCTTGCCCAGGATATAGATGTTGCGCAGCAACCTGAGCTAACTCCAGAGGAGAAGGTGGTGGGCGAGTTGCGACATGCGGTGAGAGCGTAAACCATCCTGGTGGTTCATGTACGCTACTGCCGATGTGTTGTTTGTACGGACCAGTATATGCTTGCCCTGCAGCAATGGTCAAAACCGGCACATTTGCAACTCGAGGCAATTGATATGCCACTGCTGTTGGGGTCCTGTCAAGGAGCCCGACGCAGCATGCCTGTTGTATACGGCACCCCAGCCGGTGGTGGAAGCATCTGTCATGACAACAACAAGCGTGGTCTTGTATTAGGAGCTCTCCGGCCCATTGAAAAAACAAAGTCCGACCTTGGGCTGAATGTTCGGCGACAACTCGGTGTGATGACCACACAGAGGATGCCATGGTGCCATGCCCACCTCGGGATTTGGCTGTATAGCCAGTGCTGAAACAGTCTTATTTGCAGCAATCAGAGCAGCATGACCGTGGCGGCGGATGCCATATGCCCCAGGAGCCTCTGAAAATGCTTCAGTGGGACTGCTGTTTTCTGCAAGAACGAATTCAGGCAGCTCAGCACGGACTGTGCACGCTCGTTGGAGAGATGTGCCATCATGTCGACAGAGTCCAAATCTACACATAAAAAAGAGATAGTCTTTACTGGGGAGAGTTTACTCTTTTCCCAGTTGACCCGAAGCCTCAACCGGCTGAGGTGTGTGAGCACCAGGTCCCTGTGTTTGTACAACTCTTCTCAGGACTGGACCAAGATGAGCCAGTCGTTAAGGTAGTTGAGGATGCGAATGCGACTTACATGTTTGGGGCAAGGGCCCCCTCCGTGACTTTGGTAAAGAAACGGGGAGACAGGGACAGCCTGAAGGTAGGACCCTTGTACTGGTATGCCCGACCCTTGAACGCAAAGCGTCGAGGGAGGATTGAGACATGGAAGTATGCGTCCTTCAGGAAGTACACAACCTTCAAACTAATCTTGAGAGCGAATGCACATCAGGATGCGTTTCAGCATGAGCGTCTTTAACTGAAACTTGTGAAGGGCCTGATTCAAGACACACAAATCCAAGATTGGGCGTATTCCCCTGCCTTTCTTGGGACTATGAAGTATGGGCTGTTAAACCCTGACTCCATCTCGGCTGGAGGGACAGGCTCTATTGCATTCTTCGCCAAGAGAACTGAAATTTCCTCCTGCAGGACAGTGGCATCCTTGCCTGCCACCGAGGTGAACAGGAGGCTGTGTGTCCCAACGGCGCTCGTGTTCTGCCCAGAAGAAGTTCTGTGAAGAAGGGAGTGGCTGAGAGTGAGGAAGCAGTGACCCAGTATGACTCAGAGATTTTGGAAAATGCTCTTTTATTTAGGAGGTGGGAACCAGGGGTGGGTAGGTTACTTTTAAAATGTATTTCACTACAGATTACAAAATACATGCTTTAAAAAGTAATTTGGAACGTATTTCGTTACATTACTCAAGTTTAGTAACTTAATCTAAATACTTTAGAATCCTTTGGAATACTAATAAGTATGGAACAAACACAAAAAAGTTTTTTATCCCACAATTCTGACTTTTTTTCTCAGAATTCCATGATATGAAGTTGCAATTTTGAGTTATACACTCAATTTTGAGACAAAATGTCAGAATTGAATGAAAAAGAAGTCTGAATTCTGAGACATAAACTCTCAATTTTGAGATAAAATCTCAGACTCTCAGTGAGAAAAGTCAGAAATGAGATATAAACTCGCAATTTTCCAGAAAAAAGTCTGAATTGTGAGAAAAATCGCAGAATTGTGAGATATGAACTCGCAATTTCAAGAAAGAAAATCTGAATATCAAGTTTTTATAGAGCAATTCTGACTTTACAACTTGCAATTGTGAGTTTATATCTTGCAATTGTTGGGAAAAAAGTCAGAATTCTGAGATAAAAATTCACAATTATCTTTTCTTTTTTCTTTTTACCTTTTTCACTGTATCGCAAAACATGAAAACAGCCGTGGATCATCCAGGTCATGACATGTCAGTTGAGATTCAAGGATATGCAAACTTTTGAATGGGGCAATTTTTATAAATTCAGCCATCTGTTATGTGAAATAGCTTATTCAGGACAGTAATAAATAAAAATATAATTTTCATGATCCCTCTTATTTTGTTAAAATTATTAAAATGCTGCATATTCTGCAAGGGGTATGAAACTTATGAGCAGAAATGTAGCTTCGGATGCTTTTTCAGATGGTCAGAGTCAGAGAATAATTAATTTCTGTTTACATTTCACAGTTTACATTCAAAGTAATCCCTTTGGTAATCTAAAATACATTTCAGATGTAACTGTAATCTCATTACCACCCATTTAAAATGTAACTGTAATGAAATACAGTTACTCAAATTTTGTATTTTAAATACATAACTAAGTTACTTGTATTTCGTTACTCCCCAACCCTGGTGGGAACCAAAATAAAGTGGAACATAGGATTTACCTCCAATCCTCTCCAGGGGGAAGGAGCAGTGCCTTCACTGTCTTCTGGAACAGAGCAGTTTCCTCTATCTCTGGGCCACCCGCCTAAGGACCGCTTCTTCTGCTTCTTTTTTAGCAGATTTGGCGGCCTGGGATTTAGTAGAAAACTAATCATATATTGTGATTTCTGGATTTATTTTTTTTTAGATTATGTTTCTCACAGTGGACATGCACCTATGATGACAATTTCAGACCCCTCCATGATTTCTAAATGGGAGAACTTGCAAAATAGCAGGGTGTTCAAATACTTATTTTCCTCACTGTAATTAAGTTTTTGGGCAGCATTTGTGGGATAGCAATGCAATTCATTCTGAGATAATCTTATTTTTAGTAGTAATAATTACATTTTCTGAGAACAAAATCAAAATTCTTCTCCAAAGGCAGGATCTGAAGAGGATCTGAAGCAGCTGCCCCAGGCTGAGGAAAACCGTACTAGGTAGGGTTGTCAAGTTACTGATGATATAAGGTGTTAGTGCACCAGTCACTCATCTTTTTTTTATTGTTATTATTGGGGAAATTCATTGACAATTGTTGTATAAACTATAAAGAGTTCTCGTGAGAAGAATATGTTGGGAAAACTCACTGAAACATTAATGAAAAGCCTGTGAGAAAAGCACTGGAAAGTACTAAGTTTTCTAAGATCAGAAGACACCAAGAATGCATGTATTCACTGTATTCAATGTAAAGGACAATGATAAGATGTGGGAATCACCAAAAAGAGACCACTAAAAACGTATTTTTAAAAAAAATATCAGTTGGCAACGTGCCACCATTGTGTATGATAGCTGGGAAGGTTTGTAGATACTGTTGGCCAAATGCCATGGTGGAGCTTAAGAAAAAGATAAGTATAGGAATCCCCTTTGGACTCTTACGATAAGAAAAACATATAAAATAAGCTGACGTCTCACTTTGTTGCCTGGCAATAAAGATTATTTCTGAAGACTTGGAACTTCTGACTCTGAGAGCTTTCTTAAGCAAACAATTAGAATCATCTGGAGAGACTGCAGACTCGCCACAACATAATCTATTGCAGAACTTATAATTACATACAAGATCAGGGAATATACCATGGCTGTATCTTTAACAATGAACAATCATAAACGTGACAAAAAAAAACATGGGTTTGTGTATCTGTTTTGGTGACGTGTTGTCTGAAAAGCACAGAGATGAAGGAATATACAGGTGCTGGTCATTTAATTACAATATCATCAAAAAGTTGATTTATTTCACTAATTCCATTAAAAAAAGTGAAACTTGAATATTATATTCATTCATTGCACACAGACTGATATATTTCAAATGTTTATTTTTTTTTAATTTGGATGATTATACACTCAAAAAAATATTTCAGTCTAAACATAAGTTTTATGTAATTTAATAACATAGCCATTTTCCATCCATTTGGATTACATAGTTTTAACATAAACAAACTAATAAACTTAATGTGATTCATATTTGTCAGTCATATGTAAATGAAATAGGTCAGATTTATGTAATAGTTCACAGAAAAATGCCCAGGTTAATTAACACTGTTTAGTGGTCATGTGTGTGTGCACTACTGAGTTAAAGTACCATTGAAGCCGTGTCAGAGTTAATGAGATTATTAAGTGATGATTGAACATTAATGATGAACACCTGCTGTTAACAAGCAGAATCACTGAAAGACAGAGAAACACAAGAACTACAACTGACTTCAGTCACAGCCTTCGATGAAATCAACTGAAGATAAAATACATTTCATCTCTCAAGATCTGATTGAACAACTCCAACAACTCTACAAAACTTTCCCAGCTTCACTCACTACTAACTACACTGACTTTATTTCTGTCATATGTCTACAGAATTTCTTATGAGAACAAACAGGTTTAGATGTTAATGATTTATTGAGATTCATTTAAGTTACCATCTTTGAGGTTAGTGTTGGCTTTATTTTGTCTCTTGACTTTAATATGTCTGCCGTTCTCTTTATGTCAAAAGAAATGTTTGATCATGTGATGTTTGAGTTGTGGTGAGGAGAGTCAACATTTGGTAGTCTGAGCTCATCCAGAGTTTTAACTCTGAAATAGCTGGTGCATTACAGTAAAACTGTGATTCTACGATCTGAGAATCAGCAGTGTTGTAGCAATCAAATAATATATATATTTTAAATCTGTTAGTGCACAATAAAATTTCAGTCTGTTTTTCACAACACTGCTTTACTATAATGTATAGCACAAAGCTAATAATGCATCATCCATTTCATCAGAGACTAAATAATGAGTAAGATCACTAAGATGACTAAATAATGACTCATAATCATCGCTTAACCATCACCACCTGGTCATACATTCTCTTGTCAGACATCAAGAATCAACGTACAAATCACAACAATGGTGACAGTTTAAAAAAAAAGGGTCTATTGCTCCAATGCATGCAGACTGAAATTGTATTGTGCACAAACAAATTTTTAAGAAATGTATATTATTTGATTGTTACAACACTGTTGAGTCTCACACCATAGAATCACAGTTTTACTGTAATGCACCACCCATTTTGGAGTTTAAAATGAGATCAGATTACCAAATGTTGACTCTCTTCACCACTACTCAGCAATCAGCACATGATGAAACATTTGTTTGACATATGTGCCATAGCAAAAGTGTTTCAACAACACTCAGTTGTCAGAAGATCTGATATAATAAAGTCAAGACCCCATTTAAAGCCAACACTGACTTCAAAGACAGTAACTTCAAATGATTTTAATAAATCATTAACATCTAAACTTGTTAGTTCTCATAAGAACTTCTGTAGACGTACAGGCGACGTCTAGTGCATATGTCTATGATATCGCTGTAGCTGAATAAACAGAAGATTTGCTTGATTAAACATGACTATTAAACACACAACTGCTTTAATCTGTGTAAGAAGCCACATCATCTCACAGAAGGATGCTCAACTGTCGTTATGAAGTGAGTTTGGAGTAAAAACATGTTGTTGTCTTTTGTTGGACAAGATGTAAATGCTTTTCATGTCTGGAAAGATGTTTGATGTGGGTTGCTTTTTCAAATGTACATAAGCGACTCAAACTCGCAGTGCTTTCAGACTGATAAGCATGCTTCATTACAAGCTGCACATAAAAAAAAAATAATCGCAGCCTTGGCAATTTTATAATCACACTAAGAATCGCGTTCAAATTCAGTGTTATTGTTCGTATCGAGCGATAAATCGTGCAGCCCTACCTTATGCTGATAACACTGAAAAGCTGTGTCCTGAAGACCTTGTGCGTATAGTTTTACATTGAGCATGTCAATAGAATGCCATATGAAAACAGCAGTACTGCCAAAATCATACTCCCCTAAACAAAATGGTTCCTGTTGAATCTAAACACTTGTGCTTTTTTTGCAGGTAGTCTATAGGACGAGATGTGTCACCAGAATGAATTTTATGGGTCTCTGGCTCAGCAAACTTGATATCATTTCATTGACATCAACCTCCTTTGAGCTGGAAACATCCTTTAGAACAACAAAAAAAATTTTGTGTAAACATACATTAATAAAGGTCTTTCTGTTACCTTTGACAATAGACTATAGTGTCCCGATGATCCGGTGCCTTTAGGTAAATTAATAACTTTTTAACTATTTAGAACTGACATTAACAAACACTATTTTCATTTGCGACTAATACTGATGCTGTCCTTTACTGCACAACCCCAAATCATGTCATGTTACTTATCTGTTATGTCAAGTCACCTTTATTTATATGGTGCTTTTTACAATGAAATAATTGTCAAAGCAGCTTTACAGTAATAATTGGCAAATATTTTGTAGCTGACAGCAGCTCTTAAAGAAAATGGTGTCATTGTCCAGCTTAAATAAATTCAATATTGATTCATTCTGTTGATTGGTATCACATCTGTCCTATCCTAATAAGTTTACTTTCAGTACCACTTTTTCATCATATTTTTATAATGATTTCACTCTTCTACTGTGACTAATAAAATCATCGGAAAATCATTAAAAACATTTTTCAGCTGGAACCAGGAAGTGTTCCTGATCTATGCAGCCTAGCAATCCTTTAACGAATATGAAGACGTAAAGAGATGCGTTTTTAGTCTAGATTTAAACTGACAGAGTGTTTGCTCCCCGAACAATGCTAGGAAGATCGTTCCAGAGTTTAGGTGCCAAATAGGAAAAAGATCTACCGCCTGCGGTTGATTTTGATATTGTAGGTATTAACAACTGACCAGAATTCTGAGATCGTAATAGACACGAAGGACTATAATGCATTAAGAGCTCACGCAGGTACTGGGGAGCTAAGCCATTTAGTACTTTGTAAGTAATTAGCAAGATTTTAAAATCTATACGATGTTTAATAGGGAGTCAGTTTTGACAGAACCGGGCTAATATGGTCATACTTCCTGATTCTAGTTAGGACTCTACCAGCTGCGTTCTGGGCAACCACCCAGTAGAGCGTTACAGTAATCAAGTCTTGAGTTCATGAACATATTAACTAACTGTTCCGCATTTGTCATCGAGAGCATATGTCCGAGTTTGGATATATTTTTAAGATGGAAGAAACCCAGGTTCCTAAATGACGAAGACGACTTAACAGAGGAGCCATCAAGTGTTAGACTGTATTCTAGGTTGTTATGTGCAGAAGTTTTTGGTCCAATAATTAGAATATGTTTTTTTTTTTTTTTTTCTGAATGTAGTAATTGGAAATTCCCAGTCATCCGATCTTTTATATCAGCTATGCATTCCGTTAATTTTGAGAATTGGTAGGTTTCGTCAGGGCGCTACGAAATATAGAGCTAATGCCATGCTTCCTAATGACATTTCCCAAGGGTAGCATGTACAGAGTGAAAAGCAACAGTTCTAGTATTGAGCCTTGCGGTACTCCATATTGAACTTGTGATCGAAATGACATCTCTTCGTTTACTACTACAAACTGATAACAGTCAAATAAGTATGATTTGAACCATGCCAATGTAATTCCACTAATGCCAACACAATTTTTTAGTCTATTCAAAAGAATATTGTGGTCGATAGTGTCAAAAGCAGCACTGACGTCTAGTAAAACTAATAGAGATACAACCACGATCTAATGACAAGAGTACTATGGTACGGTCTAAATCTTGACTGGAAATCCTCACAGATACCATTTCTTTCCAAGTAGGAATACAGTTGCGATGATATTGCCTTTTCTAGTATTTTTGACATTAGTAATTGACTAATTCTCTAGGATCAAGTTGTGGTTTGATAATAGCCAGCTTAAAAGTTTTCGGGACGTAACTTAGTGATAAGGATAGTGATTCTTAATGATCTTAAGATGTGTGATCTATGACCTCTAGAAGCATCTCTTTCAATATCTTAGTCAGTATAGGATCTAACATATATGTTGTTGATTTTGATGATTTAACAAGTTTAGACAATTCTTCCACTCCTATAGCAGCGGATCAATGGAATTTTTCCTCAGGGATACTACAATGCACTGTCTGATATGATACTGTAGTAGACAGTTGCATGGCTGTTATTTTCTCTCTAATATTGTCAATCTTGCAAGTAAAGAAGTTCATAAAGTCATTACTGCTGTGCTGTTCGGAAACATCAGAAGTTGAAGATGTATTTCTCATTAATTTAGCTTAGTAATGTAATTGAATACTTAGCGTTGTGTTTAGTTTCTTCTAAAAGATTTGAAAAATAAGCAGATTTAGCGGTTTTAAGGCCTTTCTGTACTCATTCTCTCTCTCCATGAAATACGAAAAACTTCTAGTTTTGATTTTTTCTAGCTGCGCTCCATTTTTCTAGCTGCTTTCTTAAGGGCCCAATTGCGCTTGTTATACCATGATGTTGGGCTTAATATCCTTAATCTTTTTAAGTGCAATGGAGCGACAGAGTTTAGAGTGCTGGAAAAGAGAGTGTCAGTAGTTTCTATTGCAACATTGTGTTGTTCTAAGTTGTCTGGTTTGCTAAGATGATGAAACTGATCAGGAAGATTATTTATAGAGCAATCTTTAGTGGTAGAAGTGATGGTTCTACCATATTTGTGGCAGAGAGACTGTTTGCGGCCTTGGTTAAATGTAGCATGCATGAGAATAGCTAATGATCTGAGACGTCATCGCTCTGCTGCAGAATTTCAATGGCATCAATATCGATTCCATGTGACAATATTAGATATAAAGTATGATTACGACAATGAGTGGGACCTGACATGTGTTGTCTAACTGCAATAGAGTTTAGAGTATCTACCGATCCCAATGCATCTTTTTCATTATCTACATGGATATTAAAATCACCAACAATAAGGACTTTATCCACAGCTTTATCCACTTTATTAAAGGCAATAGTATGGCACAGTTATTCAACAGCGATGTCAGTGTGTTGGCCTTCAAAATATCTTAACCCAAAGTTCTGTCTGTGTGACAGAACTTTATACATGAAGATAAAAGAGATACAAACAATACCAATGTGTTAGGACGTCCCACAGGAGATTGCTCTACCCTGAGGAATTTGTTTCTTCATTCAGTTTCTATGGGCCATTTGATTCACACCTATACAGACACGTACTGTTTATTGCATCTGAGGCACAGTCACAATGTAAATGCATCTAACTACAGATGTTGAAAATTCACAATCTTTCAATATCAAACAATACTTAAATGAGCTTTATATCACCTTCAATTAATATGGCAAATTCAGTAAAGATTTGATAAAAGACAACATTCTTTTTGGAATGCTTACCCAGTTAGTCACATTTTGACCACTGCTTCTTTCCCCACATATATGGTATTTAAGGTATTTAAGTTGAATATCAAGAAATACTTCTAGAATTCTAGAAGATACACACACTTCCCCTAGAGGATCCAGGAACAGAGTCCTCTTCTCTTGTGGAATCATAATCTTAATAATTAAGATATTGCAAATGATTACAACAGTCCCTTAAATGTTAAACAACTATTGTGCCCAACCAGATGAAAATAAAAGATAACTAAGACTGCTTATAAAACACATAAACAGTACTGTCCAGTTGATGATCCCAAAGATATATTTAAATGTCTTTGGATCCATCTGAAATTTCATTTAAAATAAATTAAACTTTTAAAGCACAAATATTTGGAAGTGTAGTGAGCAACACACAAGAAAGAATTCCAGGACCCAAGTTTTATTTCTGAGACCCTCTTTAACTGCCATGTTGGAGAAAGATTTGCTACATTGGTGTGGGCTAATGTAAACAAATGCCCATTGCCTCAGATAAAGACAAAGACAACTGGTGGACGAATAAACATTTGCATAAACATAAATAATAAATCTCAGAAGAAAATGCATTTAAAAATATAATATATTAAAGTGTGTTATATGTCCATACTCCCTTATAAAAAAGGTACAGACATCAGAAAAAAACAGAGGGACATAAATTTTTTTTTATTAAAATGAAAAAAATAAAATGCGCGTTGCAATAAACAACAAAAAAAACGGGAAAATTTTGTGGAATAAAAATGCACAGATGAAATTCTGTGAATAAAAATACAAGCCAAAAGAAAAAATTACCGATGAAAAACAAAATTCGCTCTCTTTATTTTACCTAAATAATTTTTTATTTTTTTAATTTATTTTTCCATTTATGAGAAAAAAAAACGGAGAAACGGAACGTGACTCTTTCCGTTTTTGGACGTGACTCGTCAAACAAACCAAAAAAAAGCTGAAAACTTGAAACTTGAAACTTTTTTTTTTTCCTTTTTATTTGAAATTTTACAACAAAACAACAAACATCTCTCAGTAAGTGTAAAACTAATAAATCAAATAAATCAAATTGAAACTTATAGATTAGTTCATTAGATTAGTTCACGCATATCTCTCATGCTGGGTAAAGGTAACCGGCAACGTGAGCATAATCAAAATGATATGCTTGATGATGTGGTGTTGAAATTGTTAGTTTTACTTAGACGAAAGCGAATGCTTAGCTTAATTAATCATTCATATAATCATTTATATATATCATATTTTATCATATCGATATTCTCCCTCAGTCCATCCGGTTTCGTTTCCCCTCAGTTTCCTCAGTTCAGGAATTCCCCTCGTGAATTAAAAAACTGTCTGTATTGGTGTTTTTTTTTTTTTTTTTTTGAATTTTTTTTTTTTTTTTGCACAATCAAATAATAATATGTTGTTTATGTTTATGTTATGTACAATGTTTCAATCCAAATGTTGTTTGTTGTACCCGTTTTGCGTTTGCGCAAGCCGCGCTCTCTCGTTCTCTCTCTCTCTTCTCTCTCTTCACGACACTCACACGCACTATATTATGTACTATATGTTTTATATTAAGTGATTTCTAAAAAGTTCTGAAAGTACAGTAATAGAGATCAATATAAATTAATATATTTTTTAACTTTTAAAACAGTACAATCAATGAAGTGATTTTAAATAGTTTGACTTCTTTCATTTCTTCCACTCCAGATTATAGCATATCGATTCAAGCAATAGGTAATATTTTATATTTTATTGCTTTTTCGATTATATTATAATATCAAGAATAACTTCTTGATATGCCTTTGTTATGTCAATTGTTAGCTTGAAAAAAAAAAAAATAAATAAATAAATAAAAAATTAAACAAACATGGTTCATCATCGTTAAATTATATTAATATGTAACGTAACCGTCGTAACGTAAGCATGTCAAGTAAGAGGAATTACAATTAAATTTTTCAGTGATATGATTATATAAATCATAACTAGAATTTACATTTTTTGGCTTTGTACATAAAGTTCAAAATTAAATTTAATAATAATTAATTATTTATTATATAACTTTTACTTCTTTTTTACGCAACACACGACGAGTGAGCGCGAGTGATTTCCTGATTTATAAATAAATAATAAATTTAAAGGGATAAGTCAGTGGAAAAAAAGTGTATGAGTAGAGTCTATGTAATCTTATGCCCAAAATGCTCATCCAAAAACTATCAAAAAAAAAATTAATTAATAATTAAATGAGTCTTTGATCCCTCTTTTTTTTAAAAGAATTGGTTTAAAATAAAAAAAAAAAAAAATTTAGTATCTGTGCACACCTTATTATGAGATTAACAGAAAAAATGTAATTAAAATTTACATGACAGCAATCAATACATAAAATACAGATCCAAATGGAATGGACAGAAAGGGGGTTTTTTTTTTTTTTTATGATAACTAAATTTTTCATAGCAAGGTGACATTTTGCGTGGAATTGCTCAACTAGACTCTCACCCTAAAGTTTAGGCCAGCACAGCGGTCGTAAAACTCCTCATGACCTTCCGATGTGACGTAATTGTTGGCCATGCAGCAGGTTTTTCTTGAACGTAGAACAAATCTCTACTTTTTTGCACAAAATGGACACAAAATCATAACTTACTCATGCCATACCTATTTTTAGAAATATGGGTAACACTTTATAATAACTGCACACTATGAAGCATTAGTTAAGCATTAGTAAATAGTCAATTCATCATTTATAAAGCATTAATATACATTAGTAAGCAGTTTATAAATACAGCTATACATGATTTATTCTTGATTTATAAGTATATCTATAATGTGTTTAATAATTGTATTTTCATACTTTATTAATGATCAATTCATCATTTCTAAATTAATAATTACATTATTTACAAACCAGTTATTTAGGAGTTGTCAGTGCTTCATAAGATCATTTAGGAAGTGTAAGTAGATGATTAATAAACTATTTAAATGTGCATTTATACATCTCATTATTTAGACATTTAGTAATAGTTAGTCAATGTGTTAATAAATGCTTTATTAGCACATATTCCTACTGTAATTCATGATTAATTCAGGTAGTTATACAACATTTAGAAGTGGTCAGTTAACTATTTTTGTGAGCTCATCTAAAGTGAGGACTATTTATGCTTTGTAAAGCATTCATAAAGGAGATTTAAAGGCTCAGTTATATTCTAAACAGAAAAAGGAAACAAACAACACAGAGTGATACAGAACATAGAAATATTTATTTCAAGATGCAAAAATTAAACTGTACAACTGTACACTTCATATAAAATGAAAAATAAAACTCTGCAATATCACAAAATAAAAATTGCTGTACACCTCCAGTAAACATAAGTCTCTGCAATATGGTATAAAGAAATATTGTGCTACTGGAGTGATAATGCAACATAAAATATAAAAACAAAAAATACAAGATATAAAATACAACAAATAAAATTTTTATTAATAAATAATATAATAAAATATTTTACAGTGTAAAAACAACCTTTGTTTTTGTGAATTGTGGGGACATTCCATAGGCGTAATGGTTTTTATACTGTACAAACTGTATTTTCTATCCCCCTACACTACCCCTACCCCTAAACCTACCCATTACAGGAAACTGTGCACATTTTTACTTTCTCAAAAATCTCATTCTGTATGATTTATAAGCCTTTTGAAAAGTGGGGACATGGGGAATGTCCTCATAAGTCACCTCTTTTTTTGTAATACCTATGTCATATCCATGTCATTATACACATTTGTGTCCTCATAAATCACAAAAACAAGCACACACACACACACTGTACATTGTTTCTATCTATAAAATGTCACATTCCACAAACTTCAGTATAGAGAGATAGCAGACCACTTCGGTTACACCCAGATAATCAGATCAGTCCAATGTTAAATAATTAAATTAAGCCATTGAATAAGTCATATATGTACTTTAGTTATTTATTATACAGTTGTGTGCAATTTTTTTGTTTTCATTTGATATAATCTGATTTGTTGGTTTGTTTAGATAGTACTTTAGCTAATCAAAGGTAGTAGCTACTGTACTTTGTTGTAAATTGTAAAGTGTAGTAATTGGTAGCTTGTGATTTAATGCAATAAATTCAGCTTATTTATGCTGCCTTTGAGTGCTAGCAGAAATTTGACAATTCCCACTTCTGAAGTCGTGATTACGAGCTCATCGCATTCAACTTTCGGAATGGCTGGGTGTTCAGGTGCACTTTTTACCTAGAAAACTCATATTTACAATGTGCATGTGAAGGCAGCATAAGTCACCCTGTCATTTTGATTTATATATTTTACATGGATTTAACTAAACATTAAATAAGTATTGAAGCAGATGTAATCCCCGATGCAGTTTTTATGGGACACACACACAATGTGACATCATGCAGGAAGAACCAGCCAAGTGAGAAACAAGTGGAAAGGGTGAAAATAGCATTCTAACCTCTCTGACGTGTCTTTGTTTCCATTTTCTTTGACATCTTCCCATACTTTTTCCCTTTACCCATTCTTTTCACCCTCTTCTTCTTCTTCCTGTCTCCCTCTGATGAGGATATAGAGGAGTCAGACGAAGAATCAGAGGAAGATTGTGAGCTGTCACGACAAGAATCTGAAGGCAAGGGAATCGTCTGCTTAGAAACGGTGTCCTCTCTTTTAAGAGCTGTTAAAATGGAAACAAGGCTCACAGCTTGCATCATGGTACATAGGAACACAAAGCTTAACTCACATAATAAGACTCAACTGTACTATTATTTGAATACATGTTGTGTGTTGTGAGCCTTACCTGATGCCAGCTGCTCTTTTAGATAGTCTCTCTCTTTGGTCAGCTCATCGATCTTGTCTTTTTGCCACTCTATTTTCAGCTTACACATGTCCATCTCATGAGATTTTCTTTTGTCTACCAGATGTGCAGTGGGGGCGGTGGGCACACCTAATTAAAAGTAACTATAGATTATTGAATGAATGGTGAATGTTCTATTTACTTTCTTGTTGTCTAACAAACTCTCATCCCATCCTGCCCATCCCTGTACATTACACAAACAGCGTCAAAAATGTCCTTACAAAAGTCATCTATTGACAGCCAGGCTCGCAGCGCTCCCGGCCCCTGCGTGTCGCTTGTATTAGGACTTATAACTAGCAATTAGCTTGCTAGCCATCATTAATAATGTGTGCCAATAAACAGAGTAACATACTTACCACTAGTGCCGCTGACGGAGCGGAGTAAAGTTAGTTTTGTTTTGGATATTCGTCACACATTCAGCAGTAAACGGCAATAACTCCAAAACGACATGCTCAAAAAAATTCTAAACAGTATCACCGCGAAAAGGGCAACGCTGATAATGTTTCACAACCTTCCTTTTCATTACTTTCTTTTGATATAATAAGCACAGACCCGCAGAATCCGTCGCAATGTGAATTGGCCCAGGAAAGCTCTCTCTTCACGGAGCTGAAAGTAAGGGACCGTGGCGAAAATATAAGTTTTCTTCGTTTTTCGCGATAAACTCTGTGAATGGTGTTTTTGTAATACCAGTGTCATTCAGTAGAAGGGGACAGTGGACATCTTTCACAGCCTCTTTTTACCCCTACTGATGAAAAAGGGAATTGCATGTCTACAATTAATATTCTTTTTGTAATAGCTATGTCCAGCAGGGAGACAGAGACATCAAACCAGTGTCATTCTGTACAGGAAGACAAGGGACAACTTTCACAACCTCGCTTTTGACCCCTACTGGTGAAAAAGGGAATTGCATGTCCAAAATAAACATTATTTGTGTAATAGCTTTGTCCAGCAGGTAGACAGAGACATCAAACCAGTGCCATTCAGTACAGGGAGATAAGGGAAAACTTTCACAATCTCGCTTTTGACCCCTACTGGTGAGAAAGGGAAATGCATGTCCAAAATAAGCTTTCTTTTTGTAATAGCTTTGTCCAGCAGGGAGAAAGAGACATCAAACCAGTGCCATTCCGTACAGGAAGACAAGGGACAACTTTCACAACCTCGCTTTTGACCCCTACTGGTGACAAAGGGAATTGCATGTCTAAAATAAACTTTCTTTTGGTAATAGCTTTGTCCAGCAGGGAGACAGAGACATCAAACCAGTGCCATTCAGTACAGGAAGACAAGGGAAAACTTTCACAACCTCGCTTTTGACCCCTACTGGTGAGAAATGGAAATGCATGTCCAAAATAAACTTTCTTTTTGTAATAGCTTTGTCCAGCAGAGAGACAGAGACATCAAATCAGTGCCATTCAGTACAGGAAGACAAGGGACAACTTTCACAACCTCGCTTTTGACCCCTACTGGTGACAAAGGGAATTGCATGTCCAAAATAAACATTATTTGTGTAATAGCTTTTTCCAGCAGGGAGACAGAGACATCAAACCAGTGCCATTCAGTACAGGGAGATAAGGGAAAACTTTCACAACCTCGCTTTTGACCCCTACTGGTGAGAAAGGGAATTGCATGTCCAAAATAAACTTTCTTTTTGTAATAGCTTTGTCCAGCAGGGAGACAGAGACATCAAACCAGTGCCATTCAGTACAGGGAGATAAGGGACAACTTTCACAACCTCGCTTTTGACCCCTACTGGTGAGAAAGGGAAATGCATGTCCGAAATAAACTTCATTTGTGTAATAGCTTTGTCCAGCAGGGAGACAGAGACATCAAACCAGTGTCATTCAGTACAGGGAGACAAGGGACAACTTTCACAGCCTCGCTTTTGACCCCTACTGGGGAGAAAGGGAAATGCATGTCCAAAATAAGCTTTCTTTTTGTAATAGCTTTGTCCAGCAGGGAGACAGAGACATCAAACCAGTGCCATTCCGTACAGGAAGACAAGGGACAACTTTCACAACCTCGCTTTTGACCCCTACTGGTGACAAAGGGAATTGCATGTCCAAAATAAACTTTCTTTTGGTAATAGCTTTGTCCAGCAGGGAGACAGAGACATCAAACCAGTGCCATTCAGTACAGGAAGACAAGGGAAAACTTTCACAACCTCGCTTTTGACCCCTACTGGTGAGAAATGGAAATGCATGTCCAAAATAAACTTTCTTTTTGTAATAGCTTTGTCCAGCAGGGAGACAGAGACATCAAATCAGTGCCATTCAGTACAGGAAGACAAGGGACAACTTTCACAACCTCGCTTTTGACCCCTACTGGTGACAAAGGGAATTGCATGTCCAAAATAAACATTATTTGTGTAATAGCTTTTTCCAGCAGGGAGACAGAGACATCAAACCAGTGCCATTCAGTACAGGGAGATAAGGGAAAACTTTCACAACCTCGCTTTTGACCCCTACTGGGGAGAAAGGGAAATGCATGTCCAAAATAAACTTCATTTGTGTAATAGCTTTGTCCAGCAGGGAGACAGAGACATCAAACCAGTTTCATTCAGTAGAGGGAGACAAGGGACAACTTTCACAACCTACAACCTATCTATCAAACCAGTGTCATTCAGTGTCATTCACATGTTTCTCAGCCATTCTTCAAAAAGAGATAAAATAAAAATACAGGAGTTGTATAGCTACAATATGTAATTATCTTTTATTTTTAACTGCATGTGTAAACAATCCAAATTCGACAAACATATTTAAAAAACAAAAATCATCATTTGTTTTAAAATATAGATTAGTACCGGATTATGCACCACTAATTAAAAATGACATTTAATGACCCAGAAAATTATTTAATTATGTAATTACTTTCACTATGGCATTTTTTAAACTATGCATAGGTATTTTTATCCATCTTACTCAAAAACATTTGGGTTATATAGAGTCTAAGGAGTGTTTTCTGAGTGACACCTCTTGCAGTTAAATATTTCTAATTGTGTTAACTGCATCTACCTATTCATCATTAATATTGTCAATACTGAGTGTTCCGCCTCTGGTGGAGGTTTTGGATGGTTGTGAGGGACATTCACATGTTCAAACATTGTTTTGTGATTGTCTAATATTTATCCTTATCTAAGTTTCGTTTTATCTTCCGCTATGGTGTGGGTTGTTATGTGAGGACTTTTAATTTGAAGTATTTCCACGAGCACTGCGCACTATGTAACAGGAAATGGAGAGCTCATGTTTGAAAACGCTCGACAGACGTTTGTTTCGCATCTGGGTTAACCTCTAAACCTTGTCGAAAGCAATGGCTGTGAGTTTGTTTGAGTCCTTTATTTGTTAAGTTTATATTGTGAGAATTTAACAATATGATGAAAACTGTTATTGGCGATCGACACTAGCATGCTGTGTTAACGGTGTTTCTGAGTTGGCGATGTGTGTGTGTATATATATATATATATATATATATATATATGTATGTACGTTTAACTCGTTGCACTGTTACTAGTATGACAATTTTGATTATAATAAGTTTATTTCTTCTTAATTTACAGTTTACTCGGTTCAATGGCTGTTATGTTTGCCTGTGCAAGCTACAACATTAAAGGAGCAGGACGCTCATATCCTGGCTCGTGAACAGAGTTTGGCTTGCTGTTTATTTGTATTAAACGCTCAGGAAGCAAACATATAAAGAGAACAGTACACTGAGATCTTTCTCTCAAATATATGGGCCAAATGTTTACTGTACTACTTTGTTGCAATGAATATACAATAAATGAAATTTTGAAATAATTTGTTGCATTTAAGTCAATTTTACTCACACGGTTTTGGTTTTCACGTTATTTGGCAATATTCCATAGTCAAAAATCTACCCATCATACAAAACTTTCTACATTTTTACATGTTAAGAAATTATAAATCTGTATGATTTGTAAGGTTCTTTCCCCATAGGGACAAAAAATGATTGTTATTATTATACTGCTATTATAGATGTATTTGGAACCCATAAAGAAAGAAAAAAAGAGCATTACACTGACCATATAAACTGAGCATATAAACTAACATGTTCAAGCTAAAAAAATTCCTTTACCTGGTAAAAGAAGTAATGTGTTGTCTGAGATATCTGAACTGAAAAAAATCTTTATTGTGAGTTAATGCCATCATGCTTGATAAAAGCCCCTTCTCTCTCCAAAACATGTTCTGCCACACTCCTTGTTGAATTACATTATTTTTTTATTATCAGTATTTCTTTTACAGTAAGTATTTAAGAGCTTTACTGCTTGTAAGCAAATTTAGCACAGTACTTGTACTCAGTTCATGCTGTGGCTAGTGATAATCCATTTTGTCACATTTTTGTACAATGATATTGTTGTTGTACATAATTGTTCATTTCTTTATTTGAACATGCAAACATTTTAAATCGATGTTCATCATCTCACTATAAAAGTGCGGCTTTGTATAAACAGTCTAAATATGCTTAACTTATTGAGTCAAAGTAATGTAATAACATCATACTCATGATTAACTACAACATTTTCAGCTTAATAGTTAGATCACAAATTAATTGTTTGTAAGGTAGTTGTTGTAGCGTTTAAGTGTAGCTAAGGGGTAGGATTAAAGGATGTAGAATTTGGTAATGCAGAAGAAGGCAACAATGTCAATGTTGGAAACAGTTGTGATACTTTTTGCAAGATTTATTGATCAATAATAAGTTAAAAAGAACAGCATTTATTCAGAATAAAAATCTTTCCTAACAAGTCTTTACTATTGTTGTTTTATCAATTTAACACATCCATGCTGAATAAAAGGGAGCATCATGCAAGGAAAATGTCTGGGATGGAGGGGACAGGGACACTGATGATCTTTGCAGCCCAATGGTCAGTGGGAGGTGGTCAACAGAGCACGCACATCTTTGTGCCACTCTAGAAAACAGTTCCTGTTCAACTGAAGACATAAGTGTACATTGCATGCCTGGCATTTCCATGGTGTTAACAGGCCGATCAAATATCTATTAATTGGCCGCAGACAGTGAGTATCTGTTGATGGGCAATATAGATCGTATTATTTATTTATTATTTATTATCAATTAAGGCCGTATTATTGCATGATATATAAAAATATATAAACGAATATATAAGAATAAACAAGAATATAAAATATATTCGCTCCGAATCACATCATAGATCACCAAAACTGAGCGAAAAATATCACAAAAGTCCAAACTAGGACTAGGACTTTCTATATTATCAGAAAAAGAATTATATAACACTAAACAACTTACCCCGAACTTATATCCTCTTCAGAGTCAATTCGCTGTTCGAAATGCACCCGTTCGTCATCTGAGTTGCAATCGTCCTCTGAGGAAAAGGTGAATTCTTCCTCGCTGTCCAGAATCATCTGAAGGGCTTCATTACCAGAGTAGCGTGCCATCCTCAAAACGCGATGAACGTTCAGTAAATCTTATGAAGAAACTTCATGTTTTTTATGGCATTGACCGGGGGGCGTGTGAGATGCATATGTGGGCGTTAACTCTGTTACAGTAATCGCCTCAGAATTTGTGTTTGAATAGCGCGCGCTCTCCGTGGGCGTGGTCACATTACAGATAATGAGCTGGCTCGCGAACGACTGATTTCTCTCCGTTTTCAAACAGATTACATAAACAGAGAATATTTGTTTTAGATTTGACTTACATGATTTAAAACCTGACATTTCAACGTTTATTTAGACATGCGTTTCATATTTGTGTGAATAGTATTCACTAAGTTACCGTTCATTTTCTTATGACTATCAGAATGGATTTCATTCGGAGAGAGATCGCAGCTCACGCATCATGTTAGTTTTGCTTATTTTGCAAAAAGCACAACATTTTGTTTTTACTATGAGTGTGCACAAGTCAAAGTAGACATTTCACAGATTGCAATGGTATATATCTATTGATTGTATGTTCAAAATTGACGGAGCATTTTGAGTCTCTTTCACACTGACAAGAAAAAAGTGAGTAAATCACGCCGGCGTGACGGCCGACCTCAGAGGGTTAATATGTGCTTTGCTATTACCAATAAATAGCCAACATTGTAGTAATATGCAAAGCTAATCAGCAAGTAGTCAACAAAGAGAACTGTGCCATAAAATAAAACTATTACCAAAAAAAACATGTTGTCAATTGATCAGTTATATAATTTGTTTTACACCCAATTGTATGTTTTTGTTTGCACATGTGTATTGCTGAAGTTTGCATACTTTTACCTAACCTTACAATGTGTTTATTTTTTATCATAAAGTTCATAACATTTCAAATATTAAAAATTCTCACTATATGTGGAAAATGATAGACTATACCCCCTAGTGGGCAGTTCGATGTTCTCACTTCCAAGCTCTTGAAATTTGACTTGACTCTTCTTTTACAATATATATAATTTTTTACATTTTTTATTATTTTATTTTAATTTAAAACGGGAATTGGAAACCTATAACTGAAGTTTCTATTTTGTGATAACATTTTATTGCAATATATGTTTGTGTGAAGAATAAAGTACATTAATAGTTCTGTTGGTGACACCAACTGGCCTTATTTGGAATAGCGCCTAAACAGAAGCTTACCTGTTACTTTTTAATTGTATTTTTTTAAATAAATACGATCATCATACAGTTATGCACAAATTACAAAATTATTAGTTTTATTTAGCAAGGAGTCTTTCAATTTAAAAAATAAATTTTATATATAGGCTTGTACTGTTACACCATTACACGACACTCATGAGTCACTCATGAGTCACTCACTATGCAGGTGCCTTGGAGCTATCATTTAAAGTTGGATGCAGATTGTTGTGCGCGGTGGGTTATTGAAGCTTTATTATTAAGATATTACTTTCGAATGTGTTTCATGCCAACATGGGTAGAGTGAAAAGTGGTCAAAAAATTAGAAAACATGATTTATGGAGTACATGTGGAGGATTTGAACAACTGATAAACAAGTTCCAGACTGTCAACATAATGAAGAAGAAAACACATTGGAGTTCAGAGGTATGGTCAGACCTGTCTACAGCTGTGTTTGGAATCAATACTTCACAATACCGTAAATGGCTTTATGTTGTGTGGAATGAAAATAGAAGAGGAATCAGTGGACAATCTCTCAACTATGGAGCTGACAGACAGTGATGGAGAGCGCGATGTGGCACCTGCGGACCATCTCTCACCTATGGACCAGAAGGACAGTGATGGAGAGCGCAATGTGGCACCTGCGGACCATCTCTCACCTATGGACCAGAAGGACAGTGATGGAGAGCGCGATGTGGCACCTGCGGACCATCTCTCACCTAGGGACCAGAAGGACAATGATGGAGAGCGCGATGTGGCACCTGCGGACCATCTCTCACCTAGGGACCAGAAGGACAGTGATGGAGAGCGCGATGTGGCACCTGCGAACCATCTCTCACCTATGGACCAGAAGGACAGTGATGGAGAGCGCGATGTGGCACCTGCGGACCATCTCTCACCTAGGGACCAGAAGGACAGTGATGGAGAGCGCGATGTGGCACCTGCGGACCATCTCTCACCTATGGACCAGAAGGACAGTGATGGAGAGCGCGATGTGGCACCTGCGGACCATCTCTCACCTAGGGACCAGAAGGACAATGATGGAGAGCGCGATGTGGCACCTGCGGACCATCTCTCACCTAGGGACCAGAAGGACAGTGATGGAGAGCGCGATGTGGCACCTGCGGACCATCTCTAACCTAGGGACCAGAAGGACAATGATGGAGAGCGTGATGTGGCACCTGCGGACCATCTCTCACCTAGGGACCAGAAGGACAGCGATGGAGAGCGCGATGTAGCACCTGCGGATCATCTCTCACCTAGGGACCAGAAGGAAAGTGATGGAGAGCGCAATGTGGCACCTGTGGACCATCTCTCACCTATGGACCAGAAGGACAGTGATGGAGAGCGCGATGTGGCACCTGCGGACCATCTCTCACCTATGGACCAGAAGGACAGTGATGGAGAGCGCGATGTAGCACCTGCGGACCATCTCTCACCTATGGACCAGAAGCACAGTGATGGAGAGCGTGATGTGGCACCTGCGGACCATCTCTAACCTATGGACCAGAAGGACAGTGATGGAGAGCGCGATGTGGCACCTGCGGACCATCTCTCACCTATGGACCAGAAGGACAGTGATGGAGAGCGCGATGTAGCACCTGCGGACCATCTCTCACCTATGGACCAGAAGGACAGCGATGGAGAGTGCGACCAACTGCAGCATCAACAGAAACTATATAGGAGCACAAGGCCAGGACCCAAGTCTTTTACAATTTACATATCCACACGGAAATGGAAAAACATAAGGCCTTTGCCTGGTAGCAGAAAATTGCAGAAATCATGGACACATGTAATTTATTAAAAATTTCGGGAAAAAAATCCCTGCTGCACACCAGTTTTTACATACCAGCATTTAAAGGTCGCTCACAGTCGAAAGTATCGGTGTCCATTTATGACAGTTAAAGCATCATGCTCCTTCAAAACTTGCAATGCACATTATATTTTCCATCTGAGACACAAACCATTGAGCAGTGACAAACGAATTCCAATTCAGGTGACAAGAATTGGTAAGGTAACACATTTGAAAGGGGAGACAAGGTCCCGCCACGCAAGTTACCAGAAGAGAGGCAAGATTGCCAAAGAAGTGGTACAAGGAGTGAGTAATGTGTACTATAAAAATCTCAGAGAAACACCAGTTCCCGAGTTGATGACAGGAAACATCAGTAGAAGTTTAAATAAAAACATACTGAAAGTAATTTCTAGTGAAATTCAAAAAAGCTGCAGACTACATGATGATGTTATTCTGGAGCTGATATTGACTCAGAGAATTATGAACGACACAGATCTTTCATACCAATTTTGCCCAGGATATGTCCAACATCTGGAGGTGGATCCATTTGGTGTTCATCTTTACACTGAGACAGGACTAGTCATTCTTGTACAACACCTAAGAAAAGGACATCCTGTTACTTTGCATCTAGATGCTACTGGAGGAGTTGTGAGTCGAATTCCAAATCAGGCAAAGAGAGTGTTGTACTACAGTATAAATCTACCCGGACATGGAAAAGACAAGCCTCCTCTTCCTGTGTCTGAAATGATAACGAATGACCATACAATTCCAAATGTATCCTTCTGGTTGCATCAAACTGTAACAAAGATACGGAAACTCACTCAGTACAACATTAACCAGGTTGAAACCGACTATAGTTGGGCACTCATCCAGAGTGTCCTATGGTCGTTCAACAAACAAGATATTCATACCTACCTAATGGCAAGCTACAATGTCATTAAAGGAAGCAAACATATAAAGAGAACAGTACACTGAGATCTTTCTCTCAAATATATGGGCCAAATGTTTACTGTACTACTTTGTTGCAATGAATATACAATAAATGAAATTTTGAAATAATTTGTTGCATTTAAGTCAATTTTACTCACACGGTTTTGGTTTTCACGTTATTTGGCAATATTCCATAGTCAAAAATCTACCCATCATACAAAACTTTCTACATTTTTACATGTTAAGAAATTATAAATCTGTATGATTTGTAAGGTTCTTTCCCCATAGGGACAAAAAATGATTGTTATTATTATACTGCTATTATAGATGTATTTGGAACCCATAAAGAAAGAAAAAAAGAGCATTACACTGACCATATAAACTGAGCATATAAACTAACATGTTCAAGCTAAAAAAATTCCTTTACCTGGTAAAAGAAGTAATGTGTTGTCTGAGATATCTGAACTGAAAAAAATCTTTATTGTGAGTTAATGCCATCATGCTTGATAAAAGCCCCTTCTCTCTCCAAAACATGTTCTGCCACACTCCTTGTTGAATTACATTATTTTTTTATTATCAGTATTTCTTTTACAGTAAGTATTTAAGAGCTTTACTGCTTGTAAGCAAATTTAGCACAGTACTTGTACTCAGTTCATGCTGTGGCTAGTGATAATCCATTTTGTCACATTTTTGTACAATGATATTGTTGTTGTACATAATTGTTCATTTCTTTATTTGAACATGCAAACATTTTAAATCGATGTTCATCATCTCACTATAAAAGTGCGGCTTTGTATAAACAGTCTAAATATGCTTAACTTATTGAGTCAAAGTAATGTAATAACATCATACTCATGATTAACTACAACATTTTCAGCTTAATAGTTAGATCACAAATTAATTGTTTGTAAGGTAGTTGTTGTAGCGTTTAAGTGTAGCTAAGGGGTAGGATTAAAGGATGTAGAATTTGGTAATGCAGAAGAAGGCAACAATGTCAATGTTGGAAACAGTTGTGATACTTTTTGCAAGATTTATTGATCAATAATAAGTTAAAAAGAACAGCATTTATTCAGAATAAAAATCTTTCCTAACAAGTCTTTACTATTGTTGTTTTATCAATTTAACACATCCATGCTGAATAAAAGGGAAGGACAGTGATGGAGAGCACGATGTGGCACCTGCGGACCATCTCTCACCTATGGACCAGAAGGACAGTGATGGAGAGCGCGATGTAGCACCTGCGGACCATCTCTCACCTATGGACCAGAAGGACAGCGATGGAGAGTGCGACCAACTGCAGCATCAACAGAAACTATATAGGAGCACAAGGCCAGGACCCAAGTCTTTTACAATTTACATATCCACACGGAAATGGAAAAACATAAGGCCTTTGCCTGGTAGCAGAAAATTGCAGAAATCATGGACACATGTAATTTATTAAAAATTTCGGGAAAAAAATCCCTGCTGCACACCAGTTTTTACATACCAGCATTTAAAGGTCGCTCACAGTCGAAAGTATCGGTGTCCATTTATGACAGTTAAAGCATCATGCTCCTTCAAAACTTGCAATGCACATTATATTTTCCATCTGAGACACAAACCATTGAGCAGTGACAAACGAATTCCAATTCAGGTGACAAGAATTGGTAAGGTAACACATTTGAAAGGGGAGACAAGGTCCCGCCACGCAAGTTACCAGAAGAGAGGCAAGATTGCCAAAGAAGTGGTACAAGGAGTGAGTAATGTGTACTATAAAAATCTCAGAGAAACACCAGTTCCCGAGTTGATGACAGGAAACATCAGTAGAAGTTTAAATAAAAACATACTGAAAGTAATTTCTAGTGAAATTCAAAAAAGCTGCAGACTACATGATGATGTTATTCTGGAGCTGATATTGACTCAGAGAATTATGAACGACACAGATCTTTCATACCAATTTTGCCCAGGATATGTCCAACATCTGGAGGTGGATCCATTTGGTGTTCATCTTTACACTGAGACAGGACTAGTCATTCTTGTACAACACCTAAGAAAAGGACATCCTGTTACTTTGCATCTAGATGCTACTGGAGGAGTTGTGAGTCGAATTCCAAATCAGGCAAAGAGAGTGTTGTACTACAGTATAAATCTACCCGGACATGGAAAAGACAAGCCTCCTCTTCCTGTGTCTGAAATGATAACGAATGACCATACAATTCCAAATGTATCCTTCTGGTTGCATCAAACTGTAACAAAGATACGGAAACTCACTCAGTACAACATTAACCAGGTTGAAACCGACTATAGTTGGGCACTCATCCAGAGTGTCCTATGGTCGTTCAACAAACAAGATATTCATACCTACCTAATGGCAAGCTACAATGTCATTAAAGGAAACAACACCATGACAGACTTCAGGAGACTGACTGTTCTTCACCTATGTTCTGCCCATATAATCAAGGCAGTCCAAGGAGCTATTGGCAGAAAAACAACAGACAAGGGTTTGAAAGAGTTCACTACTTATTGTGTGGCACAACTGATGAACACCACAAGTCTGCAGAGGGCATTAGACATTTTCAAGTGCATGTGCCATGTATTTTACACAAAATCAAACACACCTTGTGTAAATCAGTCACTTGAAAAACTTCAGGACCACATTCGTGGAATAATAATTCCAGAAGACACACTGGATGAGAAGCAGGTAGTGGACGACTACATCCCTCCAGAGGTGAACACAATATTGGCCAGGTCACCATTTATCAAAGAGTTTGCGAATGTACTTGAGGCTGTCATGGCTATAGAACATCCTGACAAGGAAACTGAAATGGACAACAACAAATATCGTTGTCCAGAGATACTGGATATTCTGGTGAAAGACTACATGCCAATTTTTCCACTCTGGTCAGGGCTAATGCTTGGTGATTTGATAAGATTCAAAGACAGAGAGTCTATCAGAGATGACAGTGACCTACAGAAAACACATGACACAAACTGTCATGCTGAAAACTGGTTCTGTATTGTCAAACACAAAATCCTACAGCAAAAACTGCACCATCGACCAGCAAAATTTATTCAAAAAATGTATGCATCATTGCAGGGAAGGTACAGGGAACACATCCTTCAACATGACCTTCCAGACAGAATGTTACAGAAGCGCTTCAATGTCAAAAAACGCAGTTTGGAGGACTTTGAAGAAAAATGGGCCAAGAAGAGTGTGGGTGACCGGAAACAAAAGAAAACAAAGTACTTTCATACACCTGAACTTATGCCTTCACCAAAAGAAAAAGTGAGTATTATGGCCATTGATTAAGTTTTAAAACAAAATGACTTGTAGGATTACATACATGACCATACAAACACGATGTAATATAAAAATATTTTTATTATTAACAGAAAAGTTAATAGTTTGAACACATTGCACCAGGTCCTTCATTTCTGTCTGTCCTCATAGGCATCAAAAGCGTCTGTCAGACAGCCAAAGTCAAGAGGGAAGGAAAAGGACAGTGTCCAAGTAGTGTCAGAGAGTTCACAGGTAAGACTAAGTTAACTTAAGGCAAATTAAAAGCCTTGATCGCATGCTTAATATTCCAAACACTGTAACATTAATAAAGTGTGTCGCAACAACATGTAAATGTTGATTCTCTTCTGTTTGTCCTCATAGACATCAAACGCTTCTGTCAGACAGCCAAAGTCAAGAGTGAAAGACAGTGTCACTGCGGACCCAAGTCATATCTGTAATGAGGACATTGTACAGGTAATAATAATTACCTGTCTGTACCTGTTATATTATGTGTGTGTGTGTGCGAATGTGCTTCTGGGTTAATTCCACTAACATGAAAAAAACAAGTTCCTATTAAGTTGGGTTGTCACTGTAACTGTTGTCACTGTCACTGTAGACAATAATAAATAAATTACATCTTTTTGTGGAACTTAGTAGAAAGACTGTCAGACAAAGTCTTTATAGAAGTTAACTGCCTATGAAATATGTTCATGGAAATTGACACAAAGTAAAACCAGCGCTATGTTCTTATATATATGTTAAAGTCATTTTTTTTTTCTGTCTCCAATCCTAAATTTTAGGATTATTGAAATTCAAAGGACTGTGAAGTGGTGGTTGCAGTATTACAGTCAGCTGATAAAAAAGTCACATATACATTGCGCCTAACAGGTTTCAAAACCCTGAAACCACACAACTGGTTGACTGGAGAGGTAATCATATTCCTAATTTTATAGAAAACAACTGTGATTTTTTCCAGGTTATTTTCTTTGTTTTTAAATTGTAGTCAAAACTATGTAAAATTAACAACTCGGCTGTGTTTTCATTTATTATGACATTCATGACAAATTACATTAATTGTGAATTTTGGTATATAAAAATTACTGTTTTTTTATATAGTATATATAACTTTAAATTTTTTTTAAATTACAAAGAAATTTATGTAAAAGTACAAAACTAATATGTAATTAATACAAAAACAAAACATATAATAAAACAGTTAAATGACTGGCAGCACAGGATACCGAACAAAAACCTTCAAATTAAAGTAGAATCTCTTTATTTCTCTTGACCCTTGACATTTCAGCAATAGTTTTTCTCTGGCTGCTGTAACTGTGTGTTTCTTAAACACATTTGCTATAGCTAAATTCAGCATATCTCAACAATGTTGACAATCATAAAAATCTTCATTTTTTTTTTTTTGCCTGTAGTAGCTTTTTTTGTGATAGTTGATCGGAACTTTTTTGGGATTTTTACCATTGTTGAGGTTCATACACTGTATCTTGATGTCTGTGTGTGTAACGTGCTGTGCAGGATCAGACGAGGACGAAGGACGATTAACATACAATGATATGTAATATACAGCAGGAACAGGACAGGAATACACCAACACGTAACTTTAACAACGGACGAGGACTGGACTGAAACAGAGGGCAGATATACAGATGGAACAAGAGGATAATGATGATTACACAGGTGATAGACATGACTAATTAAGGGACACAGGTGGGGACGATGAACTAATAATGAGGACATGAAAAGCAAAACAAAGATCACATGACAGACTGGGGAAATCACATGACAATAGGAGCACATGGATAAACAGACCTGACACATGACGATGACATTGACAAGAAACTAGGACTAGACGTGAACCATGAACACTAACATGAAACAAGAACATGACAGAACCCCCCACCTAAAGGGCGGCTCCCGACGCCCAAAACAAAAAACAACAACCGGACAGTCCATGGAGGGTGGTGGAGAGGAGGTTGTCTTGGGGGAGGGATGGTGGGCCAGGTCCGTGCAGGGGAACCGAACCTGAATGTGGTGGCCCTGGGTCCTGGGTCATGGACGGACCTGGGCCGTTGAGCTGAGGCAGGCCTGGCAGACTAGGAAGCCTCCAGGGTGGCGCAAGCAGTTCGGGTGGCCACGGAGGTGCAGGCAGTTCGGGTGGCCACGGAGGTGTCCAGGGCAGAGTCACCGCAGAAGCCGTAAGGTCAGGTGGCCATGGAGGAGTCCACGACGTGGCCTCCCTCCCACTGGCCGCCGTGGATGGAGCCACTGGGCCCCCCCCCCCAAAATTTTCTTGGCAGGGGCCCCCCATCTCTGAGGTCTGGGCAGCGCTGGCTCTGGGAGGTCTGGGAGCGCTGGCTCTGGGAGGTCTGGGAGCGCTGGCTCTGGGAGGTCTGGGAGCGCTAGCTCTGGGAGGTCTGGGAGCTCTGGAGGTTCAGGGAGCTCTGGAGGTTCAGGGAAATCAGGGAGCTCTGGAGGTTCAGGGAGCTCAGGGAGCTCAGGGAGCTCTGGAGGTTCAGGGAGCTCAGGGAGCTCTGGAGGTTCAGGGAGCTCAGGGAGCTCTGGAGGTTCAGGGAGCTCAAGCAGCTCTGGAGATTCAGGGAGCTCAAGCAGCTCTGGAGGTTCAGGGAGCTCAAGCAGCTCTGGAGGTTCGGGGAGCTCAAGCAGCTCTGGAGGTTCGGGGAGCTCAAGCAGCTCTGGAGGTTCGGGGAGCTCAAGCAGCTCTGGAGGTTCGGGGAGCTCAAGCAGCTCTGGAGGTTCGGGGAGCTCAAACAGCTCTGGAGGTTCGGGGAGCTCAAACAGCTCTGGAGGGTCGGGGAGCTCAAACAGCTCTGGCGGGTCGGGGAGCTCAAGTAGCTCTGGAGGGTCGGGGAGCTCAAGCAGCTCTGGAGGTTCGGGGAGCTCAAACAGCTCTGGAGGTTCGGGGAGCTCAAACAGCTCTGGAGGGTCCGGGAGCTCAAACAGCTCTGGAGGGTCTGGGAGCTCAAGCAGCTCTGGAGGGTCTGGGAGCTCAAGCAGCTCTGGAGGGTCTGGGAGCTCAAGCAGCTCCTGAGCTGCGAGCACCGGTGACGGCTCGGGGGTTGCGAGAACCGGAGACGGCTCTGGGGTTGCGAGCACAGGAGACGGCTCTGGGGTTGCGAGCACAGGAGACGGCTCTGGGACGGCGAGCACTGGAGACGGCTCTGGGACGGCGAGCACTGGAGACGGCTCTGGGACGGCGAGCACAGGAGACGGCTCGGGGACGGCGAGAACTGGAGACGGCTCGTGGTGCGCTGGATCGTGCTCGTGGTGCACTGGAGCGGGCTCGTGATCCCTCGCGGCCTTTCGGGGGCATGGCTTGCGTGCGGCGGCCCCTTTTGGTGGCGGTCCGCGACGAGACTTCTGAGCGGCGGTCACTATAGGTGGCCGTACGCACTCGCGTCGTGGCTTGGGAGCGGCGGCCATCTCGCTCCGAGGATCGGGAGCGGCGGCCAGGAAAACCGACGGACAGAGGATGGTGTCATATTGTTGAGCGCTGTGGAGACCCGCCCGCGGACAGAAATGGCCAGCCTCCCTGGACTGATATGTGGAGGATATTGGCACGGGCAGAGCGGGAGAGGCTACGTGTGCCACCGACTGGACCGGGTATGAGGGACGATCCGCATGAACCTCCTCTACCTCGAAATCAGATCCGTTCAGAAACAGGATGAGATTGATGGACTCGATGAGAGAAAACCGGCTGGGAGGCTCACGATACCGGATCGTCGCCCCATACAGGCCCACTCGAAAGCACACGTTCAATTCGGCGTCATCCCAACTCACCCGCTGAGACAGCTCAATAAATTCCTCCACATACCTCTCCAGAGGACGACCATTCTGCCGCAATCCCCACAGGCTATCCTCTGCCGCGATCATCTTTCTTTATGGTCCGTTGTTCTGTAACGTGCTGTGCAGGATCAGACGAGGACGAAGGACGATTAACATACAATGATATTTAATATACAGCAGGAACAGGACAGGAATACACCAACACGTAACTTTAACAACGGACGAGGACTGGACTGAAACAGAGGGCAGATATACAGATGGAACAAGAGGATAATGAGGATTACACAGGTGATAGACATGACTAATTAAGGGACACAGGTGGAGACGATGAACTAATAATGAGGACATGAAAAGCAAAACAAAGATCACATGACAGACTGGGGAAATCACATGACAATAGGAGCACATGGATAAACAAACCTGACACATGACAATGACATTGACAAGAAACTAGGACTAGACGTGAACCATGAACACTAACATGAAACAAGAACATGACAGTGTGTGTGTACATGATCCTGTCCAAATAATTTCTAAATATAATTTATTATTATTAATAATAATAATAATAATAATAATAATAGAAATAACAATCAGCAAATTTTTTTTTTTTAAAGTCAAGGGTCAACAGCCTAACAAAAGCAAATGCTCAGTTCCATAACTGTGACTTTTTAAATTATTTTCAATAAAACAACAACATCTAAACATCAGTTGATTCATAATAAGAATTTTTGGCACACTGTGCAGCTTTTCATTTCACTACTTTTTTATGTTTATTTTTTTACATTGTACATTACCAAGCAGTGATTTATACTCCATTTATTTAAGTATCGATTTATTTTTACCACCGCTATAAATGCTACATGGTATTCTGAACCTACATTTCAGGATCCATTTTCATATTTGTACAGGTAGAGTTTTATATGAAAGGATGCCCAATGCTATTTTTGGACTTGAAAGGACATTATAGATATGACAATTTTTGATAATTTTTGTATGCTTACTGTTGAAATATATATATATATATATATATATATATATATATATATATATATATATATATATATATATACAGTTGTGTTCAAAATTATTCAACCCCCCAATGCTGTAAATGGTTTTAGAGAATTTAGAGTACATTTGTAATTGAATTCAGAATGAAATCCTACAAGGACTTCTTAAAGAAGCATATGCAACTAAAATGACATCAATTGGTTTTGTAATACAGTAGTAAATGTTTCTTTTGTGAATTCTTCATTGACACAATTATTCAACCCCTTAAAGACTACCACTCTGAAGAACAGAGGTCCATTGAAGTGTTTTCAATCAGGTATTGAAAGCACCTGTGGATGTCAGGGAGCAGCAATAAAGCCTAATAAGCACCAATTAGGCAGCTTTAAAATGACTGTGATACTCAGCTCCTTCTAGACATTTACTGGTGTGGTTACAAACATGGTGAAGTCAAGAGAATGGTCCAGGAAGACAAGAGAAGAGGTGATTACTCTTCACAGGAAGGGCAATGGCTATAAGAAGATTGCAAAGATGTTAAACATACCAAGAGACACCATAGGAAGCATCATTCGCAAATTCAAGGCAAAGGGCACTGTTGAAACGCTACCTGGTCGTGGCAGAAAGAAGATGCTGACTTCGACTGCTGTGCGCTACCTGAAGCGTAGAGTGGAGAAAAGTCCCCGTGTGACTGCTGAGGAACTGAGAAAAGATTTGTCAGATGTAGGTACTGAAGTTTCTGCTCAGACAATATGGCGCACCCTGCGTAATGAAGGCCTCCATGCCAGAACTCCCAGGCGCACCCCCTTGCTGTCTCCAAAGAATAAGAAGAGTCGACTGCAGTATGCCAAAAGTCATGTGGACAAACCACAGAAGTTTTGGGATAGTGTTCTGTGGACTGATGAAACAAAATTAGAACTGTTTGGGCCCATGGATCAACGCTATGTTTGGAGGAGGAAGAACAAGGCCTATGAAGAAAAGAACACCTTGCCTACTGTGAAGCATGGCGGGGGGTCAATCATGCTTTGGGGCTGTTTTGCTTCTGCAGGTACTGGGAAGCTTCAGCGTGTACAAGGTACCATGAATTCTCTTCAGTACCAGGAGATATTGGAGGACAATGTGATGTAGTCCGTCACAAACCTGAGGCTTGGGAGACGTTGGACCTTTCAACAGGACAATGATCCCAAGCATACCTCCAAGTCCACTAGAGCATGGTTGCAGATTAAAGGCTGGAACATTTTGAAATGGCCATCGCAGTCACCAGACTTAAATCCGATTGAGAACCTCTGGTGGGACTTAAAGAAAGCAGTTGCAGTGCGCAAGCCTAAGAATGTGACTGAACTGGAGGCTTTTGCCCATGATGAATGGGCGAAGATACCCGTAGCTCGCTGCAAGACACTTGTGTCAAGCTATGCTTCACGTTTAAAAGCTGTTATAACTATAAAAGGATGTTGTACTAAGTATTAAGATTGAATGTCACTTGGGGGTTGAATAAAACTGATAATGATGTGAGCAGAGAAAAGACATTTGTGGTTATTTCATTATAAATGTTATGTTATATTTGTCTGACCTACACGTGCCTCTTTGATTTAATTGTAAGCAGGATGACTGAATGATCAAAATCAATGTCAAACCGGCCAAAACAATCAATTTCAGTGGGGGTTGAATAATTTTGAACACAACTGTATATATATATTAACAAGATGTTGAACAGTCACTACTGTGCATTGAGTTTTACTTTCAGTACTTGTAGGCAAATGAGTGAAGAAACATTTGAGAAATTCTTCGTCACTACTATTGTAATTACTTGTAAGAGTATAAATGTAATTTGCGTCAATGTTTTCAGGTAATTGAAAGCTACATCCAAACACTCTTGAATTCCAAAGGTTATGGGTTAGGGTTAGGGTTATTTTTATTCAACCACTTCTCTGCCGGTGTTGTTGTGTTTGGGGAGAGATCAGCAATGTCAAGGCACAGTTTCCGAAAGGTTAGACTTTATAGTTGTGTGCAAAGTGAAAAGGTCAGAATTACAAGTCCAATAATATTTCAACTGGTTTGCAGGTCAATTTTGAAAACTTCGATGCCATCATTGGATTTATGCAAGTCCAACAAAACCACTGGAAATTTCTGGTGTGTAAAACCATTGTTAAACCACAGTTCATTACTTATGCATTTGGAAAAATTACCAAACTATATATTTTTTAACAGTATCTCAACAGGACAACACAAAAAGTTTTTGTGGTGGATCCCCAAGGGATCGATGAGGGTAAAGAATCTGAACTTGCTGCCGAAAGATTCATGTATTGTATTATATTATTCTTTTTTTTTTCTTATATATCATACAGTACATTATCATGTAGTGCTATTTACAACTTTGGTGACAGTTTATTGCAATATTAACTGGTTCTAAATTTGATAATATACAATTGTGTAGAACACAATTGTACAACATGTGTAGAATGTACATAATGTACAACATGTGTAGAACATACTTGCAAAATGCAAACCAGATCGTTTATGGCAAGACTGACTGGGTGGATGTGACATGGACACATGGTGTCTTGAGCCACAGCATACAGAAAGATGGTTGCAGCTGTGGAGTTTGTGTCATGCAGGTATCTATACAATGTTATATAACCATAGAACAACAGTGTAAGATTTAAATTTCTTATTCTTCTATGGCTAATGTATTTTGCAAGTTTATTTAATGCTACTTATGCTACCCAACAGATGGCTAAGGAGGTATTAGAGGCTTTTCCAGTGACACCATCTGAAATCATTATACCTTCTAGCCAGCGTATCCTGTCAGATCTGCGCAAGGAGATGGCGGTAACAATACTAGAAGCATCAGGTATTTATTTGTCAAGGAGAATTGTGCTCTGATCCTTTGAGTGCGGGTTCACTACATAGATAGGCATGAAAAGCCAAGCCTCCTACACGCTAATCTATAGTCATTTTTGAGTGGTGAGTTTGATTTTCATTATTATGTTGCCTCTACAATGGTACTGAAAACATACTGTTTGTATATTTATGATTATTATTATGGGTCAAAGCATCAAACGTGCTGAAACTATATTGTATTTGCATAGATTGTTTGTGTGTGTTTCAGAGACCTAAGCCATAAACAGTTTCCCGTAGGTGATGCAAAGCATCCAAATCAACCACATAACTCTTTTTCTTTTTTTATGTGATGTTGTAATAAAACTTAAAAGATGGTAAAATGTAATAAGTATACAGTAATATAGCACATACAAATAATTTGCAAAATATAGTTAAATAATATTATAATATATTTCATTATATACATTGTTAATATATTCACAAATAGTGATTTCATTCCTTGTCACTGTATTTTGCAAGATTGTTTAATTTAAATATTTTTTTTTTATTAGCTCATATTTGAACAGTTAGATAATGTTTTTTATGCTTTGTTAACATATTAACCACAAAGAGTTTGCACTTCAGATTAGGTTATGGTAAGTCTGAAAATATGAAAACTTCAAAGGACATTAACTTCACTACAATAGTGCTCATAGTTCATGTTAGTTAATAAAAAGTATAAAAATAACAAGAATAAAAAGCATTATCTTAGTCTTTACATATGACCTAATTAAATGTTTTTTTTTATTTCTACCCTGAAAATGAATGAAGAACTGACTATTTGTATATAGTAATCTATTAATAAATTAATAGTTAAGAGTGCATTATAGAAAACATGAAATATTTATTTTGCAATTGATTTGTTAGCACTTTAGTAGTATATATACTTAGAAAAAGTGTAAGCATTTTTTTTCCCCAGTTGTTTATTATAGCTATTACATTTTTCAGAAATATCGGTACACACCTTCATTGGATCATGATGTAAGAATATAATATTTATAGTATTGTAATTATAGCCCATTTCAGTTTTAGAATCTTTCAGGCTGAAATTGTATATTTTATCCAATTAAATAATTGTTTATTATTTTAATTGATTTTTAATCTATCTATCTATATATATATATATATATATATATATAAAAAATTGAACAGTTAAAATAGAGCAATGATTTTGTTTCGGTCTTGTGGTTGTGGAAAGCACACAATAAAAGTGGTGAACAAACAAACACGTTTTAATAGCAAAGTCAGGATGAACATACACAATCAATATACATCAAGGAGAACTAAATGGACTATAAATACACATGACAACTGACAATAAACAGGCACAGCTGGACAGAGATTAACTAATCAGGGACTAACAAGGACAAGTGCAGACATGACAGAACTGAACTAAACAGAACATACATATGACAGATTTGTAACAATGTAATTACAGTGTTCAACCCCAAGGATCATTGCTCCTTTTGTGGACAGGAGTCTCCTGCTGGGCATGTGGGTCTCAACACATGGGTTTGTGTCATTTTCTATGAAACATGTCTTATTAAACAAGCTTTTAGACAGATTTCAGTTGTTAAACTATTTCATTGACTGAAATAATTAGTATGCAGATAATTATATAATTAGTATGCAGTTAATGAAATAACTGAAAATAGCTGAAATAACATTATAGCAAAGGTTCTGTAGTACCTTGAGTTAATAAGATAATATATTTTCATTATTGCACCGTATATTGAATTAAATATATCTTAATTCGATGTTTTCAAGTTGAAAATTGTATTACTTTGTTATTCATGCAGTATGAAAAGGATGTAGTACAGTTTATTTGTAACTTAATATGTTCAATAGAATATAAAAGTATACAAAGTTTAATTGTCACAATTTCCCCCCACCAGATCCAGTGCTGTAAATGTGATCGATGGTACCACTCAGTCTGTGTCAATGTGACAAAAACAGCCTTACGCAAATTGAAGAGAACACTGTGGTTATGTGCTTTCTGTGAGTAAAGAATACAAAAATCTGTGAAAGTAAAGCTTTAAAAATATATTGTTTACTGTATTATGTTTTTTATTTTATGTTTTATGTATTTTGATCAGTTTGTTAAATCTTATATGTCTTTACACAAACACGACTTCTTTAAAAATGGCTGTTGTCCTGACAATTTGTGGGGTGAGGTCTGGGAACTCATTAAAAACATTCAGTATATTTTTTGTATGCTGTTCCATGATCAACCATTAGGGTCAAGTCAAGTCTCCTTTATTTATGTATCACTTTTTACAATACCGATTTTTTTAAAAGCAGGTTTTAAGTATAAACAGTAAAATTCTGCATTATGTGAATTTTGACATTGTAGGGATATAAATAAGAAACAATTTGTACATGCAATTCCCTTTTTCACCAGTAGGGTAAAAAGCGAGGATGTAAAAGTTGTCCCTTGTCTCCCTGTACAGAATGAAACTGGTTTGATGTCTCTGTCTCCCTGCTGGACAAAGGTATTACAAAAAGAAAGTTTATTTTGGACATGCATTTCCCTTTCTCACCAGTAGGGGTCAAAAGCGAGGTTGTGAAAGTTGTCCCTTGTCTCCCTGTACTGAATGGCACTGGTTTGATGTCTCTGTCTCCCTGCTGGACATAGCTATTACAAAAAGAATATTAATTGTAGACATGCAATTCCCTTTTTCATCAGTAGGGGTAAAAAGAGGCTGTGAAAGATGTCCACTGTCCCCTTCTACTGAATGACACTGGTATTACAAAAACACCATTCACAGAGTTTATTGCAAAAAACGAAGAAAACTTATATTTTCGCCACGGTCCCTTACTTTCAGCTCCGTGAAGAGAGAGCTTTCCTGGGCCAATTCAAATTGCGACGGATTCTGCGGGTCTGTGCTTATTATATCAAAAGAAAGTAATGAAAAGGAAGGTTGTAAAACATTATCAGCGTTGCCCTTTTCGCGGTGATACTGTTAAGAATTTTTTTGAGCATGTCGTTTTGGAGTTATTGCCGTTTACTGCTGAATGTGTGACAAATATCCAAAACAAAACTAACTTTACTCCGCTACTGAAGGAAGTCTCATCCAACGCATCCATCTCCTCGCTGGCATTCTTTTTGGCCTGGGTCCGCACGCCTTTTCTACTTTTTTCGGAGTTCTCCATGTCATAAACAAACTGCTGCTGCACAATTACATTGTCCCCTGTTGATGACGTTCGAAAGCGCGAGTTTTCCTTTGTCCCACATTGATTACGTATGAAAGTGAGCGCGCGATTTCTCCCACCTATTTGATCACAAACTGGCTGTCACTTTGTCACTCTATCACTACTATCGAAAGCAATTGTAAAAAAACAAATAAAAATGAGCAGATTAAGCCGGCTAAAGAAGCTTATTAATGAGCCTAGCTCTACAAAGAAAACCCTGAAGATGATTAAGTGGCTTCAGAAAAAGAAACTGCTAAAAACAAAAAATAAATGCAGAATTTGTCATCGGGACATGAAAATGAAGAAAAGGAATAACAGTGGAGACCAATATGCTTGGTAAGATACACACACTAACACAAACACACACACACACACACACACACATATATATATATGTGTGTGTGCGCATTGCACTGAAACATAATGATGATTTTATGTATAACATATATATATATACATAATCAGGATTTTTTTTTTTTTACAATAGGATTTGTCGACAAGCAGGAGCACATGAGGGAAGGGCAAAACAAATTTCTGTCAGGCACAAATCAATATTCAGTGGATCAAAGGTCTCCTTCAGTAGGTGGATGCAATTCCTGTACAGGTAGGAATACAACAGTTGTAATATAAATATGTATATAATTAACTCACTTTGTTACTGTTCTCTTTGTAATTTGCATAAAATAATGCATACAGTGTCAATTATTTTACATAAAGACATTCATAAACATTACATGTTCTATTTGCCTTTAAAGGTTTTCTCAGGGTTTGCGGTTACGGCAGATAGACATGATGGACGACAGCATTGCAGGCAGTTCAGCAACGCTTAGTAAAATGGCAAAGAAAATAAGGGAAGTCTGTGTCACAGCAGTTGAAAGGATGAGAAGGCATACAGGTCAGCAGATTGGTGGAAGAAGGGAGTTTGTTGTGATCGACGAAAGCCATTTTCGGCACAAAAGAAAGGTATGTTATAGCAATAGCAACTTTAAATAAATGTAAAATATACGTTCCAGTTATTGTTATTATAATGTATCTGTTTACCTCGATGTTTGTTGTCTCCATTAGTATGGTAGAGGAAGAATGGCTGGTGGGTGGAAAAGGAAGAAGTGGGTCTTTGGAATGTTAGGTGTGAGACATCATCAGCAGAAAAAAATCCAGAAAACCTATTCTACGTCTTCTGGATCTCGAAAAAGATCTCGAAACCATCTAGTCCCTTTGATTGCGCATCATGTGAGGCCTGGGTCATCAATTATCAGTGACGAGTGGCGTGCCTATCTTATACTCCCTGCACTAGGGTACAACCATCATACCGTCAACCACAGCAGGTGGTATGTAGATCCCCACACTGGTGCCCATACCCAACATATTGAAAGGGCCTGGAGATCTTACAAGGAGCAGATCTGGAGGCTAAGGGGAAATCGGACTGAGAGTTTGCTTTCTGACCACCTTACAGTGATAGAGTGGAATGAATGGCTGTCACGGTTCATGAATCAGCTGTCTCATTTCTGCTGTGAGTGTGTGAGTGTCTGTGTGTGGGTGTGGTGACTCGTTGGGTGATAAGTGTCGCCAGCTGTGTTCAATTCCCGTTCCCTTTATATGTGCAGTCATTTTCATCTCTTGTTGTCAGATCGTTGTGGCTTCCCAAGTGTCGTGTCCTGTGCCCGTGTTCTCCTCGTGTGGATTCCTGTCTTCGTGGATTCTCTTCTTTGTGTTTCACGCAGTTTGGACTGTTTATTGTTTTCCTGGTTCCTGAGCACGTCGATTTACGCACGCCATTTCCGGGTTGCCTATTGAAGTCCCTGCGTCATCTCACCACCTGAGTGTTTGTTCCCCGACCTGTATTCATCTGACCAGCAAATAAATATTTATTTTACTTGCAATTGCATCCGTCTTTGTTTCACGACAGAACGATCTGACCATCATGGATGCAGCAAGTTCGGCCAGTTTGAATGACTTCCTCGCGCACAGCACCACGAGAATGGATCAACAGGGAGAGGAGATCGCTAATACAGGTCGCGTGGTCCAAGCACTCGTGAAGCAGGTGTCCGAGCTCACCCAACAGTTACAACTTCTTCGAGTTCCCACTGCGCCGCCCACACCACCCGTTCAGCTCTCCCCGTCCCCACAAGAACATCAACCGGAACCTCGCCTGCCCACGCCAGAGAAATATTCAGGTGAGCCTGAATATTGTAGAGCTTTTCTCACAGCATGTTCCATGCATTTCGCATTGCAGCCACGGACCTTTTGCACCGAACAGTCTAAGGTGGCGCTCGTCTTGACTCTACTGTCGGGGAGGGCGGCTCTCTGGGGAACGGCAGTGCGGGAGAATCGAGACATCTGCTGCGTCTCGTTTATGGCACTCTCCACCGAAATGAGAAGAGTCTTCGATCGAGCGGTAGTGGGTAAGGAGGCGGCCAGATTACTCGCTGATCTACGTCAAGGTGATGGATCGGTGTCGGACTATTCCATCCAGTTCCGCACCCTGGCTGCAGAGAGCAAATGAAACGAGGAGGCGCAGTGGAACATGTTCCTGCATGGGCTGGCTGACCGCGTTCTAAAGGAGATTTACATCCTGGACCTTCCCAGCACCCTGAATGGCCTGGTGGAGCTCGCACTGAGGGTCGAGTCTCGTCTAAATCGTGTGACTTCTCATTTACACCAGAGACGACCCCAGTACCATACGGAGGACCCACGGGCCAGCGGCGGGAGCGCGGTCGGGCCAGATTCCGAACATGAGCCCATGCAGGTAGGGAGAGCTCGGCTTTCCCGGGAGGAGAGGGAGAAGCGGAGAACCCAAGGACTCTGCCTATACTGTGGTAAGGCTGGCCACTTTCTCTACTCCTGTCCAGTAAAATAGCAAGCCCGGTAGTAGGTATGAGGCTACTATTGGGTGGGATCTCCGTCGAGAAGATCTCATCACCATCATCAACCCTCCTCCCGGTAAGACTGAGATGGGCAACCTCCACGCACCGCACTCAAGCACTGCTGGATTCGGGAGCTGAGGGTAATTTTTTGGACTTTGGACTCGCACACAGACTCCAGATTCCCATCACTGCTCTCACTCACAAGATCTCAGTCAACGCACTTAATGGGCAGGAACTTCCCAGAATCTCCCACTCCACTGAACCCCTCTGTTACTTACTCCTCAATCTAGGAGTTTGAGGAGGGAGTAACAAGACATAAATAAAAATAAAAGAGTTAATAAAAATGGAGAGGCATCCTTTTTCCACTATCCCAGCTCTGTTCAGTCTGTTCACACATACTGTTTCTTACAAAAAGTTTCCCCAATTCAAACAAAAGATCAAAACAAGATAACAGTTAATCAGGATTTATTAAAGGGGTTAACAAAGTCCAGGTTATTGGAAAAGAAGAGAAAATATACAACAGATTAAATAACCAAGTCGTCGGGAGAGGGCAAGGCCAAAATAACAAACAAAACCATCTCTTACTAAAGTATTAAGCAAACTAACTTACCTAACAGAAAAGAAAGTATTAAAAGAAAAACAACAATCTTACCTCTCTCCCTAACTAACAAGAAACAGGAAATAACTAGAGTGGGTAAACCCAAATAAATCGGCGCCCAACTCCCTACACGGTCAAACACTCATTACCTCTGGCAACCACACCGAAATTATATCCTTTCTCCTCATGGACTCACCTCTGGCCCCAGTCGTGCTGGGCCACCCCTGGCTCACTCTGCACAATCCTCGGGTCGACTGGCGCATTAACACTATTTCCACATGGGCTAACCACTGTCATGAGTCCTGTTTGGTGTCCGCTTGTTCTTCTGTGTCTGGTTCTGTGTTTCAGAGTGAGGCAGTGGATTTGTCTAACGTGCCCGCAGAGTACCTCGACCTGAAGGAGGTGTTCAGTAAGTCTCGTGCTGCTTCTCTTCCTCCGCATCGTTCCTATGACTGTGCGATAGATCTTCTGCCAGGTAAATCTCCGCCTAAGGGCAGACTTTACTCTCTTTCTGTTCCCGAGAGGGAGGCCATGGAGAAATATATTTCTGATTATCTGGCCTCTGGATTCATCCAGCCTTCTTCTTCTCCTGCGGGGGCGGGGTTCTTTTTCATTGGGAAGAAGGATGGTTCTCTGCGACCTTGCATTGATTACCGAGAGCTGAACAACATCACGGTAAAGAATTCTTATCCTTTGCCGTTGAGAGGGTAGTCGTGGCCTAGTGGTGAGGGAGTCGGGCTTGTAATCTGAAGGTTGCAGGTTCGATTCCCACACCGGCAGGAATTGAAAGTGGGGATTGTGAATGAACAGCACTCTCTCCACCTTCGATACCATGACTAAAGTGTCCTTGAGCAAGACACCTGACCCCTAATTGCTCCCCTTGTAAGTCGCTTTGGATAAAAGCGTCTGCCAAATGATGAAAAATGAAAATGAAATGAAAAATGAAAAATGATGTCTTCAGCTTTCGAGAGGTTACAGGGAGCATCCATTTTCACGAAACTGGACTTACGTAATGCATATCATTTGGTTCACATCAGGAAGGGGGATGAATGGAAGACCGCTTTTAATACCCCTAGAGGCCATTTTGAATATTTGGTTATGCCCTTCGGGCTTTCTAATAGCCCAGCGGTTTTCCAGGCACTCGTGAATGACGTGTTGAGAGACATGGTAGATCAGTTCATATATGTTTACCTGGATGACATATTGATTTTTTCTTCGTCTCTCCAGGAACATGTTCAACACGTCAGGCGAGTGCTCCAGAGACTGTTAGAGAATGGGCTTTTTGTCAAGGCGGAGAAATGCGCGTTTCATGCACAGTCGGTTCCCTTCCTAGGGTACATCGTCTCCTCTGAGGGAGTGCGCATGGATCCTGACAAGATTAAGGCTGTGGTAGATTGGCCAAGTCCAGATTCCCGTAAGGCCCTACAGCGGTTTCTGGGGTTCGCCAATTTTTACCGGCGTTTCATTCGCAATTTCAGCCAACTGGTCGCGCCTCTGACTGCCTTGACTTCCCCCCGAACGACGTTCAGGTGGTCAGACACTACTGAGGCAGTGTTCACCAACCTCAAAGGTCACTTCGTTTCGGCTCCCATTCTTGTCACCCCTGATCCCACACGTCAGTTCGTGGTGGAGGTCGACGCGTCAGAGGTGGGAGTAGGAGCAGTGCTTTCACAACGCGCTTCCTCAGACGACAAGATGCACCCCTGCGCGTTTCTTTCTCATCGACTATCGCCTGCCGAACGTAATTATGACATTGGTAACAGAGAGTTGTTGGCAGTCAAGCTAGCATTGGAGGAGTGGTGTCATTGGTTAGAGGGTTCAGGGGTACCCTTTATCGTTTGGACCGATCACAAGAACCTTGAATATATTAGATCTGCTAAAAGACTCAACTCCAGGCAGGCTCGGTGGGCACTTTTTTTCAGACGTTTTGACTTTATTCTCTCGTACCGCCCGGGTTCCAAGAACATCAAACCTGACTCTTTATCTCGTATTTTTGATCCATCCGAACACCCGGTGACTCCCGAGTGCATTTTACCTGAGAAAGTAGTTATCTCCACACTCGTATGGGAGGTCGAGTCGAAGGTCAAGACGGCCTTAGAAGGGGTAACGCCTCCGCCCGGTTGCCCACCGAATCGTTTGTTTGTTCCGGAGGGGTTACGGTCCGACGTGATTCGATGGGGTCATTGCTCTAACGTGGCTTGTCATCCAGGAGTGACTCGCACCAGTTATTTGGTTAAGCAATGATTCTGGTGGCCGTTAATGGCTCGTGATATTCACGATTTTGTTTTGGCTTGTTCAGTCTGTGCCACTGGTAAGACATCTAATCGACCTCTGGATGGGTTACTTCGACCGCTGTCTGTCCCTTCGAGACCCTGGTCCCACATCGCGCTAGATTTTGTTACCGCCCTCCCGCCCTCCAAGGGCATGACGGTTGTTTTAACTGTAGTGGACCGGTTTTCGAAGGCGGCACATTTCATCGCCTTGCCCAAATTACCTTCAGCCAAGGAGACAGCGGTCACGGTCATTGATCATGTCTTTCGGTTACATGGCCTCCCGACGGACGTGGTCTCTGACAGGGGTTCCCAATTTGTGTCCAAATTTTGGCAGGAGTTCTGTTAATTATTGGGAGCTACGGTCAGTCAGTCTTCAGGTTATCATCCCCAGACCAATGGTCAGTCTGAGCGGGCCAACCAGGATCTTGAGAGAATGTTGCGATGTTTGGTAGCCAAGAATCCTTCATCCTGGAGCCAGCAACTTTCTATGGTGGAGTACGCCCATAACTCATTACCAGTGTCATCTACGGGCCTCTCTCCGTTTAAGTGTAGTTTAGGTTACCAGCCACCAGCTTTTCTGTGTCTGGAATCCGAAGTCGCGGTCCCCTCCGCTCACGCCTTCGTCCAGAGGTGTCGCCACACTTGGTCTAGAACCCGTGAGACTCTACTCCAAGCGAGGGGGTGCATGAAGGCCAAGGCCGATCGCCACCGGTCAAAGCCTCCCGTATACGTCGTGGGTCAAAAGGTGTGGCTTTCTACCAAGAATATTCCGCTCCGTTCCGTTTCTAACAAGCTAGCTCCCAAATTTATCGGCCCGTTTCCTGTCACTAAGATTATTAGTCCGTTGACAGTCCGACTCAAACTCCCTCCAGCATACAGGAGAATTCACCCCGCCTTTCATGTCTCAAGGATCAAACCCGTGTTTTATTCTCGCATTAATCCACCTGCTCACGGTACTGTCACGGTTCATGAATCAGCTGTCTCATTTCTGCTGTGAGTGTGTGAGTGTCTGGGTGTGGGTGTGGTTACTCGTTGGGTGATTAGTGTCGCCAGCTGTGCTCAATTCCCGTTCCCTTTATATGTGCAGTCATTTTCATCTCTTGTTGTCAGATCGTTGTCGCTTCCCAAGTGTCGTGTCCTGTGCCCGTGTTCTCCTCGTGTGGATTCCTGTCTTCGTGGATTCTCTTCTTTGTGTTTCACGCAGTTTGGACTGTTTATTGTTTTCCTGGTTCCTGATCACGTCGATCTACGCACGCCATTTTTGGGTTGCCTATTGAAGTCCCTGCGTCATCTCACCACCTGAGTGTTTGTTCCCCGACCTGTATTCATCTGACCAGCAAATAAATATTTCTTTTACTTGCAATTGCATCCGTCTTTGTTTCACGACAATGGCTGGCAAAGAAACACTATGATGGTTCATTTGGCAGACTGATTCATGACATTTCAAGAATGTACAAGTAGTATTAATTAGTCACTGTAACAAGCGTAAGAGCACTTTATATAATATAAAACGTAATTTTCAAATAGTTTTTGATCATTTGTTGAGTATATTTGTGTGGCGGAGGGGAATATGCCACCGCCTTGTGGGGGGAAAAGTATTTTAGCACTTAGCTAAGGAAGACTGAGTGAGCTACAGGATCTGAGTCCCCCCACCCAATGCTTTTGGTCTTTGTCCAACGTTACGTTATATGTGGTGCCTATCGTGTTGCAATAGATGGATGCACAAGATGTGGTGAGGTGGGCTTCAGGATTTAATAGTCACACGGCAGCCACCTGAAGTGTATGTGTGTGCAGAAAACTCAGGGATAAGTGTTGTAGTCTGCAAAACCCACCCTCTCCAGATCTAACAGGATAGGTAAGACGCCCCACTCCTTAGTCTAAGGGACTCAATTTGCATAAACAGGTTCAACTTAACTAACAAAAACATTTATTTTTGTAAAAAGAAATGTAATCTGTCTTTTTCTCTTTGTTTTCACAGATTCTCACTTAACTTGAAATGAAAGTGGAAAATAAAGAATAACATTTACCAAACGTATCAGTTTCAATACAATAATCAAATAAACTCAGTCAGTGTCTCTGTTACACAACACTGAAATGTTTCACATTTACAATCAAGTAAACTCAAACGTTCAAATTAAGTACACTGCAAAGTTCACTTAAAATCAGGAATCCAGAAAAAAATGGAAAAAGTTGTACTCCGTCCATTTATGAGCTCACTGGTTCGAAAAAAGTTCCAAATTGCGCATAGAAGAAAGTCTATGAATTCCTTTGCAGAAAAGTTCACAGGTTAGAGTTCCATGAATGAATTGTGCGATTCACAGTTCAATTCTGATCAGTCACGGGAAGAAAACAATGGTTTGCTTACCAGCGTTCAGTAGTAAAAGAAGAAAATAGTGAACATCACCACTCTTAGTTCGAGGACGAGGTGCTGAATGATGTCCAACGGATGGCAGGGTACTGTCTCTTCACTCAATAACCCCCAGCGATTGTCCCCGTGATCCTGACTTGAGCAGCTTGATCCAACGAGACCGCAATCCCAGCTGATGGTGCCGAATTGAGAAGACGAACAACACACGCCCTTTCCGTCGAGTCAGCAAACCCTTTTCTCTCGATCAATAACAGCGTTTACTGTGTCAAGTTCGTTTGAACAAATGAAACAAAAACTGTATTAAACAAAATAAACGTGGGAGTATGTAACTCCTACAATAAATCACTCGGTAAGCATTAGCAGGCCTTCTACGCACACGGAGCTACGCACACACATAACCACGACGGGAAACTCTTCCGTCACGTCTAATAACGCACTCCTTAACGCAAACGGGGACTTGAAAGCAACCGGATACCTGTCTGAGGTCTATCACGGGCATAAACGACATCAAAATCACAGCATTTCTCCTCAACGCATCATTGCTCTTCTCCACCGTCTCACCGTTTTCTTTTCACTCTTCCCGCGCATGTAATGGCGGCGCCCATGGCAAAACTCAAAATAAAAGTCTCTTTCAATAAAATTAATATTTCCCACATTCCCCCCTGCTAAACCCTGCCATGCCATCGGACTTCCATTCAGCAACTCAGTCCCTAAAAACAAAGAACAGAGAATAGCAGGTAAAAATTCTTCAGTTCAAAACATCAGTACAAATGAAAAGGTTCAAAACAACTCAACTCTGAAGTTTGACATAGATTCACATTGAAAGTAACTTCCAAAACATTCATGTTTGCATAGGATTATTTCAAAACATAATCCTTCCTATACCTAACAGGCACAGTACCTTTGTACGTTGGGAACGTCTAGGTTCAGGAATACTTTCATTTTCGCTTTCAGCATCAGAACCACCTGAATTTACAGACTCAAGTACAGACTGACCTACGGAATCATCAGCTGACATCTCACTGTTATGGTCTCAAATACCCATGTCTAGTTCGTCCCCATCTTCCCTTCTACACCCTGTGTTTGTGTGGGAGTCAGGTGCGAGTGTAACAACAGGAACTGCAAGAACATAAGTGTCTGAGTCAATATCTTCCTGTCCTATGTGTTCTCTAGATCTAGGTCTAGATGTGCAAGGCGGTGGCGATGACTGTAAAGTGCAATGCTTAAGTTGGTCCCTATGTACGACTTTACATGGGCCCCCTTTCTCTGGGCGAATTGTGTAGACTGGACTGTCCGCGTGATTCTGTTTCACCACTATGTAAGGTAGGGATTCCCAGTGATCTTGTATCTTCTTCCTTCCCCTATGTGAATGGTTCCGTAACAGAACACGGTCACCAGGTCTCATCAGTGCTCCACGTGATCTACGATCATAGGCTCATTTCCTTCGTCTTGAAGCCTCTTGTGCTGCCTTGTTAGCCACTTCCACAGCTGTCTTTAATTTGTCGTGATGATTTTTCACCCAGTCATCAAGATTGTCAACTCCACTTTCCTCCAAGTCGCTCCCGTTAAGGATATCCATCGGCATCCGCGCATCTCTCCCAAACATTAAGTAGAATGGCGAATAGCCGGTCGAAGAATGGATTCGGCTGTTGTATGCCATAACCAGCTCGGGTAGATACTGCTTCCAGTTCTTTTTCTTTTCCAAGGGTAACGTCCTTAACATATCGTGCATAGTTCTGTTAAATCTTTCACACTGAGCATTACCCTGTGGGTGATTTGGAGTTGTGCGACTTTTTCCGATTCCATAGACTTTACACAGTTCTTTGATGACATTGGCTTCGAAACATCGACCTTGGTCAGAATGTAGGCGTGCAGGACAGCCATAATGGACAAACCAATGCTGTACAAGTGCCTTTGCCGTGGTGTGGGCAGTCTGATTCTTGGTAGGCACTGCCACCGTGAAACGAGTGAACATATCAGTTAAGACGAGGACATTTTCATATCCTCCCACAGATTCCTGTGAGAGAATAATCCATAGCAAGCACTTCAAGTGGCGCAGACACATTAGTGCACGTCATTGGGGCTCGAATTTTAGGGAAAACATCTTTTGCGAGAGCGCATCTCTTGCACTCACCAATCCAACTTTGAACATTCTTGGTCATGGTCGGCCAATAATAGCTTCGCCTCATACGCTCCAGCGTGCTTCTTTCTCCAAAATGACCACCATGATCGTGCTGACTCTCGAACACTTTGTAACGCAAGGGTTCTGGAACTACCAATTGGCAAATTTCTTCCCCATCTCTTGGATCAAGGATAGTTCTGAACAGCACTCCTTTTTTAAGCTTGAGTCGACTAAATTGTTTAGAAAGTTTTTTTTAACTCCACATCCATGTCTCGCTGCTCGACTGGACTCAGATTCTTGTTTTTCAGTACTGCACGGTAGATAGGTGCTACATTAGGGTCACTCTTTTGTTGTTCTTCTATATCACTCCAACTATATCCAGGGACTTTCCTTGTCACTAACACCCGGGCTGATGCTTGTACGTTCTGCGGCTTTTCAGTGATTGGCCATAAGCATGTGCGCACCTCATCAGAGTTCATCTTAATGAAGTCTTTAGCAGAGTCCTCTTGTTCAGGCTCCTCAATAGATGGAATTCTTGATAACACATCTGCGTTTGTGTTTTGTCGTCCTGGCTTGTAGTAGACCTCAAAATCAAACTCTGCTAGTTGAGCCATCCACCGCTGTTCAACAGCTCCCAAATTTGCTGTCTCCAGGTAATGCAAAGGGTTATGATCAGTGACCACAGAAAACTTGGAATAGATCAAATATTCTTTAAACTTTTCGGTCACTGCCCATTTCAGAGCAAGCAGCTCCAACTTGAAAGCACTATAATTTTGATCGTTCTTCTCTGACCCACGAAGCCCCCGACTCGCATATGCGATCACACGCTCAGCTCCTCCTTGTCGTTGACTCAAAACGGCTCCAAGACCATGCAGGCTTCCATCAGTTGTGAGAACGAAAGGCTGGCTGAAATCTGGGTATGCGAGAACAGGCGGACACATTAAGCACTGTTTGAGTTTGTCGAGTGCAGTCTGACACTCAGTCGTCCAGTTAAAAGGTTCCAACATTCTCCCTTTTCCTCCCTTACCAACCAGAGCATGAAGTGGTTGGGCCAACTGAGCAAAACCAGGAACAAACCTCCTGTAGTAGCTCATGAATCCAAGGACTTGTCTTAACTCCTTGACATTTTTGGGTACAGGCCATGTTTCTAATGCCCGAATTTTCTCTCCATCCAACTGTATTCCCTTGAAGGAAATTATGTGACCCAAGAATTTAACTTCGGGTTTCAAAAGGAAACACTTGCTGGGTTTAAGCTTCAATCCATGTTGTCTCAATCGGTTGAACACAATTTCCAGCCTTTGACAATGGCTATCGAAATCCTTTGAAAAGACAATAATGTCATCAAGGTAGATGAGCAGTATGTCAAATGTCAGATCACCGAGCACTACTCCCATCAGACGTTGAAAAGTTGCAGGAGCGTTGCAAAGTCCAAATGGCATCCTGCTCCATTCAAATAGACCAAAGGGAGTGGTGACGGCTGTCTTTGCTCTATCTTCCTCACTCATGGCCACCTGGAAATAGCCTGAAGTATGATCAAGCGTGGAGAACAGCTGCGCGTTTCCCAAGGCGTCAAGTGACTCTTCAACGCGCGGAAGGGGATACGCGTCTTTGCAGGTCACTTTATTCAGCCTTCTATAATCGCAACAGAATCGCACACTGCCATCCTTCTTGATCACAATTACAGCTGGAGATGCCCATGGACTACAGCTTTCTCTGAGAATACCTTGAGACACCAAATCTCGAACGTGTCTTTTCACTTCCTGAAACACCTGGGGTGGAATTCTACGATGTCTTTGCTTAATGGGAGGAGCACCTCCTGTAGGGATGTTGTGTGTTACCGATGTTGTATATCCAAAGTCACAATCATTCTTTGAAAACACATCACTGTGCTTTGCCAGTAGATCACTGAGTTTTACACACTGAGATTCTGTGAGGTCTTCAAGATTTGTTTGTACTGCAACAGGCAATTGCCCTGTGGTGCTTTCCTCCACTTTCACCTGATGCTGCTGCACAGCCTTGACATGCAGAGCTCCTTCCTTCTCTTCAAACTCAACAAGCACTTTTGGAACAACCTCTTGCGGCTTACACAGGGCTGCTATCCTACATCGCGGCATGAGCTTCACAGCCTTCTCACTAGCATTCAAAACTCGGACTGGGACTTTACCATCAGCTGTCTTGGCGAGCACATTAGCAATCAGAACACTCTTCGGTAAGCTAACTTCTGACGAGGCCTCAACCAACACTTGGCAGCTCACTTTTGGTGGTATTCTACAGCGTCCTTCCAAAACACGCTCACTGAATGGAGGGATAGTGATAGCTTGCTTCCCAGCTACTTTCACAAAACCAATCTTGTCTCCACAGCTCAATGCCTCAGTCTGCATCTTAATGTTAGCCAACACACGCTGGACTTTTGCTTTACCAACCCCTTGGCTATACCTGTCCATCTTCTTCATTCCTTCAGTGGCCATGAATAGATCTTTAAGGTCACTCAACACATTCATTCCAACAATGCCAGGTAATCCTTTCAGCTCGGTCCCACTGGGATTGCTCTCTTTTATCACAAACACGCACTTTCCATGCAACGTCTTCCCCATGCACTCAATGTCTGCTTATAAACATCCAATGATGGGAATGTCTAAGCCATTCGCCGCTGTGAGTCGGACCCAGTTTGCAGACGACAACATAACTTCTCCAAAGTGATTCTTGAAATGCGACTCTGTGATAGTAGTCACCTCCGACCCTGTGTCTAAGAGGCAAACAGTCTTAACCCCAGCAATTCTCAACTCAATAGTAAGACAGTCACCAAAAGCACTTTCACAGATGGCATTGGAAACATCCCCTGCAGCACAGTCTGCAGTGTGACTTCTGATAACAGATGGACCTGGACATGCTGGCACAGGGTTAACTTGATCAGCTGCCTTTTCCATCTCCACTTTGTGATTCAGAGGTTGCACTCCACCTGAAGTTTCTCTGTTCTGAGGACAGCGTCGGCTAGTGTGTCCTGGCTTACCACACGTATAGCAGATGTATCTCCCTTCACTGTCTTTTAAAGGGGCACTCCTGGTCTTACACTCCTTCTCTAGAGGTTTCACTTTCTCTTTGTTATTTACCATCTGAAAGAGTTCTTCTTGTCTAGCAGCTATCTGTTGAATAGCTTCATGAAGCTTCTCCAGAGTGAGAGGGGCTGAAGAACTATCAGTCGCGGTGGTAGCCTGAACGACACCTCTCGAGCGAGTACTGCTTCTCATATTGCTTGGAACTTGCACCTCCTCTTCTTCCGACCAAGTAATAGCTTCCTGCATAAGTTCGATAAATGTCAGGTCCCGCTCAGCTTTGACTCTCCTCTTCATTTCACGTCGTAGCGAGTCATCCTTGAGGCCTAACACAAGCTGTTCTTTCAGTACGCCATCAGCATCAGGAACTCTGGAGGGCTCCCTGTTCTGAATGATACTCAGCTTCTCCTGCAAGTCATACGCATAAGAGCGGATAGTCTCTCCAGGCATTTGTTTGCGGTCGTAAAACTCTTTCAGTCTGCTGCCAATGGGAACTTTGTCCCCATAAGTCTGGTCTAAAGCATCAAAGATCTCATTCACTGACCTCTCCTTTCCATTGAGCATGAACTTGACTGTCATCTTAGCCTCATCTTTTAAATACTGCTTAACAAACTCGATTTTGTCGTCTTCTGGAATTCTCATTACCTTAAAGGCGGACTTCATTGAACTTGTCCATTCCTCTACACTCAGTTCACCAGGTCTGGATCGACAGCCACTGAACTCTGGGAGTTTACGATCTCTTGGAATTTAAACAGTAGAGGGTGCTCTTTGGGCAGCAGCTTGTTGGTCAATAACAGTTTTAGCAAGCAAAAGAGCTTCTCTCTGTTCGGCTCTGGCCTGCTCTAGCATTCCGGCCTGTTCACCGAACCGTCTCTGCATCTCTGCGAACTGTCTCTTTAATTCCTCCAGTTCAGCCATTACGTCAAATCAAGAACCAGGAAACTGCACTTAATTAGAATACTCGCTAGTTTATCCTGTTCGTGACGCCAATATGTGGCGGAGGGGAATATGCCACCGCCTTGTGGGGGGGAAAAGTATTTTAGCACTTAGCTAAGGAAGACTGAGTGAGCTACAGGATCTGAGTCCCCCCACCCAATGCTTTTGGTCTTTGTCCAACGTTAAGTTGTATGTGGTGCCTATCGTGTTGCAATAGATGGATGCGCAAGATGTGGTGAGGTGGGCTTCAGGATTTAATAGTCACACGGCAGCCACCTGAAGTGTATGTGTGTGCAGAAAACTCAGGGATAAGTGTTGTAGTCTGCAAAACCCACCCTCTCCAGATCTAACAGGATAGGTAAGACGCCCCCACTCCTTAGTCTAAGGGACTCAATTTGCATAAACAGGTTCAACTTAACTAACAAAAACATTTATTTTTGTAAAAAGAAATGTAATCTGTCTTTTTCTCTTTGTTTTCACAGATTCTCACTTAACTTGGAAATGAAAGTGGAAAATAAAGAATAACATTTACCAAACGTATCAGTTTCAATACAATAATCAAATAAACTCAGTCAGTGTCTCTGTTACACAACACTGAAATGTTTCACATTTACAATCAAGTAAACTCAAACGTTCAAATTAAGTACACTGCAAAGTTCACTTAAAATCAGGAATCCAGAAAAAAATGGAAAAAGTTGTACTCCGTCCATTTATGAGCTCACTGGTTCGAAAAAAGTTCCAAATTGCGCATAGAAGAAAGTCTATGAATTCCTTTGCAGAAAAGTTCACAGGTTAGAGTTCCATGAATGAATTGTGCGATTCACAGTTCAATTCTGATCAGTCACGGGAAGAAAACAATGGTTTGCTTACCAGCGTTCAGTAGTAAAAGAAGAAAATAGTGAACATCACCACTCTTAGTTCGAGGACGAGGTGCTGAATGATGTCCAACGGATGGCAGGGTACTGTCTCTTCACTCAATAACCCCCAGCGATTGTCCCCGTGATCCTGACTAGAGCAGCTTGATCCAACGAGACCGCAATCCCAGCTGATGGTGCCGAATTGAGAAGACGAACAACACACGCCCTTTCCGTCGAGTCAGCAAACCCTTTTCTCTCGATCAATAACAGCGTTTACTGTTTCAAGTTCGTTTGAACAAATGAAACAAAAACTGTATTAAACAAAATAGAGTTTAATACAGGGAGTATGTAACTCCTACAATAAATCACTCGGTAAGCGTTAGCAGGCCTTCTACGCACACGGAGCTACGCACACATAACCACGACGGGAAACTCTTCCGTCACGTCTAATAAGGCACTCCTTAACGCAAACGGGGACTTGAAAGCAACCGGATACCTGTCTGAGGTCTATCACGGGCATAAACGACGTCAAAATCACAGCATTTCTCCTCAACGCATCATTGCTCTTCTCCACCGTCTCACCGTTTTCTTTTCACTCTTCCCGCGCATGTAATGGCGGCGCCCATGGCAAAACTCAAAATAAAAGTCTCTTTCAATAAAATTAATATTTCCCACATTTGTTTTTCTCTGTCATTTTGTTGCTCATTTTTATTTATATTCACTTTCTTGCTTATTTTGTTCTTTTTGTTCATTTCTTTTTATGATATTGCAGAGGTTTATTTTTCATTTTATATGAAGTGTACAGTTGTACAGTTTAATTTTTGCATCTTGAAATAAATATTTCTATGTTCTGTATCACTCTGTGTTGTTTGTTTCCTTTTTCTGTTTAGAATATAACTGAGCCTTTAAATCTCCTTTATGAATGCTTTACAAAGCATAAATAGTCCTCACTTTAGATGAGCTCACAAAAATAGTTAACTGACCACTTCTAAATATTGTATAACTACCTGAATTAATCATGTATTACAGTAGGATTATGTGCTAATAAAGCATTTATTAACACATTGACTAACTATTACTAAATGTCTAAATAGTAAGATATATAAATGTACATTTAAAAAGTTTATTAAACATTTACTTACACTTCCTAAATGATCTTATGAAGCACTGACAACTCCTAAATAACTGGTTTGTAAATAATGTAATTATTAATTTAGAAATGATGAATTGATCATTAATAAAGTATGAAAATACAATTATTAAACACATTATAGATATACTTATGAATCAAGAATAAATCACGTATAGCTGTATTTATAAACTGCTTACTAATGTATATTAATGCTTTCTAAATGATGAATTGACTATTTACTAATGCTTAACTAATGCTTCATAGTGTGCAGTTATTATAAAGTGTTACCGAAACATGCTTTCTCAATTACAAAATGAGATATGTGTTATTTGGCTGTTCACACCATGTAAGTTATTAATATAGGATGAATGCATGCATGATACTTTAACACATGATACTTTTTGTCATGTTTCTACTTTACATTCTCATGTCAACCCCAAATATATTTTGGAAGTTGTTAGGGAAGTGAAAAATAAAACATTAAAACATTAAAGACAGTTTAATGCTCAACTCTACTTTGGGTAGTCGTGGCCTATATGGTGAGGGAGTTGGGCTTGTAATGTGAAGGTTGCCGGTTCGATTCCCATGCTGGCAGGAATTGAAGGTGGGAATTGTGAATAAACAGCACTCTCTCCACCTTTGATACCATGACTAAGGTGCCCTTGAGCAAGGCACCTAACCCTAATTGCTCCCCGGGCGCTGTAGCAATAGCTGCCCACTGCTCCGGGTGTGTGTTCACTGCTGTGTGTGTGTGCACTTGGATGGGATAAATGCAGAGCACAGATTTCAATGCAAACGAGTTCCTTACAGGGAAGGAAGGGAGAGGAAGCCCCTTCTGACACCAACAGCCAATCACAGTATTGGAATAGAGAAGTGCTAAAATGAAATTCCTAATTTTCTGAGAGTGATAAAGTTATCCTTTACATGCAGATACATTCTTTGTTCTGAGTCTCCCCTCCATGAGAGGAACATTAACAGAGCAACAAGTTCAGAGTCTCCCTTCTCACAGAGAAATCTGACACTTTCTCTACTGCAGCATGGCCCGGCCTAGCCCAACCAGTGGAAGACAGCTCACATGACTGCATGGAACTGCATAAATTTAACTGCATCAATTTAATGTTTCCTTTAGATGGACATTTTCATCTTTAACAATGCATATTGTTTTCCTTTGGCCATTATGTGTTTGTAAAATATTATTTTAGCAAAGGAATCAAATGTGGAAACAGATTGTTTTGAAGTGGCTTCATTGACTAACTTTTTAATTTCATTAACACGCTTATATATAAGATGTGTTCTTAAGTTACACAATCTGTACACTGTGGAAACTAATAAGAAAACTTAAACAATTTAAGAAAAGTCTTGATCTTAAACTATTAAAGTTTTAAGATAATACAATCATATTTATATTGTGCAGTTATCTCTAATGAGACCACGTATGCTGGGTACAGCATGACAATCTTATGCCAGAATGCACTGCTGCATAAACTGCCTTTAGTTTATAATAAAATTGATAATATTGAAATTTATTTAATAAAAAAATGTGGAAAACACAATCAGCAAACTAAGCCAGTTCATGAGAGTCAGATTTCTGTTCATAATCGCTTCTTTTGCCAACATAACATGTTTTACAAACAATATTCTAATGGTTAAATAAAAAAAACTATCACTAAACCTCAAGAGACAAGATTAATTCAATTAAAAGAAACATAAACAACATAATGGTAAATTCAAACTGAACTCAGAAAAACATAAACAAACCTAAACCACTGTTAATTCTCAATACTAACCTGTCACACCGTCACCGTCACCAGCACGACAAGCTCCACCCACACGATCCCAATCACCGGAATTCTGATCACCTGCACCTGCCACCACTCACGCTCACGCCTTAAAAAGCCCTCACACACACAGTTAGTTGTCTGATCTCGTCATTAATGGACCCCAGACTTACCTGCTACCACTTACCTGCCCTTCTCGGCTCCCTCGGATGTTTCCTCGACCTTCTGACCAGGCGTGGGCGCGAACCGCTGGACCGTCATCTTCCACTCTATAAACACACGGACTTTGTGTCAATTATCAAGCTAAGTCATTTCCCGGTTTTGCTAACTCAAAGACTCACGATACCAAACCGCATACCTGTTGTTATTGCAATCTGTTCAATAAAACATTGTCTGAACATTTCCCTTCTTGTCCGTGTCTGACATAACCTTTGTACATGTATGAAAAAATGAAGTCATTTTAATATTACTTTTGTAGGCTATATATTAATTATGTAATTAGTTATGTAAGGTATAACTAGATAGGCCTATACCGCACAAAATTTGTTTCTTGAAAATATTTTTAATATATTAGAAAGTAGAAATCATTACAACTAGCAAGCTACTTACTAGTTTATAATTTCTTTAAGTATTATTTTGGTTGTCAACCATTGACATGCTACTTGATGACATGATTTCTTACTTGTTGAAATGAAATCTTGTGCTGGGCACTGTATTTAATTAACAAAGACGGACAAGTTAATGTATCACAAAGCTTTAAATTTCCATTGTCTATGCACATGTTATAACACATGTGAATCTGATTCTATTTAAACAAAGTCAAACTGGTCATCAAAACACAACTAATATTGTTCAATAAACAGGTATTTAAAACTTCATCTACTGTCTGCTTCATAGTTGAATTTATTAGTACCATTTAGCAGTTGTGTGTCCAGTGCAATTCCTAAACTTGGTGCCTGAGGTAATACATGGATATGGGGCCTCCTTAATGCACTCTTTTACATACCTTAAAAGACTAATCTCACTGTATTAACAACACAGCATGCACAACACAGCAACCCTGCATGCACAACACAGTTTTTTTTTTCCATAAAATTACCTTAAAATTATTGTGACCGCAATACAGTTCTGACATTGACTTAATGAGTACTTATATTACTACCAGAATCATTAAAATAAAAAAAAAAGGATCAACTCACCTCACTTTGTCTGGGTGCAGTGCGATGAATGTCCGAGTAAAACAATTTGAATGGCCTTATTTTTGAGATCAGAACAATGTCAATGATCAAAACAGCTAGACCCTATGAACTAACGACTCCAGAGGATGCTGTGGCATGGACTGGTGTTGTAGAAGCCGGTGAGGAGTAGGTTTGAGACATTACTGGCACTTGTGTAGGGGGCTGAAGAGACCACATGGACTTGGGGTGGAGATGCTAGTTAGGAGGGGGATGCAAAGACCACAGGAACTAGAATGGTCGCCATTTATTTTGGGAATTTTACACTCCTCTCATCTGCACTTTTTCCTTCCAATAAAGTTATTGTATAGGGGCCAAGCAAGTTTGCCTCCAGTTTGCCACCCTTTCGTTGTTGGGTCCTTATGTTTTGCCTCTATACTCTGTCCCCCACTTTGTTTGCCACCTAACCATTTCTTGTGAAGCTCTGGTATTTGCATGAACTTCAGTCAAAACCTCACTGATGGCAATAGCCAGTTCAGTCAATTCCTCAACTGACAATGTGTCATCCACACTCTTGTCAATCTGAAAAAAAGTGCAGGATAATACTGTTATAAAAGTGCTACCTATTTAGCATTAATTATTATTATTGACAGTCTGCAGTTACCCGATAGTGCTCAAGTATTTCGAAAGGGTAATGGACCTCTTTTCCAAACATTAAAATGTACGGTGAGTATTTTGTTGTCGTATGATGCTTTGTGCGAAGCCAAAACATAATAATATAATAACATTATTTTCAGTTTCAAAACAGTTAGGAAAGAGCCTTTACATTCATGCATCTGTTAGACATTTTTATCCAAATTAAATAATAGTGCTTTCAGTGTGTGCATAATTATGTACATTCACTAGGAACTTAACCCATGAATTTTGCATTTCTATCATCATGCTTGTAGAAATACATAAAAATGGCTTATACAGGAAACAATCTGAGAAATATCATCTAGTTCTTTGCAAAGTTGAGGTCAGTGTGAAGACAAATGGCATTAAATTACTGTTTTTACCTCTGTATTGTTGCATTAATTCGCTCCATAAGCCCGTTGGCCTGTGGGTGGTAGGGTGCGCACAAGGACCTTTTAATGCTTAGAACTTTGCAGCTATGACTGTTAAGCTGCAATTTTTTGCAGTTTCTTGAAGTTCTCAGGGAAAAGAAGAAAGGTGTGTTTATTAAAAAAAAGGTTGGCATTTAATAATTTATTATTATTATTTTATGTGTGAACATTTTTGACTTTATGACTGTTTACAAACACTTTACCCTGGTCTGTGAGGACTCTCTTAGGTGCCTCAAAATGATGCACAATTTTTAACAGGCAATCTGCATCCTCTCTGGCAGCATTTGATTTGAGGGAATAAGCCTGGGGCCACTTGTTCATACTGTCAATGATTATGCAAATGTATTGGTTGCCATTGTCTATCAATGCTAATTTGCTAATAAATCAGATCCATCCCCACAAGCTCAAAAGGCTGTTTAACCGAGAGTTCATTAAATAGAAACAAAATAATGTATTACAATTATAAGTATAAATCAAGTCTTTTTGGAAATGATCAAAGTGTTCTTAATTAATTCTCTATCTTGATTAAATGTGTGATGGAAAGGCATACCTACGGTGGCCGAGAGAGCTCAACGCGCTGCAAATAAGAAAACACATGCAAATTAAAAAAAGCACATACAAATAAAAAAACACATGCAAATTAAAAAAAACGTGATCATCAGTTTGACAACACATGTGCTGCAAATCCTCACAACACAAGCAAATATGAAAACGCGCCGCGAATATGAAAACGTGCTGCATTTTGAAAATGCGCTGCAAATAGCACAAACCACAACGGAAATGTTTCAAGGGGACCCCATTAAGTGACGGACCCTACTGGGACCTACGTTGTTTAATATATACTCAATAGTGTTGTTGTCAATAGTCTGAAAGGTGAGTTTTTGTTTGTTTATTGAAACATCCAAATCATGTGATTGCCTGGTCTTATCGACAGTATTAACCTAAATCTGGCACGCTACAAAATTAACTGTGAAACATTATTTTATTGTTATGCTGAACTGTAAAAACTGTGGGGAACACGCAAGTAAAAGTTTATATATATAAATACATATACATCAGTTATCAAAAAAAATTACTTTAATGGCGATTAAAGTAATTAAATCCTGATGGAGGATACCACAGTAGGCACATATCTGTTTGAGGCTGCATAAAAATACACTATTTCTCAGTCCCATTGACTTTTTCTAATGAGTCTTGAGCATTTCTGTGGCAGTAAGAATAAGTGTGAATAACTTTTGTACATTAAATAAATACATGTTTTGGTAACAAAAGGCTTCTCTTTTAAATCTGCATTTTTCCTCTGCTGTGAGGTCTATATCACTGGCATTTTCTTAGTTACATGTGAATATCTTTTAGCACTAAGCATTCACTTTGTTCCTCTCCCAGGTTATGTATTGTTCATATTGTGGACTCGAATTGGCTGGACCTATTGGATGCTTTTGTGGTTCCTGTGGTAGCAACATTAAATTTGTGGCACCTTTTCTACAGAATGGTAGGCTCTGCTGTAAATGTCAACAAAAAGATACCATGATAAACCCCACAGTTGATTGTGATTATTTTGGCTGTGGTCATTATGACCCATTTCCACTATTGAGTTCTTTTTTTTTTCCTCCTTGAAATTCTTTAACATCATTTAGAATCATGAACCTTTATGCAAGTTGTGGACACAATGTGCAAAGTCTGCAACAATTATGTTTAGATTCATTCTGACCCTAACACTTTCCAATTCATTTCAAATTCTAAAATTCTTTCATGCACATTGTTGGTATGTCTTGTTCTTGCTGCATTGTGAACATAGGCGGAGTTTGGGGGGGTCTGGGGGGGGCAGTGCCCCCCCAGTCCAGAGCCAATTAATGCCTGTCTTGTGCTTTGAATATTTTTTTTTTATTACAGAATTCAAATTTTCTCGTTTTATTAGTCTTATCTTATTAGTTATGTGTATAGAATGAGTAAGATATGGCTAATTAATTTTTAATTACTGTAGCTTTATTACATTCTCCCGCGATTTGTGAATCTCAAAGTATCGCGGTACGTGAGTGGACGCTCTTCTCGTTCTTTTTTACGCGCTGAATAAACAAAATGGACATTCGTCGTTTTTTTTTTAATAAAAAAACACTACTAAAAGTGTGGAGTTTTCTAATTCTACTTCAACTATCAATTCCATTGCTGCTAATACTACCACAGCAATCGAGGCCGCATCAGAGAACAACGCCGGTTCTGCATTAGGTAAGATATTGTAATGTCTGAAGTAGTTCTATGACAGGTCAAGGGAGGCTCTGTTTATGAACTTTAATCGGAACGAAGAACACACTGTAATCAGTCCCTCCAGAAAAACGCGATTATGCGATCGTTTGATTTCATGCATAATCAGCCAAAGTCCGCATATTTATGCGGGGGTCACATTTTTTCAAATATGCCGCACTTTCGCCGCATAAATTGCCGATTTCAGCAAGAAAAATATGCTATGATTTCATTTTCGCTGCAAAAAAAAGTCTCATATATCTTAGCAGAAAGTTGAAAATGTTGCGTTTACTTCACACAAGTAAAGCGCCATTATTATTAGTACATTATATTAGTAGTGTGTAAAATAATTTACGTTGCAGTAAGAGATTACACTTTGTGCACTGGAAGCACTTAATTTAACAGAAGATGTCTGTTTTGTATAGCTACCTCTGTTAAACAGGAAGCACTGTTTTTTTATATTTTATTTATTCATTTTTACAGAAGTTGAATATTCCTTTTGTAAAGCGACAGAACTTGTTTGACTCAATGTTTTGAAATTTTGAGCCGTGTGTTCATGAAGGTCTGAAATAAAACAGAATGAGAGCTTCAATATTCTGTGATTTAGTAATTCTGCCTCTTTACATTAAGGCAGTATCCAGTGAGAACAGGGTGTTGGGGGGAATCACCTTTTTTTTCCCCTCTTTTGCATCAAAAACCGCAGTTTTTGCAAGTTCCCGCAATTTCGTCGCATAAAATTGCAAAAATATCCCGCATATTCCATCGCGTTTTTTAAGAAAACGTGCCGCATAATCAAGGATTTTTGCCCGCAACAATCACAAAGAAATCCCGCGTTTTTCTGGAGGGACTGTGTAACAAGCGCACCCGTCTAACACAACTCGCTTTTTTTCGCCGCACTTCTGAACTCCCCGCGTTAACCCTATCACTGCAGATGCAAAACAAAACAGCAACTATAAAGAGTCTGTTCTATTCGCTATTCTTTGTATAAAGTCATTGTTCATTGTAAATGTATTTTATATGTAGAATGTATGATATATAAATATGATATAAAAAAAAAATCTGAGCTCGTGGTCTGCTGGCCTGGTAGGTGCCCCCCCAAGCACAAAAGTGAAACTCCGCCTATGATTGTGAAGGTGCTTTCCCACAGTTCTTCTTAGTGCTGCAACAGAGTTTGCCACAAACACAATCACATATTAATTTAAGAAGTTGAACCAGGTTATAGTATAACATACAGAACTAAACACATATGTAACAAAGTTCGTAAATATGGGAAGAAGGAGGCAGGAACCGGCGAACATTAAACACATTTAATAAAGAAATAAACTTACAATAAAATCAAAAAGTATAAGGGCGGCAGTCGCCGTGAGGAACACACAAACCAAATAACACTCAACATAAAATCCCAGGCCTGGTCCTCTCTCCTCCTTCACTGTCGTCGCTCCTCCTTTATGCTTCCGGAGCTCCTCCATGAGAGATACGAGACCGGTGCGCCGAGCAGCTGACGCTCGTTAACGCTCGCGTCACCGGCCTCGCGCCGTTCCCTCACGGCTCTCGCCCGCCCTGCTCGTCACAACATACATTGCACTTTTTTTTTCAAAGTCATCCTCCCAATATGACCTAACTGTTAAATGTCATAAGCTTAAGTGCCTGTCCAATGCCAGTTGTTCTTTGTGCCTTTTACTACCTAGATTTGTCCACAAATTGAGCAGATTAAATACAAACAGTATGAAACAGTTTGTCAGTTTATTTCTTTGTTACTCCTGCTGATAAATGTTTAAGTTTAAGATTACATTTGTGAATTCCTGCATTCCTAATGACACTGTTCTCTTTTCCCTTCAGGCCCAGGAACAGTGTCAGATGAACTCACAGAGGCAGGCCTAATCCAGAAATATTTCTCATAGGGCCACACATATGACGTGATCCTTGATTTTCTTGGAACAAAGCATAAAATTTTCCTGAGTCTGAGCACCTTAAAGAGAAGGCTAAGGAATGCTGGCCTAACAAGGAGAATGGACTATACTCCCATTGGCACTGTGGTTGCAGCTACAACACATGAACTGACAGGCTCCGGTCAGTTTTTAGGCTACAGAGCTCTGTGGCAGACATTGCGACAGAAGTATTTCCTGACCGTCAAAAGGGACGATGTAATGCATGCAATTTGCAGACTGGATCCATTTGGAGTTCAACTTCGCCATAAGACTCAGGTTTGTCCGAAGAGGGTACTTTACAGCAGGCATGTCGATGGGTATGATAAGCTCAAACCATCTGGTATTGCCATCAGTGGCTGCATTGATGGCTTTTCTAGGAAAGTGATGTGGCTCAGAAGTGGCAGCTCTAATAACGACCCATTGATAATTGCTTACTATTACCTGAACTGTGTATCAGACATTCGGACTTCCAGCATGCCTTCGCACAGACTGTGGGACAGAAAATGCCACTATGGTAGCCATCCATTGTTCATTAAGAGCACAGCATACAGATGCCTTTGCAGCAGCCCACAGTCACATGTATGGCACATCAACTGCAAATCAACGAATTGAAAGTTGGTGGTCGTTTTTCAGAAAGCAAAGGTACTTTTAAGATATAAAAAAAATTTAATTAAATGTACAATTTAGTCACTTTTTTGTCACAAGACATTAACACTAGATTAAATAACACTAGATTAAAATGTAATTTAATCTTTTTTCTTGATTCAATAAAGTTTTCTTTGCATTGATATTTAAAAAACTTTTTTTTTAAACAAATGGGAGTACAGTTTAAATAATACCTTTTGAGTGAAATATTTATTTTTAGCAATCCTTACCATATAACATTTATTGAGCACTGAAGTAAAGCATTGTGTATTCTGTCATTCCATCATTAGGACTCAGTTCTGGATTGAGCTGTTCAGCGACCTGAGAGAGAGGCACCTTTTCAATGGCAGCCATGAGCATAAGTGCCTTCTACGGTATGTCTTCTTGAGCATCTTGCAGAAAGACCTTGATGAGTACAGAGAACTTTGGAATAACCACATCATCCGACCTGTTCATCAATCTTGTTGTCCTTCTGGTAAACCAGAAGCCATGTATCACCTGCCTCACAGGTTCGTATTTAATCCATGCAATATGTGAGCATGTTCTGTAAATATCAGACTTCATTTTCACTTTGGTTTAATCATTATCAAAGAAAATGTGATCGATTGCCTATAGCTGATATAAGTGTATAGTGGAATTTCCTTCACTTGACGATTTTCCTATTATTTTAAATCAGAAAACTAGATCATCATTTAAAAAAGAATTCAGATATGCTCAGAAAAAAAAAAAAAATGCACAGTGCACAGAACAAAAAGGTGGATTTCTCTGATTTGCAAAGTTTAACACAAAGTGTCTTTGTAGTAGAAGCAAATGTAATGACCATATTTGAAAAAAAGATCTTGTAAAAATTGAGGGTCAAACTTTGGTATATTTGTCACCAAATTCAAAACTATTTAAAAATCGAGGTGTTGGGTTATCATTTTTCACCGTAGCATTTGTAAGTTTTAGTTTTATTTGTAATGAGTTGACTCAGTGTTTTAATTTCTGACTGGCCTTAGGTTTGATGCAAGGGACTGTGGATTCCCAGTGTCACAAGAAGTTATTCAAGAGTTTGAGGACATTCTGCCACTGCATCGCAGTCTTTGTGGTGATGATAATCTCCAAGTTACCGTAAGTTACCAAGTTATCTATACCAAGTTGCCGACTTACAGAGACAGAATGGGCTTTATCCACCAGTCAACAGGATAACAGCTGTTGAGAATTACATAACACTCAAAATTATGTCAGGACTTTAAAATCAAGTTCAAAGAACAACTTTATTTGTTTACTGCATAAATCATCAATGTTTTACTGTCCATCAATGACTGAAAATGTTTATGAGAAAATCGAAAGTTGTGTGCAAAGAACACACCATGCATTTCCGGGGGGAAAATGTTTTTTATATATATATATATATATATATATATATATATATATATATATATATTTTTTTTTTTTTTTTTTTTTTTTCATTAAAGCTCCCCAATATATCAGTGCAGTAAAAATATTACCCTGAGTTTTCCTTTTTTAACTGAGGGGCTTGAAATGTTCAAATATAACAAGTGCAGTTTAAAACATAACTTATACAAACATGCCTATATCTCAAAACAGGAAAGAACAAAGTGGCACATTTGCAACATTTCAATAAAACTGTTAACTCGTAACTAAACTCATTACACCAGAGAAAGATGTTTAGCTTCAAGGAATACCAAACCCGCAGGGGAATTTTGAATGCCATAATCCATGGCTTCTTGAAACTCTTCATAACAGGATAACTTTGGAATTTTGATTGTATTTGCACATACATTTGCCATGGGAAAGCATGAGCTCTTTTGAAAAACTAGTGTTGGCTGTGGCTGTATTGATGCAGGAGGAACTTCTTTCAGTCCAGTCCCAAACATAAGCACATCTTCCAAGGAACGAGTAGCGTCTTTTTCTAGAGGGCGCAAAAGAAAAAAAATGTTACACTTTTTTTTTTTTTGGTACTTTGTCTATTTGCTGTAGTGATAATTCCATGCATTTATTATCATTTCAACCATATATAATACCTTCAAAGTAGATCAGATAATCTTGCCAGTAGCTCAGTACCCTGGCCTCCTCCTGGCGGTTGGTGCTACCAGGCTGACTGAACTGCACGTGGAAGATGTTCTCCACTGCATCAGCTGTCAGCTTGGTCTCAGTGTAGAACATGAATGAGAAGAAGAGTGAAGGATGCTGTTCCAAGGCATTGACAAAATCAAGAGTTGCTAATCCCTCTTTGAACCTACAAAAAGCTGCATGTCAAAAAGTGACTACTACAATGGGGTTTTATGAACAGCTACTGAAAGATATAGGCCTAGTTTCACAGACAGGGCTTAGTTTACGCAAGGATTAGGCCTTAGTTTAATCAGGACATTTAAGTAGTTTAAAGTAGCATAAACACCCTAGACAAAAACATTACTGGTGTGTGTCTTGAGATATAACAATGGTCCTGACATAATTTAAGATATGATAGTGCTTTCAGTTAAAACAGCCTAAAACAAAACCTTTTCTGTGAAACCGGGAGATACAGATTTTCCATTTTAACAACAAAAAATTAGGTGATTACTTCAGCCACAATATTTAGCCTTTATTAGTATAATAAAAATTGTGTTGAAAGTATTAAAGTACTCAAGTTAAAATACAAAATAACTATTTAACATTGTTTTAAAAGTTTTGTTACAGAATAAGAAAAATATTATACCTCTGGATGGAAACATGATTTCGGTAGATGAAATACCACTGAATGTAATCATCTACTACTTTTTTCTTATCCTCCAGAGTCCTCATGAATCTATAGCAGCCTGCTGTCTGAAGCATGCTTGAGTATTTTTCTGTGAGCTCCTGGAGTTCACTCAGTGATGCAGCATTATTTGTCTAGAGGAAAATAAAAACCAATAAATATTTATATTATTATTATCATTATTAATATTATTGTACCAGTTCATAATCCACGTGAATCCAAGGCTTATAGTGATAACTTGTTTTAAAAATAGTTTGTAATGACACAAATTTAAAGTAAGATGGGATTATTTAAAACATATAGTAATGTCAGATTCGAAAGAATGAAATTCTATATATTTAGGCATATGTTACATATTCATCATTTATGGCCTATCTTCCATTACCTGGGTACAGAGAATTGAGTTTTTTTTCTTTTTTTTTTTTCTTCGTGTAGCACATCATAAAGGTTCTGAAAGAATTTTTGATTAAACAAAAATGTATATATTTAATTGATTGGTTGGTAATGACCACCAAAATATCTGATTCTGTTGTTTAATAAATTGATACTTTAAGAGATTAAATTAAACTCAAACTGAAATTTTAACCATTTTGATACCTGATATTAATAATGATATCAGGCAAAAAAATTAACAATAATAACATTTATTTAAGACAACATGTGTATGGTTTGTACTACTATTAAGATATCAATAATGTGGGTAGTTTGTGTTAGTTAATAAAAGTAAATTTGTTTGTAATCCCAGTTTAACAAATTACCTCAATGATGGCCTTCTTGACCTCTTCGTCATGTATGTCCTCAATTGGGGCCTCAGTTGTCTTTACTTTACCAATTAGATAAAGGAAGAAGTTTGGTGAAAGACAACGATTCCCTGGACCGCCATGAACAATGGACACTGCGATTATTCGTCCAATGTTAAAATATTCATCATCTTCTGCAGCTAAAAATTACAATATTTAAACGTTAGGACACAGATTTACAACATTGTAAAAACGTCACTAAAGTATTACCTTTGCTATCAAAGGACAGGTATTTGGCATTGTCTTTGCCTTCAAATACCCTTCTTGTTTTGATGGTGTCCATCAAGAGAGTCAAGAATTCTCGAGTTGGCCCCCCGCTGTCTAAGGCCTCTTCAGAGGTGAATTTCACCATCAAGCTGCAGGTGGGATCAAATGAGGATCGCCTGAAACCTCTTAAGGTACCATCCCAGATATTTGCCCGGTTAATGTTAAATCTGCAACAGGATGTTTTTTTAAGATTATGTGCCAAATTTGACACTATGTCTGCAGTTGTAAGCCCATCATGTCCATTACTGGAAAAAAAATAAATAACAATAATCCACAAAAAGCAAGAATACTCACACTGCATGTTCTTATTTTTGTTAATCATTTAAACCAAGATTTATTCTCCCAGTTTCACAGACTAGGCTTAAACTACCTGTTGTGGCAGAAATTTTACTCGTACTGCTTAAGAGACAAACTCAAAGAAAATTGTTTTTATAAAGAATTTATTTCTTGCAAGAAAGGTCAAACAGTCATACAGCAACACAGGTTTCTGCAGAGTACGACAAACAAGGATGGGTTCCATCAGCTTTTATACCCCCCTCGTGACAACTCTCAACATCAGTACTTTTCCACACGCATGGAAAAGTGAAAAGACACTCTACCCTGACAAAAGGCCTACACCTAAAACAGGATTAGGGTCAATTAACACTACTACTACTGCACTAATCCTGGCTTAGTCTAAACCCTGTCTGTGAAACTGGGCCTTAAGAAAAAGCTTGGCAGACTTTTGTGAATTTGAACAAGTGCTTATAGTACCTGTCTTTCTCTGACAGTCTCTCTACTTCCTCAAGATCTGAAGAACTGCTGTCAATGGTGATGGGTACATAGATACAGGTATATGTACTGCGGAAGGGAGAATAACAATAACATTTAATCCAGAAAGTATTCTGAAACAGATTTTGTTGTTTTGGCTGCAGTCCAGAACTTTGATCTGATACTTTTATTCCAAATCCAGTGAAAAAATATTTAAAATGATGTCTTCTGACTGACCTGTAGAAGTCATATGACTTAGTTTCACCCACTGAGGTGGTTGTATGTTTGGGTCTTGTTGCACTCTTGGCCTGTAGCACCAACAACACCACACAGCACAATAAGATCTTAGCAAAATAATCTCAGAATTAACCAGAAAATTAACCAATTCTGGTGTATTATATTGCAGAATATGACATACTTGCTCATAAGATGACTGGGATGTTGATGCCGCAGATGTTGTGGCTGACCTAAAATAAATAAACAAATTAGTAGAAATGAACATGTGTTGTTAATAGCATAAAATGCATTTTGCAATTAAAAAGAAAAATAAATGCACTAAAACATACATTTACATAGCTGACACAGGGACAAACAAACCACAACAACATAAGTGTCAGCAGAAATTTCACTTACCTCTGTCTATGCTCTGGTGTACTGCTTTCTGGACTTGACCAAAGCTGGGGTGTATAAAAACCTAAACTCATTCATAGCCTTAACATTGTAAAATGTATGCTTTACTATTTCTAACGATTGACTAGTCCATGAGATTTTACTGCATTTTAGCTGTACTATAAGCACTGACATGGTGAATAACTAAATTGCTGAGATGTACCTACCACTGTGTCAAAAAGAGGTGACATATTGGGTTGCGCCCTAACAACAACTTCATAATCATCCTCCTCTTCTGAGTCATGTTCATGGCCTAACAAAAAATGCTGTGATCAATCTCAATTTGAAATTACATCTCCAGTATTTTTAAATATGTAGGCTGTAACTAGGTGGAATCCCACAAAGCACTTAAAATACTTCAAACAGAAACCATTTAGTTTTTAGATTAAATACACGTAATATACATAAAAATATACTATTTTAACACTTACTCTTTGACAACAAATCCTCAAGGGTACAGATGCATTATAGTAATCCTTTGAAATGCCTTTCCAATGGCCTCTTTGTATTGTCCAATGGTAAAAGGTATTTCAGTCCCAGGGATATTTTTTATCTGAGAGCCATCTGGATAAAGCAAAACATATTCTTCATCTTCCATGTCTTGGTTGAAATCTTTTAGTTTTTTCACAGCAGCTAATAAAGGTTGCTCAGATGACCACTGGGGGTCAACATGTAGAGGTAGGTTTTTTCCTCTCATAGGCTTGAAGCCATTCTTAGTCTTGCTCATGATCCCAATAGAAATCTAGACCATCAGACAGAAAAGACAAAATAAAACTGATAATACTGCTCTGTCTGACAAATTCATGAACTTACTAAAAGATTAACTTACCTTTACTGTTTTATTTGATTTCTGTTTACTTTTTGAGAATGATTTCCTTTCAGATTCTTTTAGTTCTCTGTATTTCATGAACTGGAGAACAGCTGGAGCTGACTTCGCTGGAATGGTACATGCATCAGTCACTGAAACAGAAACACAAACAAAATCAAAAACAGAGAAAAGGATGGACAAGATTGAAAAGATTATAAATTCCTATAATTTGATGGACAGAGCTCGGTAAGAGAATATTACCTCTGGGCATTGTTGGACATGACACATGGTCATTACCTGCAGTTCTAGGTGCGTTCTCTACTACAAAGCTTACATCTCTACTACATGAACTGCAAAATCTGGGCAAACTCTGCCATTGGATGCCACAGAAAGGACAATACATTTTGATCTGAAAAAGACTGACTGAAATTAGCACATTGAATTCTGTAGTCCTTTCTTTTTTTACTAAAAAGTTTGAATAAATTATAATACTTTAAATGTACCATCAATCTGCAATTTATTTTGACCTGGTTTAACACTATTTTCGTGAACCTTGAACGTTATGGCCCAGTTTCACAGACAGGGCTAGCCTAAGACAGGATTAAGCCTTCAATCACGGCACTTCAGTGGCTTTTATAAACGTTGGAAGTGACATATTTTAAGCATCTATGTTGTCAAGTTCGGGATGTTAAAATAATATAAATAATAATAATAAAAACTCACCTTTCAGACTATTGACAACAACACTGGCGAGTATATATTAAACAACGTAGGTCCCAGTAGGGTCCGTCACTTAATGGGGTCCCCTTGAAACATTTCCGTTGTGGTTTGTGCTATTTGCAGCGCATTTTCAAAATGCAGCACGTTTTCATATTCGCGGCGCGTTTTTTCATATTTGCTTGTGTTGTGAGGATTTGCAGCACATGTGTTGTCAAACTGATGATCACGTTTTTTTTTTATTTGCATGTGCTTTTTTTAATTTGCATGTGTTTTCTTATTCGCAGCGCGTTGAGCTCTCTCGGCCACCTTACATACGACAATTGGAGTGCATTCATTTTGCTCCTTCACTGATGATCTGCAACAGGATGTTTTTTTAAGATTATGTGCCAAATTTGACACTATGTCTGCAGTTGTAAGCCCATCATGTCCATTACTGGAAAAAAAATAAATAACAATAATCCACAAACAGCAAGAATACTCACACTGCATGTTCTTATTTTTGTTAATCATTTAAACCAAGATTTATTCTCCCAGTTTCACAAACTAGGCTTAAACTACCTGTTGTGGCAGAAATTTTACTCGTACTGCTTAAGAGACAAACTCAAAGAAAATTGTTTTTATAAAGAATTTATTTCTTGCAAGAAAGGTCAAACAGTCATACAGCAACACAGGTTTCTGCAGAGTACGACAAACAAGGATGGGTTCCATCAGCTTTGCATTATTTGCAGCGCATTTTCAAAATGCAGCACGTTTTCATATTCGCGGCGCGTTTTTTCATATTTGCTTGTGTTGTGAGGATTTGCAGCACATGTGTTGTCAAACTGATGATCACGTTTTTTTTTTATTTGCATGTGCTTTTTTTAATTTGCATGTGTTTTCTTATTCGCAGCGCGTTGAGCTCTCTCGGCCACCTTACATACGACAATTGGAGTGCATTCATTTTGCTCCTTCACTGATGATCTGCTGGCCTGACACGGTCCACACTGTGCCACATGTGATAAATACAGTATAATGTTTGAAATTATTGGCTTTTTATCATATTGTAAAAGTAGTAATTCTGTGCATGTCATTCCCCAGGTGTCAATGTCCTATGACATGGCAGGCCAGTAAAATCATTTTGTGGTATTTTTTTTTTTTGTCCAGTTTGAGCTCCGAGGCTGCTTGAATCGAACTTCTTGAAAATTTTGTTTGCCTGTTCTGCCCCCCATACAACTTTCAGTTTAATCTGTTATTTTGTGCCTTTGTGGTGAAGGTAATACAATTCACCATCTATGAATAGAAAAAATAGACAAAGTGACCCGTAAGTAAAAAATACACAAAGTGTATTATATATATGCTTCTTGTTTCTTTCTGGAGCATCAGTAAATGTTTTTTAATAGTTGTGTTTGTGTCCCTCAATTGTCTTCAGTGTAAACATAAGGATTTTAAAATCATATAGTCACTGCTAGAATAGGTTCTAACACCCAAAAGATGCTGGAAAATCGAAGAATCTGTGTTACGGTTCAAGGTATTAAACACTCAGGACAAAGTAGCATTCGGGAATGCAGATTTTAATAATAGTGGAACGGGATACAGGAAAACCAAAAACACGCATACACACCATCCGAGATCCGACAAGGGAATGAGGGAGAACACCGGGAATATATACAGGAGCACATGAGGAGAAATTAACCAAACACAGGTGAATGACATGACTAATTACAAAACACAGCTGAAGAACTAATAATGAACTGATTAAGACGGTGAAGGGAACACAGAACCAATGAGGACAAAGAAAATCACAAAACCCAGAGTCCTGACAGATATGCATGTAACAATCTACAGGACATGGAACATACACAACTTTTTGAAAATCAGGAATCTGAGGATGTAAAAAAAAATCAAAATATTGAGAATATGGCCTTTAAACCCCTTTAAGACCTGAAGGCATTTATAGAGTTGTTCTGAGTGACATAAACAAAAGTAAAGACTCACAACTCCAAATCTATAGCAAGGAGAGTCAAAAGGTAGATATCTTCTGATAAAACACTTTTTAAATTAAAAAAAAAAAAAAACATTACAATTGGACAATCTCATGCTGAGAAACGGCTGGTAAAACAGCTGACAGTTCCGGAAACATTGGATAACATCCCGGAAAGACAAGTGACATGTTTTTAGCCACATTTTGTTAGTAATACCTTGTGATTGACACAATGGCTTATGTTGTTTTGGGGCCAATTTTAATCATGATAATCTGCTTTAAATGATGATGTGATGATATGATCTGTGTCATTTTCATGAAGTTTTGAGCAAAAATCTACATATTTGTTTTCAGTTATCGCCTGTGTGCTGTTTTTGTTGTAAACTCAATATTTGTGCAGACTCATTAGAGGGTGAAAATATTGCAACAGGAGCATGCTGGAGGCATCGTCTGAATGTGTAAATTCTCTGATTTTGTATGAAAAAAGAATTATTGTCCTACCTACTTGGTTTCAGTTTCTATTAGCTCTTAAAGAGAGACAGACACAAATGGGAGTCCTTAGCAACAAATTTTACTTGCAAAAATTAATTTTTGATATATTTCAATGTATTGTTGACTACTGCTACAAATATACTGTGCGACCTATGGGAAGGGCATCCGTACTTGACCTCTGCAGAAGCATCCAATTGCACCCACCCAGGTTAGCTGAAGTAATTACTGCAAGCTGCTCATGCTCACACCCTCTAACAGGCTGCCCGCCAGGCTCTCTTCGCTATTTTCCCCTGTTTTAAGGCTGCCCACCTGTCACATTATTGGTTTATTTTTATGGCTCTCTCTAAACCCACAACGGCTGCCCTCTGGGACTGCCAGTCCCGTGCCAGCACGGCAGAGTGTGGCGCCCTAATCGCCGCTAGGGCTTTCTATCCTTACAGTGTGTGTATCGGCCATACACACAGCGAGGAGGCTATGGATTTCTCCGGGCACTGTAGTATGGCCTGGCGCTCTGATTTATGCCTTATAATGGGGGAAAAGGTGACGCATGTGCGCACATGGGGGACTCCTGCGGTGCGGCCTCTTTTGCGGTATCGAACCCCCGTTTATTATGAGCCACCCGGCTGCCAGGGACGTGGACGATGCTGGCCTTCTCGACGACTCGGAAGACAAGGATGCCATCCAGTCATCTATGACGCCTCAGACGAACACTCCCGCTGCCTTCAGTCTTCTTTAAGGTTTGTGAACGAGCGGTCGCTCGCTTCATTATCGAAAGGCCGGCCACTTAAAGTTCCTCTCACCAAGAGCGGGATGTCTTTGATGGGAAAACTCCTGGGATCCCCCCCCGGCCCTAGAAATAGTTTTTCCCTATCTTCCCTGCATTTGCTAAACACATTAAATATGGCTGGGAGTCCCATTCGACCTCAAACACAGTCTCGCGGGTCTGGACATTGAGGATATGGTCTCTCTTGGTATGGGTGACCTCCTGCCATCGAGCCCTCTATCGCCAGACACATTAACCCCTGTACTGGCCTTGTTATAAATCTCTAGCATCTAACTATCCAGTTAAACAGTGACTCAAAAAAACTTCGCTGGAGACATCAAGCCGTTAAGTTTATGATTCAACTGTGAAACTGTAAAAATGCACAAAGGAAAATATTACTAAGTATGAAATTAAAAGATTACAGATTGATGACAAAGTAAGGTTAAATAAACCAAGAAATTGTACATCAAAATATCAAAATAACCTTCTCAAACATATCACACGATAAATGAACACTGTGTACTTACAGACATTGCATTTAACAGATGCAAAGAAAGAAGATGTTTGTGGATGTCACAGCTACCACAATTTTCCTGAGCTCCTGCAGTACAACTGGTACTTCCTGCTTTCTAAACTAAGAGGCTAATTGAGACTGATTTTCAAAATTAAAGTCCTCAGTGTAGACATACATAAAATAAGTCCCATCAAAACCTAAATAAACAGTACTGCACAACCCCTTTCAAGGTGGGCAGCTCACCCCTGCCAAGCCTTTTCTCCTTGGTGAAATGGATCGCTTTCCAAGCCCATCCACCAGGCTTCTTCAAAAGCCCGTAAACGTCTCCTCCCTGCTTTCCTCTCACCAGACTGAGCTCCTGGTCGACATGGGAGAACAGCTGGAGATAGTTACACATGCTCTCTAGAAGGAGATCATCTCTCTTAATGGCCTTATTATCAAGCTGTTCAAGCGAGCGGGCGTTCTTTGGCTCTCTCTGTTAAGAGAATGTGAACTGTGGCTTAATCTATCTGGTTTCCCCGATAGTGAAGAGGGGCGCATCTCTGGAGTGCAGGTTGAGCCTGGCCAGGCTTCCTTGGTCCTGCCGTCGCTTTATGCAACAGTGCTGCGATGCCAAGTATAGGGAGGAAGAGGTTTTCAAACATTGCCTTCTTAGAAAGCCTGCACCATGCCAGATGCCCTCTATGCAGCCACTTACAACCCCCCTGTTACCGGACACCATATCCATATGCCTCAATACATAGTCTATTTAATTGTGCGACAAGCCACTGGCTTAGCTTTGTATTCTCGTTCAAAGCATGGAAGTTCTGTCGGTGAGGTTAGCACCCCCTCGCCAGTGGGTGCCCGCCTCAAATGCGCACGATCCGGTTGAATTAGCAGCCCTAAGCTTTTCTCTGATGAGTTTTGGAACGCTCAGTAGTCACGTGACAGTCTGACAGTCTGTATTGACTCTTCATTGAGTGATTCAAACTGTTGTGAAGGGGTATTCAACCGGATCGTTCATTGTGATACAATGGCGCCATGTAGTGGACAACTTAGGGATGGCATGAGAGGTTGCTGAGAGATGTTCTCTCTTATTAACGAATTAATTTATTCGTCAATTACTTTGATTTCTTTTATGGGGAACACAAAATCCTTTATTAAATTAGTAAGAGCTGTGTGTTGAACGCGGTGTGGTAACACTGCTTGTGCACTTTCTGACCAATTTCCCTTTTAAAACAGGGAGAAACACACTGGGCAACACAGGGAACAGTGAAGCCTGTGCGCATTTGAGGCGGGCATCCACTGGCGAGGGGGTGCTAACCTCACCGACAGAACTTCCATGCTTTGAACAAGAATACAAAGCTAAGCCAGTGGCTTGTTGCACAATTAAATAGACTATGTATTGAGGCATATTGATATGGTGTCCGGTAACAGGCTTTCTAAGAAGGCATTGTTTGAAAACCTCTTCCTCCCTATACTTGGTGAGTAGTACCTCTGCATCTTTACAAGCAGGGTTTTTACTCTCATTAATTTCTCATTTCTATGAAGGACGGTCTTCGTCCTATTGAGGATCTCGGCGTTGAACTAACATTTGAGGATACACAATTTCAGAATGCTAACCCACTGTGTTCTGTCTCGTTCAGTAAACACAACAATTGATTCACATTTATCATTCTGAAAGATGCTTCCTTCCACATAAGCATTTATCCACCACACAGAAAGTTCCTTTGTTTCGCCTATCCAGGCACATTATGAATTTACAGTTCCTTCTCTCTGGGCTCTCGGCACTCTGTGTGCGGAGGCGGACTTAGCTCCCCTGAGCATGTCAGGTCTGCGGACTTTGACATACATAAACGACTGGCTTATAATAGCCAGGTCGTTGGAGAAAGTGTTGCAGGACACCTGCCGTGTGCTCACACACATCACATATCTCGGGTTCAGGATAAATGTGAACAACAGCAATTCATGCCTAGTCAGAGTGTTTTTTTCCTGCGGACTTTGACATACATAAACGACTGGCTTATAATAGCCAGGTCGTTGGAGAAAGTGTTGCAGGACACCTGCCGTGTGCTCACACACATCACATATCTCAGGTTCAGGGTAAATGTGAACAACAGCAATTTACACCTAGTCAGAGTGTTTTTTTCCTTGGTTTGGAGCTGAACTCAATCTCTGTGCGAGCGTGTCTCTCGCAAGAGCGCATTTTCTCTCTAATGAACTGTGTCATCATGTCCTTCCCATAGGACATAACATAAAACTCCACTCGATGTTTCCGAGAACCGGGGTTACGACAGTAACCTGTTGTTTTGTGAATCAGGGTCACATATGTGCCACCAGAAAACAATGCCTCTTCTGTGTGTGCAACAACGACAAGGCATATGTTCTAAACTTTATCTAAGTATGTGTAACAAGCGGTCCAAAGAACGGTGCGAGTCCGGTCGTGTGATTGCTGAGAAGCATCACCTGCGCACTGCACCACTCTCGTATCTCTCACAGAGGAGCTCCTGTAAGCATAAAATGAGGAGCGACAACAGTGAAGGCCTGGATTTTATGTTATGTTTTATTATGTTTATGTGGGCAGTAGTTGGACCATCACCATTTACTTTTTTTATTTGTTTATTTTATGATTATTAAAGTTTCATTGAATGTTCAATGGTTCCTGCCTCCTCCTTCCCATATACGAACTGTGTTACATTGGTGCTGAAACCCGGGAGGAAGGAAAGACATGCTGTCGAAGAGCCCAGAGGCTGCTTCTCTCCACTCTCTCATCTGTCGCTCCTTGTGTTTCCATCTCCTTTTCTCTCGTCTTATCTGTCCTTACCCCCTTGCCTGCAATGGGCGATGGGGGTATGTGATAAGCAGGGCGGGGTGAGAGAGAACGGCATGAAGCTGGTGGCGTGATAGCTGAGGAGGATCACATGCGGACTGCACTGGTATTGTATCACTCACGGAGGAGCTCCGGATGTATAAAAGGAGGAGTGACAACAATGATGGACGAGAGAGGACCAGGCCTGGATTTTATGTTATGTTTTCTTATGTTTATGTGGGCGGCAATAATCCGCGAGGGACTTCCGTCATTTACTTTAGTTTTGTTATTTGTTTATTTTATGATCATTAAAGTTACATGGAATGTTCGCTGGTTCCTGCCCCCTTCTTCCCGTATATATATATGAATATATATATATATATATATATATATATATATATATATATATATATATATGAACTGTGTTGCATTATGTACTTAAAATATCAAAAGCATGTATTCTGCCAGTGTTTTACTTTTACTTCTGAATCAGAGATCCGATGAAAATCTGATTCTTGTATTATCTTTTATTACTTTATTACTTTATGTACTTTTGGGTACATTGACCCCTTGATAGAGTGGAGTTATCATCAACCATCTGCCTCTAATAGCTTTCGGTAATACACCAAACCTGTATCCAAGGACCTGGTGTCCCACGTGAGTCTGAGTGGATGCGTAAATTCACTGTCTCACTTCTCAATTCTCTCAACTCCTCCAACCAGACAGCACTAGCCAAAGATAAATAATGTCTTAACCAAAAATAAAAACAAGGATAATTAAAACAGTTATAAAAAAGGATTAAAATAATAAAAAGATGATGCATGCAAGTGGAAGCCAGTGCAAGGACCTGAGGACTGCTGTGATATGTTCATAATTCCTGGTTCTGCTCAGAATCCTGGCAGCTGTTATGAATTCAGTCCAGCATGTTATAACCACTCACCACTAGAGGTCACCTGCTTGCACCATTCTTCTCCCTCACCACACTACACTTCCCAGAATCCCTCACACGGTCACTGATTATCCGCCAGCTGATCCTGGTCATCACATTCATTAGCTTCTTCCCTGCACTATAAATAGATCACTCACCCACTTGCACTCTGTGAAGTATTGTTTGATTCACCGTCACAATTTCTGAGCGTTCTCTTCTGTCTGGTTATTTCCTGTTGCCGATCCTGCCTGTTCTCTGTTTATATGGCAATTCTCTGCCTGCCCCTGATCACCTGCCTAGATACTACCTCGAGAATGTCTGCCCTCCAATATTGTTGTTCGCTGTTGTTGACTTCTGCATGTCTGACCACGTGTTCCAATAAAGCTGCGTTTGGATTTTACTCGCTGCCTCCTCATCATTACAGCAGCTGTGTTCTGTATGAGCTGCAGCTGTCTTATGGTCTTTTTGAGAAGGCCAGATTTTCAATGTCTAACTTTTGATTACTCCAACAAAAATGAAGGATTTTTGTCACACTCCTTCAATCAAATGCTTGATTTTGGCCCAAGCGCCATATCCACATCATCCAAACAAACCAAGCTCTGTCGTCCAAACATACAAGTACACAAAAGTGTTTAGCGTGAAAACACCTGTAAAACGTTGTAACAAAAAGGGCTGAAATTATTTGTTTTGTTAAGTTGTGTAACAGTCAGACAAGGCAGGTAAGGTGAATAACAGATGTTTATTGCAGATTCAACAGATACAGGTGACTAGGTCCGGTATGGTGAGTGAAACAGTTCAAAGTTAACTGGTGACTTAGCTTGAAGCATGAACAGTGTCTCTGGTTGTTTGCAGGGCGTGAGCTGCCTGGAATGCGGATCCAGAGAATGTCCGGAGAACGAGGATAGCAGGTCAACAGGAACAGGTAACGTGAGCAGATATCCAGGATCAGGTAAGAGAGTCTGTAGTCTGTAGGCTGTCTACTTTATCTTCACTATATATCTGATATTGTCTTATATTGCCTATCACATTAATTTGACATCGCTAGTTTTTAATCTTTTCATCTAAATCACCATCACAACGCGTTAGCACTACGCTAGTTTGTGTTATCCGTGCCCACCGTCATTTGTCGCGCTCTCGTTTTCTTCAAATTCATCAAACATCTGGTAAGTCGGATCGGTCTACAAACACGGTAAGCTATGTCATCTTCTCCTTTCATTGTTACTTGCACTGCCTGTCACATGCATAGTTTAGCTTTTTCTGTCAGCGATGAAGGATTCACATGTCATAAATGTAGGGAAATAGTCAGGCTGACAGAGAAAATCTTAGAATTAGAGACACGCATCCAAACTTTAATTGAGGATAGTAAGAATGCAGGGGCTTCAGATACTGTTTTGGATGCGACTAGCCTAGTGAACTCCGTACATTGTTCGGTTCCGGCTGTAGAGCCCGTGCAGCAGGGCAACTGGGTGACCGTGAGGCGGCCTAGTCGTGTTAAAAAACACCACTCTTCCGTTCCGATTAGAACATCAAACAGGTTCTCCCCACTCAGTGACGCACCCACTGAGAATCCTGTTGAAAGTGCCCTAGTTATTGGCGATTCTATTACACGGAACGTGAAAATAGAGACACCAGCCACCATAGTCACATGTTTGCCGGGAGCCAGAGCGCCTGACATCAAAGCAAATTTAAAAGTGCTGGCTAATGCTAATCGTAAATACTCTAAGATTGTTATTCACGTCGGCGCTAATGATGTCCGACTTCGTCAGTCGAAGATCACCAAAATTAACATTAAAGAGGTGTGTGAAATCGCACGTATGATGTCAGACACTGTAATTTTTTCTGGACCCCTTCCTGCTCGTAGGAGTGATGAGATAATTAGCAGATTATCATCACTCAATGGCTGGCTGTCTAAGTGGTGTTCACAGAATAATATAGGTTTCATAGACAATTGGAAAAGTTTTTGGGGCAGACCTGACCTGTTGAAAAGAGATGGTATTCATCCCTCCTGGGGTGGTGCCGCTCTTCTCTCTAGTAATATGGCACATAGTCTTAGAGCTCAACCTTGACTAACTGGGGCCCAGGTCAGGAAGCAGACAGACTGGCTAAACCGACCGTCTGCTAGCTGTCTCACGTCACAGAATTCAGATAAATCCCAACACATAGAGACTCTTTCACCTAGATATCATCAGATAGAGACTGTGTCTGTACCCCGAACTAATAAATACAGAAAACTTCCAAACCCATTTACGGGTGATAATTTAATTGATGTAATCTATAGTAATATCTTCAGTATTACTCAAAAGTCTTTCAAATATATCTCTTTTGAAGTGATGGTGCTCTATGTAACGTTATATAATGTAAGTGACAAATCTCATTTGAAATTTGTGTTAGCTACTGTATACAGGCCACCAGGGCACCATACAGATTTTATCAAAGAATTTGCTGATTTTCTATCGGAGTTAGTACTGGCTGTGGATAAAGTCCTTATTGTTGGTGATTTTAATATACATGTAGATAATGAAAAAGACGCTTTGGGATTGGCACTAACAGATATTCTAAGCTCTATTGGAGTTAGACAACACGTGTCAGGACCAACTCATTGTCGTAATCATACTCTAGATCTAATATTGTCACATGGAATCAATATTGATGCCGTTGAAATTCTGCAGCAGAGCGATGACGTCTCAGATCATTATCTAGTCTCATGCGTGCTACATTTATCCAAGGCTGGAAAACCGCCTGTCTGCCATAAATATGTTAGAACCATCACTTCTACCACTAAAAATTGCTTTATAAATAATCTTCCTGATCAGTTTCATCAACTTAGCAAACCAGACAGCTTAGAAGAACTCAATGTTGCAACAGAAACTATTGACGCTCTCTTTTCGAACACTCTAGACTCTGTCGCTCCTTTGCGCTTAAAAAAAGATTAAGGATATTAGTCCAACGCCATGGTATAACGAGCACACTCGGGCCCTTAAGAGAGCAGCCAGAAAACTGGAGCGCAGCTGGAAGAATTCAAAACTAGAAGTTTTTCGGATTTCATGGAGAGAGAAAATGATGGAGTACAGAAAGGCTGTAAAAACCGCTAGATCTGCTTATTTTTCAAATCTTTTAGAAGAAAATAAACACAACCCTAAGTATTTATTTAATACAGTGGCTAAATTAACAAGAAATACAGCCTCAACTTCTGATGTTTCCAAACAGCACAGCAGTAATGACTTTATGAACTTCTTTACTTGCAAGATTGACAACATTAGAGAGAAAATTATAGCCATGCAACTGTCTACTACAGTATCACATCAGACAGTGGGTTGTTGTATCCCTGAGGAAAAATTCCATTCATTCGCTGCCATAGGAAAGGAAGAATTGTCTAAACTTGTTAAATCATCAAAATCTACAACATGTATGTTAGACCCTATACCGACTAAGCTATTGAAAGAGATGCTTCCAGAGGTCATAGATCCTCTTCTTAAGATCATTAATTCATCTTTATCACTAGGTTACGTACCAAAAAAAATTTTAAGCAGGCTATTATCAAACCTCTTATTAAAAAACCACAACTTGATCCTGGTGAATTAGTCAATTACAGACCGATTTCCAATCTACCTTTTCTGTCAAAAATACTAGAAAAGGCAGTATCATCTCAGCTTAGTTCCTACTTGGAAAGAAATGGTATCTGTGAGGTTTTCCAGTCAGGATTTAGACCGTACCATAGTACTGAGACTGCTCTCATTAGAGTTACAAATGATTTGCTCTTATCATTAGATCATGGTTGTATCTCTCTATTAGTGTTACTAGACCTCAGTGCTGCTTTTGACACAATCGACCACAATATTCTTTTGAATAGACTAGAAAATTATGCTGGAATTAGTGGAATTGCATTGGCATGGTTCAAATCATACTTATCTGACCGTTATCAGTTTGTAGTAGTAAACGAAGAGATGTCATTTCGATCACAAGTTAAATATGGAGTACCACAAGGCTCAGTTCTAGGACCGTTGCTTTTCACTCTGTACATGCTACCCTTGGGAGATGTCATTAGGAAGCATGGCATTAGCTTTCACTGTTACGCTGACGATACTCAGCTCTATATTTCCTCGCGCCCTGACGAAACCTACCAATTCTCAAAATTAACAGAATGCGTAGCTGATATAAAAAATTGGATGACTTGTAATTTCCTACTACTAAATTCAGAAAAAACAGAGATTCTAATTATTGGACCAAAAACTTCACATAAAAACCTAGAATACTGTCTAACACTTGATGGCTGCTCTGTTAAGTCGTCTTCGTCAGTTAGGAACCTGGGTGTGCTCTTTGATACCAATCTTTCATTTGAAAGCCACATTTCTAGCATATGTAAAACCGCATTCTTCCATCTTAAAAATATATCTAAATTGCGACATATGCTCTCAATGACAAATGCGGAACAGCTAGTTCATGCGTTTATGACCTCGAGACTAGATTACTGTAACGCTCTATTGGGTGGTTGCCCTGCTCGCGTGATAAACAAATTACAGCTGGTCCAAAACGCAGCTGCTAGAGTCCTTACTAGAACCAGGAAATATGAACATATTAGCCCTGTTCTGTCAAAACTGCACTGGCTCCCTATTAAACATCGTATAGATTTTAAAATCTTGCTAATTACTTACAAAGCACTAAATGGCTTAGCTCCCCAGTACCTGAGTGAGCTCTTAATGCATTATAGTCCTTCGCGTCTATTACGATCTCAGAATTCTGGCCAGTTGTTAATACCTAGAATATCAAAATCAACCGCAGGCGGTAGATCCTTTTCCTATTTGGCACCTAAACTCTGGAACAATCTTCCTAGCATTGTTCGGGAAGCAGACACACTCTGTCAGTTTAAATCTAGACTAAAAACGCATCTATTTAACTTGGCATACACATGACGCACTATAAACTTTTGTCTTCATATCCGTTAAAGGATTGTTAGGCTGCATAGATCAGGTCAGCCGGAACCGGGATCACTTCCTATAACACCAGATGTACTCAGTACATCAGAAGAAGAATGGCGTCTACGCTAATTTTTTGTCTCTCTGCTTATCCCGAGGTTTACCAATTAACGTGATTGGCTGGATCTGGGCCGTGTCCGGGTCGGACGGGGAACCTGTGCCTGTGTGCGGCAGCAATGTGGCCCTGTGGTGTCGGTGGAGACTGTGTTAACTAGCCCATCCTTTGTTAAGACCTTACCGACTCATCAGCCAGTGGCACATATCCCAACAAACCGTCCCATACCGTGTGATCAAAAAGATCTTAAACTAGATTAAATACTTTGACTGTTGCGATTCCAAAACGGTTTAATGACCTGTAACTCTGCCTGAGTATCGGACAAGTGTTCACTGTTGGCCAGAGGAGAACTGGCCCCCCGACTAAGCCTGGTTTCTCCCGAGGTTTTTTTCTCCATTTGTTGGAGTTTTGGTTCCTTGCCGCTGTTGCCTTTGGCTTGCTTAAGTTGGGGGACACTTGCTTGATATTCAGCAGTGTTTTTGATATGCCTGTATTGGCGCCATTGTATACAAACTGAGCTGAGCCGGACGATTACGTCACTGTTTTCTGCAGTGCTGATATACATAAATTAACTAGACTAATAACTATTGATATTTGCAACGGAATGAATCAATAATATATAGAATAAGCTGCACAATGACACCATTTTCTTATTAATGTAAAGCTGCTTTGCCACAATTTGCATTGTAAAAAGCGCTATATAAATAAAGATGACTTGACTTGACTTGTAGTCCGTAGCATACGAGATCAGACAACGGGGTGAGTGAGATGGTGAGTCTTATAGGCAGTGTGGTGATCGTTAACAGGTGCTGGTGGTCAGAACTCGGGAGAAGATGAGCGAGTGGGCGGTGCTGTGCGAGTGGGTGAAGTTGACGGTGTGACAAGTTGTTGCAAAAATGTACCAATATTTCTGGTTTACCTTTCTCAAAGCAATCGATTAAATTTCTGATTACATTACCTGGACAAACGCTGCATTGCATCACAGACACATCGTGGTCCTGGGGCACAAATCTTTTGAATTAAAAGTTATTTTTGACAACTACTTTCATTTAACTTTGTTTATTTTTAAAAATAGCTATGGCTATAGTAATTATCATTCATGACTGCATTTACTGCAGTTGTGTCACTGAAACATAAGAATTTGATAAATTGTTTACAAAATAAGTAGTAAAGGAGATTAAAAGCAAACATATATGTTTTCCATTAACCTAATCTCTCTTGAGGCTGGCAGGTGGTGTGATTACCTTGAAGAAGGTCCTGGTTTGGGTGTTTTGAAACTTTTATTCATTTGAGACACATTGTCTCATTATGATTTACTGATATGAAGTATTAACCACACCCTCTTACATTTTTCATTACAGAGATGTGCAACATACAACAGTCGTGGCTAGGGGTATATAAGGCTTAATTCCCACCTCACATTTGGAGTGATTGTTTGGCAAGTAGGAGAAATGCATGTTAATATATTATTGACAGTGACAATGCTGTGTATTACCAGACTTTGTCCTGCTGTGTGTGGGGTTAATATAGGCACCTGCATCCTCCAAGGTGACCCTCAGCCCCCTGCTCTCTTCAAGGATGGAGACTTTATTATTGGAGGGGTTTTCACCATTCATTATTATCTAAGGACAGAGAAGCACACCTATACTAGATGGCCACAACCACTAGAGTGCAGTGGCAGGTTAGAGTTTGATATAAAATTTAATTGAGTTTTTTTTTTTTTTTTACATAGCAGTCTTGAGTGGGATGTTATTGTGCTATATTCATATGAATATAAATGTATATTCATATTATATTCTGATAGTCATTCAATGAGAATCATATAATGAAAATGTTCACATGCTTATTTTTATTTATGTTTTTTATACCTAACTATTTTTTTTATGTGTGGTTCAACAGCATGGACTTCAGAGAGCTGCGCTTTGCTCGTGCCTTGCAGTTTGCCATCCAAGAGATTAACAACAGCTCTGATCTCTTACCGGGCATCACATTAGGTTACCATATATATGACTCTTGTGGCTCTGTGCCAATGGCAATTAAAGTAGCGTTGCAGCTTGCCAACGGATTAGATCTCATATTTAACGACACTGATTCCTGTACAAAATCTGCTGCAGTTCTTGCACTAGTTGGAGAATCTGGTTCCACACCGTCTATAAGCATGTCAAGACTTTTCGGGCCTTTTGGAATTCCACAGGTGTTTGCTCAGTAAAACTATATTTTAGTCTTCTAAATGATCATTGTTGTAATATATATATATATATATATATATATATGTATAACAAATCATTGTAAAAAAAAAACCAAACAAAACATTATACGTTTTGCCATAACAGATGGAAAAACTTTGAAAATAAGAGACATCTGTCAACATTTGTCACAACAAATAGAATGAATGCTATTGTAATCAGATCAAAAAGTTTTATTCAAAGTCCTTATATGTTTGGAAACATTTTATTTTAAATGTTGTCCCCCCCCTCTTTGTGCACTATAGGTGAGTCATTACGCAACGTGCGCGTGTCTCAGTGACAAGAGGCAGTATCCTACTTTCTTCAGGACCGTTCCCAGCGATCATCATCAAGCGGCCGCACTGGCACGGATGGTCAAGCACTTCGGATGGACGTGGATTGGGGCTGTGCGCAGTGATTCAGACTACGGAAACAATGGCATGGCATCATTTCTGAAAGCTGCGGAGGAGGAGGGAATCTGTGTGGAGTATTCTGAGGCCTATTACAGGACCCAGCCGCGCAGTAAACTGAAAAGAGTCGCTGATGTCATTCGCAAGTCCACGGCTCGTGTAATAGTTGCCTTCTTGGCCTCAGGTGACATGAGACTTCTTTTAGAAGAGCTGAGCCAGCAGCCTCTTCCCCCGATGCAGTGGATTGGCAGCGAGTCTTGGGTTACAGACCCAGAAATGCTGCGGTTTAATTTGTGCATCGGCGCTGTGGGCTTTGCAATTCCGCGGTCTGTTATCCCCGGTCTTCGTAACTTTCTACTTGACCTGACTCCAGAGCAGGTGCTGAAATCTCCCCTGCTGACAGAATTCTGGGAAAGCTCATTTAGCTGTAGTCTAAAACAGCAGACGGGTTCTTCTACTACTATGCATGAATGCAATGGCACAGAGGACCTGCGCGCATTGCAGAACCCGTACACAGACACGTCCCAGTTGCGCGTCACTAACATGGTGTACAAAGCCACATATACTATAGCTCATGCCCTCCATGGTATAATCTGTAACGAAAGATATTGTGACAAAAGCATCAAAGTTGAGCCCCGAAAGGTACGTTTTCTTATCGTTGAATAATCCTTTTTTTTTTTCTTTTTTTTTTACAATAAGTTTACAAAGCTAATTTAAAATTCTCAGTATAATACAGTTATTCCTTTACTTTTTGTGTAGATCTACTATATAATATTTATACAAAAACCCCTCTATTTCTGATTATCAGCAAATAATTTTAATCACTTTGAATTTTTCACTTTGAATTTTTCATGTGCATCACGCAGGTTTTGGAACAGCTTAAACAAGTGAACTTTACAAAAAATAATTATTCTGTTTTATTTGATACTAATGGAGACCCTGTGGCCACCTATGAACTTGTGAATTGGCAGCTTCAAGAGGACCGTGCAGTTGATTTTGTGACAGTGGGTCATTATGATGCATCCCAGCATAAAGGCCAAGAATTCAGTCTGAACAGAGCTATCATTTGGCATGATGGCAGTGAAAAGGTATAACGTGTTCTATTGTATGTGATTTTGGCTACTTTTAGTGTTGTGAAATAGCACTGCAACTCTTTTTGGCGGCCCTTTTGTATTTTTATGTTGACATATATTTCTCTAACAATATAAAAGTGCAGTCTTATCAATTTATGTCCTATACTTCCATTGAATCATTTAATTAAAATAAATCACTTCATATGAGCTGAATGTTCAACACCACTTGCCCCTCAGACATCAAATACAGGTGTCGCATCTTACAGATAAATATGACACTACCAAACATAAATAGATAGCCTTGGATAATGAATGAATGAATTTTATTTAATTATTTAAGTGTATTATTAATAAAAAATAAAATAAAATAAAGAACTCTGATGCTGTGTATACCTGTCACCTGCAGGTGCCTGTGTCTGTGTGCAGTGAGAGTTGCCCTCCAGGCACTAGGAAAGCTGTGCAAAAAGGAAGACCTGTCTGCTGTTATGACTGCATTAATTGTGCAAAAGGAGAAATCAGTAATGAGACAGGTAATTTGTTTGGACATTCTGCTGGATAAATCGATACTGTAAGACAGTTAATCATAAAGAAAAGAAAAGAAATCGTTTAAATCTAGTTTAAACTATGTGCAAAGTTCTTACAAATCTAGTTTAAGATGGTGTAAGATTTTTTTTTTTCTGCTGACCATAAATGACACAATATGTCATCTAATGAATGGCTACCCTAATATTAATTTAGTCACTTTTGTATATATGAGCCATTCTACAGAATTGGTTCAAAGTCAGAGTTGGAGATGCCTTGAAAAAAAGTTGTATGTATGCAAATTGTATAATATCCAAGGTACACATTTCTTGTAAGAGTGTAGTTAATATTGTATTTTCAGAAAGTTTTGGAATATTTTTCCTCTCACCAAATTTGTCACTACCGAAACACAATAATAAATAATTTAATAAGAAGGCTTACATTGACCTATTAAGATTTTATTTACAAATAAACTGTAAATGAATTTTCTTCTTTTTAAAAAACAATTTAAAAAAATTCACATGTAAATTAATAACAATTTCAGTTGTAACAATGTTTCCAGTGTAATTTGAGATTTATTGTATTTTGAATCCAATCTTTCTTTATGAAAGGCAAAGTTTATCAAATTGATTTCAAAGGTGATTCATTGGTTTGAATATACATTGAACCAAACACTATAATTCAATATACCACATCACTTTACAGAATTTTAACTCGCATACTGAAATGTTTTAGTTACGTATGGTAACCCTCATTCTGGAGCTGAAACATCAGTCGTGACCAACAAATTAGTATCACGCCAGGGAGACCAATCCTCTTCGAGTGTAACTAAACATGCCAATGCACATTGGCATGCAGACTTTGCATCCTGTGCCGTGCCCCACCCAGCATACAAATATGGAAGCAGGTGCATGCGTTAGATTGCTTTGCTGAGTCAGTGAAAAGATAACCTGTTTGTTCTTCCTGTGGTTCATGAATGACTGTTAAGCACGGATTTCTTCATCTTCCAGATTCTATAGATTGTCACAAATGCCTACCTGAGTACTGGCCCAATAATAAGAAGGACAAATGTCTTCCTAAACCAGTGGAGTTTCTCTGTTGGGATGAAATCCTTGGGATTATCCTGGCTGCTTTCTCTATTTTGGGGTCTTTAGTGGCTTTGAGCATGGCTTTCGTGTTCTACAAAAACAGGGCCTCTCCGATTGTAAAAGCCAACAACTCAGAGCTGAGCTTCCTGCTGCTCTTTTCACTGACTCTGTGTTTCCTCTGTTCACTTACTTTCATTGGTCGGCCCACTGAGTTGTCCTGTATGTTGCGTCACACAGCATTTGGCATCACTTTTGTCCTCTGTATCTCCTGTGTTCTCTTGAAAACAATAGTAGTGTTAATGGCTTTCAGGGCTACACTTCCAGGAAGTAATGCCATGAAATGGTTTGGACCTCATCAACAGAGACTCAGTATTCTTGTTTTCACTCTTGTACAGGTTCTTATATGTGTGCTTTGGTTAACAGTATCCCCTCCATTTCCATACAACAATTTGCAACACTACAAAGAAAAGATAATTCTTGAATGCAGCTTAGGATCAGCTATTGGTTTCTGGGCTGTACTGGGTTATATTGGCCTTCTAGCTTTCCTTTGCTTTATCTTAGCTTTTCTGGCCCGAAAGCTGCCTGATAACTTTAATGAGGCTAAATTAATCACATTTAGTATGCTCATATTCTGTGCTGTTTGGATCACATTTGTTCCAGCTTATATCAGCTCTCCAGGGAAATTCACTGTAGCTGTAGAGATTTTTGCTATTTTAGCTTCAAGCTTTGGTCTAATTCTCTGTATTTTTGTGCCTAAGTGCTTCATTATTGTATTTAGACCAGAGCAGAATACCAAAAAACACCTAATGGGTAAAGTACCATCAAAAGCACTCTGAGTCACAAAATGCAATCACCACAGTGGAGTATACAAACACTAAATAATATTGCAAATGATAAATTTTGTGATTTTTAATGCATCAGATATACACACACACATATATACAGTGGGTTAAAATTTTCACTCTTCGTTATATTGCAGCCAAAATAAAGTTATTTTTTTTTCCTCATTAATGTACACACAGCACCCCATATTGACAGAAAAACACAGAATTCTTGACATATTTGCAGATTTATTAAAAAAGAAAAACTGAAATATCACATGGTCCTAAGTATTCAGACCCTTTGCTCAGTATTTAGTAGAAGCACCTTTTGATCTAATACAGCCATGAGTCTTTTTGGGAAAGACACAACAAGTTTTTCACACCTGGATTTGGGGATCCTCTACAATTCCTCCTTGCAGATCCTCTCCAGTTCTGTCAGGTTGGATGGTAAACGTTGGTGGACAGCCATTTTTAGGTCTCTCCAGAGATGCTCAATTGGGTTTAAGTCAGGGCTCTGGCTGGGCCATTCAAGAACAGTCACGGAGTTGTTGTGAAGCCACCCCTGCATTATTTTAGCTATGTGCTTGGGGTCATTGTCTTGTTGGAAGGTAAACCTTTGGCTCAGTCTGAGATCCTGAGCACTCTGGTGAAGGTTTTCGTCCAGGATATCCCTGTACTTGGCCATATTCATCTTTCCGTCGATTGCAACCAGTTATCCTGTCCCTGCTGCTGAAAAACACCCCCACAGCATGATGATGCTGCCACAGTCATGCTTCACTGTTGGGACTGTATTGGACACGTGATGAGCAGTCCCTGGTTTTCTCCACACATACCGCTTAGAATTAAGGCTGAAAAGTTCTATCTTGGTCTCATTAGACCAGAGAATCTTATTTCTCACCATCTTGGAGTCCTTCAGGTGTTTTTTTTTAGCAAACTCCATGCGGGCTTTCATGTGTCTGAGGAGAGGCTTCCGTCGGGCCACTCTGCCATAAAGCCCCGACTGGTGGAGGGCTGCAGTGATGGTTGACTTCCTGCAACTTTCTCCCATCTCCCGACTGCATCTCTGGAGCTCAGCCACAATGATCTTTGGGTTCTTCTATACCTCTCTCATCAAGGCTATTCTCCCCCGATAGCTCAGTTTGGCCGGACAGCCAGATCTAGGAAGGGTTCTGGTCGTCCCAAACGTCTTCCATTTAAGGATTATGGAGGCCACTGTGCTCTTAGGAGCCTTAAGTGCAGTTTTGTAACCTTGGCCAGATCTGTGCCTTGCCACAATTCTGTCTCTGAGCTCTTCAGGCAGATCCTTTGACCTCATGATTCTCTGACATGCACTGTGAGCTGTAAGGTCTTATATAGACAGGTGTGTGGCTTTCCTAATCAAGTCCAATCAGTGTAATCAAACACAGCTAGGCTCAAATGAAGGTATAGAACCATCTCAAGGATGATCAGAAGAAATGGACAGCACCTGAGTTAAATATATGAGTGTCACCGCAAAGGGTCGGAATAATTAGGACTATGTGATATTTCAGTTTTTCTTTTTTAATAAATCTCAAAAATGTCAAGAATTCTGTGTTTTTCTGTCAATATGGGGCGCTGTATGTACATTAACGAGGAAAAAATGAACTTAAATGATTTAAGCAAATGGCTGCAATATAACAAAGAGTGAAAAATTGAAGGGGGTCTTTCTGTACCCACTGTATACTGGTGCTGGTCATATAATTAGAATATCATCAAAAAATTGATTTATTTCACTAATTCCATTCAAAAAGTGAAACTTGAATATTATATTTATTTATTACACACAGAGTGATATATTTCAAATGTTTATTTCTTTTAATTTTGATGATTATAACTGACAACTAAGGAAAATACCAAATTAGAAAAATTAGAATATTATGAAAAGGTTCAACATTGATGATACCTGGTGCCACACTCTAATCAGTGTGCAAGCAATAGGGATAACCTCACCCTGGAGAGGATTGTGAAACAAAACCCATTCAAAATTGTAGGGGAGATTCACAAAGAGTGGACTGCAGCTGGAGTCAGTGGTTCAAGAACCACTACGCAGAGACGTATTCAAGACATGGGTTTCAGCTGTCGCATTCCTTGTGTCAATCCACTCTTGAACAACAGACAGCATCAGAAGCGTCTCGCCTGGGCTAAAGACAAAAAGGACTGGACTGCTGCTGAGTGGTCCAAAGTTATGTTCTCTGATGACAGTAAATTTTGCATTTCATTTGGAAATCAGGGTGCCAGAGTCAGGAGGAAGAGAGGAGAGGCACACAATCCACATTGCTTGAGGTCCAGTGTAAACTTTCCACTGTGATGGTGGTTTGGGGTGCCATGTCATCTGCTGTTGTTGGTCCACTGTGTTTTCTGAGGTCCAAGGTCAACGCAGCCGTATACCAGGAAGTTTTTGAGCCCTTCATGCTTCCTACTACTGACCAACTTTATGGAGATGAAGATTTCATTTTCCAACAGGACTTGGCACCTGCACACAGTGCCAAAGCAAGCAGTACCTGGTTTAAGGACCATGGTATCCCTGTTCTTAATTGGCCAGCAATCTCACCTGACCTTAACCCCATAGAAAATTTATGGGGTATTGTGAAGAGGAAGATGCGATATACCAGACCTAACAATGCAGAAGAGCTGAAGGCCACTGTCAGAGCAACCTGGGCTCTCATAACATCTGAACAGTGCCACAGACTGATCGACTCCATGCCACGCCACATTGCTGCAGTAATTCAGGCAAAAGGAGCCCCAGTATTGAGCCCCCAGTATAGTAATTTTCTGAGATACTGAATTTGGGATTTTCCTTAGTTGTCAGTTATAATCATTAAAATTAAAAGAGATAAACATTTGAAATATGTCAGTCTGTGTGTAATGAATGATGTTACGAGCCAAATCTTTATGTATTTAGTGTGGTGTAATTTCTTTATTAATTTGTTTCTTTCTCTTCTCTCGAGGGTAAGCCCCGCCCCTGTGCACCTGCTGCCAATTCTTTGACGACAGGCTGGGCTGCATATAAGAGGGGAGAATGTAGATGTGTGCGCACTGTTGAGAGTATCGAATTTGTGCTGCTTCCATCAGAACTCCAGTCACCAGGTCACCACTGCCACTGTCTTTAGCTCTATGTGAGCGTGGTGCACCTTTGAAAAACTTCATGTCTACAACTCCTGTTGCCAAGCCACCATTGCCACTGTCTTTAGCTCTATGTGAGCGTGGGGCTCACTTGGGAACCCTCAACGACTCTACAACTGTCGTGTTGCTGCCATTGCCACTGTCATTAGCTCTATGTGAGCGTGGCGCACACTTGAGAGGGCTCGGTTGGTACGCCTACTTTGAGATCAGCTGCGTCCAACGAGTTCGGTGTGCGTCCTGGGGGGTATTCCAAAAAGCAGGTTATGTGACATACCTGGGTAAGTTTAAGGGTAAGTAGGCGGATAACCTCAGCTTTCAGTTCCAAAAACGGAGGTAAGTTTCAAGGTATGTAAGTAGCCATAGCAACTTAAGCTCTGAACATAACCTGCTCTGGGGTAGGTTTAGTTTCAGGGTTAGATTGTTTCAGAGAGGTGACAGAGCATGGCATGCCCTTTTGAAGACGATCCAGTGGATGTGGAAGCACAGATTATACGGAATCTTTTCCGCCGTGAGAGGGTGATAAGTTTTCATATCCAAATGGATATTTGCCGGAGCGTTACCATTTTTCGAAAGACTTGTTAATTTATTTAACAAATCTTTTGAAACCTTACATATCAAACGTGACACATCAGCACTTGACACAGAGCACATTTTGTGCATTGCCCTTCGTTTTTTTGCGACGGGGAGTTTTTTGTATAACGTTGGCGATGCAGAGCATGTGGGGAAGGCAACTGTGTGTAGGGCTGTTTGTACAGTATGCATTGCATTCAGTTCCTACACACTTTTGTGCGGTTCCCTGGCCATAAACCACCGAGAGTTATTAAAGAGGAATTCCACCGAGTGGCGAGTTTGTCCTTTCTATGATATTCTGTGAGACCATTTTAGTTACATAGCTCTACTTAATTATTCATATATCAGTACTGTATACCGTCACAGTCATTTTAAAATGTTTCTTACATAAATTTCAATTTCAGAGTTCCCAGATGTGCACTGATGGAACTCACATTCCTATTAAAGCTCCTTCAGTCAATGAAGGAGATTGTTAATTGGAAGTCAATCCATGTGCAGGTAACAATATATTTTTGGGTGCTAAATCTAATCGTGTTTAAACCATTAAATCGCACTCATTACTGGTCCCCACTACACTGTAAAATCTACTTACTTAAAAAAAAAAAGCATGCAAACAGATTGCCTTAAAAAAAACTAAGTAAAGTGAAATAGGAATAGAATGTTGTACTGACAAAAGCTTAGGAAGTAAAGTTGACTCACACTTGAGTTCTAGTGACTAAAAAAAGAGTGCATTTGATAATTTACTTTAAATCAAATTTAATTGTTACCACTGTTGTGTTTAGCATGCTGAATATTGAAGTCTGTGTGACTCAAATAGATTCAATTTCAAAATATTGTCACAAATTTAGAAGAATTGTATCGACCCACTTAAAAGTTTCACCAACAGTTTGCGTTTATATGTGCTACCATTAACTTTATAAATAATCATTATTCAGCATAAAATAAGATGGTTTTGTTAGTCATATACATAATTTTATATATGATTTGTGAAATTCAATCACATATGAATATATGACCTGTGATTTCTTGTTGCATCACTGCATCAAATCAGAAATACAATAATATAAATCTAGTGCCCAAAGGAAACACCATTCACCATAATTGTAAGGTCAATATTTTAGAAAACAACATTTTAGGAAAATCAATGTCAATTTATGAAGTCAGCTTATGTGATGTTCTCTCAAATTTTTGGACCCCCACCTGTTTCATGGGCCTCAGCCTTCTTCCTATTAGCTACATAGAAAACCAAATGACATTAAACACTAAATTTAAACTTCATTAACAGTTTAGTAAATTTAGAAAATATCACCTTGTTGGAGAACATTTTTATGTTTTATTTTGAAGGATTACACCTGATAAAACAAGCCAATAAATTACCCTTTTTTTGTCAACATATTACCAGCCAATTATGTACATTACTACAGTGATATTAAGAAATTTATGAAGGCCAAAAAGTAAATGCTTGTCTATTTTTACAACATGCCCAAAAGAATTTTGCATTGCAATGAAAGGGGACAAATAACCACCTACCTATAATTTTATAAACTCTTGCATTTACTGTTATTTTTTTTTTTTTTTTGCCATGCCAAGCTCTCTCTCTCTCTTTTGCTGATGCTGCAGTATTGCTTTTTTAGTTAAAATGTGCTTATATTCTTCATAAGCAAGCATTAAAACCTCCAACTACATCTCGCTGAAATATGTCGCACACCTTTTTTCTCCACGCGTTTCCATGGTGACTCCTGAAATCGGCGATCCATTGAAAATGCCTTCATGTGCTCGCCGTTTGCGCGCATTAACTCTCGGTTACCAACAGGAGGTTGATTGAACGAACTCCACACAGGTATTTTGGAACCAACATACCCAGAGTAAGCAAGTTCTGGGTTAATCAACCGAGAGTTCAAGGTATATGTGACGGTAAGTTAACCTTCCTTTCTGGAATACCGCCCTGATGACCTGTGGTTGTTTGTCAAGCTGTTGCTTTTTGCTTTATTTCCTGTGTTTATTTTTGTTGATCTGTGTGTTTGTTATTTCAATGTTCTATGTGTTTGGTGTTGGATAGTTGCCTGTGACATGCGAGTGCCGAAATTGTTTGTTTTTGTCTCGTGTGTCCTCTTTATGTTGCCTATCCCCTTCCCTAGCGAGCTCTTTTAAAGTGGGGGTTTGTAACAATGAATATAATATACAAGTTTCATTTTTTTTGAATGGAATTAGTGAAATAAATCAACGTTTTGATGATATTCTAATTTTATATAATTATTATTATTAAGGGTTGTGCTGTATGTGCAAAAATGAAGACTTAAACATATAACAAAATCATAAGCATAAGTATGTCACTTTATATATTTTTGCAAATTCTCTTTACAATTATGTTTACACATGTCAGCTTGGATATATTTTATAAAATAAAGTTTTTTTTCATTATTATTTACAGTTTTTTTTTATTTGCTATGATACTATGTTCACAAGTAAGTTGTACATTTTCAAAACTCTTTATACAAAAATCCAAACTGATCACACACCTAGCTATCTCTTTAAAACCTGATCTTATGCTTTTCATTCTAGTTGTACAATTTTTTCATTCTAAAAATACTATTTCAAAACAACAAAGATTGTTGTGATATGTAATAAAAACATTTGGTTTAATCACTGAAACACAATCGTATGTTCTTCTTTCAGTTTTGTACTTTTAACAATCAGTTCATTCAATAGCAAAAAATGCAAGTGTAACACAGTTCGTAAATATGGGAAGAAGGAGGCGGGAACAGGCGAACATTCAAGATAATTTTAATAATAAAATAACCAAACAATAAAACAAAAGTAAAAGGGCAGTTCCTCACGGCGACTGCTGCCCACACAAACAAAATAAAACACAACAAAAAGTCCAGGCCTGGTCCTCTCTCGTCCTTCACTGTTGTCGCTTCTCTTTTATGCTTCCGGAGCTCCTCCGTGAGAGATACGAGACCGGTGCGGCGAGCAGCTGAAGCTCATTATCTCTCGCGTCACCGGCCTCGCGCCGTTCCCTCACGGCTCTCGCCCGCCCTGCTCGTCACAGCAAGATACATGTTTCAAATCACCCTTGTTACTGAAATAATTTGTTACACAGGCTACAGAGGCCACATTAGAAAATACACTTATTACCTAAATTACATAACCGGCATAAAATCCATAAATTTTGAAATAGGATCTATTTAGTATTTTATCTAAAGGTCTGATGAAAGTATGGCATGGTCATGAGGTTTTGTGCCAGAACAGAGTTTGCTGTTTGACCTTTATAAGGGTGACTTGCAGGGATGTGGCAGTGTCTATCATGGTAATCTGTTTACTGTCACATGTGTTCAGTTCTGTTTGTTTACGTCATGTCTGCACCTGTCTTCATTTGCCCCTGATTAGTTTAAGTTTCTACACCTGTATTCATTAGTTCCGTCTGTGTATTTATACTTCCTGTTTCAGTTCTCCCTTGGTCGGTTCTTGTTTGTACCATGCACTCTGTTCCGTGTCTGCTCTATGTTGAATTAAACCTGCTTGTTACTCGTGAACCTTCGACTCCAGTCTTCCCCGAGCGTTACATTTACAGTGTCACATGGCATACTGTAATGTAAAATGCTGTATTTGATGCCATCTGTCTCTTTTCTTCTGATGTAGTTTCTTCTGTTTCTTTTGTCTCTTTTCAATCTGATGTTACACAGTCAGTGTTTCCCTGTTTTCCCTCTATGTTCACAAATTACAAATCTCTCTGTCATACGCACTCACAAACACACGCACATTGGGTTTCTGTGTTTTATGGGGAAATTCCATAGACGTAATGGTTTTTATACTGTACAAATTGTATATTATATCCCCTAAACCTACCCATCACAGAGAAACTTCTGATATTTTAGATTTAAAAAAAAAAATCCCTCTATAAGCTTGTTTCCTCATGGGAACCCAAAAACGTCCCCACAAGGTCAGTATTGACTGATATTACTGTACTGGTGGGGTAGGAAATACCATGACCCCACACACACACACACAAGTCAAGTCAAGTCAAGTCATCTTTATTTATATAGCGCTTTTTACAATGCAAATTGTGGCAAAGCAGCTTTACATTAATAAGAAAATGGTGTCATTGTGCAGCTTATTCTATATATTATTGATTCATTCCGTTGCAAATATCAGTAGTTATTAGTCTAGTTAATTTAGGTATATCAGCACTGCAGAAAACAGTGACGTAATTGTCCGGCTTAGCTCAGTTCGCATACAACGGCGCCAATGCAGGCATATCAAAAACACTGCTGAATATCAAGCAAGTGTCCCCAACTTAAGCAAGCCAAAGGCAACAGCGGCAAGGAACCAAAACTCCAACAAATGGAGAAAAAAACCTCGGGAGAAACCAGGCTTATTCGGGGGGCCAGTTCTCCTCTGGCCAACAGTGAACACTTGTCTAATACTCAGGCAGAGTTACAGGTCATTAAACCGATTTGGAATCGCAACAGTCAAAATATTTAATCTAGTTCCATCACACACACACACATACATACAACATAATGGTTATAATCTAAGATAAATCGCTCATAATGTAAAAATAATTACTTTTGGTTATTCGTATCGGAAACTGCAAACAAAGTAGTAACGTCTCAGGTTACGCATGTAACCATGGTTCCCTGAGAAGGGAACGAGACGCTGCCTCATCGTTCTGATGCAATGGGAACGCCTCTGCGTGAATGTGTCGTGAAGCCTGTGTAAAATCAGTCCAATGGAGTGAATGAATGTCATAGGCAGGTGACGTCATTGACCAGGAATCTATAAAGCATACCCAGACCAGATAGTGTTAGCTTCTGGAAAAGCTGAAGAAAGACGATCACAGGTACGCAGGGAGTATGGCAACGCGACGCAGCGTCTCGTTCTCTTCTCAGGGAACCATGGTTACATGCGTAACCTGAGACATTCTCTTTCCAGGGAACTCACGCTGCGTCATCGTTCTGACGTAATGGGAACGTTAATACCCACTCCGCCATGCTAACCAGTGCCTGTCTGTGTGAAACCATACACTGCACACTATGAAGAAAGCACACTTGGCCCCGAAGTGGACACCAAGTCTAGGTTATAAAACCTCACAAATGTATGGGGGGGACCCCGCAGCATCACATACATCCTGGAGGGAGACTTCTGACAACAATGCTTTTGAAGCAGCCATATTCCTACTTGAGTGGGCTTGGACCACCAAAGGTGAGGGATGGCCGGCCGACTCATAGGCGAGAGAGATAGCTTATACTATCCAATTGCTCATTCTCTGCTTAGATGCAGGGCACCCTTTCTTGACCCAAAACAGACAAACAGTTGATCAGATATCCGCCACGGGGCAGCTCTGTGGACATAAGCATCTAGAGCCCTAACAGGACAAAGCAGATGAAGTTTTTCCTGGTCCGGAGTGCTGAAAGGGGAGGACAGAAGGCCTGCAGTGTGATAGTTCCAGGCACACTAGTGGGAACTTTAGGAATATAACCAGGCTTAGGGTGAAGAAAAGCTTTGACCATTCCTGGAGCAAAGTCTAAACAAGAAGGAGAAAACGACAAGGCTTGCAGGTCTCCAATTCTCTTAAGAGAAGTAATAGCAAGGAGAAAAAGAACTTTCAGTGTAAGAAATGTTTGTGTGATAAGCCGAAATAGCCGCCACATACACCTTTAAGGTGGAAGGAGATAACCGGCTTACCACACTCCGGTGGGTGGTATGTCGATTGGCAGAGACCCCTTAGTACCTTGTTTCCTTCGTGGCACTTTAAGGCTGAGGCCTGCAGTTCATTCAAGGGTACCATCATGGGATCTGGCTATTGTTTTGGAAGGCCTGAGGGGGCCCAGGTCAGAAATTCAGGTCTCTCAACCGAGGTTGTAGAGACCATCCTTCAATCCAGAGCCCCATCCACGAGGAAACTCTATGCTCTGAAATGGAAACTTTTCTTGTCAGGGTTCTGTCACTTCGGTCTAGTTTATGTTATTGGTTTTGTGACAGAGCTCTGACACTCCCTTCTTGTCCAGTCTTTGTGTGAGCGTACGTACTCGAGCCGTGTGCTCTCTTGTCTGTGTGTCTCGTTTCATGTTGGGGCGCGTGGTGTTCGGATCCCGGCATTCATGTCTGACTCCGTTTCAGGCCGGGATTCGGACACTCGCGCTTCCTGTCTTTTGTGCGAGCGTACGGTCTCGAGTTCTCGAGCCGTGCGCTCTCTTGTCTGTGTGTCTCGTTTCATGTTGGGGCGCGTGGTGTTCGGATCCCGGCATTCATGTCTGGTTCGGTTTCAGGTCGGGATTCGGACACTCGCGCTTCCTGTCTTTATTGTGAGCGCACGGTTGTTTCACTCACCGTGCGTTCATGTGTTTCGTGAGTCTAGTCTTGTCGTGTCCTGTGTTGCACGCGGTTTATTTACATCTGCCGCGTGCTTTCATGTCGTGTTTTGTGTGAACGCGCGGTCCGTGAGTGCGCTCGCTGGCTGCGCGTTCTTGTTACGTTCGTGTCTCGTTTTGTGAGCACATGGCTTGTGATTGTTTTCATTAGCCATGTGCTCGTGTTTTCGTCATGTTTGGTGTGAGCACATGGCTTGTCATGTTTCCTTGTGCCATGTGCTCTCTTGTCGATTGTCTTGACCCCACCCATCTTGTTTACTGATTATTGGTTTATTTGCCCCACCTGTCTTCCCTCGTTACCTGCCTTGTTTGTCACCCTTCTTATTCTCCCTGTGTTGTCAGTCCTGTGCTGGATCGTCTTCGTATACTTGTTGATGTTGTTTGATGGACGACGTATCGTGTGCGTGTTTCGTGTCTGTCAAGTCAAGTCAAGTCAAGTCAAGTCTGTTTTCCCCCTTGTGGGTTTGTTTGTTTGTTTCATTTTTTACTTTAAATAAAGAATACCCATTTTCTTGCGATTGAGTCCTCGCTCTCTTCCCTACACCCCCCGCAAACCTGACATTTCTGTTCCTATTGCAATAATCACCAACAAGATCCACAATTTCCACAGCTCTGGGCGTGGGTGGAAGATTGACCCCATCGCCTGGGATAGAAGCGCTATTATGTCCGAAAACCACACTCGGCCCGGCCAAAACGGGCAATCAGCAGTAAACTGACCCTGTCCCTGAACCCCGGGGAGTAGAGCAATAGGGGGAAAGGTGTACAGACGCAGCCTCGGCCACGTCTGCACCACAGCGTTGCACCAGAGGGGCTGGATGTGTTTGGGAAAACCATAGCGGAAAGTGAGTTGTCTCCCGGGACGCAAAGAGATCAACTTCCGCCTGACCAAACTTCTCTCAAAGAGACTTCACCACATCTGGATGAAGTCTCCATTCCCCAGGCTTCAGCCCCTACCTCGACAGGACGTCTGCCCCCTGATTCATTGACCCTGGGATATACATAGCTCTCAAAGATAATAGCTTCCCCTGGGCCCACAGGAGGATCTAATGTGCCAGATTGCAAAGCAGGACCTTGATCATGCGAAATGGGTTCCCTCTCGGGGAAAACCCTCTGGTCCTGAGCCACCACTGTAAAGATTTAATGTACAGCAGGCCAAAAGGTATCACGTTGGACGCTGCTGCCATGAGCCCTAACAATCTCTGAAACTGTTTCACAGTGATGGACTGGCCTAGCTTTAGCTTGTTTACCGCTACTAGTATTGATTCGATACGAGCAGAGGAAAGAGTTGCCCTCATCCACACCGAGTCCCATACTACTTCTAAAAAAGTGGTCTTCCGGGCTGGAATGAGCACACTTTTCTTGGAATTGAGCCTTGACCCCAGTTTCTTGATGTGGCTGAGAACGACATCTCGATGTCGAACCACCATCTGTTTGGACTGAGCTAAAATGAGCCAGTCGTCTATGTAGTTCAATACGCGAATGCCCTGGAGTCACAAAGGAGCCAGAGCTGCATCCACGCATTTTGTGAACGTGCGGGGTGACAAAGCTAGGCTGAATGAAAGAACCCGATACTGGTACGCTTCGCCCCCGAAAGAGAACCTCAGGAACTTCCTGTGTTGAGGAAGGATGGAAATATGGAAATAAGCGTCCTCTAGATCTATCGTGACAAACCAATCCTTGGACCTGATCTGAGACACGATTTGCTTGAGTGTCAGCATCTTGAACTTTAATTTGCCCACTGAACGATTTAGCAGACGAAGATCTAAAATCGGACATAACCCTCCATCCTTCTTCGGAACTATGAAATAACGGCTGTAAAACCCTGATTCTCTGTCTGGAAGAGGAACATGTTCTATGGCTTCCTTCTCCAGCAGAGCTTTCACTTCTTGTTCCATTACCAGAGCCTGCTCGGGACCCACTACCGTGAATAGGACCCCGTTGAAACCGGGTGGTCAAGAACCGAACTGAATTCTGTAACCCTTTTCTATAGTTTGCAGGACCCATTGAGAGACGTTCGGCAGAAGTTTCCACGCTGCCAGAAAATCTACTAAGGGAACCAGCCGCTCGAGGCTGGCCTCTGGATTTATTCGAGCAATCATCTCGGTGCCCTCAAGCGGCGAACCGGCAGGGTACAACCGAACTGACTGCAACGTCCTCATAAGAGGATGCGAGCTCCCCGGCGCCATAGCGTCAGTGACACAGTGTTGTGGGACAGAATCATATGCTCGCTGGAATCCTCTGCGCCCCGAAACGCCAGAGGTGGCGGGGCTGGCAGAATGGCCTCCTGAGGGCCCTGGGAGGAGACGGGCACCGTGAAATGAGGTATACTCCGTCTCCCCCCGGAGGGGACTGCCCCCAAAAGTCTGACGTCCATGGCGTCAGGACTTCTTTGCCGTAGCCTTCTTCGAGATGAGAAAGGTCCTCAGATCTGCTCTACCCGAAGTCGGCTTAGGCTGAGAGTATCGGCCCGTTCCCCAGTTTTTTTGAGGAGGAGCCCGGATGGCGACACTCTGCTTTTGTTGTGATCTATAAGAGGAGCTCGTACTTGGTTTTTGCTGTTCCCGCCCAGCAGCAGCAGGGACATGAGAAGTTTTTAATGGAAGAAACTTAGAATAGACTGCAGCTTGCTTCCTTGACTCTTGAAACCTCTCAACAACTGTGGTTACAGCGTCGCCAAAGAGGCCCGCGGGGCAAACGGGGGCATCAAGGAGAAAACTTTTATCACGTTCCTTGATGCCTGACAAATGAAGCCACAAATGCCACCAGGGCTGCCATAGAAAGGCTGACTGATTTGGCCGTCTCCTTGGTGGCCCGGAGAGATAAATCTGTGGCTCGACGTAGTTCTTTGATCACGTCAAAACTCGCTTCCCCAGACTCATCGATGTCCCTGAGCAAATCAGCCTGGTATGCTTGCAACACTGACATTGTGTGCAAGCATGATGCAGCCTGACCTGCCACAGAATAAGCTTTTCCCACCAATGCTGATGTAGTTCGAACTGGTTTTGTGGGCAGCGTCGGGGCTTTAAGAGATGACGATGTTTCGGGAGAGAGATAATTAGCCAGCGTCTCTTCTACCTTTGTCATCGCTGAATAACCATTAGTCTTTCCTCCTAATATATTAGAGTAATTCAATGTCGTTGGTAAATATACTCTAGATGAGACAGGTTTATTCCATGACTTCGACACCTCAGTGTGAACGTCACGAAAAAATGCTAAGCCCCGGTGCAGAGGTTGTGCGCGAGATGGGCGAAATCTTTCGTCTAGCAGACTTTTTTGCCGCACTTCATGTGTCTCGGCTGGCCATTCAATCTTTAACTTTGACACAGAGCGAGTTATAACCTCCATAAGCTCCTCATATGCTGGAGTGTGGGGTGGCGAGTCCAACACATCACCAGGATCCACGCTCACCTCATCCATTTCCTCAGGACCAGACAGGTGAAGCGCGGGTGCTTCCACCGGTACGGAAGAAACTGCAGCGCAGGTTTCCAAATCCCGAGAGAAAGCACTGGATCTAGCGGGTGAGGGCAGAGATAGGGCAGGACCCGTCTCTAACCCCTTCACTAAATCCATCTGCGATCCCCACGATTGCAGCCGCCGCTGTGCCTCAGCAACAGCGGGACCAGAACCACGAGGAACGCTTGCCAGATCACTTCCCTCGAAAAGTGACTGACGGGAGCGGAGCGTCTTCATGGAAAGGTTTTCGCAGTGCTCACAACCAGCCCCCTCGAGGGCTGCCCGAGCATGCTCCTCTCCCAAACAAACAATACACAAATCATGTGTATCCCTGTCCGAAATATAAGGAGGACAGGGAGGAACACACGGTTTGAATTGTTTGCTCTCCATAACAGTGATATTGTTTTGTGCTTGATGCAATCAAAGACAGACAACAATAAATAGGATTGACAGTCACACAGATCACTTGCCGAAGACACAGAAGCTAACACTATCTGGTCTGGGTATGCTTTATAGATTCCTGGTCAATGACGTCACCCGCCTATGATGTTCATTCACTCCATTGGACTGATTTTACGCAGGCTTCACAACGCATTCACTCAGAGGCGTTCCCATTGCGTCAGAACGATGACGCAGCGCGAGTTCCCTGGAAAGGGAACAATATTTATGTAATCTGTATCGATAGTAATCTATAGATATATCTATAGATCTATACCAAATGATTAATTGATTAACAATTGTGATCAGTGAGATTAAATAATATACAAATATATTATAGTAAACGAGAAGAGATTAAAATTAAATGTTTGATAGTAATAGCATTATGGAAGGGAGTTACTGTGAATGAAACAATATAGATGGAACACTTATTTTGTGTAATGAAAACGTTATTTTGTGAATTGTACTAATACAATTGAAAATGTTGAAATGTTTGAAAAAAGTGCACATTTGTTGATCCATTGTGAAATTAGTACTCAGAGTTTTGAAAATTTACCAATTGCTTGTGAAAATTGCACCAAAGCACTAAAAAAACTGTAAAATGTATTTATTTATGTCATCACCATGTAATTATAGTTACACATTGGACAATAAAACACAGAAACTAAAATGAGTTATTTGTTCCATTCAATTTACAGACAGAAGTAGTGGCTCGCATATATTTACAATAAATACAGTAGTCATAACCAAACAATATGATAAACAGGAATAAAATGCTGACCAGCTGGACAGGGTGTCAGTGTCATGTTGATGACATTTCATTTGAACATTTTTCCAGTCATTCCCTTCTTAGTATTTAAGTCAGGCCTTAACAGAATTACATAGCATTTAGGTATAAAAATACAAAACAGAAGTCCGAAAGTGGAAGCTAGAATGGCAAATATCTCAACAGCCACTGTGTATTTCCCTGGTGAGCTGTTGTATGCTGGTATAAAAGAGATCCACACAGCCAAAAATATGAGCATACTAAAAGTGATGAGCTTAGCTTCATTAAATGTATCTGGAAGTTTCCTTCCAAGGAAGGCGAGGGCAAAGCACATACAAGAGAGCAGCCCAATATAGCCCAACACCAGGTAAAATCCTAGTGGCCACACATCTTTACATTCTAGTACAATCTTACCACCCTGATAGGATGTGTTTTTGTAGGGGTAAGGAGGTGCTAGTGCCAGCCAGCAAGCACACAGGATAGCTTGGCCTGTTGTGCACAAGAAGATGAAAACCCTTTGCTGTGGAATGCCAAATAGCTTTACAGAAATGGACCCAGGGATAGTGGAACGAAATGCCAAAAGCACCACAATGGTCTTAGCCAGTATGCATGAGATACATAGAACAAAGCTGATCCCAAACGCAGCTTGTCGGGCACGGCATGTCCATGGTGAGGGCCGGCCCACAAACACCAGTGAGCAAAGGAAGCAAAGTTTGAGAGACAACAGCAATAGAAAACTCATCTCAGAGTTGTTGGCTTTAACGATGGGTGTGCTTCGAAAAAGGAAGAAAATCACTGTGATAACAGTTGCCACAGCGACTCCAAAGAGAGACAAAGAAATGAGAATGATGCCCATGATTTCATGGTATGACAGGAACTCCTCAATGCCAGCAACACAAAAAACCCTGTCTTTGTTTGGCCAATAGTACTGGGGACACTTGGTACACTCAGTAGCACCTGGTAGACATAAACAGACACCGTGGGTCAACCAGGTTTTACATATAGCATACATTGCTACAAAATTCTCTGGAATACTTTGTTTGGTCATTCAGCAGTCAGATGTTCCCTACACACTCATCATGAAACACACTCATCAACTGAAACTGCTGTTACTTTTGTATCGCATCGCACTCTTGTTTCATCCATGTAATTAAAAGACCAACTTTATTATTGGATTTACTGTAATATTTTGTTACATTTTAATTGACTTTTTTTGTGGAAGCTTTAAGTTAATAAACAGCTAATAAACAGTTTTATTTTAAGTATTAAGTATTATTTTAAGTCCATATAATTATTGTCAGCATGTCATTATTAAACCCCTCCTGTCAGAGTTTATTTGGTGATATTGTCTAGCTTCTGGACTTACATTATCCCATAGATAGATAGATTTATCATCTATGCTAATATATATTTACCTGAGATGTTGCTGATTTCCCCTTCAGCACAGGGCAAACAGTCAAAGCAGCAGATAGACTGTCCCGGTCGAGTGGCCTGGCGTGTTCCAGGGGGACAAGGAGGGGTGCATAAAGAAACAGGAACCTACATACAAAACATTATAAAAAGAAGAATCTCTCAAAACTTAGAGCTGTTAATAACAACTGTTTGCCATAGGGGCACAGTCTCACCTCAGTGTGTCCCCCTGCCCATTGAATTAATCCTTCATCTATCTTAAGCTGCTGTCCATGTGGGGCAGAGCCATCATAAGTGCCCACCATCTGAAACCGGATGGTACCTCTGCCATTTTTCTGCCAGTTTATGATGTCATAGAGGGGCACAGGTTCTCCATTGTTGTCAAAATACACCTTCTCTTTGAACTGGTTTGTAAAATTCACTTTTTTCAGGTAGTGAAGAAGCTATTTATTTAGTTTAGGCAAGCAATATAAAATGTATATAAATATAATTACAATATTGAATATACATTTGAATATAATTGTTTAGCAAAATAATATTTTTTTATACACTTTTTAAAATTGCTAATATACAAGAAGGTTTAGACAAACTAATGAACATTACCTGCCATGGAGAAAACTTTGATTCAATTTTACAGACGTGGTCTGAGCTTTGTTCCGCAGAGCCACATTGTAACAGCTGGTGTAGAGCATGAGCAATAGCATACACTGCTTTGTAGACATTGTATGAAATCCTCACCCTTGATACATCAGTATAGCTATTCTCAGTCTCCATCAGATCCTCTGAGCCAGTGCAGAGTGGCAACTCAGAATCACCACTGTCCTCATAACCGAGTCTGCATCCAAACAGTTCCTCCCAAAACATGTTAGTGAAAACAGATTCAGGTCTAGGTGAAGGCCTTACCCCGAAAAGAAACTCAGCCAAGCCTGGAATAGTAGTGCCCCTGAAGGAAAAGCCCACTGTTCCAGACAGGACTGGGTGAAGCTCGGGGATAGTGAGAAGTTTGGCAGTCACCCAGGGCTTCACTGGCCACCCACTGCCACCTTGTCAGATTCCTACGAGCCGCTTCAGCCAAGAGCTCCAGCAGCTGTCCTTCAGTGGCAAATGCTATAATCACTCGTGCAGTGGAACCCTCCAGGCTATTAAGAATAGCATGTATTTGTGCCTGGGAAGGTGCTTTTGGTATAGTGTAGTGAAAGGCTATGCAGCCACCAGTTCTTTCAAACTTTTCGGTAAAGGCCTGGATACCATAGTGACTGTAGTCGTCATCTGTACCGACCGTGCTCACCCAGCGCCAGCCAAAGTGGGAAACCAACTGGACCAGTCCCTGCACCTGAAATACATCACTGGGAACAGTGCGAAGGAAAGAAGGGTATTCTTTCTTATCTGTGAGACAGGTGCAGGTTGCAAAGTAGCTTATCTTGAAGGGGGGTCAGTGGAAATTGAGCAAGAAAGAAAAACAGAAACATTAGGTGACATTAGGGGAGATATGAAAGGTGAAACCAAGATCTTGAATTATTGTTTTTGGCACTTTGTTTTTCTAAAATTGCATGCATATATATATATATATATATATATATATATATAAAATCAAAATTTAAATTTAGGGAAGGAAATAAACTTCTATAAGCAACAGTAGAAGAGTGTACAGTGTTTTGCACTGATCAGGTTATACATGGTGATCCCACACACAATTCACAGCAGCATAAGTAATCACTTGTATCCAGTGCCAGTGGAGACATTCAAAAGAAAAGCTAAAAGACTTGTTAAAGGATCATAAATAAAACAAATATGGCATGCTATTTATTCAATAATATTTAATAACAGACAGTATTATTTCAAGCTATGAGAATGTCTGAAAAAATTTTCAGAGCATCAAAGGTTTTAATAAATGCAAGTTCCTTGAAGATGGACATTTATAAAGAGGGGTAAACTCACAGAGCTTATATATATGCTCAACACATTATTTTGCTCACAGTTACACACTGTAAAAGGTCAGTAATGTTAATTAATACAAATTTAGAATTATCACCTTACTCAAGACGCTTACCAGTGGAATTCCAAATGGACCTAAAGTTTGTGCCACGGCCCGTGTAGGCGAAGATGATGCCAGACCGATGACAGCTGGCACCGGGGCAGTGGAAAGGCATTTGGCACTACCAGCAGCTTCAGCCTGCGTTTGACTAAAGGTGCCGTTCACCAGGAAAAGCACACTCCGTAGGCTGGTGTGCACATGATCACAGCTATCCAAGATCCGATAACCTAGTGTCACTCCTGGTAATAAACTGGAATTGTTGTTGATTTCTTTTATGGCAAACACCATTGTTTGGACCCAGCGGAATGCACGGAAATCAAACCTGTTGAGAAGATGAACAGAGAACAAAGATAGCAAGGAGAGAACTGGTTGTAGCAGTAGGGAAAAGGTAGCAAACAGTCTTATTCTTATAAAATCAATTCACAAAAGGGAAGAACATCATTTTTTTTAGCATAATAATACAGAATATGTTATGACTAATAAAGTTTGAATATCATTCATGTTACATTTGAGGTAAACATTCATTCTTTTAAATCAACTGGTGTTTTCTCTTTTCATTGATGTTCTCATTTTCTGTAAGCCATTTCACACACCCGCTACACTCTTGATGCTGTGGTTGTTCAGAGTAATTATGGACTGTTTCCAGAGCTATATAGTGCATGGGAAAGAGCCCTCCAATTACAATATCACCATCCTGTTCCAGTACTGGTAAATTAAAATCACCCAGTGTCCAGCACTCATTGTCCATTAAGGTGCAGAGAATTACTGAGAAGTACAGCAGAAGCAAAAGACCTAGTGGTGCCAGTTCACTCACTGGCATCTTATTGGCCATTGATGAGTCTTTCAAATCTGATCATGGAAACAGCTAGAGAGGACCCCATCCAGAGTGTATGGAAGTCTAGAATTCCCAGCTATTTAAAATATATCACAATGATGCCAAATGACCCATCAGGTGAGACAGGCCAATGATATACATTGTGGGTGGAGTTGTCAGCCAGGTCATGTGATTTAGCAGTGTTTCAAATGTATTAGGGATCCTTCTAAAACTTAAGAAGATCTCAAATTGCAACTTATTGTAAATACAATACAACTATAAAAAAGAATTTCTACAGAAAAAAAAGACAAAATAGGTTACATATTTTCTGCAGATACGCTATCAACAACCATTTTTCCCCCTTTTTGTGAAAATATTGAATGTATACAGAAAGCTTCAAAGAAATGAAATACTAATTTAATTTGACTTTTTTGTTGTATGTGGATTATATTGAAAATTATCATAAAGCTGAAAAGGGTAGTTAACCCAAAAAAATGAAAATTATGTCATCATTTACTCTCCCTCATTTACTCTCCCTCTCCCTATGAATTTTGTTTATTCTGCTGAACACAAAAGAAGATATTTTGAAGAATATCGGTTACCAAACAGTTGATGGGAATTATAGTCCTCCTCAGCTGCTGCGGTTGTAAGGACTCTTAACACAATTATTGCAACTATATTTAATATTTTTCTCACCAAACAACCAGACTAACGATTGGCTTGACACAAACCGTACCGGGGCAGAGCCTAAACAGGACTTTCTTCTATGTAGACAAAAATTCACCTATGGCTAAATCTATGTGTGTTAGAGAAATAGGTATTGGTGTTTATTTCAGAAACATTAATGAACCTCGCATCTTCTCCCGTACATTGACCTTTAATCTACTTCTTTGGCCTGTTTGGTTTAGCTGACCAACTCTCAATAAATGTATGTGAAATGACTTTGTTTTGTTGGCAGAGAAAATAAAACACACCATTTTGTTTAACATCAGTTAATACCTAATATTAAATACATTTAGCAAGTCATGACTGATATATTTATACTTACTAGTATAAAGTGAGTTTATCTGCTTATTAACCCATCGCAACTTATTTGAACTGTGTGAACTAGGATAACTACTCAACTTGATATTGTTCTAGTGGCTGTAACACAATTCATAAGTATGGGAAGAAGGAGGCGGGAACCGACGAACGTCAAACTTTAATCAAATCAATCAACAAACAACAAAACGAAAGTAAAATGGCAGCAGTACCTCACGGCGACTGCCGCCCACACATACATAATAAAACAAAACATAAAATGCAGGACTGGTCCACTCTCGTCCTTCTCTGTTGTCGCTCCCCTTTTATGCTTCCGGAGCTCATAGACATATGCTCCAGATGTCACCTGGCTACGGCAGTTCATTGGAACGAATGCGTCAATAGCTCTTTAATGCATCAGCGTCAATGTAGGCAAAGGTCTAATAAATCGTCATGAATGCGATTTCCTAGTTTTTTTTGGGGTTCGTTCTAACGGTCAGACATGTATTTATCTTTGAGTCCAGAGAAAATTTTAGTTTTTGACATTAAGATAATCTACTTTTTAAAAATATAATGCATAGTGCTAGTAGGCCTAAGTTTATTAGTGTAAGGATGGATTTTTCCAAAGTCTGAACTCAAGATTCCTATCCTGTAATAAAACAATAAAATTCACTATCTGAAGAGAAAATCTGTGAGAAAGAGTACAGGACAACAGCTGACCCAGTCTCATCTCCTCACCTCATGCTGTGGTTCTCGCTCCTCACATCCACTCCCTCCCTTCAGGGTACAACTTGTCATGCAAACCCCACAAAGCTCTGTTTGAAGTGACATCAACATAAATACCTCTGGTGCGATTGGTAAAATGGTTTCTCTCCCACATCAGCATAACAGATAAGAATAAAGAAAACAATGTCTGTTCTTCTGGTGTGGGACGCCTAATAAAAGATATTTTAACCATCTGTCTATCCCTAAAACTAGGTGTGTGACCCTTTTGGGGGCACAAGAAAAAAGGTCCAACAACAGCTACATGAATATTTGGGTGCTAAATGTTTACAGTCCTTTTGTTAGATCTGGTGTATTTAAGGGGACCTGGCAAACCACTCAGGGAAGCATCTGTATCCAGAACTTCCCACACAATCACTGTGTGTCTCTATTTGCCAGGTATGCTGACTCTATGAAACTTTACTTTTTATATTACATTTGTAACTTTGTTTTATATTTTATGCTGATTAGTTGTGTGATGTATTTTGGTTAATTCTTTTAATTAGTATGTAATCCTGCCTGGCAAAAACAATAAATGTTAATCTTGATTTATTTTGAATCCGTCTGAAATCATTTGTCACCGCTAGATTTATGTGGTTTTCGAGACTTCCGCAATTCTAGTTGTTAGGATAGATCATACTGAAATCTTAATATACGGAGCATATTAATATAAGCACGATATTAAGATTTTGGATTTCTGACTATTATGACTTAACATGTTATAGTATTGTGACTAAATCGAATGGCACTTTTGTGAGAATAAGCATGAGGCGATTCCATAATTTGTGTTTTTAAGTAAACGCTATATTCCTCTGTTTTGATTCTAAACTAACCGGATTGTGTTCGTAAGACGTGTTTTTTCAGCTGGACATAGTCTTTAAGCGGTCCGGCGCCTGAATGAAAGGATAATTGAAATTAAGAGGAATCAAAAAATCAAAGATCTAAATTAATTCATATCTAATTACACGATCAGCGATCAGCGTAACATTAGAGGTCGATTACAATTGGAGTCAGATTAAATTACTAATGGAGTCAGATAAGAATTGAGAATCCAAATTTGATTAAATTGAGATGATTTTACAGAAGCGCCAGAAAGACTTACACGCACAATCCCTTCAACCGGGCTGTTGGATTCCTCCATTGGGCTGACAGGTGGAGCTTACATTAGTCACGTTCTTCCACTTGAGTACTTCGAATGAACTATCGCTACTTACCTTAGCCTACTGCATACAAAATTGCTACAATGGTGTGACTATACATGTTAATTTAAACCTTTAAATTGTATTGGTTTATTAATTGTTTATTATTGATTTACAACTAATTTAAAAATGTATATCTTCATTTAATATTTTTTTAAACTTACTGGGTAACCAAGGTCGGCTGACCAATTAGAGGAAAGGGACGTTTCACACTTGTAGAGATCGAATATTCCAGCTGTTTTCATTTTCCCATACCTGAAAGAAAAAAAAAAATGAGTTGAATTCATGGCCATTTTCTCCTTTTTCTATTTTTAATATTAATAAATAATAATAATAATAATAAAATGACTTAACGAATGATACACATATTTCAATGGGACCCATCAACTGTTTAATTACCATCATTCTTCAAAATATCTTCTTTTGTGTTCAGCAGAAGAAAGAAATTCATACAGGTTTAGAACTGTTAGAGATTGGTCAGGCTCACTCACTAACCAATCACGATGCACCCCTTCACCAGAGTACTGATCATCATCACCTGTTCACAATCATCTCATCACCAGCTCCCCTTCATAAGCACACACTTCACATCAGCACTTCGTCTGGTCTCAACTTTGGAATACGGACTCATCATCCTGCTCTTCATGCTGGACTTTATTGTTCACCTGTTGTCGCTGGTTTCGTCTGTCTATCGTGGATTGCACCATTCCCTGTCTTCGTCTACTTCTGCCCGTTGGAACTCACCTGTCTTGTCCCATCTGTCCCGAAGTGTGAGCTCTGTTCTCCGTCATCTTCATCTGCCATCTGCACGTAACAAACAAAGTGTCGATATCACTGTTTACCATTGTTCTCCATATCCGTTGTGTTCCAATAAAAGACAAACTACTAACCTGATCCTCTGTGAGTCTGTCTTCTGTAACAAGAACTAGTTGAGGGAGAGTAAATGATGATTTTTGGGTGAATTATCTCTTTAATGATAGCTGCAGGAACCAAATAAATGATGAAAGGATGATCAGCAAGCAAACTGTGTAACTGGTAATACTTATGATGATAATAAATACTTAATACTTAGTGATGATAATAAAGGTTCATGTATACTGTATTGTAATTAATTATATTCATCACTGATTTCTGACCATATTGGACCAATTAGACACTTTTGAGGCTACTTGTACAATAATAACAACAACAACAACAATAATAATAATAATAATAATAAGCAACAAGGAAAATGACTAGCTTGCCATTACCTGACTGCCATCTACTGGATATAACAAAGAACACCAGAGTGTGATCTTGCACTTTTCACAGGTAAGGAAACACTTTGTGCTATTCTTTCTTTCTTAGAGGCACAAACCTCCTTTTTATTAAAAAAAAAAAAAAACATTTTAATTTTGTTAAACTATTAACATAAAATTAGCTTTGCATAAAAAGTGGTTAGCACAACATGGTTGCAATTCCAATTTTAAACATCTTTTATTCTGCTTTTTTTGTTGTTGTATTGTTTATTGACAGAAAATAACAAATATCCCACATACTAGTTTTAAATTAATTTTGGTAACAGCATTGCATTTATTCTGTGCAAATATTGAAATAAAGAGTCAGTGAGACCTGAAGTGATGTCGTTTCTTGAAAGCCCATGTGGCAACACCTGCTCTATAAAACAGTGCTGCTCATAATCTTAATCATACATCAAGTGGGTGTGTGTGAGAGAGAGAGTAACAGAGATGTGGAGCTCTCTATATTTATGTATTTATCTATCCTTTTCCTGTATCTCTGCAGTTTCAATCAATAGGTCAGGCTCCTGTCAACTCCAGGGACGCTTCAGGTTAAATGGTATGTTCCAAGAAGGAGACCTTATCATTGGAGGCCTGTTTTCATTTCATCTTATCACAGTGTTCCCAGAGCTGAACTTCAAAAGAGAACCGGAACAGTCACATTGTGAGCGGTGAGCCTGGGCTAAACAGCTGGTAAAGAAAAGGGACATTTTTAAGACAATAGAAGGAAGAACATGCAGAACAAATTCTATGTGTTTACTGACTTATATTTGATAATCTTCTTATTCATTTAGAGCAGATTGTCTACAGATTGAAATGTTTAAAATGTAATGACATAAATGCTCTTAAAATCCAGAAATGAGATAATCTTATCATGGGATTGTATTAACAATTCTTCTTTTCCTTTTCCTTTTCCTTTTTTATGTTTATGGTTATATTATTTAGAGTGACTGAATATAAACATTTCTGCATTTCTAGATTCTACATGGCAAGTTTCCAGCAGGCACAGACTATGGTATATGCCATTAATGAGATCAATAACAATCCTAACCTGTTGCCTAACATCACCCTCGGTTATCATCTGTATGACAACTGTGTGAAGCTTGGAGTGGCTTTCAGGTCTGCAACAGCCCTGCTTAGTGGGACAGAAGAGATCCATTCCAATTTCAACTGTACTGGCCCACCCCCGGTTATTGGAATTGTGGGGGATCCTGGATCTACTCACTGTATAGCAATCTCCAGTGTGTTGGGACTATTTAGAATTCCTATGGTAGGATGAGATGAATATAAACTTCTGTAACCTTCAATAAAATGTTTAAATTTGTCTGCTCATGTAAAAGGGTAATTGCTATAACAATAAAAAAAAATATATTTTTTTTGTTTTATGATTGTGATCATTGTAATCTCTTCTACAAGGTTAGCTACTACGCCACCTGTTCCTGTTTGAGTGACAGGAAAAAGTACCCCACTTTCTTCAGAACAATCCCCAGTGATGCCTTCCAGGTGCGGGCTATGGTTCAGATCTTGAGACATTTTGGATGGACCTGGGTTGGTCTCCTCTACAGTGATGATGACTACGGTATTAACGCTGCTCAATCCTTCCAAAAGGAAGTGCAGTTGTTTGGAGGTTGTGTTTCATTTTCTGAAGTCCTTCCTCTTGATAATAACCACATAGACATCCATCGCATTGTAAAAGTGATTCAGGCCTCTACAGCACGAGTGGTGGTGGTGTTCTCCACAGAAGCCTATCTGCTGCCTTTGATGGATGAGGTGATATTGCAGAATGTAACAGGTAGGCAATGGATTGCAAGTGAAGCTTGGGCCACCTCATCTGTGTTTCACACACAGCGTCTTTTACCCTTCCTGGGAGGCACACTGGGCATCGCCATCAGGCGTGGGGAAATCCAGGGACTTCATGACTTTCTGCTTCGCCTCTATCCTGACAGTAATCTGAGAAATAATATGGTGAGAATCTTCTGGGAAAACATGTTTGGTTGCAGTTTTGACACTGGAGGCAGAGAGGGAGAAAGAATATGTACAGGACATGAGGATCTGAGAAGCACACACACAGCATACACTGATGTATCAGAGCTGAGGGCCTCATATAATGTGTATAAGGCAGTTTATGCCATAGCATATGCACTACATGGCCTTATGCATTGTAAGGAGGGGAGAGGACCATTCAGTGGGAGAAGTTGTGCTGACAAATCCAACCTGAAACCCTGGCAGGTAAGACGCCTGTGGACAGAAGCACAGCTTATTAGAATTTAGAATTATATAGAATAGTTAAATGAAAACAAAGACAAAACATGTTCACACAAAACATAAGGATATATCTGTTCTGTCTGCAAACTTTACAGCTGGTTCACTACCTACAGATAGTTAACTTCACCACAGGCTTTGGGGATCATGTGTCATTTGATAAAAATGGAGATGCTCTGGCCATCTATGATGTGATGAACTGGCAGCCGAGCTCTGATGGGTCAATAGTTGTCCATACAGTTGGTATAGTAGATGAAGGGGCAGCAACAGGGAAGGTCTTCGCAATGGATGAGGATGCAATATACTGGAACTTAGAGACAAATAAAGTAATTAATATTCAATTTTGTTAAGTCTTTTTAACTATTGAAACAGAACTATCATATGTATATCATTACGTGGGTATGGTCACTGAAAGAGTACACTTTTTGTAATATTATACAGATATACACTATTTTTATGTGTTTTTATGTGTATCCATCAGTCCCCACGGTCTGTGTGCAGTGAGAGCTGCCTCCCAGGCACCAGGCGAGCCAGAAGGAAGGGCCTTCCTGTCTGCTGTTTTGATTGCTTGCCATGTGCAGATGGAGAGATTTCTAATATATCAGGTGGAAAGAGTCATATAATCATAAGAACAATTGAAACTGTACTATTATTCAATCATAGCTTTTATTGACATTATACCCCTCTCTCTCTCTCTCTCTCTCTCTCTCTCTCTCTCTCTCTCCCTCTCTCTCTCTCTCTCTCTCTCTCTCTCCCTCTCTCTCTCTCTCTCTCTCTCTCTCTCTCTCTCTCTCTCATACACATAGATTCCATTGAGTGCATAGTTTGTCCAGATGAGTTCTGGTCTAATAAAGATAAAAACCAGTGTGTCCCCAAAGAAGTGGAGTTTCTATCCTACGAGGAACCTCTTGGCATTTCCCTGAGCACTGCTTCCTTGCTTGGCACCTGCATCTGTTCTGCAGTGGTTGGCATCTTTGCACATTACCGCCACACTCCAGTTGTGCGAGCAAACAATTCGGAGCTCAGCTTCTTGCTGCTGGTGTCACTCAAACTGTGTTTTTTATGTGTGCTTCTGTTCATTGGTCAGCCCCAGTTGTGGACATGTCAGTTAAGACATGCTGTGTTTGGCATAAGCTTTGTCCTGTGCATCTCCAGCATCCTGGTCAAGACTATGGTGGTGATAGCTGTGTTTAACTCATCTCGAACTGAGGGAAAAAGTGCTATGAAATGGTTTGGGGCAGCTCAACAAAGATGCACAGTTCTGATCCTAACAGCCCTCCAGGTTGTGATATGTGCAGTCTGGCTGTCAAATGCATCTCCAGCTCCTCATAAAAACAGCCAGTATATCAATTCCAAAATAGTATATGAATGTACTATTGGCTCAGTGGCCGGGTTTTCCTTGCTACTCAGCTATATTGGCATTTTAGCAACAATAAGTTTCTTGTTAGCCTTCCTTGCAAGAAACCTTCCAGACAACTTTAATGAAGCAAAGTTCATCACTTTTAGTATGCTGATCTTCTGTGCTGTGTGGATTGCGTTTGTTCCAGCATATGTGAGCTCACCAGGGAAATATGCAGTGGCTGTGGAGATATTTGCCATCCTGGCCTCCAGTTTTGGATTACTGGTTTCCATATTTGCTCCAAAGTGCTACATTATTATATTACACCCAGAAAGAAACACTAAAAAAGCCATCATGGGAAGAGCAACTTGAAATAACTAATTTTAAACAGTCTTAAATGTCTCTTTGATACTATATGTAGTGCTTGTTAACACTTGAATAAACAACTTTGATGCAATTTAAGAACAATTAGCAACTGTTTGTAAACAAATAAGCTCAGGTGACTTTCAGATAAATGTCTAGAAATTATCATTTCATCTGATTCGCACTCAAATTGATTATCAAAAATCAAGAATACCAGAGATGATCAAAACTAAGGCTAAACTGAATGAAAAACAAGCTCAGCTATCACTCTAAAGTTGGTAAGCTGTTTAAATTTTTAATGTTTCAGTTAAAAAGCAACTAAATACCCTGTATACACTGGACGGGAGAGTAACGATGTAACACAAAATCCCCGACAGTAAACTGATGCCTCGTTCTACCTGTATTTCTGACATACTCCAAAGTGCTGGCATTTCATTTGATACTAATGGTCCATGTGTAGACATCCTCAATATGTTGCGGCAAGGTGCAACATGACAACATTCATTCTTCAGGTCGATGTCCATAATAATATATCCAAGCAATGTCCTTTTAAAGATTCATTGGATTTTCCACTGCGCTACAACAACTTCCTTGTGATTACTCACTTATAAAGAGAGTCTTTTCCACCATCTAATGGCATAGTAATGTAACTTTCACAAATACTATTGACAGACACTTTCTTAATATCAAATACAGCATATTATTTATATAAAATAATATTTATTTAAATTAACAACTATTGCCATTATGAAAGACATAAACACAAACAAACACAATCAAATAAATAAATAAAAAACACAAGCAAACAATTCAGTCAATCGTACAAAAGTAGCGATCTAGTACAGGATTTAAGTTAAACATAGCCTAAATATAAAGTTATGAAACTGACTTTTCCCCATAACCCAAATGGTTTTGCTCTGGAACAAGTAAAGGATTAATAAGACAACAGATTGCCCATTTGATATACCCAAAATTAATTATATCCCATTTAACCACTAACGACATAAGAGCAAATTCCCAAAGGACTGGCCGAGATTAAGCTTTTTCTCTGCAGGTACATGAGTGCTGAACAGCCACTGACGGCCTGGAGCTCACATCTACGAAAGTGTCAAAAAAAAAAAAAAAAATTTTTAAATAGGCACTACGGTTACATATGATTCACATATTTAAGGTCTATGTAACTAGATTCTCAGCAAAAAAAAAAACAAAAAAACTCTTTATGCTACAGGAACTTTATACATATTGGCATTTTAGCAGCAATACGTGTCCTCTTAGCCTTCCTGGCAACAGTAGAGTTATCCAGAAGGATGTCCTCATTTCTCAAGTGGCACCTCCTTCTCTATAAAAGAATACCACACTGGGAAATGTAGTGAATTCAGTAGCTGGATTGGCCTTAAAAAAAAGAGAGAGAAGAGGAGAGATGTGGATCACTCTAAACATCTGCCTGTATCTCTCCTTTTACTATATTTCTGCTGCCTTAATCTCAGATTCCTGTCAGCTCCAGGAACGCTTCAAATTGAACGGGATGTACCAGAATGGAGACTTGATCATTGGAGGCCTGTTTGAGGTTCAACACCTCAGAGTCTTCCCAGAACTTAGGTTCAGAACTGAGCCAGAACTGCCCCTGTGTGAGGAGTGAGTTTGGACTGTGTAGCACTGAGAACAACTATGCTGAGCAAAGAGTGTAAAAGAAAATTAAAATTAGATTTAGAGAAAAGGAGGGCAATTAAATGATCAGTAGCAGAAGCTACTGTAACTTATGCTCCTAATATTTTTCTAAATTATTTGTTCCTTGTGACTTCTGAATAGTTATTAACTAATAAAGTGTTAAGTGTTGAGCATAGAAGCTGCATAATTACAATTACGTGTTGAAACCAATTACTGTATATCAATCTAACATGAGTAGAAAAGCAGAAAAAAATGGAAATGTATTTGTAATTTTATTATATATTTTTATATTATAATTGATCTCAAACATACTGTAGACTACATACATTAATACATAATCATACAACTTGTATTGCTTTTTCCAGATTCTATATGGCAAGTTTCCAGCAGGCACTGACGATGGTTTTTGCCATAAATGAGATTAATAATAATGACAATCTGCTGCCTAACATCACACTTGGTTATCAGATCTACGACAACTGTTTAAGGCTTGGAGTGGCATTCCGGGCTGCCATATCCCTGGTTAGTGGTACAGAAGAGTCTTTCTCAAACTTCAACTGCACTGGCCCTCCTCCGGTGATTGGGATAGTGGGGGATCCAGGTTCAACTCAATCTATAGCAATTTCCAGTGTCCTGGGACTGTTTCGAGTTCCTATGGTAAGTTATATGATTTTTTTTTTCTTTTTCATAAAATATATTTGCTTCCAAATATCTCTTTGTAAAAAAAAATGTGTTAGAACGTTTTTCTCATTTCCTTGCTTCTTACTTCTGAATTTCATTCCCAGTGTAAAATTACCTGAGAAGCTGGATTTTTGTCTTTGTTTCTCCTGCTTTGTATTAGATTAGCTACTATGCCACTTGCTCCTGTTTGAGTGACAGGAAAAAGTACCCCTCTTTCTTCAGAACAATCCCCAGTGATGCCTTCCAGGTGCGGGCTATGGTTCAGATCTTGAGACATTTTGGATGGACTTGGGTTGGTCTCCTCTATAGTGATGATGACTATGGAATCTATGCTGCTCAGTCCTTCCAGCAGGAAATGCAGCTGTTTGGGGGTTGTGTGGCCTTCTCTGAGATTCTCCCTTATGATAACAACCGTAGGGATATTAAACGTATAGTAGGGGTTATTCAAACCTCTACAGCCAGGGTAGTTGTAGCATTCTCAACTGATCTGTCATCCCTGATGAATGAGTTGTTGTTGCAAAATGTGACAGGCAAGCAGTGGATTGCAAGTGAGGCTTGGACAACAACACCTATCCTACAAACTCCACAATATTTGCCCCTACTGGGGGGCACGCTGGGCATCGCCATCCGGCGTGGACAGATTCAAGGACTTCATGACTTTCTCAAAGGTCTCCGCCCTGACAATAATCCAAAAAACAGTACAATAAAAATTTTCTGGGAGAACATGTTTGGGTGCAAGTTTGAGATTAGTGGCAAAAATATATCTGAAGAGCAAAAACAAGGGGAAAACAAATGTTCAGGGAAAGAAAATCTGAGCAGTACAGATACAGCATTCACTGATGTATCAGAGCTGAGGGCCTCATATAATGTGTATAAGGCTGTTTATGCTTTAGCACATGCGCTTCATGACCTGATGCTGTGTGAGGAGGGAAGAGGACCATTCAGTGAGAACAGCTGTGCTGACATAACCAACCTGAAACATTGGCAGGTAAGATTCATATATATATATATATATATATATATATATATATATATATATATATATATATATATATATTGTATTTAATACTTTATTTAACACTTGTCCTCTCTACAAACTGTATAGCTAATTCACTACCTACAGAAAGTGAACTTCACTACAGGCTTTGGGGATCATGTGTCATTCAATGAGAATGGAGATGCTCTGGCCATCTATGATGTGATGAACTGGCACCCGAGGTCTGATGGGTCAATTGCTGTCCACACGGTTGGTGTGGTAAATGAAGGAGCGTCACCAGGGAAGGTGCTCATACTGGATGACGATGCATTATATTGGAACTTTGAGACAAAAAAGGCAATTAGCATAAATCATGTTACTTTAATTCTTGATGAAGATGTCTGAACGTTTAACAAAAATCAGTAACATTTCATTTGCTGACAAGTAACAATAAATTAGTAAATTAATGGTTTTAAAGCTGGATTACTGGGTCAATTCTGTACACTATTCTTACATATATTTCTTAAATACATACAAATAAATAAATATTGATTATACCCCTGCAGCCCCCACAGTCTGTGTGCAGTGAGAGCTGCCCCCCAGGAACCAGACGAGTCAGAGGGAAGGGACTTCCTGTCTGCTGTTTTGATTGCCTGCCATGTGCAGATGGAGAGATTTCTAATACAACTGGTGAGGAGATCATGTCAAATGAAATTAGTAATGAGTATGTAAATGTAATTATTAGATAATTTTTTTTCTTGTTCTCTGTATTTCTTCCTGTCTTTTACAGATTCATCTGAATGTTTCATGTGTCCAGATGAGTTTTGGTCGAGTCCAGAAAATGACAATTGTATTCCCAAAGAAGTGGAATTTCTATCTTATGAAGATCCTCTGGGAATTTCTCTGACCACTGCTTCCCTTTTAGGCACTAGTTTCTGTGCCATTGTGATGGTCATCTTTGCTCTTCACCGTAACACTCCCATAGTACGTGCCAATAATTCAGAGCTCAGCTTCCTGCTGCTGGTGTCACTCAAACTGTGTTTCCTGTGTGTGCTGCTGTTCGTTGGCCGACCGCGGTTGTGGACGTGTCAGTTAAGACATGCTGTGTTTGGCATAAGCTTTGTGCTGTGCATCTCCAGTATCCTTGTTAAGACGATGGTGGTAATAGCCGTGTTCAAGTCATCTCGACCAGAGGGCAAATCTGCCATACAGTGGTTTGGTTCAGCAAAGCAAAGAGGGACAGTTTTGGCCCTAATTTCCACTCAAGTAGCAATATGTACAGTCTGGTTATCCACTGCATCTCCAACACCCCATAAAAACAATCTTTATATCCGCTCTAAAATTGTCTATGAATGTGCTATTGGCTCAGTGACTGGTTTCTCTCTACTGCTGGGATACATTGGATTGTTGGCAGCAGTTAGCTTTCTGTTAGCCTTCATGGCAAGGAAACTTCCAGATAACTTTAATGAAGCAAAGTTCATCACTTTTAGCATGCTGATCTTCTGTGCTGTGTGGATTGCATTTGTTCCAGCATATGTGAGCTCACCAGGGAAATATGCAGTGGCTGTGGAGATATTTGCCATCTTGGCTTCCAGTTTTGGATTACTGATGGCCATATTTGCCCCAAAGTGCTACATAATTATTTTACATCCAGAAAGAAACACTAAAAAAGCCATCATGGGAAGAGAAACCCAAAAGAATTAGTTTTACCTGCTTTTAGATCCTGTACTAAGTCTCAATCCTGCTTGTACAAGCTTATTTAACATTTAGGAATTTATATCAAATTCTACCTTTTGGTATGTCTAGCGTGAGTCATTTTGACAGTGTTTGAATTTTAGATGATTTTGTTTGGATTTTCTCTGTCAATCTGAATTAAAATGATGCTATTCAGAAATATCATATGCATATAACTAATACTAACTATTAACTATTAACAAGGGTGACACTTATTTCTCAGTAATACATTAATTAATAATGCATATTAATACATAAGACATATATTATTTTATTTATTGCACTGTGCATTGCTAGCAAAGGTCAATACAAGTATGTGTTTCAGCTTTTTGTCAATTAGCACTGATGAAAGAAGCTGATGGGAATAGGGAGAACCCAAACCTCTTCTAACCACAAGTACAAAATGGTGTCCAATGCATGACTGCCACCTACATGATACTCTGTGTAACATACTGTCCATCAGAAGACAGAGAAGGTTTACAGAACCACTGGCTGAATCATACCAGCTCAGTGGCCTCATTTATAAAACTGAGACTTTAAAGAACTGTATTCACAAAAGCTATATAAAAAAATAGCTAGATTCTGCATACGCACAAAAGTTTTCAGATTTATAAAACCATGGGTTTGCCAGAACCTGTGCAAATATCCCTGTATAAATCCCAGTCAGCGAAACATTGTGCATACATGCATCTCCAAATCATCTCTTCCCTGAAATCACCATATATGTGGCTTACAACACCTAGTTTTACTATGCATAACCTCCCATCCATGTGACACCATGGTTAACACCGTCAAGGTGCAAAACATTGGAAAATATTAGATATGGACTATAAATGCCATTTGTGCCTTACACATTCCATTGCTTAACATCATCCAATATCCTTGTTATGTTTTAGAATAAGTATGTCAAAATATCCATAACAAAATTGCATAAAATACTACTCAGACAATGCTTTAAAATAGAGTTGATTCATTCATTTCCACTGTAATTAAATAAATCAAATCAATTTTATGCAGTTTTGCTGGTAAAGTGAACATATATTTTAGGATGTTTATAGGCTATTTTTAGTGGAAACAGATAAGCTTACCCTAGTGAAAAATAAATATACTAAAATGTATTTGAAATGCATTTATTTTATATTAAGTATGCTACAAATGCATTTACATATTTATGTACTTAATATAAATACCCTGCAATTGTAATTTGAGTATACGAAATCGGTACACTAACAGTCTACTAAATTGGAATAAGTATTTTTGTGATGATGTCCAACTACAGACAGTTATACTAGCTATGTTTTACTATATTTGATTGTGCTAAAGTGGAATTATTGTTACTATACTTTAGGTACAGTTTAAATATCGTACATTCAAATTATAGTGATCATACAATCCACTAATGTTGATATTAAACACACTTTAAGCTTAATATTAAGAAATATGCATTGTGCAATAAAGAAGAACTCAACAAATAAAGTTTAATTAGAATTTGTTTAATTTGAATATTTACAGTGGTGTGAAAAAGTGTTTGCCCCCTTCCTGATTTCTTTCTCTTTTTTTGCATGTTTGTCACTCTGAAATGTTTCAGATCAACAAACACATTTAAATTTTAGTCAAAGATAACGCAAGTAAACACAAAATGAATTTTTTAAATGAATGTTGTTATTATTAAGGTAAAATAAAATCCAAATCTGCGTTGTCCTGTGTAAAAAAGTGATTGCCCCTAAACATAATAACTGGTTGGGCCATCCTTAGCAACAACAACTGCAATCAAGTGTGCGCGATAACTTGCGATAAGTCTTTTACAGCGCTGTGGAGGAATTTTGGCCCACTCATAATTCAGCCACATCGGAGGATTTTCGAGCATGATCTGCCTTTTTAAGGTCATGCCACAGCTTCTCAATAGTGTAGCGTCTGGACCGGACCGGATCATGAACGACCAATTCATTTTAGGTTTTAAGAAAAGCTTTTAACTCTCTGAGTCGCATAAGTAAATCTTAGTCGGCTCCGAATGTCCTGGTCCCCCCCACGGACAAGTGACACTTTAAGTGGCGAGGTGCGAGACAAGGCAGAATCCCTTTGGATCTTCAAAGAGATACTAATCAGCTCACACCAAATTCTGTGTCCCTCACAAGACCAGGGGAATGAATTCCACGCACACACATAGAGACATTCATCAAAATATGAATATTCCCATTAGTGTTTTTCCTGTGCTTTTCTTTTGTATGCATGTCTATATTACTCCCACTTAGTTACATCTTGTAGTTGTGTTAGTTTCACTGTAAAATGCTTATATTTGAATGTAAGAACATTTACTCCCTAAAAGAGAGTCCGAAACATGCGTTTTTTTTTGATTCAAAATGTTCCTCTGTTAATTTCATACCTAGATATTGGTGTCTTATTGTGATAATATGCATTATTCTACTTTTAAGGTACTTTGGAGGGAAAAGAACCCAGCGTAAGCACCTCTGTAGATAATGCAAATTAGGCCATAAAAACAGACAAAGGAATGTTTTCCCGCTAAAAGTCCATGTTCCCTATTGGTCCGTACGGCCCAGAATGGGTGTGACTGGAGTTACCTTTATAACACCTAAACACGAGCGGATCCACGCTCAGTCGTTTTCATCTTAGACGAGACACACTTCTTTCTTTTATTTTCCGGCATTTTACAAACAGTTAGTTCCGTTTTGAAATTCCCGCCGAAGAATCACCTCAGGAAGAGACCAATAGAAACTCCAGCTCCGCACGGAAGTTTGAACGGCATTCACCACAGCACAAAGTACAAATGCAAGTATCTGAATTAATTTCGATGCGCTTTAACTTTATTGTCTGAAGTGATTTCGTTGCTGGCTCTCAAAAGGTTGAACTGTTTGTAATCTTGCCTTCTTTGATCAACTCTTTCTTTCTTTCCTTTCGTTATTTTATTGTATGCTCTGCTTAGATTTAGTTGTATGTATTTGTGTATATATATCATATATTCATATATTAAACACCTTGTATTCACACAATTCATTGTCTCTGGGTAACTCATACATGAACCAAGTCACTTTAACGTTTGATTTCGCAAGCTTTATGCTTTTTAAATACTAGAATAAGTTTCCTTTTCGTGGCCAGAGAAGAAAACTTCCTTTCTAGAATTGATAAGAAAATCGGACTGATAGTTTTGCTGGACAAAACAAACCAGTCTTTCTAAATTAATTCTAAAACTTAGAAATAATTTTAGATCATATATGTTCATGATTAATTATAATTCGTTGTAATTGATTATCGATATATACCTAATTCCCTTCGTGGTTGATTCATATTCATAATTAGTCATAACGTGTTGTGATTCAGTTGTGAATATATCTCATCCATTTGAGCAAGTTGCTACATATATTTTTGGTGGAGAACGCGGCATCGTTTTAAAGTTGGTTTTGTGTTGAGCGACACAGTTTCAATCTTTGTGTGTTTATTAATGTGTTCATGCGCGTTTTCATGCAGTGAGAGTAGCAACGCGCGTCTCACCATTGCCCCGCGGTAACAACTGCTATATTTGTCTAACATTGTAGCTACTGTTAACCGTCTAGAATTAACTGCAGTTCACAATATTAAAATTGTTCCTGTAAAGAGGATCAAATCTCTTCACAGCACATTTTAATATTAGTTTTTCCGCCTGTTAGAACGAAGAAACCTTCTTTCAGCGCGAAGACAGATTGATTTGAGCGATGTTCCTCTTATCTTTCTAAAAGGCCTTTATTTGTATCGCTAGATTTGATTCATTGCGTATATCCAGTGTTATTCAACTAAGCGATTAGACTCTGTTAGGTCAAACCACTGGCTTAGCTACCCAGTGCTCGCCTAATGCAAATCTATTTAGAAGAACATAGTTATCTGAATTATTTGTAAATCGGAGTCATTTATTTTAACACATTGATCAAGTGTTAATTTGTAACAGCAGCGAAGAAATCCTGCAAAGTTACACATTCTTGTGCTGTAAACTAGCGCAAAAGGATCTGCTGAGATCTAAAACATTGTATGCGTGCACGAACGCATCATTATTTAATTCACTCACGACTGAGTTGAGGGTAGGTCACAGTACCTCTGACTAACCACCAGAGGGCGACCCGTGTAAGCGGGAGACACACCCCACTTTCGTGACGTCATTGTTGTGTGGGCTCACTGACGCCATCTCGTGGGCATTCTCCGTTAGGTCTGCTGCTTTCTTTCCTCTGTTTATTCCATTGTGGTCATTCCAATTTTTCCCTTTGGCTATTTTTAATCCTGTTTCTGTTAGTTTATTGACTGCTATTATTTGGAACTTGGCATACTTATTTGGAATTTGGTTTAACAAGTTTTAATTCAAATTTAAATTAAGTTTCCCCTTCCAACACCGGGAATTCACTTACTGGAGGCACGCCACCTAGTGGGCCTTCCCCAGATAAGTCAATTTCCTTCCTCTCTCTCCTTTTATTTTTAGTTTATATTATTTTATTGCAATTTCTTCCTTTTCAGCTATTTCAGTAATTCTATTAGTGTTTCACTTGCATTCCTTATTATTTGAGTTAAGCCTCTCTTGTTTTGCACACTTGTTTAAATTTAATTAAACAAAGTTTTAATTTGAATTTAAATTAAGTTTTTCTGTGCCATCCATTGGCATTTGTTCATTTTGTTGCACTCCCCCTAGCGGGCAGTCCCAGACAAAGAAGGCTTTCTCTCTTTTCTCTTGAGATTTCACTTTGAGTTGTGTTATTTCTGCTTTTCAGATGGTTTATTCTGTTTAATATCTTTATAAGCTCCATTCTTTTACCCCATATACTTAATGATTTAAATTTGGTTTAAGCAAGAATTTAAATCTAAATTTACATTAAGTTGCAGTTGTTCAGCCATTTTGTGTACTTGCGGATAGTACGCCCCCTAGTGCTCTGTTGTGAAGTGACGGTTGTTTTCGGATTGAGTGCCAGTGAGCAGAGGCGCCTGGTCTGCCGGACACGACGCTGGCTGTGTGTGAATCTCGGACATTTCTGTTCTCGTGCTATTGGTGCTGACACGCAGCCGACATCAGCAATTGGACACTTCAGGTGTAGGAGTCAACGAGTCCAGCTGTCCACAAGGCCAATTTTGGTTAATTACCCTGATTAGGTGTCCGCACCGACGGAACCGCCCAATTTGTAGCAGTACACCACTGCGGTGACTGACTCCAAAGGGGGTTATCAGGCGAAACCCAATTTTGACTCGGCAGTCTGGCCGTTGACACGCCTCGCTTGGGTGTTGTCCAATTGTGCTAAAAGTCATTGCTGTTTGAGCGGTCGCACCGTGACACAAGGGGAGCAGGGTGCCCGGGGACACCGCAGTCGAGTGGTTGGAGCCGTCAGAGAGGTTAGCCCTGCCACTGAGTTCTCACCTGAACAATCCCAATTCACTCCAGGCATAGTTAAATGGTATACTGCCCATTCACTTCAAGTAATCCATAGAACATTAGATATTCTGTGAGCATTTAAGTGTTTGGCTTATTCTTCGGTTCTTAAGCCATACCATCCCCCTAGGGTGTATAACTCGACAGCGCCCTCGTCAGGCCTGCCATAAACCCCAGCAGTGATAGCAAGCTTAAGCCTTCTTCCTCCCCTCTATCTTTTCCTGTTCCTATTTTGTTTCTATTTATTTTTCTTTTCTCTTTAATCATTTGGTATCTTTTGTTCAGTTTTCTGTTGCTGTTCTCTTGTGTTTTTTTTTCTTTCTTCTTTCAGTTCACGTAAAAGCAGAACCTATGAGAGCCATCAAGGAAAGCTGAATAATAGATCGACGACCCAAGCAGCCAGAGTCATTAGATGACCAACTAAGCTACCTGTCGAAATCTTTATTTAGACCCGGTGCTCACCCACACAAATCGGCCCCACCTGGCCATTCACGGCCAAAGACGTTAAGTGTCTGGCCTATATTCCACAAACTGTCCACCCCAGTTTGTCAAAATCGCACTTCGTGCACAGAATTACATATTACCGTAGCTCGATTAATTTCGCACGGACTTGCATTGGTCTCTTTGTGCTGTCTTTCTCTCGCCAACAGTGAGCCACTATGTCCCGATCATCCAGCCCTGGCACCCACTGGGATCATCTCGAGACCTGGCTGAGTGACATGACCAACACGTTCCTGCCCAACGCCGCTGGGGACCTACAGCAACTGAGCAGAGAACAACTGGACGACGACTTGAACAGGCTGATGGCCCACGATCCGACGCAGAGCTACACCCACAAAGAATGGGCCAAGATCGTCGGTGGACTCGCCCACAACCTCATCGTCCAGGCACGTCTCAGCGAACAGAGCAACATCCAACTGGAGCAAGAAGCAACAGCGCTCAAGCTCCAGGCCGAGGAGGCCAGGAGAAACCAGGCCACTGCTCAACAGCGCCTAGACCAGCTACTCCTCGAGACCCAGAACCAGCACGGGACAGCAGATGAAAAGGACCCAGAGCTACAGGAGAAGGTGGAAAGACTCCAAAAAGCCCTGGCAGAGCTCCATCTAGAGACAGAGCATAAAGAGCAGTTGGAGAGAGAATCCAGAAAGGAACTGACTGAAAAACTCCAACACAGTGGTGCTCTCCTAGCAAGAATAGAGACCGAACTAAAAGAAATTGATGCTAAGGCCAAGGCCTGTGAAAACCACCTGCAGGCGGCCCGAGCTGAAATCCTTTCTTTAGTACAACAAAGAGACTATTTAAAAGATGAACTTGATATTGTTCACAGAGAATTAAAATATTCTTATAACCTGCAAAGCTACCAGGGAGGGGAAACACCCATCACACAGTTTTCCCTGGCCCGTGAGCCCAGGCCTCCCAGTCAAGAGTCCCTTGTGCAAAAGGGGGGTGGAAGCTCACCGTTCAGGATGCCACCCTCCGGCATCCCAGAACCTTCATCGGCAACAAAGGGGTGGGAGCCTTTCCAGAAAGTCCGTGCCACAAGTCACAGCATGGCTCCCAAAGAACTTGACAAGCTTGCCAGAAACATTCCCACATTCACCCCAAACCCTGCAGGAGGCCACGACGTGCACGCCTACTTGCAGGACATAGACTTTCTTTTGCAAAATGTGCCCAACGTGAATGCATGGGACAGATTGTATTTGCTCAGAATCACGTCAAGCCGTGATGTGCGAAGCTTTCTAGATCGGCAATCAGAAACTGTCAAGTCCGACTACCAGAAGCTGCGACAGGCTCTGATCAGAGAGTTTTCTGACCCTGAATCGGACCAAGGGCTCATCGCTGCTATGGACCTTAAACAGGGCCGACTTGAAACTCCACAGGCTTACTACAACAGGCTGCGACGGGCCTACTTCGGAGCACGCAATGAGCCAGGCATGGAGGAGGACTTCAACTTCAGAACTCTGTTCCTCCGAAACCTGCATCCTGCGGTGAGTCATCACCTAGGAGTCCTGGCCTGTCCGCGCAGCATGTCTACCCAACAGCTGCGAGACTTAGTCCATAAGGCTCATGTCAAGCAAAAGACTGTTTCTGAAAAGACTGTAAAAAACCCAGCCATCTACCCTGTCTCTGCTCACTTTCAAAATGAACTGGCCCTAGAGGGCGCACAGCCACCCCACAGTGACAGAGTGTATAACAGGCCGTCAAAGCCGCTCCCAGCCAGCAGAGGGCAGCCTCACGCTGAGGGTGCCCGTCCCAAGCACCCGGCCGGACGCTCTGAAAGAACCTGGGACTACTCAGGTCCATCCAACAACCCAAAGGGTGATGCGACGTGGAATGCCAGCCGACGGTCCAGAAATGGCAGACACTCATCTGCCAGAGCATCAAGTCCCAACAGCCAGCAGCGGAATGCCTCTCGACAGGTCCCTAACAAGCCCAAGTCTGAGCCCTCGCAAGAGCAGAACAGAGCAGCAGCGTCTGAGTCTGCGGAGATCTTGAGGATTCTCAAGGAACTGATCCAAAAGAAACCCCACAAGGAAGACAAGACAGAGAAGCCAGACTCCTTATGACTAGGAGTGAGGCCTGTCTCCAAGATCAGCTCTGACATTCCTCAGACAGAACCTAAACCCCAGATCCCTGCTGACCAGCCACTGACCACAGAAACAGCTCACGCATCACTAAATGACAGCATCTCTCAATCACCTCAGCTGATGGTTGCACACCCGGAGCAGACCAACACCTTTCATCACGCTGTCAACAAAGACTCCAAGGTACCAGAAAGTGCTGTTTTGGTTGTCTGCCTCCCTAACGAACTGCAAGAGACCGGCCCCAACTGCCTATCGGTCAGCACACAAGCCCCAGTACCAAGACTCCTGGGGAATCTGATCGAAAAGGGGGTGGCCCGGAAACTCTACCTCACCATCACTGTGGAAAATGATGTGAAAATTGAAGCCCTGGTAGACACCGGCGCAGATCTCACTTTGATGTCATCAGACCTCTTTGATAGACTCAGAGCTGAAGCTAAGAGACAGAATCGAACTCTTAAATCACAAAAATGTGAGTTGAATGTGCAGTCATACAGTCAAGATGAGGTCCAACTTGAACAGATAGCTCCCATTCACCTGACCATCGGTCCAATGAGCCTGGTACATCCTGTGTACATATCACAAATGGACACATTTCCCCTTCTCATTGGCAAAGATCTGCTAGATCGCTTTGAGCCCTTATTGGACTTCAGACAGCTGAAAATTTGGGCTCAAGTACGAGAACCTCTGTCTCTCCAGTCACCCAGATCACCTGAGCCAGACTGTCAGGTCACCGAGGTCACGGGAAATCTCACAGCTAGGCGTGAGAACATCGTCTCAGCACCAGAGCAAAGTTCAAGTTCGCTACTCTGCACTCTGCAACTTAACAGAGACTCTGACTCCTACTGCCCTAAGGTCATGGCAGACCTGCAACTGAATGATGCAAAGACAACAGACATTGTTCTCGCACTGTGGGCTGACAACTCAGCCATCAGTCACACACTCTGCAATGCTCTCATTGAGGACACACCTGACCTTCCGTCTGCCAAAAAGCGCACCCGCTTCCCTTTGGACCCTCATCTGTCAACCATGACAACTGCCAAGGGCATCTGCGTTTTGAACTTGAAATGGAACGGCCGGTGTTTGACTCATTACTTCCTGGTTCTTCGGGACCTGCCACATGACGTCTACATTGGAGCGGACGTTTTGATTCGCCTCAAGGCTCATGTAGACTTTATTAACGAGGTGGTGTGGGCCCCAATGACCTCACAGCCCCCTGTTACGCCCGTCGACACTGAGAACCTCCTGTCAGGCCAGACCATTCCAGAGGTCTGCACCCTGGTCAGTGAACAAGGAACTGTAGTACCAGCTTACACCAAAGGGGTTGCTGTTCGGCTCAACATGCGACGTGGTCAAACTCTAAACCACACACTGGGTTTCTTTCAACAGTCACCTGAATGCGTAGAACTTGGACTCACTCTGGAAGCCACTCCCCTCACGGAAGTGTCATCCCGCGTAGTCTACATCCTGTTCAACAACTGCACGGCAACAGACATTGGAATTCCCAAGGCCTACCGCTTGGGTTGGCTAGTGAGTCACGATTTCCATGACTTTGATCTCACTTTACCAGTCATTGGTTCAATCCCATCTGTAATGATACCAGAAGGGAGCTTGGACAATACAGTGTTCACAGCACCCTTCAAGATCATTTCCATAACGTCTGTCATGCCAGTGGCCACAGAACAAGTATGCAGAACGGAGCTGACAGAGGACCGACACCTTACAGTGTACACAGTCTCTAACCAGCCTGCTTGTGAGAGTGATGAAATTGCTTCACCATTGACTGCTGACTTGACCAGTGCCACAACAACGGAGGAGCCATTCCCAGGATTTGAGACTCAGGTCCAACAAATTCTGAAAGACGCAGACGCCTTAAAGAACAATGCAGACCGTCAAAAACTCAGACAGGTCCTGTACAAGTTCAAAGCATCATTTGCCAAAGACTCTTTAGACTGTGGCCTCACTAACCTCCACACGGTGCGTATTCCAACACACCCAAATGCTCCTCCCACTTTTGTCAAGCAATACAAGATTCCCATCGCCTCACAGGAACCAGTGCAGGAAATCATCGACTCCATGCTTGACAAAGGTGTCATCCGTCCATGCAACAGCACCTATTCTGCCCCCATATGGCCCGTTCTCAAGCCAAACGGCAAGTGGCGACCTACAATCGACTACAGGAAGTTGAACCAGCAAGTGCCGCTGTCACGATGGCCCATGACACAGCTGGAGCAGGAGCTACCTAGAATCAAAGGGGCCACAATCTTTTCTACACTCGATGTTGCCTCGGGATTCTGGACCATACCCGTGCATCCAGGGGATCAACACAAGCTGGCTTTCACCTTCTGCAACCGACAGTACACTTTCACAAGGTGCCCGTTCGGCTATGCCAACTCACCAGCTGAGTTCAACATCTTCCTGAACAAAGCATGCCCAGATGCCAGAATTAGAGGGAGTTTAATTTATGTGGACGATGTTTTGATGAAAAGCACAACTGTGGCTGACCACATGAAAGAGATAGACCATGTTCTAACGCAGTTAACGGCTGCTGGCGCAAAGATTGCCCTCCATAAAGGACAGTGGTGCCGAACCAAGGTCAATTATGTGGGTCTACTCATCGGATCCCAGGGTATTGAACCACAGTCCAGCCGTGTCCAAGCCATTCAGAACATCAAGCCTCCCACCAATGTCTCAGAGCTGCGCAGTTTTCTAGGTGTCTGCAACTACTCACGGCAGTTCATTGAGAACTACTCGGACATTGCACGACCTCTAACTGCCCTGCTGAAAAAGGACTGCCCGTTCGTCTGGACAGAAGCTCAAGCAACTGCCATGAGTGAACTGAAACGACATTTGTGTACAGCTCCGTGCCTGGCTTATCCTGATCCACAGAAGGAGTTCTACTTGGATGCTGGATTCTCCAACGACTGTCTTAGTGCTGGTCTTTACCAACGATACGACCAGGACAAAAGAGTGGTTGCATATGCCAGTAAAACACTTCTGTCACCAGAGTGTAAATATTCAGACTGTGAAAAGGCTTTGCTCTGCACTGTATGGGCTATCCAAAGATTCTCCAACTACATTGGAGCACAGAAGGTTATTATAGAGACTTGTCACCAGCCTGTCACGTTCCTCAACAGCCAACGCATCCGAGATGGTGTGGTCACCAATTCACGCATAGCCACATGGTTGATGGCCCTCCAGGGGCGCAGCGTTGAGGCACGATACGCTCAAAATCACAAGTCTGTGCTGGGCAACGGCTTGGCCGCCTGCCAAAACTGCTCTGATGACACACCAGCTGCGACGCTGGACGTAGAGAGACCCCAACAACAACCACTGTCTTGTCACAGGTACTTTGAAGAGAATGCGTGCCGGGGCATGCCCACTGCCTACGTCGATGGATGCTCCTACAACCATGAGGGCACCTTAAAGGCAGGTGCAGGGGTGCTATGGTTAAACAACTTACCGTGCTTACCGCGATACTTCAAGTTGGGTCCCCAGTCATCACAGTATGCTGAGGTTGCAGCCATCCTCATAACCCTTCAAATTGCTTCAGCCCATAACATCAGAGAACTCCTCATTTGCACAGACTCAAACTATGCCAGACTCAGTTTCACATGCCACCTTCCGGGCTGGAAACAAAATGGCTTTAAGACCGCAAACAACAAGCCGGTCAAACACCAACACCTGTTCCGAGCATGTGATGACATCACTCGAACACACGACATGATCATCTACTGGAAAAAGGTGAAAGGTCACTCAAAGCAACCAGGCCTTGACAAAGACTTGAATGACCAAACTGATGCCCTTGCCAAGACTGGTGCATCACATGGCAAACCATGGTCACCTCCAACCCAGCTGCCCACCCATAGTGTGGCAGCAATAACTCGCAGTCAGCGAACAGTTCCTGCAACAGTGCCTGCCTCACAGCCACTGTCGCTGGCCCCACAAATTTCCAGCAATGACATAGCTGATCTACAAGCTTCTGACTCTTCCATACAGGCTATGATAAACCACCTCTCAGACCCCTCCAACCACCCGATCGCAGCGTCTGAACACACTGCGGCCCGTGGCCTCAAACGGTTGTTAGAGAAGAAGGACATGCTGCGTGTGGACGAAAACATTCTGTGGTATGTCCCTGGTGCCCTCACCGCGCCAAGGCTTGTGGTGCCACAGTGCCAAAAGGGGGTCATGCTAATGTACGCCCACGACGCACCATTTGCCGGACACCATGGTACCAAAGCAACTTATGAGACTTTGAAACAAGTGGCATACTGGCCCGGCATGCAGCAAGACGTGGCAGAGTATGTCAGAGGGTGTCTGGTTTGCTGTCAATTCCAGCCAGCAAACCCAAATCACAGAGCCCCACTGCAACGCAGAGGAGTCACATTCCCATGGTCGGACCTCCAAATAGACTGGGTGGGACCTCTGCCCAGGTCGACAAGAGGTAACAAGTACTTCCTCACGGTGGTGTGCCAATTCACCAAGTGGGTAGAGTGTCTTCCAGCACCTAACGACACTGCCCAGACCACGGCATACCTCCTGATGAACCACATCTTCTCCAGGTTCGGACTGCCACTGAGAGTCAACTCTGACAGAGGCACTCACTTCACAGCTGACATCATGCAGCATATGTGGAAACTCCTGGGTATACAAGCTCAACTGCACATCAGCCACCATCCCATCTCATCAGGGCAAGTGGAACGAACCAATCGAACTGTGATCAGCATGCTGAGAAAATATGTGTCGGCTAACCAGAAAGACTGGGATGTGAAACTTCCTCTGGTGCTTATGGCCATCAGAGCTACACCGCAGGAGTCAACACGTGTGTCTCCCTTTGAACTAATGACAGGCCGGCAGACGACACTGCCGCTGCACCTGCTGTATCAACCGGGAGACTCCAGCCTTGTCACAGCCTACACCACTCACCAGTACCTTGACGAACTACACAGACACCTGAGAACAACATTTGCTTTTGCCCAACAACAGCTTCAAAAGAGTGCTGAGGGCCAGAAAGCATATTATGACCGGAAAGCATCACACCAGGAACTGACGGTGGGTGACAGGGTCTGGTACTACCGTTTCATCCAGCCACCCAAGACAGCCTCCAAGCGGCTGTCAAAGAAACTTCTGCCTCACTGGATGGGACCTTACGAGATTGTAGACAAACTTTCCCCTGTTGCGTACCGAATCCAACTGAGCCGGGGACAGAAAGACCCAATTTTCAAGTGGGTCCACCGTAACCAAATCAAAAGACATGTGGCTGCTGACAGAGACAGGCGGGGAGGGGACAATGCAAGCTAAACTCTGTTGCAATCCTCGGAGCTAAAAGACTGTCCTCACCAACAAAGGACATCCCTCGCTGACCTACCAATCCCCCCCCCGCTCTCTCTCTCTCCCTCTCTTCTGTGCCAGGATGCTGCTGTGGCTCACCCTCCTGTGCCTCCAGGCAACCAGAGGACAGCTGTCTGACCTAACATCACCAGGTCCAGCATCTGACATTGAACTGAGGGGACAAGCAGGACAACTGAAACCCACCTGCTGCCCGACCATCATGATCCACTTGCCAGAGGAACGTCCCACGATGTTCCAAACATGAACGTCGTCGGCCGAAAGGGGGACTGTAGCGTCTGGACTGGACCGGATCATGAACGACCAATTCATTTTAGGTTTTAAGAAAAGCTTTTAACTCTCTGAGTCGCATAAGTAAATCTTAGTCGGCTCCGAATGTCCTGGTCCCCCCCACGGACAAGTGACACTTTAAGTGGCGAGGTGCGAGACAAGGCAGAATCCCTTTGGATCTTCAAAGAGATACTAATCAGCTCACACCAAATTCTGTGTCCCTCACAAGACCAGGGGAATGAATTCCACGCACACACATAGAGACATTCATCAAAATATGAATATTCCCATTAGTGTTTTTCCTGTGCTTTTCTTTTGTATGCATGTCTATATTACTCCCACTTAGTTACATCTTGTAGTTGTGTTAGTTTCACTGTAAAATGCTTATATTTGAATGTAAGAACATTTACTCCCTAAAAGAGAGTCCGAAACATGCGTTTTTTTGGATTCAAAATGTTCCTCTGTTAATTTCATACCTAGATATTGGTGTCTTATTGTGATAATATGCATTATTCTACTTTTAAGGTACTTTGGAGGGAAAAGAACCCAGCGTAAGCACCTCTGTAGATAATGCAAATTAGGCCATAAAAACAGACAAAGGAATGTTTTCCCGCTAAAAGTCCATGTTCCCTATTGGTCCGTACGGCCCAGAATGGGTGTGACTGGAGTTACCTTTATAACACCTAAACACGAGCGGATCCACGCTCAGTCGTTTTCATCTTAGACGAGACACACTTCTTTCTTTTATTTTCCGGCATTTTACAAACAGTTAGTTCCGTTTTGAAATTCCCGCCGAAGAATCACCTCAGGAAGAGACCAATAGAAACTCCAGCTCCGCACGGAAGTTTGAACGGCATTCACCACAGCACAAAGTACAAATGCAAGTATCTGAATTAATTTCGATGCGCTTTAACTTTATTGTCTGAAGTGATTTCGTTGCTGGCTCTCAAAAGGTTGAACTGTTTGTAATCTTGCCTTCTTTGATCAACTCTTTCTTTCTTTCCTTTCGTTATTTTATTGTATGCTCTGCTTAGATTTAGTTGTATGTATTTGTGTATATATATCATATATTCATATATTAAACACCTTGTATTCACACAATTCATTGTCTCTGGGTAACTCATACATGAACCAAGTCACTTTAACGTTTGATTTCGCAAGCTTTATGCTTTTTAAATACTAGAATAAGTTTCCTTTTCGTGGCCAGAGAAGAAAACTTCCTTTCTAGAATTGATAAGAAAATCGGACTGATAGTTTTGCTGGACAAAACAAACCAGTCTTTCTAAATTAATTCTAAAACTTAGAAATAATTTTAGATCATATATGTTCATGATTAATTATAATTCGTTGTAATTGATTATCGATATATACCTAATTCCCTTCGTGGTTGATTCATATTCATAATTAGTCATAACGTGTTGTGATTCAGTTGTGAATATATCTCATCCATTTGAGCAAGTTGCTACAATAGGATTCAGGTCTTGACTAGGCTACTCCAAAGTCTTCTTTTTTTTTTTTCTTCAGCCATTCAGAGGTGGACTTGCTGGTGTGTTTTGGATCATTGTCCTCCTGCAGAACCCAAGTTCACTTCAGTTTGAGGTAACGGACAGACGGCCGGACATTCCCCTTCAGGGTTTTTTGGTAAACAGCAGAATTCATGGTTCCATTTATCACAGCAAGTCCTCTATGTCCTGAGGCAGCAAAACATCCCCAGACCGTCACACTACCAGCACAATATTTTACTGTTGGTTATGATGTTCTTTTTCTTAAATGCAGTGTTACTTACGCCAGATGTAATGGAACACACACCTTCCAAAAAGTTCACCTTTTGTCTCGTCAGTCCACAAAGTATTTTCCCAAAAGTTTTGGGGATCATCAAGTGGTTTTCTGGCAAAAATGAGATGAGCCTTAATGTTCTTTTTGCCCAGCAGTGGTTTTCGTTTTGGATCTCTGCCATGCAGGCCATTTTTGCTCAGTCTCTTTCTTATGGTGGAGTCATGAATGCTGACCTTAACTGAGGCAAGTAAGGCCTGCAGTTCTTTGGATATTGTTGCGGGTGTAATGTCTAGTTTTGATTTTGTTGTCATTTTCATGTTTCATGTTTGTTTTTTACCACATGCTCCCTTCTGTCATGTCATGTGATCGTGCCATGTGCTCCTGTCATGTGACTCCCCTGTTGCATGTCTTGCTTTGATTGGTTCACGGGTGTAATCATTGTTCACAGGTGTTCATTGTTTGTAATTAGTCTGTGTATTTAAACCCTCAGGTTTGCCTTGTTCATTGTCGATGATTGTGGATTGTTTTCCTGTAACCACTGTGGTGAGTGTCCTTGTTTGTTTCTGCCATGCCAAGCCAAGATTCTGTTTTACCAGGCCATGTGAAGACTTTGTGTTATGTTGTATGTTGGATTTATGAAGGATTAATGAAACTGCACTTGGGTTCAAACTAAAAAATGCCATCAGCGGAATCGTTTACAGTGGAGTTTTTTTTAGATTCTAGGATGAGTCGTCGCTGCACTCTTGGGGGTAAATTTGGTCAGCCGACCACTCCTGGGAAGGTTTACCACTGTTCTATGTTTTCGCCATTTGAGGATGATGGCTCTCACTGTGGTTCTCTGGAGTCCCAAAGCTTTAAAAATGGCTCCATAACTTATTCCATAATGACAGATCTAAATTACTTTCTCATTTGTTCCTGAATTTCTTTGGATCCCGGTCTAGCTTTTGAAGATATTTTGGTCTACTTCACTTTGTCAGGGAGATCCTATTCAAGTGATTTCCGGATTGAGAACAGGTGTGGCAGTAATCAGGCCTGAATGTGGCTTCAGGTGTGATAAACCACAGTTAAGTTATGTTTTAACCGGTGGGGCAAACACTTTTTCACACAGGGCCATGTAGGTTTGGATTTTGTTTTCCCTTAATAATAACAACCTTCACTTAAAAACTGCATTTTGTTTACTTGTGTTATCTTTGACTAGTATTTTTTTTTTTTTGATCTAAAACATTTAAGTGTGACAAACATGCAAAAAAAAAAAAAAAATGAAATCGGTAAAGGGGCAAACACACCTTTTCACACCATTGTATGTAAATAATTCTTAAGACATATGTCAGTAAATATATAAATGGCTTTGTAGTAAGTATGAAATAAATGTAGGCCTGTTTTAAATGCATATCGCTATGATTGATCTATATTTCAATCACGCTATAAAGCTAATGCCATCACACTCACCAACTTTTTGATGGACTTTTGCTAAACAACTCAACACAATAGAGTGTACACTACTGGGAATCTGTGTTGCAGATTCGGCACATTCTCAGAAGGAAACCTTTAAAGTCTAGAAGTCTCACCATGTATTTTAAATCTGAGAATGATGAAATTATTTTTAGATAATGATATATACATATATATAAAATATTTTTTAGATGAGACTTTCTTTTTTTGACAACCAAAGAAAATGTGATGTATGAAATGAAACATCTAGTTTGTTTCTGCTAAAAGGTGTTGTGAGGGCAGAATTTCCAAAAACACAACTTTTACCTACATCACAAATGTAACAATGAGCAATTTGCAAATAAAATGATTTAATTGGATAAATAAGTACAGCTTTAGGGATTTAATTTTGTTGAATCCTCTGTTGACCTGTTATGATCAAATATACAATTCAGTGAACTGTATTTGAGTTCTACTCAAGTATAAATAGTATTGGCCTAGATAAGTTTACATGAAATGTGTTTTGAGTTGCAAAAAAATTATCATGAAGGTAGTTTTATAATTGACATTTACCTTTATAATATTTTGCACACACTTTGAATATCATGTAGGCTATTGTTTAATTCAATTCAAATTTATTTCTACAGTACTTTTCACAATTTTGCAAGGTTGCAAAGCAAATTTATATAGTTCCACTTTAGCACACATAAGTATATTTAATACAACTTTAGTTTAACTTCAGCACTGTTTTTGGACAACTAAAATGCATTTAGTACAAAATTAGTTTTAGTACAAATTAGTAGACTTTAAGTATACCAGTTTATAGTATGCCACAAATACATTTAGTCACTAAAGTACATACGAATAAATTGTGCTTAAGTATGCTATTTTTTTCCACTAGAGTACTTATTTATTGCAGTGTAAATACAATGCTCAGTTGTCTGTCTTTGTCACTGACAAAGAACCATGCGATTTTTATAGTTTTCTTCAAGCTGTATCCTTTGAATACAGTGGTATTTTTCATAATTGTTTGAAGATAAATTCATATGACATTAACACCTCACTGCAGCTGCAGTTGTACAGTAAGCTATTATCATTGTACCTATTCAAACTCGACAGTAGACCATTCCACCCCTGAATCCAGCAGTGTCTGCCATAATATCAAAGTAAGTATGCATCATCATCATTCTCTCTAAAATTATGCGCCTAACACTCCTCACTGTCATTAAAACAGTGTCACAGGAAAAGTAATCAAAAGTGGCACATCCACTTTCTAAACTCAAATGATTTTTGATTAACTTCTGCGTAATGACTTTATGTAATTGCAGTGCTTATCGCCATTAATAAAAGTGGAATATTAATGTAAATGTGTATATTAAAATGAAAAGAGTTTAAAATTGTTCTGTTTACTTCATTACTTTTCTCATTCTAGTAAAATAGTTTGTACGCATGGTCCGTACGGTGTGTACATATTTATGGCAAGTTTATTTTTTATAAATACCAATATGTCCGTGGAAAATTCTGTACGCATATTTCTATGTCCATTTTGTGCATATGTTCTGGTTACAAATGAGGCCCCAGGTCTTCAAGCCCAGTATCAATTAACCCAATTAATCTGAGCTGAACATTATTAACCCTCATACTGTGCTGGTTTTCTGTTGGTTTCCAATATGACCCCAAACACTTGTTTGGGCTCATATTGACTAGTATTGTGCGATTGTATAAAAAAAAAAAAAAAAGAAAATAAATGATATATAACTTTTTTTCCGTTTACTTCTCATCTATACGTTTCTGCTGTGTTTTAGGGGATTTGAAGTACATTTTTTATTGCAAAATTCATCAACTGCACTATTAGCATGCATATGAAATATTACATTTTTATGAAAAAAAAACAACATTTGATGATCAAAATTAAATATGAATTGTTTCTGGATATTGGTCTAGGTGCTAGAGGCAGAATTCTGCCATCTGCTGGAAATAGAAAACCTTTTAGGAATTACATTTTTAGAAAAAAAAAATAGGTGTAATTGCTATATTCATCAAGCAGAGGCATTTCAGTTGAGCAGAGGCATCAATTTATTTTTCTGCAACGGCTTTTATAACAATTTTTAAATTTTTATTTTAAGTGTTTTATTTTAGCAGAAATGTAACATAAATTGCCACTAAAAGACAAGATTTGATTGCAATCACATATTATTTATTTCAATACTCCAAATGTATAAAAATAATTAATTTATAAGAAATTAGTTGTAAATAAGTAAATAAATTTAAAAAAAATCTGCAATAAGTAGATATGAACAGGAGTCAAGTGAAGCGTGTGTGTGTGCGTGTGTTTCGATTTGTTTAGAACAAATTAATTTCCATTTTTCACTGGCATTCATCAATGATATTTCAAAAACATAATGATAAATGAACCCACAATGACGTATTAATTCCCAGGATAGTCTATGTGACCACCTGTTCTATAGAAAAAAATAGTGCACAGTCCTCATAATAAATTAAGGAATGGATAGAGCGATGTGGCTCATACAGAGAATTAAGGGGGGGGGAAATGCTGATCGCTCTAAACATCTGCCTGTATCTGTCTTTTACATTTATCCCTGCTGCTTTCAACTTGGACTCCTGTCAAAGCCAGGGACACTTCAAGTTGAACGGGATGTACCAGGATGGAAACTTTATCATTGGAGGCTTGTTTGAGGTTCAACACCTCAAAGTCTTCCCAGAACTGAGTTTCAGAATGGAGCCAGAACACCCCAAGTGTGAGGAGTGAGTCTAAAAAGCAAAGGATGAGAAATTATGCAGACTGAAGAGTGTGAAAGGCCAAAATGAGATTAAAGAAAAAAAGGATGACATTAAGAGGAAAAATAAAAAATTTTAGCATATTTTTGTATTTAATTACATGCAATATGCATACTGAAATCAATTATTGAATACAATATGTATATTGTTCAAATAAAACTGTAACTCTACAGATAAATTCAGGTTATTTTATATTATGTTAAATATAATGATTTTTTTTAATATATAAATGTACATTGTCACTTATATGTATATATATATATATCAATATATTTCTAGATTTTATATGTCAAGTTTCCAGCAGGCACAGACCATGGTTTTCGCTATAGATGAGATCAACAAGAATCCAAAACTGCTGCCTAACATCACTCTTGGTTACCATCTTTATGACAACTGTTTGAAGCTTGTAGTAGCATTCAGGGCTGCTACAACTCTTATAAGTGGGACAGAGGAGACATTTTCAAACCTCAGTTGCATTGGCCCACCACCAGTAATCGCTATTGTTGGGGATCCTGGGTCAACTCACTCTATTGCAGTGTCTAGTGTACTGGGTCTGTTCCGTGTTCCTATGGTAAGATATGATATGAAAATAACAACAATAACATAATAATGAAATTCTTTCTTTCTCTTCTACCCAGCCTAATACTTCTGGTGTCTTTATATCTTCCCTAATTAGATTAGCTACTATGCCACCTGCTCCTGTTTGAGTGACAGGGAAAAGTACCCTTCTTTCTTCAGAACTATCCCCAGTGATGCCTTCCAGGTGCGGGCAATGGTTGAGATCTTAAAAAATTTTGGATGGACCTGGGTTGGTGTTCTCTATAGTGACGATGACTATGGTATCTCTGCTGCCCAGTCCTTCCAGCAGGAAATGCAGCGGTTTGGAGGTTGTGTGGCTTTTTCTGAAATAATGCCCTATGATAATCATAGGGACATTCAGCGCTTAGTGGCAGTGATTAAGGGCTCTACAGCCAGAGTAGTGGTGGCATTCTCAACTGATCTGTTACCCCTGATGGATGAGTTGCTACTGCAAAATGTGACAGGCAGACAGTGGATTGCAAGTGAGGCTTGGAGCACCTCACCTGTGCTCCACCTTCCACGTTTTGTACCAATTGTTGGAGGCACGCTGGGCATCGCCATCCGTCGAGGAGAGATCAAGGGACTTCATGAATTTCTGCTGCATCTTCATCCTGACAGTGATCCACGAAATAATATGGTGAGAATCTTCTGGGAGAACATGTTTGGGTGCAAATTTGAAAATGGAAGCAAAGATGGAGAAAAAATGTGTACAGCCCAAGAAGATCTGAACAGCACAGTTAATGAATATAATGATGTATCAGAGCTGAGGGCCTCTTATAATGTGTATAAGGCAGTTTATGCCCTGGCACATGCACTTCATGACCTGATGCAGTGTGAGGAGGGGAGAGGACCATTCACTGGGAACATCTGTGCTGACATAACCAACCTACAGCCGTGGCAGGTAAAACCCACAGGAATAGGGCCAATAGCTTTCTGTGCTATAATGTCTATACTTTATGGTTTTAGGGTAAATGGGAAATTTACAGTACTGTGCAAAAGTCTTAGGCCACCACCAGCTTTGTTGTTTTAGCAATGTTTTAATTACATCCATATTTATTTTTTTGTCTTCATTATGATACAAACAGAAAATACAGGAAATATGTACAAAAAAAATGTAAAAAAAAAACTACATACACTTTTTTTTAAATACTGCATTCAAATTTCCTGTATTTTCTGGTTATATTCTAATAAAGAGACTGAGAACTAATTATATATGGTCATTATACCATTGCTAAAACAACATCTAATGGTGGCCAACATCTAGTGATGCACAGTGCTGTATATATATATATATATATGTGTGTGTGTGTGTGTGTGTGTGTGTGTGTGTGTACATTTATGAGTGATATCTGTTTTTATAACCTGTGCAGATGGTTCACTACCTCCAGAAAGTGAACTTCACCACAGGCTTTGGGGATCATGTGTCATTTGATGAGAATGGAGATGCCTTGGCCATCTATGATGTGATGAACTGGCAGCCGAGCTCTGATGGATCAATCATCGTCCGCACAGTTGGTCTGGTAGATGAAGGGGCAGCCACAGGAAAGGTGCTCACACTGGAGGAGGATGCAATATACTGGAACTTTGAGACTAAAAAAGTAAATAACATTTCAACTTAATGCCATACTTTTTGCAGAAGTGTAGTCTTACTACTGTACAAAGGTAAAATAAGACAAATTAGAACGAAGAAATGGAAAGGCCAAGCTACTTATTATGCAACATAGATAGTCGCAGACATACAAGTGAGAGATAACATGTCTTTTTTTAGTCTCCACAGTCTGTGTGCAGTGAGAGCTGCCCCCCAGGAACCCGACGAGCAACAAGGAAAGGCCTCCCTGTCTGCTGTTTTGATTGTCTGCCATGTGCAGATGGAGAGATTTCCAATACAACTGGTGATGAGCAATATTCAAATTCACATTTCAGAATTGTGCACAAAGCATATATAAATATGTATGTTTTGTGCAAAATTCTTCAAATGTTACACAAATCTTTTTTTCTATATACAATTCTCACAGATTCTACTGAATGCACAGCATGTCCAAAAGAATTCTGGTCCAGTCCGGAAAAGAATCGCTGTATCCCCAAAGCAGTAGAGTTTCTGTCCTATGAGGATCCACTTGGCATCTCTCTGACTACTGCTTCCCTGCTTGGCACCTGCTTCTGTGCTCTTGTGATGGTCATCTTTGCTCATCATCGTAATACTCCTGTAGTACGCGCCAACAATTCAGAGCTCAGCTTTCTGCTGCTGTTGTCACTCAAACTGTGTTTCCTGTGTGTGTTACTGTTCATTGGCCAGCCACAATTGTGGACATGTCAATTAAGACATGCCATGTTTGGTATTAGTTTTGTCCTGTGCATCTCCAGCATCCTGGTTAAGACTATGGTGGTAATAGCTGTATTCAAATCATCTCGACCAGAGGGTAAAAGTGCTATGAAATGGTTTGGAGTAGCTCAACAAAGAAGCACCGTAGTTGTCCTAACTGCAGTCCAAGTTGTGATATGTGCTGTGTGGCTCTCAACTGCCTCTCCAACACCCCATAAAAACATCCTGTATATCAGGTCTAAAATAGTGTATGAATGTGCTTTTGGCTCAGTGACTGGGTTTGCCGTTCTCCTGAGTTATATTGGACTCCTGGCAGCAGTAAGCTTTCTGTTAGCTTTCCTAGCAAGGAATCTCCCAGATAACTTTAATGAAGCTAAGTTCATTACCTTCAGTATGTTGATCTTCTGTGCTGTGTGGATTGCTTTTGTCCCAGCATATGTGAGCTCACCAGGGAAATATGCAGTGGCTGTGGAGATATTTGCCATTTTAGCTTCTAGTTTTGGATTACTGATGGCCATATTTGCCCCAAAGTGCTATATCATTATATTACATCCAGAGAGAAACACTAAAAAAGCCATCATGGGAAGAACTGGTGAAAATAAATAATTACACATGCTGACTGTAAAATTTTCTTACACTGGTATTTCTGCCTTTGAATGTCCAGCTTGTAGGAGCTTTAATAGTCAGTATCAATAAATACTTTTAAACAATGTCTGTTGCTCCCTCTATGTTTTGTATGTTTTTTAATATATATGAAATTACAATAATGTTGATTACCATACCAATTTTTCATTTCAATATTGAACAAAAAATGAAATGGGAATTGTGATCCATGATCATCTCTTAATTAAAATAAACAGGTATAAAGAAAATATGCAGATTTAAAGGAACAATTGCTCAATCATTGCTGTATGCATCATGACTGTAATTAAGCATTAGGGAACATAGATGTATGTTAGAGTAAACAGTAATAGAGTACATTTTTTGAAATGCCCTCATCATTAAAACATTATGTCACAGATATAATGAATGGTGAATGATGTCGAACTACACTGCATGAATGGTGTCCTTGTGTCAGGGTTTGGTGGGTATAAGGTAAGGAGAGACAGGATCTTTTTTCAGCAGTACATTTATTAACCCACACAAACTCGATATAACCATTCGCTAGAGCATAGGAACACAGACATAACAGGAACCAAAACATCAAAAACAACAAGAATGGACCACCAACAACTGGAACACAGGGCAATAAATACATGTTACCCTGTAAAATTTAAATTTATTATGAAAAGGAATAAATGAAAGTCTGTTAAAATAATAAACTAACGATAAATTAATAAAAAGATGAGTAAGACATTCTAAAATCAAAGTAAAATGCATGTCAATGTAATGACTGACATTGCAGTAATCATCCAATCACATTAAGTATAAGCTGAAGTCCCGCCCCACCATGCTAGTTGCTGGATACGGAGAGCCATTTTCTTCTCTCAACGAGACATTTTTTTTTTTTGCAAGAAAATAGACAGCACTGCATTACATACAATAACATAAATGAAACGAAGTAGAAATAAAAAAACAATAAAAAAACTAAAACAACAAAAAAGGTACAGACAAATAACAATGGCACCTCAACCAGTAAGGAAAATATGGTCAAGTCAAGTCAAAAGTCAAAGTCAGCTTTATTGTCAATTCTACCATATATACAGCACGTACAGAGAATTGAAATTCTGTTACCCTCAGACCCTCGTTTCATACAGATAACATAACAATAACAACAACAGTACAATAACAACATACAACATATGGGGGGGGGGGGGGGTCACAGATGTCAGGTGCTTGGGGCAGAAGAGGGGAGAGGGGGCAGAGACGGGAGGGAGTTCAGCGCCCTGACAGCTTGGTGTATGAAGCTGTCCTTCAGTCTGCTTGTCCTAGCCTGGAGACTGCGTAGTCTCCTCCCTGATGGCAGCAGACTGAAGAGGGTGTGTGATGGGTGGGTGGGGTCACCAGCAATGTAGAGGGCTTTGCGGGTGAGGTGGGTGTTATAAATGTCCTTGAGGGAGGGGAGAGAGACACCAACGATCTTCTCAGCTGCTCTCACTATGCGCTGAAGCGTCTTTCGGCAGGACGCGCTGCAGGCGCCATACCACACAGTGATGCAGCTGGTCAGGATGCTCTCGATGGTGCCTCTGTAGAAGATGCACATGATGGGGGCTGGAGCTCTGGCTCTTCTCAGTTTGCGGAGAAAGTAGAGCCGCTGGTGTGCTTTCTTTGTCAGAGCTGTGGTGTTGGCGGTCCAGGAGAGGTCTTCTGTGACACCCAGGAATTTGGTGCTCCTCACTCTTTCCACGGTCGCACCGTTGATGGTCAGAGGAGCATGCTGAGTGTTCTTTCTCCTGAAGTCAACAACAATCTCCTTTGTCTTCTCCACATTCAGAGAGAGATTGTTGTCACCGCACCACCTGACCAGGCGGCTCACCTCACTCCTGAAGTTTGTCTCATCACCGTTGCTAATGAGACCAACTGCAGTCGTGTCGTCCGCAAATTTGATGAAAAGGTTATTGTTGTGTGTTGGTGTGCAGTCATGGGTCAGCAGAGTGAAGAGGAGGGGGCTCAACACACATCCTTGAGGGGCTCCAGTGTTCATGATGATGGTGTTGGATGTGTTACCACCGACCCGTACTGCCTGAGGTCTCCCAGTCAGGAAGTCCAGCAGCCAGTTGCACATCGATGTGTTGAGTCCCAGCTGAGACAGTTTTTGGGTGAGCTGTTGAGGGATGATTGTGTTGAATGCTGAACTAAAGTCTATGAATAGCAATCTGACATAAGTATCTTTTTTGTCCAGATGAGTGAGTGCAGAGTGGACAGTAGTGGCGATGGCGTCATCGGTCGAGCGGTTTGACCGATATGCAAACTGGTAGGGGTCCAGGGAGGGGGGGAGGACAGACTTGATGTGATGCATGACTAGCTGCTCAAAGCACTTCATAAGGATGGGAGTAAGTGCCACTGGGCGGTAGTCGTTGAGGCAACAGCTTGACTCAGTGAGATGTTGAAGATGTCTGTGAAGACATCAGTGAGTTCCGCTGCACAGTCTCTCAATACACGTCCAGGAATGTTGTCCGGACCTGGAGCTTTGCGTGCGTTGACCCTGCAGAGGGATGTTCTCACGCTGTCCGTGGACAGTGTCAACATCTGGTTGTCGGTGGGAGGTGGAGTCTTCTGTGCAGTGGTGCTGTTGTGCGCCTCAAAGCGAGCGAAGAAAGTGTTCAGCTCATTCAGCAGGGGGGGGGTGCTGTCGCAGGTCTGTGCTGGGGGATTGTAGTCCGTGAGGGTCTGAATCCCCTGCCACAGGCTGCTGGTATCTCTGCTGTCGCTGAACCGATGGGCTATCCTCCTGGAGTACTGTCTTTTAGCCTTCCTGATGCCGCGTGACAGGTTGGCCCTAGCTGTCCTCAGGCCCGTCTCATCTCCAGCTCTGAAGGCAGCGTTGCGCATCTTCAGAAGCCTGTAGACTTCTCCTGTCAGCCACGGTTTTTGGTTGGGCCAGACGGTGATGGTCTTTGTGACTGTAACATCCTCAATGCACTTGGTGATGTAGGAAGTGACAGTCTCTGAGTACTCCTGGAGGTCTGTGGTGTTGTGATATGTGGCGGCCTGTTTAAACATGTCCCAGTCAGTGGTGTCGAAGCAGTCTTGAATTGCTTCTGACGACCCTTCTAGCCAGACTTGAATTGGTTTCTGAACCGGTTTGGTGACTTTTACGAGTGGTCTGTATGCTGGCATTAGCATAACAGTGATGTGATCTGAAGCACCAAGGTGGGGGAGGGGAAGGGCTTTGTAAGCTCCTCTCTGTGTGGTGTAAACAAAGTCCAGGGTGTTGTTTCCACGTGTTGGGAAGTCTATGTGTTGATGAATTTTTGGAAACACGCTCTTTAAAATCTGCATGATTGAAATCCCCAGCCAAGATGAGAAAAGCATATGGATGGGCTGTCTGCTGCTCACTGATGTGCTGGTAAAGTTCATTCAGTGCCTCGCTCCTGTTGTTGTTGTTGGAGCTGGGGGGATGTATACAGCAGCAAGTATTATAGCTGTATATTCCTGCGGCAGATAAAACGGCCGACACTTAATAATCATAAACTCCAGCAGGGATGAGCAGTGTTTGCAGACCACAACAGTGTCACGGCACCACGCATCATTGGTGTAAACACAAAGTCCGCCGCCTCGGGTCTTACGTCCCTCGACGAGCACTCTGTCCGCTCGATGGCATGTTAGCCGGTCGAGTTGGATGGCGTGGTCCGGAATGTTGTTGTTGAGCCATGTTTCCGTAAACACAAAAACACAACAATCCCTTACAGTCCTCTGGGTTGAGCAAAGAAGTCGGAGATCATCCAATTTATTATCCAGCGAGCGTACGTTAGCCAGAACGATGGTGGGGATAGCTGGCTTGTTATGGTCATAGTTTTAAGATACCTTTTCTTATTGTTATCCCTTATTGTAAAATCTTTTAAACTGACTGATATTTCAGCAATGAAGACAGCAAAGTCTTGAGAAATTTGTTTTTGTGAATAAAAAATGTACAATGCAACACAAAGAAATTAACAATAAGATCTATAGCATAGTCACTCCCAGAAAAATAAAGGAATAAATCCTTCAAAGAGAAGTTTAAATCACATTTGATAAAAAGGAGACAAATAAGAACTTAATGGATTATTTCACTTTCAAATGAAAATCACCCCAAGCTTTACTTTTCTTCAGAAGGCCTTTATTAACCCCCCTGGAGTCGTATGGAATATGTTTATGTTGGATGGATGGATGTGGATGGAGACACTTTCTTCTGCTCATACTTGTATTGTAACGCTAAGTTTCTTCCTCAACTTTGCGTACACATGAGTCAGAGACATCAAGTAAAGAGGCAATTTGGGAGTTGGTTGGATAGACATTATGTTAAATTTTTAAGTGTACCTCTCTTTTTTTATTGGACATAAAATATTTTACAGGGAGTAACCATGCTCTCTTCCATGCTCTCTTCCAGAGAAACCTATCAAAAAATATTGCCCGGAAAATTTATATCTTGGAGATAAACTGTGTAATGTAATGTCTCAGTTACGTATGTAACCCTTGTTCCCTGTTTGAATTCATGTGATGAAAATGCTGATTGTATGTTTTGTGTTCATCTGTAGGATGCCACTATAGTGTTTGTATGATTCTAAAGTGTATTGTTTCACCCTAAAAGTGTGCCCCATTAGTAATATTTGAAAATCTGGAAAAAAATGACACTTTTTATTAGTTTGCTGCAATTTTCGTTGGAATATTCCCGTGAAATTTGAGTTTGAAGCTTACACACTTTTATAGTGACCCCGAATGGTGAATTTGAGTATTGCTATTTTTGATGCTAGTTGAGTAATACTGAATTATCACATTCTTTGTGAAACTATTCATTTAAAAAAAAAAAAAAATTAAATCCCAAACACCTGTGGTGTACTACTTCTTCACTATGTTGTTGTCCATTTATTTTATTATATTATGCAATCCAAAACTCTCTGACCTCCGTATCTCTCCGTTCAAATCCTTTCTTCCCTGAAAGCTGCTGTCATTTGCTGATGGAAAACTGGAAATTATGGACCATATATTGCAGAAAAGTACATGTTGCCTACTTTCAGGAGCAATTTGAATGATTTTGATATTGCAATTGGTTGAAGGGTTATGATAACAATAATACCACTTGATTTGATGTGTTGGCGACCACACAGCTGGTTTAATAAGGTTAAAAAGATTTGTCTCCCCAGTATCAAAGCATAAAAACTGGATTACTAATGGGAGCTAATGTGGCTGAAGTCAGGTTAGTTAGTAGTAAAGACAATGTACCTTTTGCCATAAGAATCAAGTTGGGCTGGACAATCAAGGGCCCCTCAGGAACAGTAATGATGTCACAAGAAAAGAAAGGTGTGCTCCAGTATCTGTGAATCGCATATCAATAACCAGATTAGAAGACTTGTGGCAACAGCAAATAAAGCAGGATTTTCCAGAAGCAGAAAAGAATGATCAAGTGGAAATGTCCAACAAAAACCACCAATTCATGAAAATGAGGTCAGAGCCTTTGAAGAGCAAGGCTATTCAGATGCAAAATAATAGTGTTGTAGCTGAACAACGGGCTCTGAATTTGTAAAGAAAAATCATCAGAAATCCTGATTTCCATACTTTCCATACATCTTTCATGAACAATCTCATCAAAAGTGATTATGCTGTTGAGCTCAAAGAAGAAAATGACAAGCAAACAGATTGCAAGATCTGGCACATACCTCACAACGGGGTGTACCATCCCGTCAAGCACAAACTGAGGGTTCTTTTTCACTGCAGGGCATCTTAATCAAGGAATGTTGTTGAACCAACAGCTTTTACAAGGCCTCAACCTCACAAGTAGTCTCATACTTTTACGCCTTTATTGCATTACATGAGTTCACACTTACAAATAATCAGATAGAGTAATTAGTATGCATATTTGGCTTGCTGTCCGAGGAGAGGGCTCCGAGCTCGTATTTGGCCAAACCCAGAGTTCTCCCCCGGTATTCTGGTTTAGGAAAGTAACCAGGCAAGTGTGAGGAGACGGGTGGTGGAGGGATGCTGAAAACTGTCCAAAACATAGGTGAGTCGACTGCGTCAATAAATATAGGTCTCCGCTCATGCTGATTGGGCAGACATGTTGATTGCTGATTAATTACTGCTGGTTGGAGTGATGTGATGATTAGTTAGATCATTTGAATGTGTTCCTCCTGAACTTTGTTTTTAAAACATCATATGTGGAAGCTATGTTCCACCAGGTTCGCCTCTATGAAGAGGATTCATATCTTCTTAGGTTCCTGTGGTGGCCACACGGAGATTATAATGGAGACTTGGTGGAACATGAAATGGTTGTTCGCTTATTTGGCTCTACTTCTTTGCCCAGCTGCTCCAGCTATGCTTTGAAGAAGTGTGCTGATGCGTTTCTTCAAAATTTTTACGTAGATGACTGTTTAAAGTCCACAGCCACTGAGACACAAGTCATATGTCATGCTCTGCGAGCTGTATGTTGGACAAGCAATAGTCGTGATGTGCTAACAGCTATCCCTGAAATTGAATGGGCTGGAGATTCCTCGTATGGATGACAGCTGCGCCAGTTGCACAAAGATGTAACTGTTAAAAGGAGAATTACAGCTGAGACTTAAACTTGTTGTTCTTGCACATAAAACTCATCAAAGCAGAAGCGAATATGCAAATTTCACCATCCTTGCTAGGTCTACACAATGTTGTGATGTTAACCAGGTAACTTCATCTGTCTTAGCTGTTGCATTGCGATAACATACATCTGAGTAAAGTAATCAACAGGCTATCTGGATGATACTGGATGGACAGCACAGCTGTACTTAAACGTCTCAAAAATGAAAGCACAAGATTCAGAACATCAAGGACCAACAGAGCCGCAAAAATTCTAAAGGGCTCAAAGATCGAACAGTGGAACCATGTTGATTCTGCCTCAAATCCAGCAGATTGCACAGAAGGTCAACACTTTCTTGGAAAAAGAAAAATGGATCTCAGGCCCAAAACCAATCCACAGATGAGTGGCCAAAGAACATGGTTGAAATTATGATATCTCCAGAGATCAAGAAGTCCGTGTTGGTCAATTCAATACAGACCCAGCATAATATCAATTCAGTTCATCAGACAACTGATGAATCATTTCTCCTCTTAGAAATAGCTTCAGTGCATTGTAGTGTGAATTTAAATCTTGTGTAATCGCTTGATCGTTTTATTTATGAAGGTTTAAAAACCCTTAGAAATGATCTTTCGTGATTTCGTGATCACTGCTTTCAGAGAAATGACGCGCGGCTCTTTGTTTAATCCGTAAGGAAATGAAGTTTAAACAGATGCCACACATCGTCAACACATTAACACAGTCATACAGAAAATCATTCAAACAAAGAAAGTAAAAGACTATGAAATAGAAAGGATAGCTGACAGACGCGAGAAAGAACGAGCTTCGGGAAGAGATCTCTCTCGACGCGGCGCGTCTGTAATTGTCACAGAAAACCTTCCAAACTGTATATGAAGCTTTTTATTACGTTCTTGTGATTAAATCTTGTGTAATCGCTGGAATGTTTGAATGAATTAACACATATACAAGACGAAATGTCCTGAATTGTAAAATGAAAGTCAGCTCTCTCTCCGTCTATAACATGAGAGCGGCTCTTTCTGTCAGTACTCACGATTAGTATATTAATCTTTTTCCTGAGTTTCTTTGCTTGTATATTATACAATCGCTTGAAAGTTTGAATAAAAGAGGCTGACAGACGCGAGAATAACGAGCATCGGGAAGCGATCTCTCTCGACGCAGCGCGTCTGTAATTGTCACAGAAAACCTTCCAAACTGTGTATGAAGCATTTTAATACTTTCTTGTGATTAAATATTGTGTAATCGCTGGAAAATTTTAATTATTTAACACACACTAAGTGTCCTGAATTGTAAAATGAAAGTGAGCGCGCTCTCCGTCTCTATAACACGAAACTGGGCCTGTTCTTCTATGATTGAACAGAAATAATGTCATTCACGTGCAGTACTGTCCACTAGAGGGAGCCACGAGACCGTGTTATATTCTATTCTGTCTTATTTTATTCAGCTGAAAATGGGATTGTGGCTCCCTCTAAAGGACGGTACTGCACCTCTAGAGGGGGCATTTTTGCTTTTTCAATGCATTTCAATGGGAAAAAAATTGAGTTTGAAAATTAATATCTCGAGTTCTGAGCACATGATTACTGTAAAAAGATATAGCAACAAAAGACACACCAGGGCCCACGTCTGTGGCAAGTTTGGGGCTTGGGATATTAAAGCTCTAGGAGGAGTAGCAGTTAGAAATTTAGGAACAGAATAATAATAATAACCAGTAGAACAGTATGTTGCGAGTTGCAACCAACTCGCGAGGTTCTCCCTCGGGCAAAGCCAACCATCCATTCACCGCTGTCCCTAATGCAACAACGACTGACCTCCAGCCAATCAGCGCCGCAGAGATCCACGTGCAAATACGTCACGAAGGGAGCACACGCTCACGGGAGCGGCCAAAATGCAAGTACCACAATCTCCTCAAGTTTGCTGAGCTGGTGCAATTTTCATTAAGCAAGTTTGAATTGCTAGTATTAATTCTCTCAGGTTGCAGTCAAAGAAATAGCGTTGAACGCTAGACAGTTGGGACTCCATTCACCCTCCATTTATCTTACATATGAAGGCCTGCCAAGGCCTGTAACCCACAACTTCAACAGAAGGGGTCCCTTTTAGGGAGCGTGGCTAGAGGGCCCGAAGGTAGCCCAGCCAGTCACTTCTCAGGGGAACAAAGTCAACCCTGAATGCCACCAGGAAGGCTGACGCAGCTTCTAGCGGTACTAGTCACCTAGTCTGCCAACAACCTGTCTGTTTCCTCAGAAACAGAGTCTCTAGACACAGAAGTCTCACAAAGAGGCATCCAGAAAGAGGAACTGTAGAAAGGGCAGTAGACCAGCTCAGACCGGATCCTAGAGATGGGCATCCTGAAGAGCAGAACTCAGCAAAGTGCTATTGACCCTTGCAAGCGAGGGGAGTTCCCTTTCGAAAAGGGAACTTCAAGTTGCGTCGTAAATGCTAGGGGAACCGCCTCTGCGGGAACCGGTGTCTGAAACAAATATCCAATCTCGTCAATACCAACTTGACCGGCGACAGCCCATGACGTCATATTGATGCGCCCCACGTGTATATAAGGGGCGCTCAGATAACATGCCATCCTCTTTTTGTCTTCAGGGACTGTATGTTTGAAACACTATCGTGGCATTATGAACTGCACAGGCAAACTAAGTGTGTGGATCCGTGTCACTCGTTATCTGACACCAGATTACACACACGAGCTGTGCACTCTCTGTCTGCTTGAAGAGCATGCACGGGTAGTTCTCGAGGGAGCTGCTGGTGCAAACTGTGAATGTTCCATTCTCATCTGGGTCTCTTCTCGAGGGAAGAGAGTTCAGCAACTGCGCCTGGTGGTTCGGCTCCCACTCGCGCTGAGGCAGAGCGGAGACTCAGATCATGGGGCGTTCGGATGGAGCTCGCCGAACAGTTGAGAGGGGTGTGGTGGATCGCGATAAGGAGCTGCTGGGAGAGGATGCGCTGTTTTCTACATCTGCAGTCCAGTGGTGAGTGCTCTTCCAACCAGCAGGAGATGGCTGGAGAGGGTGAGTAAATGACTGATTTTTCTCAACCACCCTGTACCGCGTATACTGAGCTGTTGATTATGGAACGCGCTGCAGGCAGATTACAGTTTCCATGGCAGCGCGTCAGGAGAGAGGCCGCGCATTCAATGAGTGACGATCGGTTTCTCTCTGGCCATACTCCTACAGCTCTAGTGAGCTTTCCATGCCTTCCTAATACTGAGATTGAGGGGGCATGGAAGAACCCACATTCTGTATCCCTTGGATGAACTGTTTGGCTGGGTAATATGATACATTTTCATTTACTCATATGTAAATACTGAAGTATTTCTCTTTAGACCTTGGTTCAGACTCTGTCATCTAGGTCCTAAAGTGACATTTCCCTTAGATGGCTGGGCATACGTGGCAGCGGGTCAGGCTGGTGCTGCTCTGCACACAATGACTGTGTGGCAGGCGCACCAGGCTGTCCTGCGGAGAGACTTAGACCAGCGGCATTCAAGACGTGCATGCTGCTGAGGTCTCAACCTCAACCAGACAGATTGCTTGGCCCGTCCTGACCTGAGGGTCGCAGACAGGGCCAGAAGGAGGCCCTGTCTCCCTTGTGCCCCCTCCCGACAGGAGCAGGTTGCAGGGGAGGCGAGACTCAATAAACCTGGGAGAGGTGATCCGCCAGGGACGTGGCAAAGATCGGCGTCCCTGAAGGATCCCCTCTCTCTGGTAGAGCAGGGGTTCCCAAACTTTTTAGCCCGCAACCCCCATGATAAATGCGCTGCTGCTCCGCGACCCCGGACCTCCCCCACCTCAACAACCCCTCCCGTCACGTGAAATGTACAGCAAATCGATTTTATGCCCAGTCTCAAAGCACACAAAGTTATATTTTATTGTTCTATGTGAAAAATCAGTGTTACAATTCTGCATGAGCCGCTCGATATCCACCTGTTCTCTCTCGGAAAGTAACTGTGCAACTATGTTGGGTTGAGCATTGTTCTGCCATCAGGAACCAGTCAAGCAGGTCTGAGCAGCACACACACACACACACACACACACACACACACGTACGCGCGCTCATGCTAATCTGATGGTCAACGTGTCCGAAACACTAAGTACTCGGTAAAGCATTTCTGTGTCATGCTGAATCATTTTTCCTCATTTCTCTCAGCATCACACATATAATGCAATATCAATGTCAGTTCAATCAAAACGATGTCATTCATTTACAATAAACATTTCAATGTCATAATGTCACAATATCTTGAAGCTACTTGTGTTTGTGTGCATTTATAAATGTGCTTGCATTAGATATTAAGTGTGCATAAAGCTGAAAAATGCTATGCTAAAGCTTTGAAAATATGAATGCTCTTCATAAAACCTCCGCAACTGCAGTCTTCGCACCATCAACCGGCCTCACCTGTGACTTTTCTCCTCCTCTCCAAAAAAAAATTCCACTCTGAAAAAAATTCCATTCATTCGAAAAATTCCATTCATTCGCTGCTATAGGAAAGGAAGAATTGTCTAAACTTGTTAACCCTTTGACGCGTACGATCACACCAGTGTGATCAGTCTTGGATGGTCCCTGGAGCGTACGATCACACCGGTGTGATTAGAACGTTCAGTGCATCACGTGATCAACTGCCAAATTCAAAAGTGCTTGCGCGCGTTCTCTGGCGCTGAGCCAGTGACAGATGCGCTCAGCGCTGTCAATATATCACAAATATGCAGTGTTTTCAACCACATAATGTTTATTTTAGGTTTAAGACATTTAAATCCACATAAGTACTAACAAATCAATACATTTAGAGTTGGTAAAATACACATTTGATGTCTATGGAAGCGGCAATAACAATCATTTCCATAATAATTAGACAGCACGTTTTATTCATATTATATACACATTGTGTAAGTAACTTTAAAGTTCACTCTCTTCTTCTCTCAGTTCACCAGCTCACTTACTTTCATGTATTTCGGGAGAAGGATGAATTCACCTGCTGTAAATCCAACAGACGAGATTCTCTGTACTGCGGGGCAAACTAACATGGCGCCCATCGCGCGAATATCTCAACTAACGCGACCATTATAAAGGTGTTTAAACGGCAAAACACATCCACTTGCACATATTTGACAATCGGAATATCAGATATTTCATGCTATAGTCATCAAATTTGTTAATATTTTGAAAAAAAAAAAGGAAAAATTAAATAAAAGCAGATCATCAGTCATACAGCGCTATTGAGGTTGCCGTGTGTCACGTGACGAGCAATGGCGCGTCACCATGGAAACGGTTAAAGTGACACGTTCTAAATAACGGTCGCCTTGAAAAACTCACACTGGGCGCTCAGCCAGAATATTTTAAACTTACGTGCGAAAGGGTTAAATCATGAAAATCATGAAAATCAACAACATGTATGTTAGACCCTATACCGACTAAGCTATTGAAAAAGATGCTTCCAGAGGTCATAGATCCCCTTCTTAAGATCATTAATTCATCTTTAGGACTAGGTTACATACCGAAAAATTTTAAGCAGGCTATTATCAAACCTCTTATTAAAAAAACACAACTTGATCCTGGGGAATTAGTCAATTACAGACCGATTTCCAATTTACCTTTTCTGTCAAAAATACTAGAAAAGGCAGTATCATCTCAACTTAGTTCCTACTTGGAAAGAAATGGTATTTGTGCGGATTTCCAGTCAGGATTTAGACCGTACCATAGTACTGAGACTGCTCTCATTAGAGTTACAAATGATTTGCTCTTATCATTAGATCGAGGTTGTATCTCTCTATTAGTGTTACTAGACCTCAGTGCTGCTTTTGACACTATCGACCACAATATTCTTTTGAATAGACTAGAAAATTATGCTGGAATTAGTGGAATTGCATTGGCATGGTTCAAATTATACTTATCTGACCGTTATCAGTTTGTAGTAGTAAATGAAGAGACGTCATTTCGATTACAAGTTAAATATGGAGTACCACAAGACTCAGTTCTAGGACCGTTGCTTTTCACTCTGTATATGCTACCCTTGGGAGATTAGGAAGCATGGCATTAGCTTTCACTGTTACGCTGATGATACTCAGCTCTATATTTCCTCGCGCCCTGACGAAACCTACCAATTCTCAAAATTAACAGAATGCGTAGCTGATATAAAAAAATTGGATGACTAGTAATTTCCTACTACTAAATTCAGAAAAAACAGAGATTCTAATTATTGGACCAAAAACTTCAGCACATAATAACCTAGAATACTGTCTAACACTTGATGGCTGCTCTGTTAAGTCGTCTTCGTCAGTTAGGAACCTGGGTGTGCTCTTTGATACCAATCTTTCATTTGAAAGCCACATTTCTAGCATATGTAAAACCGCATTCTTCCATCTTAAAAATATATCTAAATGGCGACATATGCTCTCAATGACAAATGCGGAACAGCTAGTTCATGCGTTTATGACCTCGAGACTAGATTACTGTAACGCTCTACTGGGTGGTTGCCCTGCTTGCGTGATAAACAAATTACAGCTGGTCCAAAACGCAGCTGCTAGAGTCCTTACTATAACCAGGAAGTATGAACATATAAGCCCAGTTCTATTAAAACTGCACTGGCTCCCTATTAAACATCGTATAGATTTTAAAATCTTGCTAATTACTTACAAAGCACTAAATGGCTTAGCTCCCCAGTACCTGAGTGAGCTCTTAATGCATTATAGTCCTTCGTGTCTATTACGATCTCAGAATTCTGGCCAGTTGTTAATACCTAGAATATCAAAATCAACCGCAGGTGGTAGATCCTTTTCCTATTTGGCACCTAAACTCTGGAACAATCTTCCTAGCATTGTTCGGGAAGCAGACACACTCTGTCAGTTTAAATCTAGACTAAAAACGCATCTATTTAACCTGGCATACACATGATGCACTATAAACTTTTGTCTTCATATCCGTTAAAGGATTGTTAGGCTGCATAGATCTGGTCAGCCGGAACCGGGAACACTTCCTATAACACCAGATGTACTCGGTACATCAGAAGAAGAATGGCGTCTACGCTAATTTTTTGTCTCTCTGCTTATCCCGAGGTTTACCAATTAACGTAATTGGCTGGATCTGGGCCGTGTCCGGGTCGGACGGGGAACCTGTGCCTGTGTGCGGCAGCAATGTGGCCCTGTGGTGTCAGCGGAGACTGTGTTAACTAGCTCATCCTTTAAGACCTTACCGACTCATCAGCCAGTGGCATATATACCAACAAACCGTCCCATACCGGCGTGATCAAAAAGATCTTAAACTAGATGGAACTAGATTAAATATTTTGACTGTTGCGATTCCAAATCGGTTTAATGACCTGTAACTCTGCCTGGGTATCGGACAAGTGTTCACTGTTGGCCAGAGGAGAACTGGCCCCCCGACAAAGCCTAGTTTCTCCTGAGGTTTTTTTTCTCCATTTGTCTGAGTTTTGGTTCCTTGCCGCTGTTGCCTTTGGCTTGCTTAAGTTGGGGACACTTGCTTGATATTCAGCAGTGTTTTTGATATGCCTGCATTGGCGCCATTTTATGTGAACTGAGCTGAGCCGGACGATTACGTCACTGTTTACTGCAGTGCTGATATACCTAAATTAACTAGACTAATAACTACTGATATTTACAACGGAATGAATCAATAATATATAGAATAAGCAGCACAATGACACCATTTTCTTATTAATGTAAAGCTGCTTTGCCACAATTTGCATTGTAAAAAGCGTTATATTAATAAAGATGACTTGACTTGACTTGACTCTCGGTTTTTCTGTCGTGGATATTAACCACCGTTTCATTTTGAAGCAGGTATTATTTGTTTGTAGCCTCCAAACACCTTTAGCTTTAGCAAACAACAGCGCGTGATGTATGCAACTTGATTGTGATTGACACTGACGTAATCTCGTATAATGTCTGGGAAAAAATTACAAATTTAATAAAAAAATATACATTATATATTTTTTTAATCAGACCTTTCTGCAAACACCATTTAATAAGTATTGAATTAAACTAATTGCAACAAAAATATATAGGGCCTATATATTTTTTCCACTTTTTTAAAAAAAAACATAGAAATCATCTCGTGACCCCCCCCCCCCCCCCCCCCCACACACACACACACACTTTGGGAACCACTGTGGTAGAGGGTTAAAATGATTTACCCTCTATGTTCTCTGTATGCTGCAGTTTCTACATCAGGCCAGAGCTGGGCCTATGACATTAATTCTGATGGCCCGCCGTTGGCGTAATAATGAGGCTCCCTTTCAGGCTGTAAGGGTGGTAGGATCCACGTTTTCCATGGTGGTAGACCATGGAATATATATATATATATATATATTCCACCATATATATATATATATATATACACACACACACACACACACACACAAGGGGTTCGTATTTGTATATATATATGAATATATATGCAGTTATATTAACAAATAGCAAGGCAGTATAGATTCCAGTAAAACCTTTTTGGTAAGGAATACAGTTATATACTTATTAGCCCCCTGAGGTCCACTGTGCGTTGGCTAAATATGAGAGTAGGAGGAATGCAATTAGGGAATTTTCTGTGTCTGAGGAAAGAAAAGCATTAGGTCCCCTGGTAAACCGCCGCTTTAATGTTCATCAGTGAGTTGGCTTTACCACTTAAGAGGTGTGGTTTAGGCTGCCGCTGTGTGTAGGTAGGCCCTCTTGAATATTCAAGACAGGCCGCCTTCACAGCCACCTCAGGGTCTTGTGCAGCTAGATAAGCTGAGACAATACGTTGACGTCAGGAATTCTGAGTCCAGTGTCGTCCTACGGGTCACCTGACGTGTCCTACCGTGGCACTTCCTCTCTGTCTGATGAAGAGAGTCAGTGGGTAGGTCTCCACTCTGTGGTTTGTTGAGGCCCCGGCCCCTATGAGTGCCAGGTAGCTTCAGGAGCAGGCCATGAACAGGGCCGCCCTGATAAATAGCAAGTGTAGTGAGACAGACGTTTCCCTTCCAAAATTTAGGGTAAGTAGGTAATGCTGATGGTAGCCACCCCGCATTCGATACTTTGGGCCTAGACTCTGCTTAAACCTGCCGAAAGAAGTTCGAGCGTGGATTGATTGTGAGGTGATTTTCTGAGGGAAAAACCCCACTCCCCGAAGTGGATGACAGAGTGGTCTCTGTCGGGCTAGAGTCTTGGTGAAAGTTAGCCCCTCCCCTTAGGTCGGTTACATACCCTGGTTGTGCTTTGTTACAGTTATGCCAGTTTAGCTGGGGTAGTAGGCCCTAAGGCCTCCTCCAGGACAAATTGGGTGTAGATACCTAAGCTTAGGCTCTGTTTTGATATCTATCACTGCTACTGACTTGGTAGGAGGTAGTAGGCCTTAGCAGGCCTCCCTTCAGTTGAGTCTGCACCACTTGGGGCCCCTAGCAGCCAGCACATGCACTGTCAGGCAGCCGGCCGTAGCGGGCCGCCTGGTAGGCAGTCCCAAATAGTGATTAGGTTGGGTAGTCTTGGCTTAAGTTCAGATAGTAGGCCTTAGCAGGCCTCTCTGTGGTGGGCCCATCTGTCTGGTTGTCGTAGCAGCAGGACGTACGCTCCACAACTAGTAACCATGCTGCCGGGTGACTGGCTGTAGCAGGCCACCCTGGGAGCATGTCCCCAGCACTCAAAACAAAGCAAAGCTTGCTGGTAGCATTGGCTCTTTTTCAGTTGTGGGCCCTTTGCAGGCCACTCTGGAACTGACAAAAACTATAGAAGTTAGGAAGGAAGCAAAGTCTTAGGCCCCGGACAACTAGTTAGTCTGTTTGTAGGTAGCTGGCCTTAGCAGGCCGCCCTGTATGCTAACATGCCTCCCTGTGGGCGAGCCCCAGTGTTGCAGGCATTAGACAGCTGGTTAGTCTAAAGCTATCAGGTAGCAGGCCTTAGCAGGCCGCCCTGTGTGTTAGCAGGCCTCCCTGGGAGCAAGCCCCAGCATTGCAGACCCTAGGCAGCTAGCCATCAGGTATAGCCAATGAAGACTCGAGGCCAGGTTGCTGGCCACGGTAGTCCTCCCTGACGCGAGTCCCCAGCAATTGGTATCGGTATTAGATCAAGCATGTACTCTCTCTCTTAGTACTGAGCTCCCTGAGTCTGATCAGAGGTCGAAGGCCTCCCCAGTTAGGTCAGCCCTTAGGCTGTGAGCACTCCCCTTACGAGGGTTCTCTGGTAGAGTGCACGGCCTCCATAGTGCCTCAAATTGTAGGTACTGTGTAGATCCTAGGATTGAGCAGAGTGACTCCCCTCGGTTGCAAGGGTCGTTAGCACTTCGCTGAGTTCTGCTCTCCGGGAATACCTGTCTCTAAAATCCGGTTTGAGCTGGTCTACTGCCTTTCTGCAGTCCCTCTTTCTGGATGTCTCTTGGTGAGACTTCTTTTTGGAGGCACTGTTTCCGAGGAAACAGACAGGTTGCTGGCAGGCTAGGCTACTAGCACAGCTAGAGGCTGGGTCAGCCTCCCTGGTGGCATTCAGGGTGACTTCATTCCCCTGACAAGTGACTGGCCGGGCCGCCTTCGGGCCACAGGCCACGCTCCCTCAAAGGGACCCCTTCTGTTGAAGTTGTTGGTCCCAGGCCTTGGTGCGGCCTTGGGGGGTCTCCATACGTGCGATATGGAGGCCGCTTGGAGGCTGGGCGCTAAGGGTTTAGAACTGGGAGCGCTGTCACTGACAGCCCAGTTGTGGCCTTAGGCTATGTGCACTTCCCTCGTTGGAGTGCACAGCCTCCATGGCGCCGTTAACATAGATGCTATGTAGATCCTAGGACCGTGCAGAGTAACTCCCCTTGATTGCTAGGGTCGATAGCGCTTCGCTGAGTTCTGCTCTCCAGGATGCCCATCTAAAAATCCGGTCTGAGCTGGTCTACTGCCTTTTGCAGTCCCTCATTCTGGATGTCTCTTGGTGAGACTTCTGTTTGGAGACACTGTTTGCAAGGAAACAGACAGGTTGATGGCAGGCTAAGGCCACTAGCTCAGCAAGAGGCCGGGCCAGCCTCCCTGGTGGCCTTGGGCTATGAATACTCCCCTCGTAAGGTTGAGCAAGTGACTCCCCTCACTGGCAAGGGTCGTTAGCACTTCGCTGAGTTCTGCTCTCCAGGATGCCCATCTCTAAAATCCGGTCTGAGCTGGTCTACTGCCTTTCTGCAGTCCCTCGTTCTGGATGTCTCTTGGTGAGACTCCTATTTGAGATGCTGTTTCTCAAGAAACAGACAGGTTGTTGGCAGACTAGGATACGAGCACAGCTAGAGGCCGGGTCAGCCTCCCTGGTTGCATTCAGGGTTGACTTTGGTCCCCTGAGAAGTAACTGGCTGGGTTGCCTTCAGGCCCAGGCCATGCTCCCTCAAAGGGACCCCTTCTTTGGAAGTCGTTGGTCCCAGGCCTTGGTGCGGCCTTGGCAGGTCTCCACACATGAGATATAGAGGCTGCTTTGAGGCTTGGCACTGAAGGTTGGAAATGGGAGCGCTGTCACTTACAGCCCAGCTATGGCCTTAGGCGGTGTGCACTTCCCTCGTGAACGCCCCTGGGAAGTGCACCGCTTTCATGGCACTGTTAACACAGATGTCATGTGGGTCCTAGGATCGGGCAGAGTAACTCCCTTGCTTGTTAGGGTCGATAGCTTTTCGCTGAGTTCTGCTCTCCAGGATGCCCATCTCTAAAATCCGGTCTGAATTGGTTTACTGCCTTTCTACAATCCCTCTTTCTGGATGTCTCTTGGCCAGACTCCTGTCTTGAGACGCTGTTTCTAAAGACAGTCACACAGCTAGAGGCCGGGTCAGCCTCCCTGGGGGCATTCAGGGTGACTTCGTTCCCCTGGCAAGTGACTGACTGGGTTGCCTTTGGGCCCTAGGCCATGCTCACTCAAAGGGACCCCTTCTGTCGAAGTTGTTGGTCCCAGGCCTTGGTGCGGCCTTTGGCGGACTTCCATAAGTGAGATATGGAGGCCACTTTGAGGCTTAATACTGAAGTCTTTGACCGCTGGGAGCACTGTCACTGACAGCCCAGTGGGACCCCAGGGGTAAGTGGGTCTGGCATTTCATTTGGTTGCCTGATTCTGACAGTGGTCACTGCCATAATTTGGCATGCACTCCCCTCAGCATGGCAGCGTGGGTATATCATTCCCCTAGCATTTATGACGCAACTCGAAGTTCCCTTTTCGAAAGGGAACATCTCGAGGTTACATATGTAATCTTTGTTCCCTGAGAACAGGGAACGAGAAGCTACGTCTCCCTGCCATGCCTTAGGGTCCACCTGCTTACAGTCCCTTCAGACGATAAGCAGATGGCATGTTATCTGAGCGCCCCTTATATACACGTGGGCGCATCGATATGACATCATGGGCTGTCGCCGGTCAAGTTGGTATTGACGAGATTGGATATTTGTTTCAGACACCGGTTCCCGCAGAGGCGGTTCCCCTAGCGTTTACGACGCAACTTCTCATTCCCTGTTCTCAGGGAACAAAGGTTAATACATAACCTCGAGATGTTACTCTGCTCGATCCAAGGATCTACAAAGCACCTATGTTTCAAGGCCCCAAGAAGGCCGTGCACTCTGAAAGGGAACCCTCATGAGGGGAGTGCACACAGCCTAAGGGCTGATCTAACTGGGAGGCCTCGAGAGAAGCCTTCAAGGTCCGACCAGACTTAGCGAGCAAATATATTGCAAACCTCTATGAGAATGAAGAGAGTACAAGCTTGACCTATTAGGTCATCCAGGCTATAGGCTAGAATATGAAAGTGAAGTAGGTTAGCCCAGCCCGCAACATTAGTAGCGTGGGGCTTCAGGGAGGCCAGAAATGACCAGCCCGCAGTGAAGGTTAAATACTGCTCGACCTGCGCCACAATGGTGCAGGGCAGATAATGACAGAGCTATAAGCAAGGCACTCAGATAACACTTTGTTTTACCAGAGAGTTCTATCCACCTGACCATGGGAAAGCTACAGGATGGAGCAACAAGGCCAACCACAAAGACTCTATCATGACAGAAACAATATCTCTATTCAGCCCTAGGGGAATGGGGCCTTTCATAGAAAAGCCACCCATAATCAACCCAGCGCTTAAATGTTAGTTCAGCTGGCTTAAGCAGAGTCTAGCGATGGCCTAACAGTAGCTCAAACTATGAAGTGTGAGATGTCTACAAAAGCATTTACTATTCCCAAATAGAATTTTTTTTTTTTTTTTATTGGAACGCCTATTCTGCCTCTACACCAACCTGCATTATGCTCCAATGCAGAGGGGGCGGGCATTGGCCAGACGACTCTCTATTGAGGAGGCCAGCACTAGGGATTACATTTTTGAGGCAGAGGCAGGATTATTTTGCCGACCTCCTTAAATATCTTTAGTGCTTGCCTAGGCCAGCTGTCGGCGTGGTCCTGGTGAGGGCCAGCCCACAAAGCATAGATCTACCTGGCACTCCTCAGAGCAGCCAAACCAGGTAAAAATATCAGGCAGTTCAGTGGGCCAGTGCTACACATTTGATCTATCTAAAGTCAAAGTGCTTGTCTCTTTGTAACAACAGCCCTCCAAATAAATGAAAGAGGAGACAAACTACTCTACCCTAAGGTGGCTAGTAAGGCATCCTGCAAAGGGCCAGCCTGCAAAAGAGCAGCGGCCTCAAAACTACTTTCTCTCAAGTAAGCAGGACCAGCCTAAGGGGACTTCAGGGCCCTATGAAACTTAAAAAAAATATATAAAAATAAACATTTTCCTATTTTTAACTAAATGCCCAGACACATTCTACAGAGGGAACAGCGGTCTACAAATACATTAGTATTTTATATAGTATTTAATAGAATAAAACCTAAGACAGTTCCACCTGAGGCCACAGGGTGGCGACCTCCACCATGGAAACGTGATGTCTTCCACCCTTACAAGCCTAAAAGGGTCCTCTCACTATCAAAGCCAAAGGCAGACCAGAATCATAATACTAATTATCAGCCCAGCCACAGCCTTGATGTTAGAAGTACCTGGGGTTAAAGAAGAACGGAGCGGATAGTTCTGAACACCCTCAGAGTGAGGTGATCAAAAATGCGTTCAGCATCATTGATGGAAGGATCACCTCACTCAGAGCCTTCTTCCTAGAGTCTCGCCTTCTCTGTGTCCATTCCGCGGAGGGGTGCATGAGAGGCGACACTAGCCTTCTGGCCCCGGGTCCTCGGTCCCCAGGCCCAATCTGTCTGGTTGAGGACTCAGACCTCAGTAGCATGCATGTCTTGAATGCTGCTGGTCTACAGGGTGGTGACCTAACTCCATGTAACATATCACCCTAAAGTCTGAAAGGACATACAGAATATGGGTTCTTCCATGCCCCCTCAACCTCAGTATTAAGTCTAGGACAGCATGGAAAGCTTACTAGAACTATAGGATTATGGCCAGAGAGAAACCGATCGTCATTCCTTTGAATGCATGCGGCCTCTCTCCTAACGCGCTGGACCCGAACCACCAGGCCCAGATGCTGAATTCTCTTCCCTCGAGAAGAGACCCAGACGAGAATGAAACATTCACAGTTTGCACAGGCAGCTCCCCCGAGAACTTCCCGTACATGCTCTTCACATAGACAGAGAACGCACAGCTCGTGTGTGTAATCTGGTGTCAGATAACGAGTTACACAGATCCACACACTTAGTTTGTCTGTGCGTTTCATAATTGCCACGATAGCATTTCACACATAACAGTCCCTGAAGATGAAAAGAGGATGATATGTTATCTGGGCGCCCCTTAAAAACACGTCGGTCGATTTGTTATGATGTCATGGGCTATCGCCGGTCAATATGATATTGCCAAGATCGGATATGTATTTCAGACACCGGTTCCCGCAGAGGCGGTTCCCCTAGCGTTTACGGCGCTACTCGAAGTTCCCTTTCGAAAGGGAACTAAATTTGTGTTGATTTGGACGAGTATTAAAATAATATGTCTCCTTCCATTTAAATTCAATTTTTGTTTCAAAGAGTTTGAGAACAATTAGGGGTGGATAATATAGGAACCTATTTTTTAAAATATTTTAATAAGATTAAAGGAATTCTTTGTTGGTTGGGAAAATTCATTGACCATTACTAGATTATTCTGAATCATGTATGTGAATATAGAAAAAAAGATATGACTGCAGCTTTTATTTTACCATATGCATGCCATGCTGTTGTAAAAGGAAGGATTATTTTGTTTAATTTTAGTATTCCTACAATCAAAGGTATTACTGCTTTTTCCTACAAAGAAACTGCTTGCTATTTTTCTGCAACGAAGAACTTGCTTTAGTAAAATAGAATGAAGGAACTGCTGTTTTCAAACAGATGAAACGTTTTGATATTAAGGGACCCTTGAAAGAGATGTTTGAAAAGTGGAATTTCTGATTGCTCAGAAACAAATGGGTTCAGAATTTATAAATATTCAATTTGATCAATGCAGTCTTAATGTAGTGTTCAAATTTCAGATGGCTTCTGGAAAAGGGCATTGAAAAATGGACTAAATGGACAATAAACTAGAGTCTGTTTTAAATGGTAAAGACAAGACTGCTTCATGCACTGGATGAGAAGCGCCACATTTTAAATAAGAATTTTTCACAATTCTCCATTATAATGCATTTTACTTGCCCCAAATCATTGTTAATGTAGGCTACATAAAGACTCAATTTTAGTCTGTAAGATTGTACATTTTACATTCTAGTTTAAGACTGTACATTTTAATATAAGTGCTAATCGTAGCCTATAAGTTAGATGCCAGATAAATTTTCTTTTAAGCTTAATTTATGACTCTGGATAATCTGTATCTTTTTAGAGATCGATATAGAGATCATGGTTCTCCCATGATTCTGAAAACAAAACATTAAACAACAAACAAACAAAATAATAGAGTCTGACAAAATGTTCTATTTAATGTTATAAATGAGTCGATTTATAAATGTCTAAATAATATAAATGTGAATATTAAAAATATTATTTTTAATTTAAATGAATTAATTATAAATAAATTTTTTAATGAATAAAATTAAACTGCACTAACTAGCATTTTCTTCCCGCAGCGGCGCTGGCAGACAGTCTGAACTATCGCGAGTCAGGTGGGCAGAGTCGTCACATTAAAAAAGACCTTCTTCTTTATAGCATGTGGTTTTTAAATTTTGTTGTTTTTATTATTTATTTTATTAATACTAATACTAATACTGTACTTTATTTTACAGTATATTTAAAGCTACTGTAGTTATTTTTAGAGTAATTTGACTGTGGCATGAAATATAGCAACTATTGGATAATTGTTGCCAGTAAGGTACTTTTAATTTGACAATTAACATATTAAAAAAAAAGTGGATTCAGTATTGACCCAAGCTTGTTAACAATTGGAAAAAAAAATAACTCTGTAATTTATATGGGGCTATTGTTCACTCTCAAAGCACTTTACACATCAACTGTCATGCGAGATACAAAAGGATCCAAAAGCAAAGGTAAGCAAAGTCTTTAATGTCCAACGAAAACTGCATATAGCACAGAACTGGAACTCATAAGATGCTCTCCAGGCAGACAGCTTCACATTGGATACAATGTCGGGAGAGTTCATGAAGAAACGGAAAATACTTTCAGCGAAAAAGGTCCTTGAAGCAGGCCGCTGAGCAGAGCGATCAACGGATGAGGCTCACCACTGCAGGTAACGGGAAACAGGGAACGACACGGCGAGTGCTGCCACACAAGACGAGACAAGGGTGAGTAGAAATCCGCAGACAACGTGAGAGAACCTTACACGCACAATAATCCGACACAGACCAGAGAGAACAAACGCCAGAAATAGACAGAGACATTAGACAAGACGAGACACAGGTGTGGGCGCAAATCAGCGCGAGCGCTGATTATGATGATCAACAGGTGAAGATAGAGTAGAACTGGCAGAATGTGTGTGCGCTGGAGAGTGAGAGAGAACAGCGAAGTCACCGAGATCCTGACAGTACCCCTCCCTCAACAAGCGCCACCCGGCGCTCCTAAGGGAGAGGACTGGCGAGACCGATAGAAATCCTCGATGAGTGAGCGGTCCAGGACGTCCCGGGCCGGAATCCACCGCCTCTCCTCTGGACCGTAGCCCTCCCAGTCCACCAGGAACTGGTGGCCACGCCCCCGAGGACGAACATCGAGCAGCTTGCGAACCCTGTAAATGGGATCAACCTCGTCGAGAGGAGGAGGAGGAGGAGGAAGGGCGGGACGGGTGGGAGCGCGAATGACAGGCTTGATACAGAACACATGAAAAACCGGGTATTCGACGTAACTGACGGGTTAATCTTAGTTTGACTGCTACCGGACTGAGGACCTTCAAAATAGTAAAAGGGCCAACGAAACGCAGCATGAGCTTCCTAGAGCCCTCGTGAATAGGAAGATTCTGGGTGGAAAGCCACACCTTTTGCCCACAAACGTAGCGAGGGGCTTTAACTCGACGGCGGTTAGCAGCTCTACAAGTGCGCGCCCTAGTACGACATAACGCCGATCTCACTCTCCTCCAAGTACGTTTGCACCTCTGAATAAAAGCCTGTACGGACGGCACGGAAGTCTCAGACTCCTGAGAAGCAAAAAGTGGCGGTTGGTAACCGAGGCAGCTCTCAAAAGGCGACAACCCAGTGGCGGACGAGGGAAGCGAATTATGGGCATATCCAGCCCAGGCAAGCTGGTCGCACCAGGATGCTGGGTTCCATGAAGTCAAGGTGCGTTACATGTGTCCGAGAATCTGATTGGTCCGTTCAGCTTGCCCATTGGTCTGAGGATGGAATCCTGACTACAGGCTGGGGGATGCCCCAATCAGCCGGTAGAATTCCCTCCAGAACTGAGAGGCGAATTGGGGCCCTCTGTCAGACACAATGTCCGAAGGAAGACCATGAATCTTAACCCTCTGAGGTCGGCCGTCACGCCCGTGTGATTTACTCACTTTTTTCTTGTCAGTGTGAAAGAGACTCAAAATGCTCCGTCAATTTTGAACATACAATTAAGAGATATATACCATTGCAATCTGTGAAATGTCTACTTTTACTTGTGCACTCTCATAGTAAAAACAAAATGTTGTGCTTTTTGCAAAATAAACAAAACTAACATGATGCGTGAGCTGCGATCTCTCTCCGAATGAAATCCATTCTGATAGTCATAAGAAAATGAACGGTAACTTAGTGAATACTATTCACACAAATATGAAACGCATGTCTAAATAAACGTTGAAATGTCAGGTTTTAAATCATGTAAGTCAAATCTAAAACAAATATTCTCTGTTTATGTAATCTGTTTGAAAACGGAGAGAAATCAGTCGCTCGCGAGCCAGCTCATTATCTGTAATGTGACCACGCCCACGGAGAGCGCGCGCAATTCAAACACAAATTCTGAGGCGATTACTGTAACAGAGAGTTAACGCCCACATATGCATCTCACACGCCCCCCGGTCAATGCCATAAAAAACATGAAGTTTCTTCATAAGATTCACTGAACGTTCATCGCGTTTTGAGGACGATTGCAACTCAGATGACGAACGGGTGCATTTCGAACAGCGAATTGACTCTGAAGAGGATATAAGTTCGGGGTAAGTTGTTTAGTGTCATATAATTCTTTTTTTGATATAGAACGCATTTTCATACTACATTTTGCCAAGTTTGGACTTCTGTAATATTTTTCGCTCAGTTTTGGTTATCTATGATGTGATTCAGAGCGAATATATTTTATATTCTTATAAATTCTTTTATATTATTTTATATATTTTTATATATCATGCAATAATACGGCCTTGTGCCTAATACAGATGTTTGTGAATGCAGGTGTACATGTTTGAAATGCACTAAATAGGTGCGATCTATATTGCCTATGGCCCATCATCAACAGATATACATGCATTGTGCGTCGATACCCATTAATTTACTTTGGACAATGTATGAATGTTGTAGGAATGTTGGAACGGTTGGTCGTCGGGCCTGTGTGCATTGCAAAGCAGTGCATGGTAAAAAGGCTGTTAACACCATGGAAATGCCAGGCATGCAATGTTCACTTATGTCATCAGTTGAACAGGTTTTCTAGAGTGGCACAAAGATGTGCATGCTCTGTTGACCACCTCCTACTGACCATTGGGCTGCAAAGATCATTGGTGTCCCTGTGCCCTCCATCCCAGACATTTTCCTTGCATGATGCTCCCTTTTATTCAGCATGGATGTGTTAGGAAAGATTTTTATTCTGAATAAATGCTGTTCTTTTTAACTTATTATTGATCAATAAATCTTGAAAAAAGTACCGCAACTGTTTCCAACATTGATAATAAAGCAGCACATTAGAACGATTTCTGAAGGATCATGTGACACATAAAGTAAATACAATAAAACAGATTAAATTCTGTGAATCTCCTAACATTCTTAGTTCAAGATGCTTCACAGCTTTGGCCTTTGGATGGGCCATAGCCACTGGGGGAGTGTCTTTTGTCTCCCCTGGTGTGAATTGCTAATGTATTCATGGCCATCACCACTCCCACGCATACAGCAGTGGTGACACAAAAACTGATTTACAAAATTTAAATCATTATATTGTTGTTTGTGTTGAAGCATTCAGAATGATTTCCACATCATTGTGTAGTAAAAATTCTAGCCTACAAGCTTGATAACTCAAAAGTCTTGTGAACAACTATTCAGTATGTGTTTTATGGCCTTATTGCAAGGGCATTTTTTTGCCAAAATTTACCAACCACGCATAATGTTTATTTTTAAAAAGATGCAAACATGTACATCTATTTTACTCACATATTATTGTAGCAGAGTTTGTGCTGAATACAGCAAAATTACATGTTGGCCAATAGTATGTTATAAGTGGCTGAAATAAGCACAAATGTCAGAACATGTAAAACTACTCCAGGACCCCAAATCAGCCTCAGACTTCAGAGGGTTAAATACGTGATCTACTAGAGTCTGGGCGGTCTCTCAGGCGGACGGTAGTTTAGGAAGTGGAATAAAATGAGTGGCCTTAGAAAAACGATCGACCACAGTAAGAATAACTGTGTTACCGGCGGATGAAGGAAGAACGGTAACGAAATCCAAAGCAATGTGTGACCAGGGGCGTGACGGGATAGGAAGTGGTCTGAGTAGACCCGCAGGCGGGGTATTGCTTGACTTGGTTTGGGCACAGACAGGAAAAGCAGCTACAAATTTACGTATGTCACATTCTCTAATGGGCCACCAAAATCTCAGACGAATAGTGGCCAAAGTGCCCTTAACACCAGGATGGGCGACTAACTTAGAGGCGTGGCCCCACTGGAGGACGGATGAACGGGCAGTCGTGGGAACAAATAATGTCCCTGTTGGGGCACGAGGGGGTCTGATAGTGCGTGAGAGAGCCCTCTTCACTGTCTGCTCAACCCCCCAGACGGCAGCCCCGACCACGCAACGCCGGGGTAAGATAGCCTCCCTGGTCGAAGCTGCCTCTGAGGAGCCAAACATGCGCGAGAGGGTATCGGGCTTAATGTTCTTGGAACCTGGTCTAAAAGAGATAGAAAAATCAAAACAACCAAAAAATAATGCCCAACGGGCTTGACGAGCATTAAGTCTCTTGGCGGAGCGGATGTATTCAAGGTTACGGTGGTCTGTCCAAACGATAAATGGGACACTAGCCCCCTCTAACCAGTGCCGCCACTCCCCCAAGGGTAACCTAATAGCCAAAAGCTCTCGATTACCGACATCATAATTGCGCTCTGTAGCAACTTGCTCAAATGGATGAGATATATTCACAACTGAATCACAACACGTTATGATTAATCGTGAATATGAATCAACCACGAAGGGAATTAGGTATATATCGATAATCAATTACAACGAATTATAATTAATCATGAACATATATGATCTAAAATTATTTCTAAGTTTAGAATTAATTTAGAAAGACTGGTTTGTTTTGTCCAGCAAAACTATCAGTCCGATTTTCTTATCAATTCTAGAAAGGAAGTTTTCTTCTCTGGCCACGAAAAGGAAACTTATTCTAGCATTTAAAAAGCATAAAGCTAGCGAAATCAAACGTTAAAGTGACTTGGTTCATGTATGAGTTACCCAGAGACAATGAATTGTGTGAATACAAGGTGTTTAATATATGAATATATGTAATATATACACAAATACATACAACTAAATCTAAGCAAAGCATACAATAAAATAACGAAAGGAAAGAAAGAAAGAGTTGATCAAAGAAGGCAAGATTACAAACAGTTCAACCTTTTGAGAGCCAGCAACGAAATCACTTCAGACAATAAAGTTAAAGCGCATCGAAATTAATTCAGATACTTGCATTTGTACTTTGTGCTGTGGTGAATGCCGTTCAAACTTCCGTGCGGAGCAGGAGTTTCTATTGGTCTCTTCCTGAGGTGATTCTTCGGCGGGAATTTCAAAACGGAATTAACTGTTTGTAAAATGCCGGAAAATAAAAGAAAGAAGTGTGTCTCGTCTAAGATGAAAACGACTGAGCGTGGATCCGCTCGTGTTTAGGTGTTATAAAGGTAACTCCAGTCACACCCATTCTGGGCCGTACGGACCAATAGGGAACATGGACTTTTAGCGGGAAAAACTTTCCTTTGTCTGTTTTTATGGCCTAATTTGCATTATCTACAGAGGTGCTTAAGCTGGGTTCTTTTCCCTCCAAAGTACCTTAAAAGTAGAATAATGCATATTATCACAATAAGACACCAATATCTAGGTATGAAATTAACAGAGGAACGTTTTGAATCCAAGAAACGCATGTTTCGGACTCTCTTTTAGGGAGTAAATGTTCTTACCTTCAAATATAAGCATTTTACAGTGAAACTAACACAACTACAAGATGTAACTAAGTGGGAGTAATATAGACATGCATACAAAAGAAAAGCACAGGAAAAACACTTAGGGAATATTCATATTTTGATGAATGTCTCTATGTGTGTGCGTGGAATTCATTTCCCTGGTCTTGTGAGGGACACAAGAATTTGGTGTGAGCTGATTAGTATCTCTTTGAAGATGGGAGACCTCCAAAGCGATTCTGCCTTGCCTCACACCTCGCCACTTAAAGTGTCACTTGTCCGTGGGGGGGACCAGGACATTCGGAGCCAACTAAGATTTACTTATGTGACTCAAAGAGTTAAAAGCTTTTCTTAAAACCTAAAATGAATTGGTCGTTCATGATCCGGTCCAGTCCAGGCACTACAGCTCAGCCGGTGAAAGGCGATGGGAAAAGAAAGCGCACGGATGAACCTTGTCATCTAGAGAGGAACGTTGCGACAAGATAGCCCCGACCCCCACATCGGAAGCGTCGACCTCTACGATAAACTGTCTCTCGGGATCCGGGGTGACTAAAATGGGAGAATAGCCTCTTGAGTCGATCGAACGCGTCTTGTGCCGTCTTTGACCACACAAACTGAGATTTAGTCGAGGTGAGGGCAGATAGGGGAGCGGCTACCTGACTAAAATTACGAATGAATCGTCTATAAAATTGGCAAAACCTAAAAATCGCTGGAGGGCAAGTCGAGAATCCGGAACGGGCCAATCGAGAACTGCCCGAACCTTCTCGGGATCCATGCTGATTCCCTCAGCAGAGACCACCGAACCAAGGAAGGTGACCGACTGAGCATGAAAAACACACTTCTCTGATTTAACGAAGAGGCGATTCTCGAGTAAACATTGTAAGACCCGACGAACGTGTTGAACGTGTACTTCGAGGGAGGGTGAGAAAATGAGGATGTCATCCAGATACACGAATACAAAGACATTTAACATCTCCCGTAAGACGTCGTTGACCAACGCCTGAAACACAGCGGGAGCGTTGACCAGCCCGAATGGAAGAACGCGATACTCGAAGTGACCAATAGGGGTGTTAAACGCGGTCTTCCATTCGTCCCCTTGCTTAATATGAACAAGATGGTATGCGTTGCGCAAGTCCAATTTAGTAAAGATCTTTGCGCCCTGCAAGATCTCGAAAACCGACGACATAAGGGGCAAGGGATAGCATTTCTTGACCGTTATGTCATTCAACCCCCGTTAATTGATGCAAGGGCGCAACGATCCATCCTTCTTCTTAACAAAGAAAAAACCAGCACCAGCTGGCGAGGAGGACGGGACAATAATCCCGGCGTCAAGAGATTCGGAGAGGTATCTCTCTAAAGCCTCTCGTTCGGGTGCCGAGAGAGAATACAATCTACCGCGGGGTGGTGTAGTGCCAGGGAGGAGATCGATGCTACAATCGTAGGGACGGTGAGGCGGCAGAGAAACGGCCCGAGAACGGCTGAAAACCGCCCGCAACTCGTGGTACTCCTCCGGGACCCCAGTCAGATCACCAGGCTCCTCCTGAAAAACAGACATAGACGGAACCACAGAAATAGCGGACACTAAACAATTAACATGACACGACAGACACCAAGACAAAATGGTATTCTTGGCCCAATCAATATGAGGATTATGCTGGACTAGCCAGGGATGTCCTAACACAATGGGGGTATAGGGGGACTGAAAAATGAGAAAAGAAATAGTCTCCTGATGGTTTCCCGATATAGTGAGATTCACCGGCCTGGTGACACTGTGAATATTGGAAAGAATACTACCATCCAGGGCAAAGACGGTAGTGTTCCCCTTTAAGTCCACCAGGGGGATGTTATGTTCCCGAGCCCATCTCTCATCAATAAAATTCCCCTCAGCCCCCGAGTCGATCAATGCGGAGCATGAAACGGTGGAACCGGCCCAATGAAGGACGGCGGGCAGGGTGGTACGGAACTTGGATAGAGAGGACGTTACAGTCGCACTCGCCAGCACTCCTCTGGCTACTGGCGAGCTCTGGCCCCTTACTGGACATGAAGCTGCGAAGTGGCCAGCCGTGGCGCAATAAAGACACAGTCTGTTGGAGATGCGACGTTGTCGCTCTTCTTGCAGAAGAAGAATGTTACCCAACTGCATGGGCTCTGGATCAGATCTAGCAGTGACAGGAAAAGAAGGATCGCGAAGAGTGGTGGGAGCTGCGCGAGCACAACGCCGTTGCTCAGAGCATCTATCAAGGCGAATTGCCAGCTCTATCAGTTGGTCGAGCTGGGCCGGTGAGCCGCGAGCATAAATCTCCTCCTTAAGATCTACATTCAAACCCTCCAGGAACCGTGCGACCAGAGCAGGTTCATTCCATTCAGCTGTGGTGGAAAGGGTGCGAAATTCAATTGCGAAATCAGCGACTGTTCTCCTCCCCTGACGAATCGTGGTAAGAAGACGCGAAGCCTCACGTCCGGAAACTGATTGGTCGAAAACTTCAATCATCTCCTCCTTAAAGAGATCAAAACAGTGATAACAGGGAGTCCCAGCCTCCCAAACGGAGGTTCCCCATTCACGAGCGCGCCATGGTACTTTTTTTACAAGTAACGAGATCACATAGGCAATGCGGGCACGATCCTCCGCATAAGTCTGTGGTTGCAGGGAGAACACTAGTTCACATTGAGTCAGAAAGGCTCTACATTCAGTAGGCTCACCAGCGTAACATGGAGGATTGTTCACATGGGGTTCAGGAAGAGAGGGAGGGCTCTGAACAACAGGTGATTCCTGGCGTGCATGAAAGGTGCGAACAGACAGATCATTAACCTGTACGGTTAAACGCTCCACCGCATCTCTGGCAGCAGATAATTCCTGTTCGTGACGACCCAGCATCACTCCATGGATCCTTACAGCAAGAAAAAATGATTCCTCCTTCGCTGGATCCATCGTGGTCGGATTATTCTGTCATGCGAGATACAAAAGGATCCAAAAGCAAAGGTAATTCAATGCAAAGTCTTTAATGTCCAACGAAAACTGCATATAGCACAGAACTGGAACTCAAAAGATGCTCTCCAGGCAGACAGCTTCACATTGGATACAATGTCGGGAGAGTTCATGAAGAAACGGAAAATACTTTCAGCGAAAAAGGTCCTTGAAGCAGGCCGCTGAGCAGAGCGATCAACGGATGAGGCTCACCACTGCAGGTAACGGGAAACAGGGAACGACACGGCGAGTGCTGCCACACAAGACGAGACAAGGGTGAGTAGAAATCCGCAGACAACGTGAGAGAACCTTACACGCACAATAATCCGACACAGACCAGAGAGAACAAACGCCAGAAATAGACAGAGACATTAGACAAGACGAGACACAGGTGTGGGCGCAAATCAGCGCGAGCGCTGATTATGATGATCAACAGGTGAAGATTAGAACTGGCAGAATGTGTGTGCGCTGGAGAGTGAGAGAGAACAGCGAAGTCACCGAGATCCTGACATCAACGAAGTTACAATGTTACAGATAATGGATTATGATGTAAAACATCACGATTTTCTAATCCAAAACTGGATTAAAATTGTGATAAAATTTGGATGGGACTAGCAGTATTAAAAACATCATTTGTAGTGACATCAATGTAGCGTCTGGGGCCACAATTTTGTTGGCTGTCTCGGCCGGTAGATGCTGTAATTACACCATTATGTGATTGGGTAAAAAGGCTGTTATTGTTCAAAAGTAGCTGATATTTATTTGTGTGTGTGTGTGTGTGTGTGTGTGTGTGTGTGTGTGTGCAGGTTTATATTAAATTGAGGGGACCAAATGTCCTCACAAGAATAGTAAAACCTGAGATCACCTAAATGATGACCATATATATATATATATATATATATATATACATTTTTTTTTTTTTTTTTGGAAAATAGATTTGGAAAAATTTTCTGTGATGAAGGTTTAGGGGTAGGGTTGGAGGATTGTTTGTACAGAACAGTTTGTACATTTTTACAGTATAAAAAACTGTGTGTGTGTGTGCATGCAAGGAACACGTGCACCACAATTCTTTTATTGATATAGTTTATAATAGTTGCTTAACCAGTGCTTTAATATTTATGTGTTTGAGATTTTTTGCAAAACAGCAAAAAATGACATTCTCATTTCCAGAGAGGCACCGCCTACCATTTAAAAAAACAAAAAAAACAACCACACACAACCTTTATATAAATCAGCGAGCTGATTGAAGAGTGACATAGACCGATAAGGAGAGAGGGATGTGGGTAATTCTGTATATTTTCTTGTTACTGTCTTGTAACTATATCTGTGTAGCTTTGGGGGTCAGTTCGGGTACCTGTCAGCTCCAGGGACACTTTACACTGAATGGAATGTTCCAGGATGGAGATCTTCTCATTGGTGGTCTCTTTGAGGTTCAAAGATACCTCAAAGTATTCCCTGAGCTGAGCTTCAGAACAGAGCCACAACTACCACACTGTGAGCTGTGAGTCTGGACTACAAAACCTGGACTAAGAAAACTTAAAACAATATTTTTTTATGACATGTACATATGCATATACATTTATACACTGTAATTTGAAAATGATAATTTAGTCTAGGCAGCTGATGGGTTGCAGGGTTGAAATCATTCACTGTATATATATTACTAAGTATAATCATGTAACTATTGTTTTATGAAATTCAGTTAATCTTGATTTAATTAATTTAAAAAAAAATATATTATTATTTTTACAATTCGTATTACTAAGTTAATTTGTATTGTCTTCTACAGATTCTATATGACAAGCTTCCAGCAAGCACTAACAATGGCTTTTGCCATCAATGAGATAAATAACAATCCCAACCTGCTGCCTAACATCACGCTTGGTTACCAGATCTACGACAACTGTTTAAGGCTTGGAGTGGCATTCCGTGGTGCCACAGCTCTAGTTAGTGGGACAGAGGAGACCTTCTCTAACCTAAACTGCAAAGGCCCACCACCGGTGATTGGAATCATTGGTGATCCAGGTTCTACACATTCTATTGCAATTTCCAGTGTCCTGGGGCTGTTTCGAGTGCCTATGGTGTGATTTTTAATACTTTTTTTTTCTGCTAAAAAAGAAAGTATTTTTAGACTTTTATGTTTGATTATCTACTATGTCATATTTTCATTCATAATAGCAGAACAGCGTGTGCAAATATCACAAACCTGCTTCGCAAAAATCCATTTTTAAATACAATGTCTTTAGAACTAATAACATTTGTTAATCTTTCTCTGTCTCATAGCTCTGCTTCTCATTTCTAATTAGGTTAGTCACTACGCCACCTGCTCCTGTTTGAGTGACAGGAAAAAGTACCCTTCTTTCTTCAGAACAATCCCCAGTGATGCCTTCCAGGTGCGGGCAATGGTTCAGACCTTGAGGCATTTTGGATGGACCTGGGTTGGTCTCCTCTACAGTGATAATGACTACGGTATCTATGCTGCACAGTCCTTCCAGATAGAAATGCAGAGGTTTGGACATTGTGTTGCTTTTTCTGAAATACTGCCCAATGATCACAACCCCAGAGTTATTCAACTTATAATGAGTGTGATTCAGGCCTCTACAGCTAGAGTAGTGGTTGTTTTTTCTGCTTCATCCTTACTGATACCTTTGATGAACGAGGCTGTGTTGCAGAACATGACAGGCAGGCAGTGGATTGCAAGTGAAGCTTGGGCCACTTCACCTGTGTTTCGCACTCCACGATTCCTGCCCTTCCTGGGGGGCACACTGGGCATTGCTATCAGACGTGGGGAGATCGAGGGGCTTCATGACTTTCTGTTACATCTTCGTCCCAATAATGATCAAAGAAATAATATAGTGAGGATCTTCTGGGAGAACATATTTGGGTGTAGTTTTGAAAATGTGGGTAAATATACAGAAGGAGGGCAAGTGAAAAAGGTGTGTACAGGACAGGAGGATCTGAGCAGCACAAACTCACCATACACTGATGTTTCAGGGTTGAGAGCATCTTATAATGTGTATAAAGCAGTTTATGCCCTGGCACATGCACTTCATGACCTAATGCAGTGTGAGGAGGGGAGAGGACCATTCAATCGGAACAGTTGTGCTGACTCAACAAATTTGAAACCCTGGCAGGTAAGATCCACAGTTCCAGTGCAGATTTTCTTCAGACATAGATAGCTCTTAGATAACTGAATATGGAAAAGCAAAATATGTGCTCTATATTAATTCAAATTCAGATAAAAATAAATAAATAAATAAATAAATAAAATAACCCCTGTCCTGTATACAAACTACAGCTGGTTCACTACCTACAGAAAGTGAATTTTACTACAGGCTTTGGGGATCATGTGTCATTTGATAAGAATGGAGATGCTCTGGCCATCTATGATGTGTTGAACTGGCAGCCGAGCTCTGATGGGTCAATAAGACTTCACAAGGTCGGTGTAGTAAATGAAGGGGCAGCATCAAGTATGATGCTCACACTGGATGAGGATGCATTTTACTGGAACTCTGAGACAAAAAAAGTAATTAACTTTGAATGTTGAATGTCATATTTTGTGCAGTTATAAAGTTTAAATGCTAATCAAATCTAAGATTAGACAAACTAGAATAAATTAATGTAAAAGCCAAGCTTGTTATTATATAAAAGCGATGACAAACATGATTGATGGGGTGTGACTCTTTTAGCCCCCACAGTCTGTGTGCAGTGAGAGCTGCCCTCCAGGAACCAGACGAGCCACGAGGAAGGGCCTTCCTGTCTGCTGTTTTGACTGTCTGCCATGTGGAGATGGAGAAATTTCTAATACAACAGGTGAGGAGATTGCTAGCAAAATTTGAATACAATTTAAAAGTAATGTTCGGTAACACTTTACAATAAGGTTCACCAGTTAACTTAGTTAACTGCAGTAGTTGACATGAACTAATAATGAACTGCACTTCTACAACATTTATTAATGTTTGTTGATGTTAATTTTAACATTTACTAATACATTATTAAAATCAAGAGTTGAATTTGTTAACATTAGGTAATGTACTGTGAACTAACATGGATAACCAATGAACTGCTGTATTTTTGTTAGCTGATATTAACAAATATTAACAAGTACAGTAACAAATGTATTGCTCATGGTGAGCTCATGTTTGGTAATACATTGACTGCTTTTAACAAAGAAACCTTATTGTAAAGAGTTGCCTAATTTTCTCTTAAAATCTCACCTTCTGTCTTTTTTCTTACCCACAGATGCTGTTGAGTGCATGTTGTGTCCAGATGAGTTCTGGTCCAATCCAGATAGGAGTCAATGTGTCCCCAAAGAAGTAGAGTTTCTGTCCTATGAGGATCCTCTGGGCATCTCTCTGACCACTGCATCTCTGCTTGGCACCTGCTTCTGTGCTCTTGTGATGGTCATCTTCGCTCATCACCGTAACACTCCCATAGTACGAGCCAACAATTCAGAGCTCAGCTTTTTGCTTCTGGTGTCACTCAAACTGTGTTTCCTGTGTGTGCTACTGTTCATTGGTCAGCCACAGTTGTGGACATGTCAGTTAAGACATGCTGTGTTTGGCATAAGCTTTGTTTTGTGCATCTCCTGCATCCTGGTTAAGACTATGGTGGTAATAGCTGTGTTTAAGTCATCTCGGCCAGAAGGCAAAGGAGCAATTAAATGGTTTGGAGCAACTCAACAAAGATGCACAGTTCTGATCCTAACTGCCCTTCAAGTTGTGATATGTGCAGTCTGGCTGTCAACTGCCTCTCCAACACCCCATAAAAACAATCAGTATATCCGCTCTAAAATAGTTTATGAATGTGCTATTGGCTCAGTGACTGGATTTTCTATGTTGCTGGGATACATTGGCCTGTTGGCAGTAGTAAGTTTCCTGTTAGCCTTCCTGGCGAGAAATCTTCCAGATAATTTTAATGAAGCAAAGTTCATCACTTTCAGCATGCTAATCTTCTGTGCTGTGTGGATTGCATTTGTTCCTACATATGTGAGCTCACCAGGGAAATATGCAGTTGCTGTGGAGATTTTTGCCATTTTAGCTTCTAGTTTTGGATTACTGGTGGCCATATTTGCCCCAAAGTGCTACATCATTCTTTTACATCCAGAGAGAAACAGTAAAAAAGCCATCATGGGAAGAGAAACACGAAATAAATAGTTTTATTTAGCTCCACCATCTACAGACACAGACACATTTTGTGACAGAATAAACAAAAAAAAATATCAATATTTATTTTACATATATATACACATACACACACACACACACACACACACACATATATATATATATATATATATATATATATATATATATATAGTATTTATTTTACTATTCATTTAGTGTACTGTGCAAACTGTATATTCTAACCCCTAAGCCTAAACTTTCTCTTAAACCTACCCATCACAGAAAACTTTTTTTTTCTTTTTTTTTCTCATTTATATTTATATAATAAAATCACTCTATATGATTTATAAGCTCTTTTCCCCATGGGGATCAAAAAATGTATCCAAGGATGTACCAAGGATGTATCCAAATGTACCAAGGATTTCGGATACATTTCGTGTTCCATCTTTGTGGCACACACACACACAGACACACACACACACACACACACACACACACACACAAGGGCTCACATCAGTTACATGCAATTTATCCTCTGTAATTCTGTTACCCATCCTGAAAAGGCACCAGTGAGCAACACTCTCAGGTATAAACAGGTGTGGGTAGCATAAGTGAGCTTTGTTACTGGAGTTAGCACAAGTGATGGGAGAAGCTAAGCTTTTCAAAGCTTCAAATCAATTGAACCAATTGCTTCGTAAAAAGTTCACTGCTTTCGAAGCATTCTGGAATACCACATACTGGTAACCCCTGCTGGTCAGAACAGCATAAATGCAACAAAAGCTTGCATTTAAACAACCTTTACAAACCCATTACAAATGTTTAATTGAATGTAACATCTACCAAATGCCATAAACTAATCATATAATACAATGAAATATGTTTCTGTATAATGTGTTCTTTTATCAATTTCCGGGGCTTGTTTGGTTTGTTTCATGGATCACTCACCTAACAGGCCAATAAGAGACTATTAAATATTATTATTCCTTTAAATTATATGACTTTTAATTCCTTTAATTAAAATGTCTAAAAAAATGAATAAACTGATAAAAGACACTTGTTTAATGTTTTGCCGCTGGATCTCAGTGAATCCGCATGATTCTTGAGTTCACAGAGATCTCCCCTAGTGGTTAACCATTTAAATATTGAAATGTTTCGAAACAGTTATGACATAAAGCCTTGTTTACTGAAATTATGTGACTTTTCCAAATCACTGATTCTAAACAAAAGATTTGAAAAAGTTTCAAAGCTTCATTAATCATTGTTAAAAAATCGCCTATCATTAGTTTAGCCTATAATTAGGCATGACCTTCTACTCCAAACCATGAACACAATCCTGGCTTAGAAACCTGATATGGCTTATGGCTCAATCTTAGGGTAGCTTTGTTCTCTTTTTCTGTAATTGAGATTACATTAGTCCATTTCTGCATATTTTCTAATGTGATGTATGTTGTTTTTTGACTTTTCAATGTTTCTTCAGTGTTATCAATGCCATTTATTCATTCTGTGCAAATTTGCTTGTATATATAACTACAACTACTCAGGAACTGTGAACATTCTTTTTTTTGTTGTTGTTTATCTTATCTTAACAAGAAGACCACCAAGAAGATCATGCACACACATAGAAATATGAATATTGCCAAGTGTTTTTCCAGAGGACTCAGTTTGGACACCTCCATAGATCATGCAAATTAGGCCATAAAAAGAGACAAAAGAAAGTTCTCCCGCTAAAAGTCTATGCTCTCTATTGGTCTGTGCGCCCAAAATAGGTGTGTCCGGAGTGCTTTAAAACACCTAAACACGAGTTCATTCATGCTCAGTCACTTCCCATCCTAGACAAGACCACCTTCTTCTCTTATTTTCCGGCATTTTGCGAACAGTTAATTCCGTTTTGAAACTCTCACTGAGGATTCAACCTCAGGAAGAGACCAATCGAAGCTCCAGCTCCATGTACTGAAGTTTGAATGGCATTCACCACAGCACTAAAGTGCTAATGCAAGTATCTTAATTAATTTTCGATGCACTTTAATTTTATTGTCGGAAGTGATTTCGTTGCTGGCTCTCAAAAGGTTTAACCGTTTGTAATCTTGCCTTCTTTGATCAACCTCTTTACTTTCGTTATTATATTGTATGCTCTGCTTAGACTTAGTTGTATGTATTCGTGTATATATTGTATATTCATATGTGAAACGCATTGTATTCATGCTTGATTGTCTCTGATTGAAACTCATACATAAACCAAGTCCCTTTAACATTTTGATTTTGCTAGCTACATGCTCATTAAGTCCTAGAATAAGTGTTCTTTTCTTGGCCAGAGAAGAAAACTTCTTTTTAGAATTGATAATCAGACTGATAGTTTTGCTGGAAAAAAACAGACCAGCCTTCCTAAAATTAATTCTAAAGCTAAAAATAATTTTAGACCATAATTAATTACAATTTGTTGTAATTGATAATCCATATATACCTAATTCCCTTCATGGTTGATTCATATTCATAATTAATCATAACGTGTTATGATTCAGTTGTGAATATATTTCATCCATTTGAGCAATTTACAAAGTGATCCAGAAAAGGCCATTTTGTATTGGTTAAATTTGTATGTTTACACTACATGTTATACAAACAGACTGGTGAACAAATAATTATTTTATTTGATTGGGGTGTGATAGGTGTGTTAAATTTCAGTTGAACTGGATGTAACCGATCAGAAAAAGATGTGAACATTGCAGAGCTTCTGTGTTTACGTCCGAACCATTTACCAAAACACAATAAATTTCCTCTTCTACAGGTGCTGGTCATATAATTAGAATGTCATCAAAACTTTTATTTATTTCACTAATTCCATTCAGAAAGTGAAGCTTTATTTTTATTTAATTTTGATGATTATAACTGACAGCTAAGGAAAATCCCAAATTCAGTATCTCAGAAAATTAGAATACTGTGAAAAGGTTCAATATTGAAGACACCTGGTGCTACACTCTAATCAGCTAATTAACTCAAAACACCTCAAAAGCCTCAAAATGGTCTCTCAGTCTAGTTCTGTAGGCTACACAATCATGGGGAAGACTGCTGATTTGACAGATGTCCAAAAGGATGACCACTGTCACCTTGCACAAGGAAGGCAAAACACAAACGGTCATTGCAAAAGAAGCTGGCTGTTCACAGAGCTCTGTGTCAAAGCACATTAAAAGAGAGACGAAGGGAAGGAAAAGATGTGGTAGAAAAAAAAAGTGTACAAGCAATAGCGATAACCGCACCCTGGAGAGGATTGTGAAACACAACCCATTCAAAAATGTGGGGGAGATTCACAAAGAAAGGAATGCAGCTGGAGTCGGTGCTCCAAGAACCACTACGCACAGACGTATGCAAGACATGGGTTTCAGTTGTCGCATTCCTTGTACCAAGCCACTCTTGAACAACAGACAGTGTCAGAAGCATCTCGCCTGGGCTAAAGACAAAAAAGACTGGACTGCTGCTGAGTGGTCAAAAGTTATGTTCTCTGATGACAGTAAATTTTGCATTTTCTTTGGAAATCAAGGTCCCAGAGTCTGGAGGAAGAGAGGATAGGCACAAAATCCACATTACTTGAGGTCCAGTGTAAAGTTTCCTCAGTGATGTTTTGGGGTGCCACGTCATCTGTTGGTGTTGGTCCGCTCTGTTTTCTGAGGTCCAAGGTCAATGCAGCCGTATACCAGGAAGTTTTAGAGCACTTCATGCTTCCTGCTGCTGACCAACTTTATGGAGATGCAGATTTCATTTTCCAACAGGACTTCGCACCTGCACACAGTGCCAAAGCAACCAGTACCTGGTTTAAGGACCATGGTATCCCTGTTCTTAATTGGCCTGCTAACTTGCCTGACACAATATCTATGGGGTATTCCGAAGAAGAAGATGTGATATGCCAGACCCAACAATGCAGAAGAGCTGAAGGCCACTTTCAGAGCAACCTTATAACACCAGAGCAGTGCCACAGACTGATTGACTCCATGCCACGCTGCATTGCTGCAGTAATTCAGGCAAATGGAGCCCCAACTAAGTATTGAGTACTGTACATCCTCACACTTTATGTTCATACTTTTCAGTTGGCCAAGATTTCTAAAAATCCTTTGTATTGGTCTTAATATTCTAATTTTCAAGTAAAAGTAGTGAGTCTAGTTGTCTTTTAGAGGTTGTGGCTTGATACGCAGTTGAGGAGGTTGGTGCGTATTGGTCTTAGGACAGCCATCAAGTGGTATCTGCACAGAGTAAGAAAGAAAACAAAAGACAGCAGAGCAGTCTTTGTTGTAAAAGACTGTAAACATTACGGTTGTATCTTCTGTTCGATCGGAGTATGCTATTGTTGTTCCTCCTTTCCCTAATTCTTAATTCCTGCGCCACCTAAAGAACAGTGAGATAAGGATGGACTAGTGGGTGGGGGAAGGCCTATGAGGGACTCTTCACCGCAGGATTGGCCCCTGAATCCTGTTGCATTCAGTTCTCTCCTCACTGCTCCGTGTGTCCTATCCTATCCTTGTAGGTGGAGGAACAATTTTACAGTGTGACACATGAGTCCAGGTTTTCCTTCCCTGACACAACACTGCAGCTGCTGTAATCAACATCACTTGATGTGGTCCGTGCCACTTGGGCTCTAACAGCTTGCTTCTGAATGACTTTATCATGACCCACTGACCTGGGATGATTGTGTGTCCACCTTCTGGTGGAGTCTGCCAACACGACTCAACTCTCTCTCTGGCACTCTGCACTGCCTTTGTGAAGTTTTCACAGCAAGTTGTCAGGGCATCTAAGGCAATGTGTACATCAGCATTTCTAATATCAATCACACCTGCCATCTGCATTGGCCGTCCTGCAATAATCTCATGAGGGCTCAGTCCTACTGTTCTGTTAGGTGACTACCTGTCCTGTGAAGTGTGTTCCCTGATCTGAGGCAATGTAATCTGGTAATCCCCATCTGGGAATGAAATCAGTGACGAGACATTTAGCAGTATGTGCAGCTGTAGCACACCCTGCTGGATAAGGTTCTATCCATCTCGAGAACTTGTCTATTACTACCAAAACGTCAGTTTTTCCCTTACCAGGAGGCAACGATATGTAATCAACTTGCAAGTGACGTAATGGTCCTGGTGAAGCTGGGGTAGGTGTTGCTGCTGTAGTTGGTGCTGGCACATCATTATCTTTCTGACATGTAACACATCTCTCCACTGTTTCAGTGGCTACATTTCTAAATTTTGGACTCCACCAGTGATTTGAGAAACTGTGATTCATTGTTGCTGGACCACTGTGACATAAATTGTGTATTTGTTGAGCCAAATATGGCAGCAGTGATTCTAGAGCAACATACTTTCCCCTTTGATCCAGCAGCCGGATGAATCCACTGTAGCTCCTTTGTTTAACCATGTCCATGCTTCATACACAGGAGCGTCTTTGTACAGATCAATGATTGATTTAGGAGGCAAAATTGTCTTCTGTGCAGTACTACCTGAACACACTTGTACAGTTGCATGGGAACAAGCTCGTTTAGCAGCTATCAGCAATAGCATTATCTTTAGCTTCAACTGTATTAGTTGTGAGAAGTGCTTTCGCTTTGATCACCTCCAATTTCTTTGGAAGTTCCATGGCAAACATTAGATCTTTTAATAATCCAGCATGCTTAATGGGGGATCCAGCAGAAGTTGTCTACTTTGAAGAAACTGTCTACTTTGCCAAATGACACCAAAATCATGAATTACCCCAAAAGCATACCTGGAGTCAGTGTAGATATTTGCAACTGATACTGAAGCTAGCGTGCATGCTCTAGTTAAGGCTACTAGTTCTGCAGCTTGAGCTGAAAAGTGATCTGGAAGACGACCTGAAGCTACCACTTCAGTGGTGGAAGTGACTGCATAACCTGCTCATCTGTTACCTTCAATGACTTGAGCTGAACCATCAACAAACAACTCCAATTCTGCATTCTGTATGGGAATGGGAATGTATGGGTTATTTCACTAGTAACTGCATTTGCACACAGTTGTGAGTCATTTCTCCTTCATCCTCTAATACAAATCCAGTCATTGCAGACATCATACATGAGGATGGGTTCGTGACTGGCGCACGAACAGTGTTTGGGGCTGTGAGGGTTGTTAACCAATTTTCCCAACGAGAGGAGGTGACAGAAGTGACTTTTGCTTGATTCATTGGTGCCGACACTGCGTGAGGGGATCTTACATTTACAGTCTGTCCTACCACCATTCCTGATGATGCCAGAATAGCTAATTGAATTGTCTGCATTGCTCTAAGACAAGGGCCCATCCCTTGAGTGACTATGTCAAGTTTACCAGAATAATGATGAATTGGGCGTAAACTGCCCTCATGATCTTGCATTAGACATGCAGTCATAAACTCTGTGTTCATGGCCATAAAGCACAAATGGCCTATCAGATTGTGCAATTCAGCAGCTCGATCCTGTGTAATAGATCTTTGTCCTCCACCAATTGTTTGACCCTGAAATGTGACTTGGTTTTTAGCAAATTGAGCTTTGTGAAAGCTGCATTTGTGTCCTCTTTTATGCAAATAGTCAAACAATGCTTCCAATTCAGTTTGATGTACCTTGTGATCTGAATAGGCGATCAAAATATCATCTACATATTAATTCATAGTGGACTTCTTGACTGGACATTCTGGGTCACACAAAACACGTCTGACAGCCTGATGGTATATGGCTGGGGAATTCTGAAATCCCTGTGGCAACCGTGTCCATCTTCACCTATTACACCAGTTAAAAAAAGTTTAGTTTTCTGTATGGGATGATTAATTCTTCAGCCAATTTTGTAGAAATTAATGTAATTTCTGCACCTGTATCAAGCAAAGTCAATTTCCTTCTCTTGTATGCAACCTTTCACAAAAATACTTTTGTCATTGTAATGGATTACAGGGGAAAGGTAGCTACTTACAGCCCCAACAATTAGTTTCTTTCTGTTCTTTTTGTGCTTTTAGAAGAGCTTGAGCGAGCTGTCTTAAAGTTTCAGTGTACCCTGGTGAAACTACTTCAGGGTCGTAGGCAGGCTGAGAAGGAGCGGAGTAATGGATAGTATTTCTTTTACTATCTTGCAACTTCTTCCAACACTCTTTCTCCCAGTGACTATCACTTTTGCCTTAACATCAGCATCTCTTTCCCATGTAGCTAACCTTTCTAGGTTACTTCTGAGGGTCTTGTTAGACCAAGTTAAATCTAGGAATGGCAATGCTTTTCTGTACTCGGCTAAAAGACCATCTGACCAGATGCGGACTAAGGGTCCCTTGTCATCTAGCACACATTCAGAATCCTCAACTATTCCAGTTTAATTTACAGCTAACTGACAAAACCTTTCAGTGTATTCACTCACAGATTCTTCTTTCCTTTGCACACAGTTAGTAATTCTGGACCAGTTCATTTTGGGCCCCAAGATATTCTTTAGAATTTTCAAAACACCTTCTCTCAAGTCGCCTTTACTGACATATTGTAGTTCAGAAGTGACAGCAGATTCAAAACTGTTAAATTCAGATTCATTTAGAATTTGTGACATCAGCTGTGTGACCTCTGTTAACGACATATCATAGAGACGCATTTTGCTTATCAATGACCTTCTAAATTCAGAAACATTTCTGTGTGCTGAGGGTGAGCTCGGGGATAGTCTCTCTATATCTTTAGGTCCTAGCACTTTGGCAACAGTTTGTCCTTGGACAACAGAAGAGTTTGGAAGAACACTTTCAATTCCCTCAATTTCCTGAGATCTTCTCCTTGCGCCACATACCTTCACTGAATCTACAGGCACATCAGTTACTGATTGGATAACTACATCTGTTTCGAAGAAAGCTTAGGTCAGAATAATTATTATCAGCCTGAATAACTTCATCCACATCAGTTTTTGCTGCAGCTTTGTTATGCTGTGTATGCTTTGTTTGAGTTGTGCTGAGACTGTTGTCTAACTAGCGCTAAACCAAATTCTCCATGGCAGCAGATAATACCTTACACATTGTTCTTGCGAATACATGCTCCCAAAACTTTTTACACTCCTCTACAGACCAAGTCTTGTCTGGATGGATCTCATATTTCTGAGTTAGTTCTTGCCTAACTTTCTCAGTGGTTATTAGGTCAATTTGCACTCCTAACTTTGATTTGAATTCGCTGTCTGACCACAAGGGAGTCGCGAGACCACCTTTCCCTTACAAAAAATTACTGCAGTTTTTTAGAAGTAATACTGCAGTTTTTGTTACATATAGAAAAATGCAGTTTTTTGGACACGAAAAAACTGCAGTATTGCAGTATAACCTCAAATTTCTGTAGTTTTACTGGAGTACAACTACTGCAATACATCTAAAGTACTAGTAAAATAAAACTGCAATACAACTGCAGTTATACTGTTTTTATACATCATGCAACTTTCAGTTGTACTTCATTTACTGCAGCTGTACTTATACTACAGTTTTACTGCAGTTGAACTTCAATGTACTGCAGTTGTACTGTGACTATACTTCATTAATTCAATTCAATTCAATTCAAATTTATTTGTATAGCGCTTTTCACAATACACATCGTTTCAAAGCAGCTTTACAGAGAATGGATGTCAACATTACAATTTAAAGAAAGCAGTTAGCAAATAAAATAATTTAGTTGATTAATTTACAATCAGAGTTAGCTTTATACTGCAAATCTATGGTTGTGCTTAATTAAACTGCAGTGAAATTACATGGTACTGCAGTCTTAATGCAGTTCTACTTCAATATACTGCAGCTCTTTTTTGTAAGGGAATTTAATATGATTTTTTTAATTAATCCTTTAATTAATGCTACTTGTTTGGTTTTGTATAACTTTTGTGATGCTCTTTGTTTACAGTCCAGAAGTCATACTGGTTTCATCCAGAACATTACCACAGGAATCACTCAATTATTAGTGTGATTAGAATAGCAGCTGGCATGCCCTCAACCTAAGCACAAGCTCAACACTTCACCACAATGTTAACCCCAAAACTATTAACATAACAGAAACTTTTAAATATCAACATAATAGAACAGTAAACATTAAAAACATCTCTCAATTTTCTCATCTTGCTAAAAACTGTTTAAAATAACACTTTATTTCAACATTTACTCTCCCAGTTCAGCCGCTTTGCAAAGCATGATGGGAAGTGAAAGTCCTGTTTGATTGGGTCCTGGTTGAGTTTACTTGAGTGAAACATGTTATTTTAAAATGAAAACATTACGTTAAGTCAAAACGTAATCATTTCAAGTCAATTTAACATGAAGCAATCACGTTTGAACCTAAAACCAATATAATGGTGTTGAATCAAAATAAGTTGTTTAAATAAAGTGAACAGCATCGAAAAATCTTTTTTTTTTTTTGAGTGTGCAATACAACTGCAGTTATACTGCTTTTATACTTCATGCAACTTTCAGTTGTACTTCATTTTCCTGCAGCTGTACTTATACTACAGTTTTACTGCTGTTGAACTTCAATGTACTGCAGTTGAACTGTGACTATACTTCATTATACTGCAAATTTGAATTAAACTGCAGTTAAACTACTTGGTACTGCAGTTTTACTGCTGTTGAACTTCAATGTACTGCAGTTGTACTGTGACTATACTTCATTATACTGCAAATTTGAATTAAACTGCAGTTAAACTACTTGGTACTGCAGTTTTATTGCAGTTCTACTTCAATATACTGCAGTTCTTTTTTGTAAGGGTTTTCAGTTGTAGGGGTCAGTCTAGCATTCTTTCTAAACATTTTTTGTGTAAGTTTCTTTTGTTACCACACAATCAAAACACTAAAACTTCTCTGAACAACAGAGGGTATACTTGTTAACACAGATCAACTATTGTTAACCTTTCTTGGCAAAACAGAGGACAACACAAATCATTAGCACTTGATGCTAATCTTCCCTGTCTGAACAGAGGATAACCAAAATATTATAATGTGACGCTAATTTTCCCAGCCTGAAACAGAGGATATCCAATTCTTCCCTGCCTGAACAGAGGATAACTTCTTCCCTGCCTGAACAGAGAATAACTTATATTAGCATGTGATGCTAATCGTCCTTGCTTGAACAGAGGATAAACTACATCTCTAAAAGAACATTTTTTAGAGGATAACTTAGTTAACCAAACCCTACAGCTGTCTGTTAACTCTTCTCTGACGGTGCAGAGGATCACACAAATTTGTACTAGTCTTAACCCTTTCGCACGTAAGTTTAAAATATTCTGGCTCAGAGCCCAGCGTGAGTTTTTCAAGGCGACCATTATTTAGAACATGTCACTTTACTGTTTCCATGGTGACACGTCATTGCCTGTCATGTGACACACGACAACCTCAAAAGCCCTGTATGACTGATGATCTGCTTTTATTTAATTTTTCCTTTTTTATTCAAAATATTAACAAATTTGAAGACTATAGCATGAAATATCTGTTTGATATACGCGCGATGGGCACCACCATGTTAGTTTGCCCCGCAGGACAGAGAATCGTGTCTGTTGCATTTACAGCACGTGAATTCATCCTTCTCCCGAAATACATGAAAGTAAGTGAGCTGGTGAACTGAGAGAAGAAGAGATTAAACTTTAAAGTTACTTACACAATGTGTATCTAATATGAATAAAGTGCGCAGGCACTTTTGAATTTGGCAGTTGATCACGTGATGCACTGAACGTTCTAATCACACCGGTATGATCGTACGCTCCAGGGACCAGCCAAGACTGATCACACCGGGTGATCGTACGTGTCAAAGGGTTAAAGATTCTTTTAGATAGAGTGGCCCTCACCTACCCTTAGTTGTGCAGAAAAATTCAGTATGGCTCGTTTTCAGGATTCAGGTGAGGAGCTCTATCCGGGTCACAGCACCAAAACTGTAGGAATCTTTTTCTTCAGTAGAGACCAGGAGACCTTGGGATGTCTTTTAAGCAGAATTTACTATTAATTGAGAAACGTGCTGTTGTGTCGCTGTAGTCATCCAAGTCTCTCTAAGTTAGTGTACATTGCAGTTTAAATACATTCAACAGGGAGGGATGCATGCAGTGTAGGTGGAGACAATATAGGTGGAGACAAATGCCCATTCCCAGCATTTCCCCAGCCTTGATCTAATCAGCATAAGTGTCACTCAAATGCAGGGGGTGCTAATCAAATCGGTCTGACATTTATACCTTTACATTATCATCGAGACAAAAGCACATGTAACCCAAGCTTAAAGACCTCAGTAGCCTAAGGGTGCGTTCACACTTGTAGTTCGGTTGGTTTGGTTCGTTTGGTCCGGACCAAAAAAAAACCCATATAGTCCTGGTCCGCTTAGCGTTCACACTGGTATTTTTGACAGCCAACTTTAAGTTACCGAACCAAAGGCATACGGATACGGTCACTACCTGATTGGTCGGCTTTTATGACGTATATTTCGCAACGGAGCTTCATTCCCGAATATTCAAAACAACGCTGTGTGCTGGATTAAATGTGATCATTGTATGCGTGTACATATTCTTTATTTTTACCAGCTAAGAACTCATGAAGAGCTCATAAAATGTTCAAAACAGCACCAGGATCTCATCCGTTGTAAGCAGAAACAAATATTGAGGCGCTTTACCTCCTCGTTGCTCCACGTTTGCCTTCGACTAATTTTGGATACAGCGATCTTTCCGCGTTGTCAAATCAGCTGACTTGTAGCGTCGCATCTTGAGGCATCACATCCTGTTTTTGGTTCGTTTACATGTCTTTGGTCCGTGTTGCGTTCATATATCAATCGAACCGCACCAGAGTTCGTTTGGAAGCGGACCGAGACCCATCTTTTTAGTGGTCTCGGTCCGCTTGTTTGGTCCGCACCAGGGTTCGGATGGCCGCGTTCACATATGTTAACGAACTGCACTAACTGAGCAATCGAACCAGGGTTCGTTTTAAATTAACTAAACATGTTAAGTGTGAACGCACCCTAAGTTAGGTTTAAACACAATCAAGCTGAATAGCTAGATGATGCTAGAGGAAATAATAGGAAATAAGGAAATATTAAATATAATATAAATATATGTTGCTCACTTGCAATATAAGATGGCAAGTAAATAATTGAAATAAAACTTTAATTGAGCCCTAGATCCGTGCTGCGCAGATGAGCAGCCAATCGAGTGTAATTAGATCAAGCTGACTCCGCCTCGGGAGAGATGCCGCAAGAGAGAGAGAGAGAAGAACTCGAGAAACAGAACGGAAGAGAACGTGAATTAGAAGCTGCGTGAAATCTTGGTTTATTTTATTTCGGGAGATAACGCATTTGAGAGACAAGCTTTGTAAGTCTTTGTCGATATCCTGTTGAAGAAATAAGCTTTATTTCAAACTATTCACTTACTTACATTATGATTGATTGTGTGACGTCGTCGCGCTGAAATTCCATTCCATGGAGTAGGTCATCATTGCGTCATCCGGAAAGGAAGAAATGTTCAGTGAATGTATACATTGTTATAAAAAATAATGTATAGAGTGTTAAAGATTGTGTAGATTTAGTGAAATGTATGTGAAGTGTTGATTTATTGAGAATTTTGTTCTGTGTGTGTGCGCGCAGGCCAGTTTGTTATTTTAGAATCTAGAATCTGGATCTTTCACTTCATGAAGATGGCGAGCCAACCGTAGATCGGAAGCATCTATGCTTTGTCCTTGTTGACGTCGGTATCATTTCACCTTCAACAAAGCATCTCATCAGATTTTGTTTGGAGGTTTGAAGCACCTGACACTTTTTCCTTTTTTTGAGTACTGGATCACTGATTATAAGGAACTGAGGACAGAGAATATAATTTGTTATTGACCAGACTTACATTTTGCTTGAACTGTGCATTCAAGAGTCATTTATACTGCATTGATACGCATTCATACAAATTCTGTTTTGTATAAACAGGTGTTTGCAGTGGACATTGTATATGTGTAACTAAACACAAGCACTGATATTTGGGTTTATTATTTTATATTTACTGAAGTTGAGTATACATTTGAGTTATGTATAAGGAAAGAGAAAGAGGGGATCAGATTTCAAACCAAACAGTCAGTATAGTTCAATTTATGCTGAGAGGGAAGAATTTCCATGTGTTAAGGTTTAAATTTCAAATTCCAATTTTGGTTTATTTGGTTGAAGGATAGATTTAACGTGTTCATTTTAGTTGTGTTCTTCCGGCCCATTTTTTCTTTGTTGCTGTTGTTTCTTTTTGCCTTTTATACAGTATTGTTGATATTTTCAACCAGTGTATTCTGTCAACCCCCCCTTTCCAAGTCAATATTACCCAATATAAAAATGTGCATTTACATCTTATGTGTGTGTGTGTGTGTGTGCCTTGCCTCTTACGGGTTCTAGTCTCTTCCGATTGGGCCCTGATCGAATTACAGTTTGACTCGCAATAATCATAAGCCTTAAGTGGGTTATTGTTCTTCTCCATATATGAGTTAACCCTTCTGCTTAAATCACTTAACAAGTGTTACACACAGCTGTGCCTTAAGCTTGTCATGTCAAATAGACAGTTCATGAGTTCACACTTACAAATAATCAGATAGAGTAATTAGTATGCTTATTTGGCGTGCTGTCCGAGGAGAGGGCTCCGAGCTCGGTATTTGGCCCGAGCCCAGAGTACTCTCCCCAAAAAGCTGCAACCGGCGAGGGACAGCAGCCAGAAAGTTGCTAATCCCCCAAAATTTGCAGAGTGTGAAGCTGAAAGTGTCGTAATCGTAGGGAGGGGTTAGTCACTTGATTGGGAGGGCTTCTTGCGTCCTCAGAGTTTGACTTTTGACTTCAGAGAGGTGAGCCTCGCTGGTAGTTAGCTGTGGAAAGTTGCATATAAATGAGCTCCTGCGGGAGCTGAGGAGTAATACCACTGCTGCGGGGGTGGAGAAATTCCCCAGACAATATTGGTGCAATGGCGGGAGAGTGAGAGAACATCGCTATTGATGACGTTGGGAGACGATGATGATGTTGAAGACGATGATGATGATGATGTTGAAGACAATGATGAAGACGATGATTATGAAGACAATGATGATGAAGATTGTAACAAAGTTCGTAAATATGGGAAGAAGGAGGCGGGAACCGGCGAACATGTAACATATTTAATAATCAAATAAAACCAACAATAAAACGAAAGTATAAGGGCGGCAGTTCCTCACGGCGACTGCCGCCCACACAAACCAAATAAAACACAACATAAAATCCAGGCCTGGTCCTCTCTCGTCCTTCCCTGTCGTCGCTCCTCCTTTATGCTTCCGGAGCTCCTCCGTGGGAGATACGAGACCGGTGCGCCGAGCACCTGAAGTTCGTTAACACTCGCGTCACCGGCCTCGCGCCGCTCCCCCACGGCTCTCGCCCGCCGTGCTCATCACATACCCCCATCGCCCCTCGCAGGCCGGGGGGTACCCGCGAGACTGCGCTTACTCCCCCCCCGGGGGCCAGTCTCGGCGGCCGCAGCGCCTGGGGGTAAGGACCGACGAGACGAGAGAAAAGGAGACGGAAGCACAAGGAGCGACCAGGACGAGAGAGTGGAGAGAGGAGAAAAAAAAAAAAAATTCTTGGTCCGGCTCCCCGACACACTGCCGCTCGGTCCTCAGCCCGCCGAGAGGCTCTTCCTCGCGGTGCCATGCGATGGCACTGGACGCTCGGTGGACGGCCCGATCCTCCTCCGCCCCCTGGCGGCCGGCGATGGCTCCTCCGCTTGAGGGCAGCCGGCAGCGAGCCCGCCGTTCCCTGCTCCTCCCCGCTCCGGCGGCAGGCAGCTGGCCTCGGCCCACGGCGGACGGCGGCTCCTCCCCGTTACGGCGGCAGGCAGCAGGCTTTGGCCCCCGGCGAACGGCGGCTCCTCCGCTCCCTCTTGGACGGCCGCCATCCCACCTCGTCCCAGGGGCGCGGCAGCGAGCTCTCCGTCCCACCCGTTGCTCAGACGCTCCAGCACCACCGCTTCGGGCAGCCACTCGCGGTCTTCACTCCCGCGCTGCCCGATCTCCTCAGCACCGCGATCCCCCTCAGCAGCGAGGGCTCTTCGACAGCATGTCCCTCCTTCCTCCCGGGTTTCGGCACCAGTGTAACAAAGTTCGTAAATATGGGAAGAAGGAGGCGGGAACCGGCGAACATGTAACATATTTAATAATCAAATAAAACCAACAATAAAACGAAAGTATAAGGGCGGCAGTTCCTCACGGCGACTGCCGCCCACACAAACCAAATAAAACACAACATAAAATCCAGGCCTGGTCCTCTCTCGTCCTTCCCTGTCGTCGCTCCTCCTTTATGCTTCCGGAGCTCCTCCGTGGGAGATACGAGACCGGTGCGCCGAGCACCTGAAGCTCGTTAACACTCGCGTCACCGGCCTCGCGCCGCTCCCCCACGGCTCTCGCCCGCCGTGCTCGTCACAAAGATGATGATGATGAAGACAATGATGACGACGATGATGATGATGATGACGACAATGATGATGATGAAGACAATAGTGGTGATGATGTTGAAGACGATGATGATGATGTTGAAGACAATGATGATGATGATGTTGAAGACAATGATGATGATGATGATGTTGAAGATGATGATGATGATGTTGAAGACAATGATGATGATGATGATGATGAAGACAATGATGATGATGATGAAGACAATGATGATGATGATGTTGTTGAAGACAATAGTGATGATGATGATGATGATGATGATGATGATGAAGACAATGATGATGATGATGTTGAAGACAATGATGATGATGATGATGAAGACGATGATGATTATGATGTTGTTGAAGACAATAGTGATGATGATGATGATGTTGAAGACAATAGTGATGATGATGATGATGATCATGATGATATCCAAGGTTGAGTATCTTTGAATTATGATTCCAGTTCTGCTCATTAATTCCATTTCTTGAGCTCCTGTGGGAGCATTACTTCCCCCCCCCCCCCCATTCCACATCAAAGAAAAGAACTTATGACACTAGGCACTTTTCACACACACACTGCTGTCTGTACATAATTCTTCAAAACACTCAGAAATATATACATGTTAACATGCTCATGCCCTACAAATCATCTTGCACTGTTCCCCAGCCAGCTGCTCGACTTGCAATGTTTCTCTTTGCCCATGTAAAGTGTTTATCTGAAGCATTTATATAGTTTGCATTTTAGTTTATGTATAGGTAAACATTTTTATATACATAATATTTATAGTAAAATCTATCAGTAGGATAGTTCATGTATATGTTTATACTGTCTCACTTCATTGTTGTGTGCCTGTATATATGTAGCACTGTGGTCCTGTGAGGCATGACATTTCGTTCCACTGTATGTCCCCCACATGTAGTGGGGTAGATGATAGATGGACTTGATGATAAAAAACTCCCCTAATATTAGAACAAAAATTACAGAATAACCATTTTATTATATCAAATAAAGCATATTTTGTTATCTTTTGGAGCTTGGAAGGCTTAAGTTTGAGCAATTGTTTTATACCATCATCACTGTCTGTTACATGTATGTCTGTTGTGGAATCTGTTCGTCATGTGTTGTTTGATATTTCCCTCCACTCCTTTTTTTTCCATGGTTGCTGATTTGATTTCATTATGAGTTCATTCTTGTTAGGTGTGTGTCATTAATTACTACTGGTTGCTCCTCTGTTCTCTGTGTATTTAAACCCTCAGTTTCTGTCTTGTCTTTGTCCAGTGATGTTGTTGCTTTGCTTAGTGGTGTGTGTAGTTGTTACAGGTGAGGCTCTCTCTCTCCACATCCTCTGGATTAGCAGAGAGAGCACTCACCAGTTATATTGACTGTTTCGGACTCCATTCCCCATAAGCCCTCATACCTGGGACTGATTGCACCTACACCTGCCATGCATTAACATCACACTATTTAAACACGCCACACACATCTTCTCACTGCAAAGTCTTGATTTGCTACTGTGATCGTTTCTGATCATTATTTCTGTGGACTGTTATTCTGTGTTTTGACTAGGACTGTTACCTCATTTATTGATCCCTCGCTGCAGATGGATCCTCATTCTGATGGCTCTTTGTTACAGTAGTCTTTCTCCTGAGATTATTAAAAGTGATATGTTTACAGACTTTGTTCATGTTGCGCTTTTTCCCTGGACATGCACCCATTACACTGTCCTCATCAAAGCTCATTTCCCAGTACATTCAACAAATGATAGCTTTGAGAATATGATTGAGATCAAAAAATATGAGCCCATTCGCGACCTCAAACATATTCTCAAAACTATAATTTTCAATATCTTCAAAATCAATATTTTGATCACTGATAGCTTCACCAGATTTTCCATTAAGTGACAGTGACACTTGATTGGATTTAGTTCTTGCTCTGCAGTAAATCGCTGAGCCATTCCATGTTTTGCTATTCTTTAGATTTCCATCAAGATGAAATGTCACTTCACCAGTGTATCAGACATTGCTATCTTGTGGAATAAAGGGGAATTGCACTTATTCCGTCATCAAAGATTCAATTATTGTTGTGCATAAAAAATCTACAAACACATCAGGTCGTTAGTGACCCCATACAATTTTTAAATCCAGAGAAATAAGCAATTTTAACCAGGACACGGACAGTGTCTGTGTGTCACCTATGAATGACATCATACCCTTGTTACCCTTGATTTCCGCTTTTATTTTGTAGAAACCATGAAAACACCAAACATGCTTTAATATATGTTTTATTAGACAAAGTAAGTGTTTAGATACATTTATAGACTAAAAACTAATCATTGTTATATAGCTCAACAGGTTTAGTCTGAAATGTGTTGAGTAAATAAAATAATATAACCAAAACAATAAAATTGTTTTAAATAGGAGTTCATAATTTTACATCACAATAAAACAAATCTATTTTTTTTGTGTTTCTCTTCCCATGATGGCTTTTTTAGTGTTTCTCTCTGGATGTAAAACTATGATATAGCACTTTGGTGCAAATATGGCCACCAGTAATCCAAAACTAGAAGCTAAAATGGCAAAAATCTCCACAGCCACAGCATATTTCCCTGGTGAGCTCATATATGCTGGAACAAATGCAATCCACACAGCACAGAAGATCAACATGCTAAAAGTGATGAACTTTGCTTCATTAAAATTATCTGGAAGATTCCTCGCTAGGAAGGCTAACATGAAGCTTACTGCAGCCAAAAGGCCAATGTATCCCAGCAGCATAGAAAAACCAGCCACTGAGCCAATAGCACATTCATAGACTATTATCGAGCGGATATAGTGGTTATTTTTATGGGGTGTTGGAGAGGCGGTTGATAGCCAGACTGCGCATATCATAACCTGGATGGCTGTTAAGATCAGAACTGTGCATCTTTGTTGAGCTACTCCAAACCATTTCATTGCTCCTTTTCCCTCAGGTCGAGATGACTTAAACACAGCTATCACCACTATAGTTTTGACCAGGATGCTGGAGATGCACAGGACAAAGCTTATACCAAACACCGCATGCCTTAATTGACACGTCCACAACTGTGGCTGGCCAATGAACAGCAGCACACACAAAAAACACAGTTTGAGTGACAACAGCAGCAGGAAGCTGAGCTCTGAATTGTTGGCACGTACAATGGGTGTTTTACGGTGATGAGTAAAGATGACCATCACAAGAGCACAGAAGCAGGTGCCAAGCAGAGAAGCAGTGACCAAAGAGATGCCCAGAGGATCCTCATAAGACAGAAACTCTACTTCTTTGGGGACACACTGATCCCTATCTGTATTGGACCAGAACTCATCTGGGCACACTGTGCACTCAATAACATCTGTAAGTGAGATTAAGAGAAAAGGAGAAAATTTAAGAAATTTTTTTATTCAAATGGAAACAATAATCTGCTCACCTGTTGCGTTAGAAATCTCTCCATCTCCACATGGCAGGCAGTCAAAACAGCAGGCAGGAAGACCCTTACGTGTGACACGTCTTGTTCCTGGTGGGCAGCTCTCACTGCACACGGACCGTGGGGGCTAAAAGAGACATAATCTGTTATATGTTTTTTTACATAATGACAACCTTGGTCATTCCATTAATATATTCTCAGTTGTTTTATAGCTTTGATTACAATTTATATCTATATTTGCAAAAAGGATATCATGAACATGTAATGTTAATTACTTTTTTTGTCTCAGAGTTCCAATATATTGCATCCTCCTCCAGTCTGAGCACCATCCCTATTTCCAGCCCTTCATTTACCACACCGACTGCATAGATACTTATTGATCCATCAGAGCTCGGCTGCCAGTTCATCACATCATAGATGGCCAAAGCATCTCCATTCTCATCAAATGACACATGATCCCCAAAGCCTGTGGTAAGGTTCACTTTCTGTAGGTAGTGAACCAGCTGTACAGGTTTTAGACAGAACAAGGCAAAGTTGTAAATCACTGTAATGCAGCTTTGAAACAATCTGTATAATCTTGTATAAAGGGCTAAATAAAAAAAAGCTGACTTGACTTGATTTGACTAGTTCTTCTATGAAAATTTGCACTATATATTTGAGTCTTACCTGCCAGGGTTTCAAGTTAGCAATGTCAGCAAAACTGTTCCCAGTGAATGGTCCTCTCCCCTTCTCACACTGCATCAGGTCATGAAGTGCATGTGCTAGAGCATAAACTGCCTTATACACATTATAAGCTGCTCTTAACTCTGAAACATCAGTGTATGGTGTGTCTGTAATGCTCAGATCCTCCTGTCCTGTACACACTGTTTTCACTTGATCTCCATCTATCTCTTTATCCCCAGTTTCAAAACTGCAACCAAACATGTTCTCCCAGAAGATCCTTAACATATTATTTCTTGGATCATTGTTGGGATGAAGACGTAACAGAAAGTCATAAAGCCCCTCGATCTCTCCCCACGTCTGATGGCAATGCCCAGTGTGCCCCCAAGGAAGGGCAGGAAACGTGGTGTGTGAAACACAGGTGAAGTGGCCCAAGATTCACTCGCAATCCACTGCATGCCTGTCACGTTCTGCAAAACCACCTCATCCATCAAAGGTATCACTAGTGATGAAGGAGAAATAATAACCACCACTCTAGTTGTAGAGGCCTGAATCACTCCCAGAACACGCCGAATTTCGCTGGCGTTGTTATCATAGGGCAAAATTTCAGAAAAAGCAATACAATGTCCAAACAGCTGCATTTCTATCTGGAAGGACTGAGCAGCATAGATACCGTAGTCATCATCACTGTAGAGGAGACCAACCCAGGTCCATCCAAAATGCCTCAAAATCTGAACCATTGCCCGCACCTGGAAGGCATCACTAGGGATTGTTCTGAAGAAAGAAGGGTACTTTTTCCTGTCACTCAAACAAGAGCAGGTGGCATAGTGACTAACCTAATTAGTGGAGATGGAGAAAGAGTATAAGGCGTTAGAAAAATTGTGTGTGTGTCCACTGACTTTGAATACAACAAAGGAATCGTTATTTGAAAGATAATGATCACACATACACACACTCAAACACACACACACACACACACACACACACCTACCTATATGGTGTGGCCTGTGCAGACAAAATGAATAGGAATGTGCGTGGGCTAATTTTGAGCCACTGGCAAAACAAGTGAAAAATGTCATTTTTGGTCGAAATTTAGGTTTTTGCAAAAATTAGTTCAATAAGCTCTCATCTAAGGATCCCAATGCTCCAAACATCAATTAAACTTCTAAAAGTATCTTTATTTATGCGTTTTCTGAGAGGAGTACCTTTTCTTTGTCCATGAAAAATGCAGTTTTTCTCTGCTCGCTTCTGGACGACTGGAACTTCCCTCAGCACAAGTTTGTTATTGTTGTAAAACATAGTATTCCAACTTTGTTAATATTTATAGTGAATTCTCGATGGCATGAGTCTGAACCAATGAAATGTGATTTTCAAACTCATGCTCATCTTACTCGTGCTGACTGACAGATCTGAAGCGTGTGCGCAAAGATACTGCAATCTCGATATTCACATATACACAGAATTACAATTTTAAAAAAAATACAAAATAAAAATCTGTTTTGGTGAGTATTTACGCAAACATTATCTGTTATGTCATACATGATCATTTGATTAACTGCTGGGGAAAAAACATCTGATGTGTAACATTATATTAGATCCTTGTGAGTAGGTCTTAATATATAGGCTGTCTGTTTCATTAATGTTTATCAAACAATTGTGGAATTATGAACAAAAAAAATGTTGGGATTTTAATGTATGGTTGCTGGGATTTTGTTTTGGAACCTTCAGAAAACTTTAACTTGAATTTTTCTCAAAATTGACTTTGCTGACCTTACCGACCTCACACAGGTGTAGTTCAGTCATTGTTTTGGGAGATTCCAACAAATCATATATCATTTTGAAGGTTACTCATCCTTTTTGATCATTTGCAAATTGCTACTCATTTTGCCAACATTCAATATATGTGTGTGTGTGTGTGTGTGCGTGCACAAATGTGAATATAGTGTATTTTTACTTTTTTCATCCCATCTTACAATAGGCACTCGAAACAGCCCCAGAACACTAGAAATTGCAATGGATGGAGTTGAACTAGGATCCCCCACGATTCCAATCACTGGTGGAGGGCCAGTGCATTTGAGATTGGAGAAGTCCTCTTCTGTCCCACTAGCCAGAGATATGGCAGCCCGAAATGCCATGCCTAACATCACACAGTTGTCATAAAGATGGTAACCAAGAGTGATATTGGGCAATAGATTGGGATTCTTATTGATCTCATTTATTGCAAAAGCCATGGTCTGTGCATGCTGGAAGCTTTCCATATTAAATCTAAGAGGAAAAAAAAGAAAGAAATATTTATAAATGACGAATGACAAATTAATAGAAGCATTAATAAACTGTAAATACATCAGTTCACACTTCACTCATTGATCTCTTTTATGATGCACACTGTTAAATATACAGTTGTTTTAATACAGATTTTTGTCAAGATAGCATTTCTGTTCTCACATCTCAGATCATTTGATCAAATTAACAGAGGTAAAAGAGGGAAAGGAGAACATAACATTAATATTTTATTATTATTATAGTATTATTGTTGCTATTGTTTTTAAATATTCATTTTATAGTTATACAGTCAGTATGACTCACATTTCACAATATGGTTGTTCTGGCTCTGTTCTGAAGCTCAGCTCTGGGAACACTGTGAAAAAGTGAACCTCAAACAGTCCTCCAAGTATAAGATCTCCATCCTGGTACATGCCATTTAACTTGAAGTGTCCCTGGAGCTGACAGGCATCTGATCTTAGGGCTGAAGCTGCAGCAATACAGTTATAGAGCAAGTGCAGAAAAGTATACAGAGTGATCCACATCTCTCTCTCTCTCTCTCTCTCTCTCTCTCTCTCTCTCTCTCTCTCTCTTTCTGAACCACTCACCCTCTCAGCTTGTATGGGGTGTTACTTTAAAAGACAAGGCGGTGCCAGGTGACCATCACTGGAAATAAGGATGTCACCTTCCTATCCCTTTACCATGGGAAAAGTAGTGAATAGTGGAATTATATATATATATAATTTATTTATGTATTTATAAATACTTAGATATACACAGTGAAGTGGATACACACATAAATGAAAATGCACACCCTCTCTGAATCTTAACAAATTCAGCAATTAGGCCTTCTCTTTGCTTAGAAGACATGCTAGGGTTTTTTAGCGATATAATGTTCCAGCAAGTCTACTTGATCAATTACCTAAGAAGCAAGATTATTCAGGAAAATAAAATTTTCTTAACAAAGTGATGAAATGAGTTGAAAAGAATGAGTACACCCTCCTAAAAGTTACTAAATAAAACTAAATAAAAATTGCCTTGTAAGTTTAAGGCAATTTTTGATCTACAGGTAAGTATGTTGAACCAAAACACTTGTCAGGAAACTTTTTTACCAAGTGAGTGTCGCAGAGGCAACAAAAGCTATGAAAGGAGTGACTGTTTAACTCACAGAGTAAGATCCAGTCTGCAGAAGTGACATGGTTGTTGTCCTCAATGGAACTATCTACTATAGCCAAAGCATAATAAAGTCAGTTAGCCTTTTCCAAGGCCCATATTTACCAAATATAGACTTATGGGAATCCATACTCTGATCTCATGAGACCAAGCTTGAGGTGGAGTACAGTGAAATGAATATGTTGGTGTATTTAGATGTAACGACTGAGACAAATCAGACACGATCATTTGTCATACTTAACAAATAATCTCTAAAAACTCACTCTGAGGTCTGTGGAACTCTCCCCCATGGACACCGTCTGATAGGGTTTTACGACTGTAAAGAATGTGCAGAGAATGTGACTCTGTCTTCATTCTTGTTGAGAAGGACAAATAAACCATTTTAATCCTATATATTCTATATATAACCACTTGAGAAATATATAAACGTGTATCCAATTTTTCCCTCTCATAATTTTCCTTTTATAAGGTTCGACCTATTTATTAATTCTCTCTTTTGAACTTTTTGTATAAATGTTTCAGAGTTGCATATTATGACTAACTATAATCACATGGGTAGCACGTTTGGTCTCTCTGGACTCCAATCTTCGCTCCAAATCTGTTAATTTACATTACATTTTGTTAACTCTGACACATCAAGTATAATAAGAATCTAGAAGGTTCTTCTCTCATCCATCCAATATGATGTCTTATGCAAATATCTTGCTAGAGAACAAAGGGTCGTAAAACTTCCCTCCGAAGGAACAAACCCTTATTGGCTCAGACATCTTCACACTTTAAAAATCACAGATCACAAGATCACGTTCTCTTCTTCTTCTGGTACTGAGGAAACCCTGTTGTGAAGATGACGCTGAGCTAGAAGTTCTGAAGACCCCCAAGTTTGTGCCAGGCTGCGGCCTTGTCTTTCCATTCACCAAAGATCCTCTGAATCCAGTTGGTTCTCTCTCATTAAGACAACATCAACAAGATCAACGGAGGCTCCACAAATTGCATCAGGACAGTTTAATTCAAATGGGCGAGGCATGCAAGTATCACACTTAGTCTCATTATTTGATACATCAAGTATCCTTACCGCTTTTAATGAAGGGCGTGTTAGAACTAAACTGATGGTTTGCTCAAGGCTGTTGATCTGTTGACTTTCAAACAATGCTATAAATTGCTTTCCTGTATCTTTCCTGTTCTTTTTCACTTGGTACACTGTATGAATGTGCATGTGAATGTTAGAGTAGTTTAAGTGTTCAGTCTAGGTAATAAAGTCTTGTGCATGTCACATGCGAAGTTGTCTGTGTTTCATGCTCATATACGGGAGTCCCTGATCATGCAGATTTTGACTACATGCTCTAAGTAGTACTGTAGAGTAAGAATGTCATTTCCCATAACCAGGAAATGAACATTTCTTAGAATTAATAAACAATTAACCAAGTGTCCACTTGACAAACAGGTTAATTGACTGTAAAATTGATTTTTATACGTTAAGTTAATTCTATTAACTGATCCAAATATTTATAATTAATTATAAGTTATAATTAATTATTCAGATTTCTTTTGAGTTAAATTTGCTACATAGATGATGATTATTAGTTCTGTGAAATTGTAATGTTCTAAAAATATCTTATAAAATGTTAGAGGATGTTGAATTTTAACAAAATATATAGTAAATTCACTTGCCTTGCAATAAATGCATTCTGTTACGGGCAGTGATAATGGCTCCGTCTGAAGGATTCCATCCACATGGTCCAAACTCTTAACCCTGCGTCTGCCTCAATTTCATTGGATGAATCTGTAAACCAATAATTTACAGTACTGTGCAAAAGTTTTAGGCAGGTGTGAAAAAATGCTGTAAAGTAAGAATGCTTTCAAAAATAAACTTGGTAATAGATTATATTTATCAATTAACAAAATGCAAAGTGAGTGAACAGAAGAAAAATCTAAATCAAATCCATATTTGGTGTGACCACCCTTTACCTTCAAAACAGCATCAATTCTTCAAGGTACACTTGCACAAAGTCAGGGATTTTGTAGGCATATAGTTAGGTGTATGATTAAACAATTATACCAAACAGGTGCTAATGATCATCAATTCAATATGTAGGTTGAAACACAATCATTAACTGAAACAGAAACAGCTGTGTAGGAGGAATAAAACTGGGTGAGGAACAGCCAAACTCAAGGTGAGGTTGCTGAAGACAGTTTACTGTCAAAAGTCATACACCATGGCAAGACTGAGCACAGCAACAAGACACAAGGTAGTTATACTGCATCAGCAAGGTCTCTCCCAGGCAGAAATTTCAAGGCAGACAGGGGTTTCCAGATGTGCTGTCCAAGCTCTTTTGAAGAAGCACAAAGAAACAGGCAACGTTGAGGACCGTAGACGCAGTGGTCGGCCAAGGAAACTTACTGCAGCAGATGAAAGACACATCATGCTTACTTCCCTTCGCAATCGGAAGATGTCGAGCAGTGCCATTAGCTCACAATTGGCAGAAAACAGTGGGACCCTGGTACACCCATCTACTGTCCGGAGAAGTCTGGTCAGAAGTGGCCTTCATGGAAGACTTGCGGCCAAAAAGCCATACCTCCGACGTGGAAACAAGGCCAAGCGACTCAACTATGCACGAAAACACAGGAACTGGGGTGCAGAAAAATGGCAGCAGGTGCTCTGGACTGATGAGTCAAAATTTGAAATATTTGGCTGTAGCAGAAGGCAGTTTGTTCGCCGAAGGGCTGGAGAGCGGTACACGAATGAGTGTCTGCAGGCAACAGTGAAGCATGGTGGAGGTTCCTTGCAAGTTTGGGGCTGCATTTCTGCAAATGGAGTTGGGGATTTGGTCAGAATTAATGGTATCCTCAATGCTGAGAAGTACAGGCAGATACTTATCCATCATGCAATACCATCAGGGAGGCATCTGATTGGCCCCAAATTTATTCTGCAGCATGACAACGACCCCAAACATACAGCGAAAGTCATTAAGAACTATCTTCAGTGTAAAGAAGAACAAGGAGTCCTGGAAGTGATGGTATGGCCCCCACAGAGCCCTGATCTCAACATCATCGAGTCTGTCTGGGATTACATGAAGAGAGAGAAGCAACTGAGGCTGCCTAAATCCACAGAGGAACTGTGGTTAGTTCTCCAAGATGTTTGGGCCAACCTACCTGCCGAGTTCCTTCAAAAACTGTGTGCAAGTGTACCTAGAAGAATTGATGCTGTTTTGAAGGCAAAGGGTGGTCACACCAAATATTGATTTGATGTAGATTTTTCTTCTGTTCACTCACTTTGCATTTTGTTAATTGATAAATATAAACTATTAACATGTCTATTTTTGAAAGCATTCTTACTTTACAGCATTTTTTCACACCTGCCTAAAACTTTTGCACAGTACTGTACCTCTCTGCCCTCAGAACATTTTTGAGTATCTGCGATACAAGGTATTCTTCCTGGTTCTGGAAGCACTGGAATGCAAGTTTGTATGTTTTTTAAATAATGTTTCTTGTATGTAAATGTATGTATGTTATTCCTAAGGGTCTGGAATAAAGAAATTTGGGTAACACTTTAGAATACTGATCCTTCATTAATAAATAACTACACAGGACCAAATCAGTATTGCATTATAACACCTATTATAACTACTATTAACAAGAAACTCTGATTAATGAATTAGTAAGTAATAGCCAGTCCCTCCAGAAAAAAGCGGATTTTTTTTGTGAAAATCCTTGATTATGCGGCACGTTTTCTTAAAAAATGCGATGGAATATCCGGGATATTTTTGCAATTTTATGCGATGAAATTGCTGGAACTTGCAAAAACTGCGGTTTGATGCAAAAGAGCAAAAAAAGGTGATTCACCCAACACCCTCTTCTCACTAGGCTACTACCTTAATGTAAAGAGTAATTTCTTATTACTTCCTATGATGCGCAAGCATATTAAATCACAGAATATTTAAGTTCTCATTCTGTTTCATTTCAGACCTTAATTAACACATGGCTCAAACTTACAAAACATTGAGTCAAACTTCTGTAAAAATGTAAAAATAAAATGTGTGCTTCCTGTTTTACAAAGGTAGCTATAAAAAAACGGACATCTTCTGTTAAATTAAGTGCTTCCAATGCACAAAGTGAAATCTCTTACGGCAACATAAATTATTTTACATACTACTTGTAACGATGAGCGAGTCAGCAGGTAGAAATCCAAATGCAGCTTTATTCATAAAACGTGGTCAGACAGGCAATGGTCAACTCAACAGCAAAACAGAAGTAGCAGGGAAAAGACAGTCTCATAGTAATACTCCAGGCAAAGGCCAGCAGGGCAGGCAGATAAACATCAAAAGACAAGAAACAGGCAGGAACCAAAAACAGGCAAACAAGACAAGGGTAATGCTCAGAATGTTACAAGGATAACAATACTTTGCAAAGTGGGTGTGTGTGAGTGGTGCTGATCAGTGACTGGGTGAGGGGCTTATGGGAAATGTAGTCCGTAAATAAAGTCTATGATGTGGAAGGGCGACCTCTGGTGGCAAGTGGGTGGAGGACAATGGGATGGATTCATAACACTACTAATATACAGTGTCGACTTCCATCTGTGGTTCAACACGCAGTTGCAAAATCTATTAAATCTGATTAGATAAGTGCACTTACTCTAAAATAAACTGCAACCGAGCTACTATATACAGGTTCATAATAAATGTGAATAATGCATAATGTATAATTAATTCTAAAGTGAAGATCATGGTAACCCACTAGTAATGATTGAATTTACTTCAGTCATTACTAGTTGTTACGTGTATCTCTATCTGGACTGTTTTCACATGTGGTCATTGTTTATGTTCCCGCCACGTCATCATTAGCTGTATGTAATTAGTCTTGTTTGATCCTTGTGTTTCCCCTGTATTTAAGCCCTGTGTTTCTTCTGTTCCTTTGTTGTTCGTTGTTTATGTTGAGAGTCTTATTTGGATTATTTCTCCAGTTTATGATTAAACCTTGTTCCAGTTATTCACTTTCGTTGTGCTCGTCCTTTAACCTTCAAGACTGGAACAAACGAACAACCAAAACCGAGACAGTTTACGGCAGAATAGCTGTCCATTGGAGTGGTATGTGATGGAGTTTATCGAGCTCTCCCATCGGGTGAGCTGGGATGACATGGCGCTGAATGTGTGTTTCCGTATGGGGCAGGATGCAGATACGATTTGTTACTATGAACCAATTTGTCAGTTCTCCATAGTCGAATCAATTAATCTTATTCTCTTCCTAAACGGTTCCTATTATGAAGTTGAAGAGATTCATATGGATCGCGATCCGCATCCTGTCTCATCGGAGACACACGGCTGCGCCCACTCACCCGATATCCACCACATACCTTTCCAAGGACACCGGCGCCGCCCCACTGGGAAGCAAACAACAGCCTTGTCCGCTGCTCCGCGCGGAAGATGGCCACAGAGTGCGAGCTGCAGCTGATTGCTGCACCCAAGCACACCCTCTTACAGCCGCTATAACACCACTGAGGTTACACAGTACCGAGTCATCACACCGATCTGTTGTTGAACTTTCAGCCTTTGGTCAGACTTTGCTTGTCAATGGGACGGAGTGCTATTAGAACAAGTCTCCAGGCACATTGTTGTGACAACAGATGCCTCCAGAATGGGCTGGGGTGCTGTATGCAATGGTGTACACTCATGTCCCCACCATTTCCTCTAAAGTCAGGTCAGTCCTCTAAAGGCTCGGGTCGTTCCATGCTATTTACATCCCGGGTGAGCTCAATTATGTGGCCGGCATGCACTCACGACAGCTCACGTTCCCAGGAGAATGGAGACTCCATTCATGATACGAGTGCCTTCCTGGCTCTCCAGGTCAGTTCCCCACTTTGTGGACCCTGGATTGATTTTCCTTAGCATCCTTCGACTGTCAGACATGGCTGAGACGTCCAATGCCAGCATAGTTTTCGTGTGCAGCCCCTGCACTGGGTTAGACATGCCATTTTGTGATTCTTTCATGGTACAGTTTCTTTCCCTGGGCAGATTTGCTCTCTCCCGTCTCTGCGTCTATAGTAGATCCATCCCTGTCTAGGCAGGACCTACCACAGAACTCTTAACATATGTAGCACTGCCCCAAGGGTCAGTCCATATGTATTTCCACATGTTACTGTCTACTGTAATAATGTGGCTTCCATAGCGTCCCTCTCCATTGGAATAGGTACATTTCCCCAGCATTAATGGAAACAAAAAACTCGTCCTGTGAAATAACAATGTAAAAGAAACAGCAGCTAGAACCATCTCCATGGTAAGCCCTGTCCCTTCCATCCTGTTGGCATGGAGGACTAACATTCTGGGCGTACGTGGAGAGCTTGGTTGGTTACATCTGCATCTCCATCCCACGTAGCACAGTTCAGTTGCACTTTCCCTAGCGTGTCCATTTGTTAGTCAACATAATGTTGTAGTGACTGACAAATGGGGAACTTCTTGGTTACTGATGTAAAACAAAAGGGAAATATGAATAATTTATCATAAATCATGATAATTAAAATTAAAATCAATTAATCTTAGCTGTGATCGTAATCAGTGACATTTATAAGCAGATCAGAATCAGTTCGCAAAAATGTGCACAAAGTTTTATTTAATTGAATCCCGAACACAGCTAGAATAAACACGTACACACAAATCACGCACACATAGGAAATGAGACAGTGTAAATGATGTTTGAACCCTAGCATACCTGGGGAATGGAGCTATGAAAAGAGTCATTTAATGAACTGGAAGCGAGCTATTCTCAATAAAAAGCACCTTTGTTAACAAAGGGGTTCACAACTTGATTTTCAAATGTATGACACTTGCCAATGCCTTAGCTGTTGAGGAGCGTTCGGTTATGCAGTCTCAGGGCAAATTCTTGATGGTTCAGTCCGATGGTGCTGAAGTTGTAATCACTATCTTCTGCATTGAATGAAGAAATGACGACAAACTTGAGCTGTTAATTTGACCCTGTTGTCGAGAAAATGTGTATGGCTTGAAGTGAGTGAGGCCTGCCAGCCCGGCTTGGGGGCCAGGTAGGGTCTCACGTGACAGCAATCCGTAGTATGAGCAGGAACAAAGAGGAAAACAGAAGAGAGCAGTGCAATCTGCATGGGAGCTTTTTAACCTTTTTGAGTTCTGGCTTTGACCAATGACAAAGGTGCTTTTTCCTAGCGAAAAATGTTTTTTTGTTTGAAAGTGGACTCATTTGAATGAGGGGAGTGAGCTAGCAGTTTGGTGTATTTACAGATGCTGGTCATATAATTAGAATATCATCAAAAAGTTGATTTATTTCACCAATTCCATTCAGAAAGTGAAACTTGTATATTATATTCATTCATTACACACAAACTGATATATTTCAAATGTTTATTTCTTTTAATTTTGATGATTATAACTGACAACTAAGGAAAATCCCAAATTCCGTATCTCAGAAAATTAGTATATTACTTAAAGGTACAATATGTAGAATTTTTATATTAAAATATCCAAAAACCACTTGCACAGTGTTATATATTTTGTTAAGCTGTGTACTTGCATTATCCTAAATGTTTCCAAGAATTTGTAAATTCAGAGGAAATGATGTAATATCCCTGGGCTCACAGTAACCATGGCAACAGACACGGATAGCTGTGTAACGTAAAGCGGTGCGCTGCTGTTGTTTCGTCCAAACATTATGGACCATGGCAAGCAAACTTTGGGACAAAAGGAGAAAAAAAATGAGGATCAATATCAGTGTGGGGTTTCCGAGATGGTGAGAGCTTTGCGACAAACTTTAACTTGACAGAGACAGCGCTCTTGCACGTTATTAGACAAGGTAAGCAAATGTAGGCTATAAGACTAATCAATATTATATAGCTCAACACGACAAAGTGTTAGAATATCATCAGTATGATAAACTAATGTTGATCTAACTTAGTGTTAAGTCTATTACAGCCAAGAAACTAATACTAAACGTTACAACTTTCAACACACTCAAATGCAGTTTAGTATGATAGTGTAACGTTAGAACAAGTGAAACAGCGCTGCATTACTTCACAGTTTTAATTCGTCAAATAAACTGACCTGTATGAAAATGAGATTATTTCCCCCCTAATAAAAGCATGTAAAGACTCCCAAAGTGTAGCTTTGGTAATATCTGGGGTATCATTGATAGATAAGGAAAGATCAATTCTATTATTGATAAAGTCCACAAAGGATGAATTGGAAAGAATAAAATTATTAAAGCGCCATGTCTTTCGAATTGGTCATTTCGGAAAAGCTAATTTTAATACAAATGGATTATGGAACCAGACCAAGATTTTTTTTTTTCCTCTCTCCACCCTCTTGTCCCTGTCGCTCCTCGTGCTTCCGTCTCCTTTTCTCTCGTCTCATCTGTCCTTACCCCCAGGTGCTGTGGCCGCTGAGACCGGCCCCCGGGGGGAGTAGAGCGCAGTACCCCCGGCCTACGAGGGGCAATGGGGGTACGTGACGAGCAGGGCGGGCGAAAGCCGTGAGGGAACAGCGCGAGGCCAGTGGCACGAGTGATAATGAGCATCGTATTTCTCACGGAGGACCTCCGGAAGCATTAAAGAAGAGCAACGACAGTGAGGGACGAGAGAGGACCAGGCCTAGATTTTATATTGTTTTATTATGTTTGTGTGGGGGGCAGTTGCTGTGAGGAACTGCCACCATTTTACTTTTGTTTTTTTGTTTGTTTATTTTGAGTTTATTAAAGTTATGTTTAATGTTCGCCAGTTCCCGCCTCCTTCTTCGCGTCCTTATGAACTGTGTTACAGATGCATTGAGGAAAAAAAAAGAAAACTGCTTAAGATTCGGATATAAAAAAGTAAAATTTATACATCTCCAAAAAGGTTTAGTTATGTCGTAGGGTGTTTTTGAAGACCGATCCATAGTAGGATGGAGCACACAAAAAAGTCTCCTCCTAGAATTAATTTGGGGAGATTAGTAAAAATTTATGAACGATACGTCATCCCAATTAGGGGCAAAAAAAATGATTAGTATCAGGGAAACATAATATAATGAACCAGTTACTAAAAATCTTCTCCCTCTATCAGTTTGAACATTACTCACACAGAAATGGGTGTTGCTCGCGAGACTTGATCGATTGCTTCTGTCTGCCTCGCTGCTGAATTGTTTGAGTCTGTTGCTCCATATAGCTTTATTTGAATCTATTTATTGTCATTGTTTGCTGTCTACTTTATCTTCACTATATATCTGATATTGTCTTATATTGCCTATCACATTAATCTGACATCGCTAGTTTTTAATCTTTTAATCTAAATCACCATCACAACGAGTTAGCACTACGCTAGTTTGTGTTATCCGTGCCCACCGTCATTTCTGTCGCGCTCTCGTTTTCTTCAAATTCATCAAACATCTGGTAAGTCGGATCGGTCTACAAACACGGTAAGCTATGTCATCTTCTCCTTTCATTGTTACTTGCACTGCCTGCCACATGCATAGTTTAGCTTTTTCTGTCAGCGATGAAGGATTCACATGTCATAAATGTAGGGAAATAGTCAGGCTGACAGAGAAAATCTTAGAATTAGAGACACGCATCCAAACTTTAATTGAGGATAGTAAGAATGCAAGGGCTTCAGATACTGTTTTGGATGCGACTAGCCTAGCGAACTCTGTACATTGTTCGGTTCCGGCTGTAGAGCCCGTGCAGCAGGGCAATTGGGTGACTGTGAGGCGGCCTAGTCGTGGGAAAAAAACACCACTCTTCCGTTCCGATTAGAACATCAAACAGGTTCTCCCCACTCAGTGACGCACCCGCTGAGAATCCTGTTGAAAGTGCCCTAGTTATTGGCGATTCTATTACACGGAACGTGAAAATAGAGACACCAGCCACCATAGTCACATGTTTGCCAGGAGCCAGAGCGCCTGACATCAAAGCAAATTTAAAAGTGCTGGCTAATGCTAATCGTAAATACTCTAAGATTGTTATTCACGTCGGCGCTAATGATGTCCGACTTCGCCAGTCGGAGATCACCAAAATTAACATTAAAGAGGTGTGTGAAATCGCACGTATGATGTCAGACACTGTAATTTTTTCTGGACCCCTTCCTGCTCGTAGGAGTGATGAGATAATTAGCAGACTATCATCACTCAATGGCTGGCTGTCTAAGTGGTGTCCACAGAATAATATAGGTTTCATAGACAATTGGAAAAGTTTTTGGGGCAGACCTGACCTGTTGAAAAGAGATGGTATTCATCCCTCCTGGGGTGGTGCTGCTCTTCTCTCTAGTAATATGGCACATAGTCTTAGAGCTCAACCTTGACTAACTGGGGCCCAGGTCAGGAAGCAGACAGACTGGCTAAACCGACCGTCTGCTAGCTGTCTCACGTCACAGAATTCAGATAAATCCCAACACATAGAGACTCTTTCACCTAGATATCATCAGATAGAGACTGTGTCTGTACCCCGAACTAATAAATACAGAAAACTTCCAAACCCATTTACGGGTGATAATTTAATTGATGTTCAACAACTAGTAAACAGAGATTATAAAGATAACAAAATGATAAAGCTTGGGTTGCTGAATATTCGATCCCTTTCTTCAAAAGCACTTATTGTAAATGATATTATCACAGAAAATAACCTAGATGTGCTTGACAGAAACCTGGCTAAAACCAGACGATTACATTACTTTAAATGAGTCTAGCCCTCAAGGTTACTATTATCGACACGAACCTCGTCAGAAAGGTAAAGGGGGAGGTGTTGCTGTAATCTATAGTAATATCTTCAGTATTACTCAAAAGTCTTTCAAATATATCTCTTTTGAAGTGATGGTGCTCTATGTAAGTTTATATAATGTAAGTGACAAATCTCATTTGAAATTTGTGTTGGCTACTGTATACAGGCCACCAGGGCACCATACAGATTTTATCAAAGAATTTGCTGATTTTCTATCGGAGTTAGTACTGGCTGTGGATAAAGTCCTTATTGTTGGTGATTTTAATATACATGTAGATAATGAAAAAGACGCTTTGGGATTGGCATTAACAGATATTCTAAGCTCTATTGGAGTTAGACAACACGTGTCAGGACCAACTCATTGTCGTAATCATACTCTAGATCTAATATTGTCACATGGAATCGATATTGATGCCGTTGAAATTCTGCAGCAGAGCGATGACGTCTCAGATCATTATCTAGTCTCATGCGTGCTACATTTATCCAAGGCTGGAAAACCGCCTGTCTGCCATAAATATGTTAGAACCATCACTTCTACCACTAAAAATTGCTTTATAAATAATCTTCCTGATCAGTTTCATCAACTTAGCAAACCAGACAGCTTAGAAGAACTCGATGTTGCAACAGAAACTATTGACGCTCTTTTCGAACACTCTAGACTCTGTCGCTCCTTTGCGCTTAAAAAAGATTAAGGATATTAGTCCAACGCTATGGTATAACGAGCACACTCGGGCCCTTAAGAGAGCAGCCAGAAAACTGGAGCGCAGCTGGAAGAATTCAAAACTAGAAGTTTTTCGGATTTCATGGAGAGAGAAAATGATGGAGTACAGAAAGGCTGTAAAAACCGCTAGATCAGCTTATTTTTCAAATCTTTTAGAAGAAAATAAACACAACCCTAAGTATTTATTTAATACAGTGCCTAAATTAACAAGAAATACAGCCTCAACTTCTGATATTCCAAACAGCACAGCAGTAATGACTTTATGAACTTCTTTACTTGCAAGATTGACAACATTAGAGAGAAAATTATAGCCATGCAACTGTCTACTACAGTATCACATCAGACAGTGGATTGTGGTATCCCTAGAAGGAAAGGAATTTCCCTATAGGAAAGGAAGAATTGTCTAAACTTGTTAAATCATCAAAATCTACAACATGTATGTTAGACCCTATACCGACTAAGCTATTGAAAGAGATGCTTCCAGAGGTCATAGATCCTCTTCTTAAGATCATTAATTCATCTTTATCACTAGGTTACGTACCGAAAAATTTTAAGCAGGCTATTATCAAACCTCTTATTAAAAAACCACAACTTGATCCTGGTGAATTAGTCAATTACAGACCGATTTCCAATCTACCTTTTCTGTCAAAAATACTAGAAAAGGCAGTATCATCTCAGCTTAGTTCCTACTTGGAAAGAAATGGTATCTGTGAGGATTTCCAGTCAGGATTTAGACCGTACCATAGTACTGAGACTGCTCTCATTAGAGTTACGAATGATTTGCTCTTATCATTAGATCATGGTTGTATCTCTCTATTAGTGTTACTAGACCTCAGTGCTGCTTTTGACACTATTGACCACAATATTCTTTTGAATAGACTAGAAAATTATGCTGGAATTAGTGGAATTGCATTGGCATGGTTCAAATCATACTTATCTGACCGTTATCAGTATGTAGTAGTAAACGAAAAGATGTCATTTCGATCACAAGTTAAATATGGAGTACCACAAGGCTCAGTTCTAGGACCGTTGCTTTTCACTCTGTACATGCTACCCTTGGGAGATGTCATTAGGAAGCATGGCATTAGCTTTCACTGTTACGCTGATGATACTCAGCTCTATATTTCCTCGCGCCCTGATGAAACCTACCAATTCTCAAAATTAACAGAATGCGTAGCTGATATAAAAAAATTGGATGACTAGTAATTTCCTACTACTAAATTCAGAAAAAACAGAGATTCTAATTATTGGACCAAAAACTTCAGCACATAAAAACCTAGAATACTGTCTAACACTTGATGGCTGCTCTGTTAAGTCGTCTTCGTCAGTTAGGAACCTGGGTGTGCTCTTTGATACCAATCTTTCATTTGAAAGCCACATTTCTAGCATATGTAAAACCGCATTCTTCCATATTAAAAATATATCTAAATTGCGACATATGCTCTCAATGACAAATGCGGAACAGCTAGTTCATGCGTTTATGACCTCGAGACTGTAACGCTCGTCTCGCTCACGGTGGGTGCGCAGAAGCACGACGACTCAGGACAGATGAATATACACGATTTATTCGAACAGAACAGAACAGAACAGGATTACAGGACCGATACAGCGCGACATGCAACGTTAACGAAGAACAAGGACAGGACTGAAACAGAGGGAATTTATACAGATGGCACATGAGGATAATTGGGATGACACAGGTGTAAGACATGACTGATAAACGAACACAGGTGTAGACGATGAACTAATGAAGACAAGGGATCAAAACAAAGAGCACATGACTAGACTGACAGGACAGATCGAAAGGAAAACAAAGAACATGTGACACAGACAGACATGAATGTGACATTACTCCCCCCTCCCGGAAGGCGCGACCTCGCGCCGTGAAGGAGCAGATCCGGGAGGGGGGGTGGGCACCCTGGAGGCCGTGGTCAGGGTTAGGCAGTTCGGGTGGCCTACAGGGTGTCTCCTGGACCTCCCGGGGTTCAGGCGGCCATGGAGGAGTCCGCGGCAGGGTCCTGGCGGGTGCCAGGAGGTCAGGCGGCCAGGGAGGAGTCCGCGGCAGGGTCCTGGCGGGTGCCAGGAGGTCAGGCGGCCAGGGAGGAGTCCGCGGCAGGGTCCTGGCGGGTGCCAGGAGGTCAGGCGGCCAAGGTGGAGTCCGGGGCAGGGTCCTGGCGGGTGCCAGGAGGTCAGGCGGCCAAGGAGGAGTCCGGGGCAGGGTCCTGGCGGGTGCCAGGAGGTCAGGCGGCCATGGAGGAGTCCAAGGCAGGGTCCTGGCAGGTGCCAGGAGGTCAGGCGGCCATGGAGGAGTCCCCCGTTTCGGTGGGCCGGATGGCGCAGGTTCTGGCGGTGGCAGGTCAGGCGCCGGCACCGGCTCTGGGAGGTCTGGGAGGTCTGGAAGATCTGGGAGGTCTGGGGGGTCTGGGAGGTCTGGGTGGTCTGGGAGGTCTGGGTGGTCTGGGAGCCCAGGAGGCTCTGGAGGGTCAGGGAGGTCGGGGAGCTCTGGAGGAGGAAGGTCTGGGAGCTGAGATGGCTCTGGCGGGTCAGGGAGCCCGGGAGGCTCTGGCGGGTCAGGGAGCCCGGGAGGCTCTGGAGGGTCAGGGAGCCCGGGAGGCTCTGGCGGCTCAGGGAACTCAGGCGGCTCAGGGAACTCAGGCGGCTCAGGGAACTCAGGCGGCTCAGGGAACTCAGGCGGCTCAGGGAACTCTGGCCAGTCAGGGAGCTCTGGCCAGTCAGGGAGCTCTGGCCAGTCAGGGAGCTCTGACAGCTCTGGAGGTTCTGGGAGCTCAGGGTAGTGCTCACGGGCGGCGAGCTCTGGGGACGGCTCGCGGGCGGCGAGCACTGGAGACGGCTCTGGGAAGGCGAGCACAGGAGACGGCTCTGGGAAGGCGAGCACAGGAGACGGCTCTGGGGTGGCGAGCACGGGAGACGGCTCAGGGAAGGCGAGCACGGGAGACGGCTCACGGGCGGCGAGCACTGGAGACGGCTCTGGGGAGGCGAGCACGGGAGAAGGCTCAGGGACGACGAGCGCGGGAGACGGCTCGGGTATGACGAGCACAGGAGACGGCTCTGGGGTGGCGAGCACGGGAGACGGCTCTGGGAAGGCGAGCGCAGGAGACGGCTCAGGGAAGGCGAGCGCAGGAGACGGCTCAGGGAAGGCGAGCGCAGGAGACGGCTCAGGGAAGGCGAGCACAGGAGACGGCTCAGGGAAGGCGAGCGCAGGAGACGGCTCAGGGAAGGCGGGTGCAGGAGACGGCTCTGGGATCCTCTCTTCCTGGGTCAGCGGAGCCATCGCGGCCGGAAGAGGGCGTGGTCTGAGCGCGGCGTGCTGTATCCCGGGACGAGCAGCAGCGGCGCGCTTCACCGCCGACCGGACTGACATCAGCGGGGGGTCCCACCCCTTGGACCCCCGAATCGCGCTGCTCACCCCTCCGCGGTGACTGTGGGGCCAGCTGGTAAAACAGCCGGGGACCGCACCGTGAGAGGGGTATGCAAGGGCAGTCGGCGTTCGGTGGGCTGGCGGTGCGGGTGTTTTGATCGAGGTTGGACGCGGAACACATTCTCCGACCTCGAATTCGGACCCATTCAAGTCTAGAACTAAGTTAATTAGTTCAGCGATGGTAAACAGACTCATGGGTTCGTCCGGACGAATGATGTTCTCGTCCAACCCCAACCAAAACACCGCATTCAGTGACGCATCCGACCAGCTCACCAGATGGGAGAACTCGACAAATTCCCCCACATACCTCTCCAGCGGCCGTCCCCGCTGTCGGATGCCCCACAGTCGATTTTCTGCTTCCATTGCCCACATTGCAGAAATAGATGTAGATGTTTGTTTTGTTGTGGTGGTTCTTCGTTCTGTAACGCTTGTCTCGCTCACGGTGGGTGCGCAGAAGCACGACGACTCAGGACAGATGAATATACACGATTTATTCGAACAGAACAGAACAGAACAGAACAGAACAGAACAGAACAGAACAGAACAGAACAGAACAGGATTACAGGACCGATACAGCGCGACATGCAACGTTAACGAAGAACAAGGACAGGACTGAAACAGAGGGAATTTATACAGATGGCACATGAGGATAATTGGGATGACACAGGTGTAAGACATGACTGATAAACGAACACAGGTGTAGACGATGAACTAATGAAGACAAGGGATCAAAACAAAGAGCACATGACTAGACTGACAGGACAGATCGAAAGGAAAACAAAGAACATGTGACACAGACACAGGGCTCCAGACTAACTTTTCCACTGGTTGCACCGGTGCTACCAATTTTCTCAGTTGGTCGCACCAGCACATGATTTGGTCGCACTTTTTTTTTTTTTTTTTGCTACAACAATTTTAATCAATGCATGCTTGATGAATAGTAATCTTAAATATTAATTATTAATATTAAGATTAATATTAATCTTAAATATATTAAATCACAGTGGCTGATGGCCGATATAAATCTGGTATATATATATATATATATATATATATAAATAATATTTCGATTAATTCATACTTTTCATATTTCTAATTTATTAAATATGAATTAAAATAAATATAAATTATACATACATATACATACATTTTGATCGCGTTTCCCGTGAAGCTGAACTGAAGTCCGCATTCATTTCACACGGATCGACGGTCACGCACAGAATACACGCGTTCACGCGGGCTACAAACACTTCAGAAAAATCTCACTTTTGTATTCGAATAAATAAAGGTCTGTGATATTAAATATTAATTAGATATTCAGGGATTTGTTTTAATGATATAGATGTGTATTTGCTAAATGTTTAATTTAAATGAGAAAATATTAGCCTTTAGTTTGCCTTTCTGTAACTAGGCTAATAATATAAAAGCAAACACTGTACTTTCTCACATAGTTTACTTTCTTTCTTTTGCGGTTGGTCAGACAAAATAAAACAAGCATTTTAGTCCATTCACATTTGAGTGTATTTTGTCTAGTCAGTTTTTGAGTCGCTGACAGTCTAACTGCGCGTGACCACCGGCGCGGAGCGCGAGCATTTTAAACTCACCAGCGGTTACGCAACGTAAGCAATGATGCTGCGTTTGAATTTTCGAGACCGAGACGTGCTTATATACATTACCTCGACAACACTATTTGACATTAGCGCAGGCCAACATTCTCTCGCGGTCTCTTGAGGAACCCTAGTCTAAGCCATTGCTGTTGAAGTAACTTAGTGCCTTTACCTGTGCGCTCATCATCATGTGTCTGTATGCATGGCTCGTCCTTTCCAGCAGCATCCTTGATCTCCAAACTTTTTTCTTTTTTTTTTATGATTATTATTCAGCTATTAACCTTTTCATTTTTATATGGCTTAATTCCGAAATTTGTCGCGTTTCATCATCGTTGTGCAATGCGCGTGTACGTTCGCTCTCTAGGGTTAATAAATAGAACTGCATGTGTCTTGCGGAAGAACATTGTAGCCGGAACTACTTCTCTCTGTTTGTCTACGACGAGTCACGCAGGTACTGTGATACTCCGCAGCGCAGCCGAGCCTGGTCTGAAATAGTCCGAATATAAACACTTATTATTGGCGCACCGTAGTGATTCAGGATAAGACAAAAACACGGTTTGGAAAATGGATTTATGATGTACTCATTCATTATATAAATTTTGTTCATTTTGAAAACAAAACAGTTACGGACGGCAGCAGCTGCTGATGATACCTCGTTCTGTTACACATGCGCGAATAACATGATCATGCACTCACACAAATGCGACTACATAAAATTTTTACTCGCACAATGTTAAAAAAAGGTCGCATATGCGACCATTTTGGTCGCAGTCTGGAACCCTGCAGACAGACATGAATGTGACAGAGACTAGATTACTGTAACGCTCTATTGGGTGGTTGCTCCCCTCGCGTGATAAACAAATTACAGCTGGTCCAAAACGCAGCAGCTAGAGTCCTTACTAGAACCAGGAAATATGAACATATTAGCCCGGTTCTGTCAAAACTGCACTGGCTCCCTATTAAACATCGTATAGATTTTAAAATCTTGCTAATTACTTACAAAGCACTAAATGGCTTAGCTCCCCAGTACCTGAGTGAGCTCTTAATGCATTATAGTCCTTCGCGTCTATTACAATCTCAGAATTCTGGCCAGTTGTTAATACCTAGAATATCAAAATCAACCGCAGGCGGTAGATCCTTTTCCTATTTGGCACCTAAACTCTGGAACAATCTTCCTAGCATTGTTCGGGAAGCAGACACACTCTGTCAGTTTAAATCTAGACTAAAAACGCATCTATTCAACCTGGCATACACATGACGCACTATAAACTTTTGTCTTCATATCCGTTAAAGGATTGTTAGGCTGCATAGATCAGGTCAGCCGGAACCGGGAACACTTCCTATAACACCAGATGTACTCGGTACATCAGAAGAAGAATGGCGTCTACGCTAATTTTTTGTCTCTCTGCTTATCCCGAGGTTTACCAATTAACGTGATTGGCTGGATCTGGGCCGTGTCCGGGTCGGACGGGGAACCTGTGCCTGTGTGCGGCAGCAATGTGGCCCTGTGGTGTCGGCGGAGACTGTGTTAACTAGCTCATCCTTTGTTAAGACCTTACCGACTCATCAGCCAGTGGCACATATCCCAACAAACCGTCCCATACCGGCGTGATCAAAAAGATCTTAAACTAGATGGAACTAGATTAAATATTTTGACTGTTGCGATTCCAAATCGGTTTAATGACCCGTAACTCTGCCTGAGTATCGGACAAGTGTTCACTGTTGGCCAGAGGAGAACTGGCCCCCCGACTAAGCCTGGTTTCTCCCAAGGTTTTTTTCTCCATTTGTAGGAGTTTTGGTTCCTTGCCGCTGTTGCCTTTGGCTTGCTTAAGTTGGGGACACTTGCTTGATATTCAGCAGTGTTTTTGATATGCCTACATTGGCGCCGTTGTATACAAACTGAGCTGAGCCGGACGATTACGTCACTGTTTTCTGCAGTGCTGATATACCTAAATTAACTAGACTAATAACTATTGATATTTGCAACGGAATGAATCAATAATATATAGAATAAGCTGCACAATGACACCATTTTCTTATTAATGTAAAGCTGCTTTGCCACAATTTGCATTGTAAAAAGCGCTATATAAATAAAGATGACTTGACTTGACTTGTTCTTACTAATAAGAATTGCAGTCCCTCTGGAATTTGACAGGAAATCTGAGTGATAAATTTGCCCCAACCATGATCTTTGTAGTTTATGATTGTTATGAAGAGTTACTAGAGTGAGATCCAAATGCAGGCTTTATTCAAGTTGGGGTAGTCAAACAGGCAATGGTCAAAAAATAACAAACCGGAATGGCAGAGGATAGGTGTAATCGAGATCGTGAAGCAGGGAAAAGTTCAGGTCAGGCAGATATCTTTCACAGTCCAATAAAACAAAGCAAAATGATCCAAAAGGCAGACAGAGAACATTCATAGACGGCAGGAAAACAGGCAGGATAACAACAGGAAGACAAGACAGGTTTAAATTCTCAGAAATTTAGTCACAGGGAAAACAAGACCTTGCACTGTGTACTGGGCTGAGAGTCTCTTAAATAGTCCATGTGATAAGTTACAGCTGGTTGAGGTGATCAGTGACTAGGTGCAGGACTTCTGGGAAGTGTAGTGCGTGTACGTATGTGAGTGAGTGAGTGAGTGAGAGTTCCTGTGTGATGCATTGTGGGAATTGGAGTCTGGTGGTGAGGCGATAGTGAAGTGGAGTGCCCCCTGGTGGCTGTTAAGGGGCACTCCAGCCGGTAATCGTGACAATGATGATCAGCTGATATTAAATAAGTTTCTTGGAGAAATGCTATATTTACCTCCTCTTTAAATCTGTAAGGATTTTATTGCGCTTTATAATGTGGTTAATCCGTTTCACATTCCAACTTACAAAGTTCACTGTGAGTGATTTGCTATGTCCCAGGTTTTACTGCAACCTCCTTCTGAAATTCACCAGCTGTACAAAACAACACAGTACATGAACAAATTTAAATGTTGAACAAACACCTTGACCCCAACCCACCCACCATGCAACTCCCCAAACTAGCAGCAAGAAAACATCCCACATGTAACTAACCTTCAACTTCTAAACTCTCCACATCTAAAATATCCTTTAAACACAAGATTTTTTTTTTGTCTTGTTGAAAAGAGTTTCATAAGACAATTTAGTCTTTAACCAGTAGGTGTCCACAATGTCGAGGTAAGAAAAAATAAATAAATGCAAATAATAATGATAGTAATAATAATATTAAAATAATAATAATAAAAAATGTATTGTTCAATGACAGTACGAGTATTGTGTCCGGTTTAACAAAAAGGGTCCATAAAGAGGACAAGAACTGCTAAAGTTTATGTCCTGCATAGCACCAAACACACTGACATCAAGAGGTCATGAAAAACTATTCAGAATCGCGTGCAAAAATTTTTTGGTTTGAAGTGTTGCTCGAAATAAGCCTCCGCCTCTGAAGGTGATTTAAAAGAAAGTCTTGTCTTGTCATAATTGAACCGTAAATCTACTGGATGGTGGATGCCGTAGGAAATCCCAGCCTGCTTTAGCTTGAGTTAACGGCAGCTCTTCTATGGCTCAGTTCGACACTCATATCTGGGAAAATATGGACACGTGCACCACGAAATGTAAGCTCACCTTGCTTCCTGGAGGTTTGGAGAATTTTGGCCTTATCGGAGAAGTAGTGCAAACAAACAATCATTGCTCTGGGCCTGTTGCCGGGACTCAGCTTCGGAGCGAGGGCACGATGAGCGCTATCAAGCACCACTGATTGAAGATCAGGCAGATCTTCACCTAGCACCTCTGAGAAGAAGCCAGACATCAAGTCAGGCCGGCCTGGCCATTCTCTGCATCCTCAGGCATGCCAATTATCTATAGGTTTTGGCAACAACTTCTATTATTCAGGTCTTGTTGTTGATCTTGCAACTTCTGTTTTTGATTTGATTTTTCAACATTGAGATGGTTTCTAGTGAGTTGTGATGAGAGTTGAGCATTGTTTCCATATTCTCCGGAATATTCCATATTCTCAGGAGACCAATTCTCATGGCGACGAAAAGTTGAGCCCTACTGACCGAAAGACGGGGGCCGGCGTGATTCAGGAACAACTGAACGAAGGGGCCTGGCAATGGGTGAGTGGGACCTATTGGCCAACAGCAGAGTGAAAGGAATTGGAACGCCCCGCCCAGAGCACTCTGGCGGCTCGAGGAGACCAATGCTCATGGCATCAGATGGGTAAGCCTTGTCGGTCGAGGATAGATAAGCATTGGTCGAGAGGCTCCCGTGGCATCTGACGGGAGAACAATGCTCCGGGAGACCAATGCTCACGGCATGAGATGTGTAAGCCTTGTCAGACAGAGGAGGAAAGACATAGATAGCCCTCTCAATAGGGAGGGTAGACACTGCATCTGCTGGGAGATCAATACTCGCTGGATGGGAAAGGAGAAAACATAGGTGCAAGACCAGGAGGGCTCTCAGAGCATCCAATGGGAGATCAATGCTCAAGGCACAGGCACGAAAAAGGTAAGCCTCATCAGACAGAGGAAAAGAAAAGGAGGATGCTGACTGGGAGACTCACGCAGCATCTGACAGGAGACCAATGCTCACAGCGTCGGGACAGGTAAGCCTCGTTAGATGGGAAAAGAAAGAGAATTAAGTTTTTTTTTTTGTAATGAGATGCCTGGTTGCTGGAGAACGATTGAATTGATGTTTTTTGGAACCAGAAACATTTAACGGGTTTGTTGGAAGCATCTATAAATAGAGGTTCAAAAGGGGATTTAACCTGTGAGCTTCTAAATTGGAGGTACGCAAGAACAGATTGGTATGATCAGGAGAGCTTGCGGTGCATTTCAACATGCATTTCAAAGGCATTTAGCTTTGTTTGTCCTTTCAGTGTTCTCTTCTCAGGCACAGATGGTTTTAATAGGGAGCCGTGGTTGGTCTGCATGTGTTTTTGCATAGTGCTCGTGTTAGCTGAGGTGTACGGCATAGTTTTCTTACAATGTTTACATATTGTTTGCGTCTTGTGTGTTATTCTTTCGTCGTTTATTATTTCTACTGGAAAACCAAAATGTTTCCACACAAACGATTTGAAAGTGGCGGGGGCATTTTCAATAATAATTTCACACTCCATCATGCTGACAGCACAACGAGACAACTTTTCATCTCAACGAGAAATTTCGTCACGTTTTAGTCTCGCGAGAGGTTCTCGTGGTATGAGATCTCGTCACACCCCTAATATTTTCACTATTTTAGTGGATTGATGATGTTAATTAAGGTGGATATAGTGAGCTTGTAGGATTGAGCAAGAGAACAAGCTGAAGAATTTGGCTGGTAAGGGTTCGTTAAGCTTCTTTAAAAAGCAAGCAATTGAATTGAAATAACATACCTTAAAACAAAAGCATGGAGCAAAATTAGTGCACATGGGCATCAAAAGGCCTGCTCTCTCATCCCTGCATGGAGACATACACGTGTGACGAAACACCGAATTAAACACGGTTAAAAGTGCCATCTTCATGGGAAGTCTAATCACACAGATACAATCGAGACAGGAACTCTGAACAATGTTTTTAACATTATAAACATAATGATTATACTGTAAAGAGACCGTAAATACATGGCAAATAAGAGAGCAAAAATTACCTCTGCTTCTCTGTTCGCATACACTATGCGTCTGAGCGCGAACGCTTAAAGGAGAAGCAACGTATTTCCTTTCAGTGTCCCACCAATTAGGGCCCCACCTACAACAATTAATGGGAACTCCCAATAGGAACCATTGTAAATATAGAATCAAAATGAACTTAATAAAAGTTTTGCTGAAGTTAACAATATTTACAGAATATATTTTTATGGACATAAAATATAAAATGTATAACTAGTCAAAAAAAACACATCAATAGCCAACTGGCTACACTTGATTAACTGAATGCTCTCCTGTTGTGCTAATAAGTTTAATTATCTGAACCTACTACTCCTGAACTTTGTTAATAAAACATAATTTTCCTCAGATGGTCTGAACAAAAGTGGCAAAAGTGAACCGATGTGGTGGCTGACAGTAAACATTAGACTCATCCGTGCTGAGGAGCCATGTCGATGCACAACTCATGTAAAGATAATGATTCAGCAAATAACTGCAATTGCAGGTTTCAAACAGTGATGGTGACAAAGAGGCAAAACTTACAGCTTTAAATTACAGTAAATAATGACTTAATTAATTAGTTACACCCAACACAGCATGTGGGCTCTGGGATCCATATCCAGTGAGTTTAAATGGATTTTTTATTTCTATTTCCTGTGTTTCTTGCCATTTCTGTCTTTAATATTTATTGTAATAAAGATTTGAATAATTTTACAAGTGGCTGAAGTTCTTAATGTCATCCTCCCAAAAGAATAAATGAGAGGAAAAAGAGAAAGAGATTAAAGATCACACTGAGTTTCCTGAGATCTAATGAAGTGAACGAAGTTGGCTACTTTAGTAATATTATTTGGCTCATGGACCATGCCCATCACATAACTATCTTTGTAACTGGCACTAAGGAATAAAGCTGGTAAATGAGGAATGTCCAGAGCTTCTGTAATAACCACAGGAGGATTAAGCAGGTCTTTATAATGAACCACAGGTGTCTTACAAAACAAGTAAAGTACACAACTGCCATCTAGATGTCAGACTGCATACTGTCAAGAATGTATATGGAGTCAGATTAATCAAGAATACATGCATATAAATTGAATATATTCACAAAATGTGATTCACAAATTACCAAACTAATTCAAATTTGCAAAACAAGATTCACAATTGTAAAAGTATTATTCATAGATATTCTTTAAAAAAAAATACACATATATAATTGAGTTAAATCATTTTAAAACATTAAATGTATTTGTGAATATACCTGTGTATTTATAAATCTGTATTTTTTATTTTTTTTTTGAATGCCATTTTGTGAATAAAAATCTGGTTTTGTAATTGTTAATCATGTATTTTATTCTTAATCTTGAGACCATTTTATGTTTTGGTTTAAAGGAGCCAAATGTTGCCTTTGATATGTACAAGATACAAACAAATAATAATTATAAGAAAAAAACTTATATTAAAATATTGTTAATACATTTTTGTCATACTTGGTGCCTCAAAATGGCAAAACTTACGTCCTCATTTCCAGAGAGACCAGTGGTACCGCCTGCTTTATAAATACATATATATATATATATATAAGTGCCACACACAAACTTCATGATAAATCAGTGAGCTGAGGGAAGAGTACATAGCAAGGTAAAGAGTGAGGGATGGGGTTAATTCTGCTTATTTATTTGTTCCTGTCTTTTAGCTATATCTCTGTAGTCATGATGGCCAGCTCAAGTATCTGTCAGCTCCAGGGACACTTCAGACTGAATGGGATGTACCAGGATGGAGACCTTCTCATTGGTGGTTTGTTTGAGGTTCAGTACCTCAAAGCATTTCCAGAGCTGAGCTTCAGAACGGAGCCAAAACTACCACACTGTGAGCTGTGAGTCTTGGCCACACCAACTGAATCACACTTAAAGGCAATAATTGGAAAATGGAATGCTTTTTATAACTGCATATACATTGTCAATGATGACTTAGTCTAAGAAATTGATATCATGTTACATGACAGGTTGCAAGGCTGAAAATATTCACTGCATATATAACTTTGTATGAAAAAATTGTAAATTTAGAATTCCAAAATCCGATCTCACAGAAATTTTGTTATGGAATTCAGTTAATTTTGTATTATGAATTTTTCTATTGTTACGATAATAATCTAATTTTATTTGTATTGTCTTCAACAGTTTCTATATGACAAGCTTCCAGCAAGCACTAACAATGGCTTTTGCCATCAATGAGATAAATAACAATCCCAACCTGCTGCCTAACATCACGCTTGGTTACCAGATCTACGACAACTGTTTAAGGCTTGGAGTGGCATTCCGTGGTGCCACAGCTCTAGTTAGTGGGAAAGAGGAGACCTTCTCTAACCTAAACTGCAAAGGCCCACCACCGGTGATTGGAATCATTGGTGATCCAGGTTCTACACATTCTATTGCAATTTCCAGTGTCCTGGGGCTGTTTCGAGTGCCTATGGTAAGAGATAGAAAAAAGTAAATAATTTAAAAGATTTTTTTTTTTTCTGTAAAAAAAAAAAAATTCTTCTGGAATTCTAAAATGGAATTACTTGCACATCACTGGATGTTTATCAGTCTCTTCTGAAACCCTTTTCTAATTTGTTTTAATGACATTATATTTGGTTATCTACTATGCCATAATCACATTGCCAATATCAATAGCAAAACATTGTGTGAAAATGTCACATAAAAAAAAAGAAAACCATCACAATGCCTTTGGCACTGATAACCTTCTTTCATCTTTCTTTTTCTGTCTCCTAATTAGATTAGTTACTATGCCACCTGCTCCTGTTTGAGTGACAGGAAAAAGTACCCTTCTTTCTTCAGAACAATCCCCAGTGATGCCTTCCAGGTGCGGGCTATGGTTCAGATCTTGAGCCATTTTGGCTGGACCTATGTGGGTCTCCTCTATAGTGATGACGATTATGGCATCAATGCCGCTCAATCCTTCTACCAGGATGTGCAGGAGTTTGGAGGGTGTGTGGCCTTCTCTGAGATGCTGCCCAATGTTAATAACCAAAAGGAAATACAACGCATAGTTGGCATTATTCAAGGCTCCACAGCAAAAGTGGTGGTTGTATTTTCTACTTCAAGCTATTTGTTGCCAGTGGTTGATGAGATGCTTTTAAAAAATGTTACTGGCAGGCAGTGGATTGCTAGTGAGGCTTGGGCCACCTCACCTGTGCTTCTTGCTTCCCGACTTAAATCTGTATTGGGGGGTACACTGGGTATTGCCATCCGACGAGGAGAGATACAGGGGCTTGGTAACTTTCTGCTACACCTTCGTCCTGACAACAAGTCACAAAACAATATGGTGAGAATCTTCTGGGAAAAGATGTTTGGGTGTAATTTTGACACTAGAGACGGAGAAAAAAAATGTTCAGGCCAAGAAGATCTAAGCAGCACAGACACACCATACACTGATGTATCGGAACTTAGGGCCTCTTACAATGTCTATAAGGCAGTTTATGCCTTGGCACATGCTGTTTATGATCTGATGCAGTGTGAGGAAGGGAGAGGACCATTCAGTGAGAATAGTTGTGCCGACATATCCAACCTGAAACCCTGGCAGGTAAGATTCAAATATATAGTGCAGATTCTATTCAGTCATTTAAAAGAGCTGTATGTGGAAAAGAAAAATATGATGTGCACTATATTAACTAAACTAATAGATTAACATTTAACAATTGTCTTTAAACTGTACAGCTGGTATACTATCTGCAGAAAGTGAACTTCACCACAGGTTTTGGGGATCATGTGTCATTTGATAAGAATGGAGATGCTCTGGCCATCTATGATGTCTTGAACTGGCAACCGAGCTCTGACAGAGAAATAATTGTCCATAGAGTTGGTGTGGTAAATGAAGGAGCAACAACAGGGAAGGTGTTGACACTGAATAAGGATGCAATATACTGGAACTATGAGACAAACAAAGTAATTTTAATTTTAAATATCATCATTTGTGCAAATTTAAAAAAAAAAAAAGTATATATATATATCAAAATGCAGTATGACTACGGGAAAATGTGCAATGTATTCCTAAGACCATCAGATAATTTTCCTGAATAATAACAATGTCTCTTTCAGCCCCCACGGTCTGTGTGCAGTGAGAGCTGCCTTCCAGGAACCAGACGAGCCACAAGAAAGGGCCTTCCTGTTTGCTGTTTTGACTGCCTGCCATGTGCTGATGGAGAGATTTCTAACACAACAGGTGAGAAATAGTAAGAGGTATAGCTGAAAAATGTACACTGAGAGTAAAACATTAATATATTTTTAACTATTTATAACATTTATTTATAACATTAAACCATATATTCTTTTGATATTTCTTTCTTCTTTTTTCACATGTACAGATGCCACTGAGTGCATAGCATGCCCAAATGATTTCTGGTCCAACCCAGAAAAAGATCATTGCATCCCCAAAGAAGTGCAGTTTCTATCCTACAAGGATCCTCTGGGCATCTCTCTTACCACTGCAGCCCTGCTTGGCACCTGTCTCTCTGCTCTTGTGATTTTCATTTTTGCTTATTACCGCAAAACTCCTGTAGTACGTTCTAACAATTCAGAGCTCAGCTTTCTGCTACTGCTGTCACTTAAACTGTGTTTCTTGTGTGTCCTGCTGTTCATTGGCCGGCCACAGTTGTGGACATGTCAGTTAAGACATGCTGTGTTTGGCATAAGCTTTGTCCTTTGCATCTCCAGCATCCTGGTCAAGACTATGGTGGTAATAGCTGTGTTTAAGTCATCTCGACCAGAGGGCAAAGGAGCGATGAAATGGTTTGGAGTAGCTCAACAAAGAGGAACAGTCCTTGTCCTAACAGCCCTCCAGGTTGTGATATGTGCATTCTGGCTATCAACTGCCTCTCCAACACCCCATAAAAACAGCCAATATATTAGGTCTATAATAGTATATGAATGTGCCATTGGCTCAGTAGCTGGTTTTTCTCTACTGCTGGGATACATTGGACTATTGGCAGCAGTAAGCTTCCTCTTAGCTTTCCTGGCAAGAAACCTTCCAGATAATTTTAATGAAGCAAAGTTCATCACATTCAGCATGTTGATCTTCTGTGCTGTATGGATTGCATTTGTTCCCGCATACGTGAGCTCTCCAGGAAAATATGCAGTAGCTGTGGAGATATTTGCCATCCTGGCTTCCAGTTTTGGTTTACTGGTGGCCATATTTGCCCCAAAGTGCTACATCATTATATTACACCCAGAAAGAAACAATAAAAAAGCAATCTTGGGAAGAGGTACACAAAGTAAATAGATTCTGTTTGTGAAACTTCGATAGACACTTTGATAGTGTCTTTGTTTTTACACTGTAAAAATTAAAGGAACCAACCATGTTTCCTGAAGAACTCTTATATGAAGCATTGTGTGGAACTACTTTGGGTGCCTTTTTTATTGTTGGTACTATGGTTAGCATTTACTTCAATTATGGATATAGCTGCAAGCAGCGATATGGGGCCAAGACCCTGAATGGTCTATAACACAATACAGAGCAGGAAAAGCAATCAGAAATTGAACAAGCATGAAAAACAGCCAGATCAGAATTATGGGTGAGAATGAACTCAGAATTTACAGAACTTGAAATGAAAATGAGCACAGCATGAATACAAATACATTTATTTTCTAATCCAAGAGGGATAAAGATCAGTATAATGCTGACCCGCACAATAAAGGAATAAAATAAAAAAAACTGTTCTACCCTTGATTCAAACCCACAATCTTTGGGCAAGGTTCTCATCCATTCAGTCATTTCTGTGCGGTTCAGTCTGAAGATCATCAGAGGCGATTTTGGACCATTTTTTTTTTGTACTAGTTTTAAAGGGGTTTTTTTTTTTTTAAGTTTTTTGTTTAATTCTATATGGTGGAAAGGAACATTTTCAGAAAATAACAAATTATGAATCATTAGAATCGGCATAAGCCAGGGAACATAACTTATTATCCAAATTTTGTTTTCTCTATGTTGTTATGTTTTTATGTAAAAACCATTATATCTCTGGAACACTAGATGGTGCTATGTTGAAACTTTACAGGCACCTTCAGGACATTCTGAAGATAATACCTGCCAATTTTTGTGAAAATATGTCCCATTTTTAAAAGATCTTGCAATTTATCACAAAATTCAAAATGGCGGACCGAAGGTATATCTGATCCTAGCAAATTTGGTATCATTCGATTTGGCATGTCACAATGAATCTACAGAGATCATGATTTTCTGACAAATTGTACAAAGGATATTGGCCAAAATAGGCATTCTTCAGATCTCATGACCTGTAGGTGGCACTGCTCCCAAATTTGGCATGGACCCTCAGACCAAATCAATTGTTTTGATTGCTTAAATTTTGGCTGAGATAAAGCCTCTGAAATAATTTTCGGTCGACCTTGTTAAGTTTGAGACATAACTTTTTAAAAAAAATGTTTGGTTATTTCTGTGCGGCTAAGTCCATTTTTTACATTTATTAGGCTTCAAAAAATATAACATTTGATTTAATTAAGCTTAAAACAATCCTCACATAAACCCACCTCTCATAAATTTCATATTTACCTGTGCCCTTCCTACTTGTCTAACAGATAACAGAAATAGGCCTACACAGAAATTGAATAAAGTTTTCAAACAGTCTGCAGAGCATATAGCCAGGGCTGGGTAGGTTACTTTTAAAATGTATTTCTCTACAGATTACAAAATACATGCTTTAAAAAGTAATTTGTAATGTATTTCGTTACATTACTCAAGTTTAGTTAAATAATCTAAATACTTAATCAAAATACATTAAATACATACTTTGGAATACTAATTAATGTGGAACAAACACAAAAAAGGTAATTGCAAGTTTTTATCTCAAAATTCTGACTTTTCCCCTTAGAATTGCAAGACATAAAGTTGCAATTGTGAGTTATAAAGTAAGAATTATGAGATATAAATTCGCAATATTGAGAAAAGAAAAAATTATGAGAAATAAACTCCCAATATTGAGAAAAGTCAGAATTATGAGATATAAACTCATACTAAATTCACAATTTCAAGAAAAAAAGTTAGTATTGCGAGTTTATATCTCCCAATTCTGACTTTATAACTTACAATTGTGAGTTTAAATCTCACAATTCTGAGAAAAAGAATTCAGAATTGTGAAATGCAAACTCACAATTGTGAGGGGAAAAAAACAAATTGTGAGAATAAGTTGCAGCGACCAGTGAATTATAAAATGACTCATAAACAACTATCACAAAACATGAAAACAGTTGTGGATCATCCAGGTCATGACAGGTCAGTTAAGTTGACAGTTGGGCATTTTTTTTAGTTATAGTTTGACAAATAACAGGTGATAATTCAGTATCACTCAAATAACATCAAAGATAGCAATGCTCAAATTCACCACACAGGGTTACTGTGACAGTGTATAAGCTCCAAACTTAGATCTCACAGGAATATTAAAATGAAAATTTCAGTGAACTAAAATAAAGTGTCAATTCTTCTAAATTTTTAATTTTGTACTAATGTTAGGGCACACTTTTAAGGTGAAACAATACACTTTAGAATTATACAAACACGACTTAAATTCTGTTTTACAGAGAACTCACAAAACCCCTCACATGCAACTACACACAATTCTCGATCATCTCGAACCATAGCTCATGGATTTTACCCAGGTGTAACGCTGGTGTTGGCAGGAACAGGCAGAACGACTGAATTCACTTACACAAAGTTTTAATCGTGACCAGAACAGACAGGATACAAGTTGTTACACCATACATGAAACGTTTAGAACTGACCAGGACTGGACAGACACGGAGGGAATATATACAGATGAACACAAGCGGGGCACAGGTGACAGGCATGACTAATAAAGATACACAGCTGACGACAATGGACTAATAACGAGGCACATGGGGAACCAAAACAAAGATCACATGACAAGGACTGACGAAAGCAAAACAATGAACACATGACAGGAGACAGGACTAGAATACATGTTACACCAGGATAATACACAATTAGATTTGCCTCTAATGCACTGTTTAGCCATCTGTTTCAATATCATACTCTTAGCACATCATCATCAGTGGCCGCTCTCTTAAACCCCTTTTTGGGGTTTTTATTCTAATACCTCCCAGTTACATATACATTAATCTTTATTTATGTTACAAAAGTTCTTTAGTTAAAAGCAGTGAGTAATTTTCTCTGTTACCTATTTTCTTTCTTTGATTATCTTCAATGACAGACAGCATTGGCTGCTGTGCTCTGTATAGTACTTCAGTAAAAAAAATCAGTTCAGTGAAAATCAGTAGTTACTGATTGGCTAGTGAAATTCCACATTCGACTCTGCACTGTTACTTAATAATTTTACTTAATAATTTGATACTCAGAATTTAATGTTAGTTAACCCTTTCACGTATAAGTTTAAAATATTCTGGCTGAGCCCCCAGTGTGAGTTTTTCAAGGCAAACATTATTTAGAATGTATTACTTTATTGTTTCCATGGTGGCTCACCATTGTTTGTCATGTGACACACCACAGCCACACTAGCGCTGTATGACTGATGATCTACTTTTATTTCATTTGTCCTTTTATATTATTAATATTCACAAATTTGCTAACTATAGCATTAAATATCTGATTTTCCGATTGTCAAATAGGTGCAAGTGGATGTGTTTTGCTGTTTAAACACCTTTATAATAATTGTGTTAGTTGAGCTATATGCGTGATACGCGCTACCATGTTAGTATACTGTGTTAACTCCACAGTACAGAGAATTGGATCTGTTGGATTTAGAACACGTAAATCAAAAATGAACTCAGAGAAGAATAGAGAAGGCTTTTCTGTAGCACCAACACCTGAAGGAATATCAGCTCTTCCTAAAAGCTGAAAAATGTTCCTTCCATCAGTCTTCAACCCAGTACCTTGGCTACAACATCAGTGAACATGGCATCCAGATGGACGAGTTCAACACTGTAGGTAACTGGCCAACTCCTTATGTTTCCTGGGATTCTCAAACATCTACCACTGCTTCATTCAAAACTATAGCACCATCACAGCGCCAGTAATCTCCTCAAAAATAAGTCAAAGTCTCTTCTGGACTCCACCCAAGCTTTCCAAAGCCTCAAGAACTCATTTACCAAGGCACTGCTCCTGATCCATCCTGATCCCAACAAACCATTTGTCATCGAGGTTGATGCATCCACCACTGGCTTTGGAGCGGTGCTTTCTCAGCAGCAGGGGAATCCAGCACGGCTCCATCCATGGACCTTCTTTTCTAAGAAGCTATTCCCTTCTGAGATGAACTACACAATCAGAAACAGAGAGTTACTAGCCATCAATCTAGCATTGGAGGAGAGGAGACATTGGTTGGAGGGTGTGAAAGAGAAGTTCACAGTACTCACCAATCACAAGAATCTCCAATATCTCCGTGATGCCAAATGCCTCTATCCCAGACAGGCAAAATGGGATTTGTTCTTCACTCGCTTCCATTTCCATTCCATTTCACCCTCTCTTATCATCCAGGCAACAACATCTTAAGGCAGATGCTCTATCACCTCTCCATAGTCCTGAGGAGAGTTACGAAGAGCCTGAGCCCATCTTGCCTACCCCAGACACCCTGTGTTCAATCCTGTAGTCATTAGATCAACGGCTTTACTCCTTCAATGTCTCCAAAACATCTCCGTCGGGGTGCCACACCTACATTCTCAGGTCCCAACGCAATAATCTCACGCACTCGGCTCATTCCTACATGGGCACTGGCCATCCTGGGGCCAACCGAACCCTCTATCTGCTACAAGATTCCAACAGGGCCAGGGATGTGAGAATGTTAGACTGTGCCATCTCCAAAAGCCCATGCCATCTTCTGGCCCATACCAGCATCTGGCAAGCTTTTCCCTTTGCCCGTACCACAACGCCCACTTAGTCACACCTGGGAGTAGACTTTGTCACTGACCTACCTCCATATGAAGGTAACACATGTATCCTTGTGATTGTTGATCAATTCTATAAATCCTGCCATGTGATTCCTCTGAAGGGCTTACATACTGCCAGGACAACTGTGGAACTCCTCAATTAAGTATTCTGATACTGCAGTATTCCAGAGGACATTGTGTCTGACAGAGGCCAACAGTTCATATACCAGGTATGGAAGGCTTTCTTCAAGCTACTAGGTGTGACCGTTAGCCTGTCTTCAGGGTACCATCTGCAGTCGAACAGGCAACCTGAGAATAAGTGGAACCTTCTGCCACGGTCACCAGAACTCTTTGAACCAATTCAGCGAACCCGCACAACTCCTTCCGCCAAGCTGCTACTGGACTAACTCCCTTCCAGTGTGTATTCGGTTACCAGCCTTCGATGTTTTCGTGGTCTGGAGAACCATCAGACATCACCACCGCAGACTATTGGTTCAGAGAGAATGAGAGGGTCTGGGACTCTGCACATCACCACCTGCAGCGGGCAGTGCACATCCAAAGGATCCAGGCTGAGGTCCAAAGTGCCAAAACACCAACCCATCAGCCAGGGCAGAAGGTTTCACTGTCAACAAGGGACATCAAGCTGTGCCTGGCCTGCAAGAAACTGATGCGTTGACCCCTTCACCATCACATGCCAAATCAACCTAGTCACCTACCAGTTAGTTACCTGCACACTTCAGAATTCACCCTACATTCCATGTCTCATTCCTTAAACCCTGTCACTCTCCTGTTTCCTCCACAGAGCTTGGCCCGACAGAGGAACCTCCCCTTCCACTGATCCTGGAAGATGGTGCGGTGTACATGGTTTGTGAGATCTTGTACTCCAGGCATCATGGTGGCCATCTCGAGTATCTTGTGGATTGGGGGGGCTATGGGCCAGAAGAACGTTAATGGACTCCCAGAGAAAACATCTTAAAACCAGTCATCCTTACCTCATTCCATGAATCTCACCCAGATTGTACAGCACCCCATGGAAGAAGTCGGCCACCGTGACGTCGGGGTGCACGGCCCACTCCTGAGGGGGGTACTATCAGATATCAGGCTGGCTCCATCATCACCCAATCACAGAGATCAATGTCACCTGAGTACCAACCCCCCGCACCTGATCATCATTTCCTCATCACCACAGCAGCATATAAGCACACACTTCACTCTGGCACTTTGTCTGATCTCGTTCACCTACCTGCTTCACTTACCTCTATGTGTTGCTCCATCGTCTCTCCTGATCCTGTGATTCCAGCATCTCCCTGATCTTCTGTGTCGTCTTCCACTTCGAACTCCGTCCATGCTACACTCTCCTCACCGAAGTGTGTGCACAGCTGCTCTTGTCCTTGACCTCCTTAATCACCTGCAATATACAGAACTATCAGTGTGTCGATCCAATATTGCATTACTGCTTGAACTACTTTACCCACCTGCTTTTTTCCATTATCTACGTCTGCCAATAAACTCTCATATTAATCGCTACAATTTTGAGTCTGTGTTCTATAACAGGAAGGCTGAGGCTATTTATTGTGATTTATTTTCTATTTGTGATAAGCAGGGCATAAAAGATGCCAGCTGAACTTGATAAGGACAACCCTTTGAAGATGTGGAACATATGTGTGTGCGTATAGGCCTACATGTTCATTCTCAAAATGCTCTCTTTTACACACACACACACACACACACACAATAGCAAAGGGTCATATAGCAATTATAGACCTTGGTTATAGCTTTTGCCACCTCCCATCAAACCTATGCCATTTTCAGCACAAAATCTCCTTACATTTCTTGCAGAACATCCTCTTGCTTCCCCACTTTCGTGTGATATCTGCGCAGATTTATGCAGATGACAGGCCTTGTTTTGCAATGTCTAAAACATACCTCAGTACTCTTCCAAATACATTTAAGTCTGGGTTAAAGCAACATTGGCACACTGTCAAATTTGGCGCTCTTGTCATGTAAATAACCACATTCTGTCTTGGAAAGTAAAAAAAAAAAAACCTTTCTGTTTTTTTGGTGATTTAATTTTTGTGTTATTCAAAATATAAAATGAAAATCAAACAGTGCATTACATTTACCAGACGCTTTTATCCAAAGCAACTTACAAGTGAGGCAATTAGGGGTTAGGTGCCTTGCTCAAGGGCACCTTAGTCATGGTATCAAATTCCCACTTTCAATTCCTGCCGGCGTGGGAATCGAACCAGCAACCTTCAGGTTAAAATCCTGACTCCCTCACCATTAGGCCATGACAACAGATGACGAAGTCATACCATTTGTTTTAAATTTTGCTCATCCATTTTTTACCATGAAAAAGAAAATTCACCATGTATTTCAATTTAAATTTTTGTATTTTAAACAAATAGTCCCATGTTGTTGTTTTTTTTTTATACCTGTTTCTTAAAGGAAAATCAAATGACCCAAAGATACACTGACCCCTTAACTAGTGTCGAAAAATAAGTACAATGTACTTAATGTCAACATTATGTCGCCATTATTGACAGAATACCCAATTCTGTCAACTGGCTGCAAGAACAGACTTTAATGATGAGACAAAGTCTCTTTATTGTGTTGGGGCAAATTATTATAATCCCCTAAATCTACCAGACATGGAGGCAATCCTCCAATGTCTGTGCTTACCCTCAGCTGATACGAGCATTAGCAGCCACTGCAGATCCAGAGCACTCGCCCACAGTAGGAGCCCCGAACCCACCGCAGAGCTGGAGACTGCACTGTTGCCTGCCACAGACCCAGAGCCAATGCCCTTGCCCACAACACAGTCCGAGCATGAGGCCACATCTGTCCAGGAGCCGAAAGTGGCTTCCCTGACCAGGTGTGTGTCCCATCTTCTACATACGATGGCTCCTCTATTGAGTCTAACATGCTTAGATCTGCCGTGGACTTCTAATTCGCCAATACTGCCATGGTGTGTCAACTCCTTGTTCCATCTCAGACCTCCAGGCCCGTAGCTCCCACTCAGCCCATTGAGTAGTCAACTCCGCCTTGACTCCTCCCTCCCTCAGCTACACTGGGGACCGTCGTCCCTTCTGCTTCGCCATGCTTCTGTCCCACCAGCTCCATATTGGTTGGACATCACCCTGCCTATGCCTCGTAGTTTCACACCTTTTGCTGCACTTCGTCTCTCTACCCCCTCAGCTCTGTCTGGCTCTGGACTCTCTGCAGCTTCACTAGGGTCCTCAGTCGCACAACTACCACCTCGATCCTCAAGCACCCAGGTTACACCTCAGCAGCTTGTCGCCGTGGCTCCACAATGCCCTCCAGGACCTCCGTTGTCACCTGACTCCTTCAGTCTCTCAGCTCTACCAGGGTCTCACAGCTACAATGTTGATCATCGGGCCGCTTACTGTGCCTTGGCTCCTCCCACCATCGATTCCACTGTGGGCCTTATTACCACTTGTGCTCTGGGCATCCACCTTTTCCATCATGCCTTCGCCTCCTTTCTGGTTCCTTCCACCTTCAGAACCTCCATGGCTATGTCCCCTATCAGCTCCTCCAGGGGTCCTTCCACCTTTTTCTCTGCCCTGGTTTCTCTTGCCTAGTTCTGGTTCTTTGCCAGCTGCCCTTCTGCCTCCAGAGCCCCCACTCTCCCTATTCCCCTGTCGATTTGCCTTTCTGGAGGGATCAACATTATGTTCAGTTTAGCTTTAGTGTCATTATCATGGACTCTTATTATGATTTCTCATTCTTGCCTTGTGCCTTTATTCCTGCTTGCATGTTGTTAATCAGTTGTCATGGAGATTCATTATGTTTCTAATTAGAGCACAAATGTTTGTTTTTGAATTTGTCAACTTGTTTATTCTAGTACCCCTTTTCTTTCAGTCATTGTCTGGTATTGTTTGTGCATGGCATGTTGTCTCACATCTATGTGGATTACCTGAGTTTTCTTTGTTTTAGTAAACACGCTTCTATCTGAATTTTCTTCATCATTTTTGGACTATATATGACTCTTATTGTGTTCATTTTGCATTGCAAAACACTTTTGCTGCTACTGAGTAGGAATATGGGTAAGATTAGGGACAGGTTTGGTAGTATGGGTAGGTTTAATGGTGGGTTAAGGTGTAAGGGATGGGCATAATTATGAATGTAATTACAGAAATTAATTACAGATGTAATTACATGCAGATACTTTAAATAAATTTGGTGCTCTTGTCATGTAAATGACCACATCCTGTCTTGGAATGTAAAAAAAAAAACTTTCTGTTTTTTGGTGATTTAATTTTTGTGTTATTCAAAATATAAAATAAAATCAAACAGTACATTACATTTACATGTAGCAGATGCTTTTATCCAAAGCAACTTACAAGTGAGGCAATTAGGGGTTAGGTGCCTTGCTCAAGGGCACCTTAGTCATGGTATCAAAGGTGGAGAGAGTGCTGTTTATTCACAATTCCCACTTTCAATTCTTGCCGGCGTGGGAATCGAACCAGCAGATGTAATTACATGCAGTTACTTGTTAACTGTAAGCACAATGTAAAAACTTGAATGTTAACAGTAAGTGTATTGTATCAAATTATCAATTTAAATGTAAGTAAACGGTAGTTAAGGCCATCTAATATAAAGTGGGACACTTTTTTTTAATAAAATATGTAATTGTTTATCGGGTCAAAATAACTTTTTTATTATTATTTTGATTACAGTGTTGTTAAATACTGATTTTGAGTTTTTTATTTCTTTTGCTCCATTTCAGCCGGAGATTATCATGTTGTGAGTTGGGGTATAAAGGGAGGTCCCATGATTAATCAAGATCACTGTTTATCACTGTGAAGCTGTTTTGAAACAATCTGTTTTGTAAAAAAGTGCTATAAAAATAGACGCATAATATAACAACCTGTGCTCACTCTAAGGACATCTTTTGATGGTTTTGTACTTGCCTATTCTGTATTCTGTATATTAACATTAATTGTGGTTGTGGAAAAAAAAACTGTTCAGAGAAAAAGTAAGATTGAAGATGCTTTTATTTGAACAGCAACAACAAACTCAAAAAAAGAACAAAAAAGAAAATCTAGGAATATACTGACCTCTAGAGTAAAATTTAGGAATGAAGGCATACATTTGGACTAACCTACTCAGTTTGTCTCACCTATGGCTGTATAATACAATATACAAGGCACCAGTGTTATTTTTGTTGTTGTTGTTGTTGTTGTTGTTTGTTGTTGTTGTTGTTGTTGTTGAAGGGAAGCTAATTTTACCATTAATGAACTACTGTTTTATGAGCTCACCAGTAACACAGTGAAAGCAATCACTAAAACAAGTGGCAGCTTTAAGTTGCCATTCATCAAACTATAATTTAAAGAGAAAAGTATTTCCTGATTTCCTGGGAGGTCTACTTGGCCCCACCTGCTTTTTAAAGCAACGCACCACCCAGTCTTTATTATAAATAACAGGCATGTGGGTGAGCTAGAAAGATATAGAAATGTGGATCAATCAAACAATCTGCCTGTATCTGTTCTTTAACTGTATATGTGCAGCTTCAGTCCTCAGGTCAGGCATTTGTCAGCTCCAGGGACATTTCAAGTTGAATGGGATGTTCCAGGATGGAGATCTTATACTTGGAGGCCTGTTCGAGGTTCACTTCCTCACAGTGTTCCCAGAGCTGAGCTTCAAGATGGAACCGGAACCACCCTACTGTGAGCAGTGAGTCTGGGACAGATTGAACAAGGAGACCTACTTGTAAAAGAGACAAAATGAAGAAAACTAAAAGCAAGCTACTTAACTGTCTTGTAATTATAAATTGATTTATCAGGATTAATTTGATCAATCGCTTTATTTATTTTTTGTTTTATTTATTCATTCATTCATTCATTTATTACAGATGTTTACATCAAAATCAGAGTCTATAAATCAAATAAAGAGTGTAAAATTTACTGTAGGAGCATGTTGGTAAAATCTCTCATCCCATCAATTCAGAAACATTGAAATGTAATTTCTCTTGCTTATTATAGGTTTGATATGGCAAGTTTCCAGCAGGCACAGACATTTGCCTTTGCTATAGATGAGATCAATAAGAATCCAAATCTGCTTCCTAACATCACTCTTGGTTACCATATTTATGACAATTGTGTAAAATTGGGAGTGGCATTCAAAGCTGCTACATCTCTGATTAGTGGGACAGAGGAGTCCTTCTCCAACCTAAACTGTGCTGGCCCACCACCAGTGATTGCTCTTGTGGGGGATCCAGGGTCTACTCACTCAATTGCAATCTCCAGTGTACTGGGGCTATTTAGAGTGCCTATGGTAAGTGTGAATGTGAAATACATTTTTATTGTTCAGTTTTAATTGTAATAGATAAAAATATAGTTTGCATGTAATGCTTCTAAACATTTATTTATCTTTTGCTTGTGTGTGAAATATCTCGTCCTACACAGAAGAGTTATTTGCTGCTCGTTTGTGTCTCTTTTATAAGGTTAGCTACTTTGCCACCTGTTCCTGTTTGAGTGACAGGAAAAAGTACCCTTCTTTCTTCAGAACAATCCCCAGTGATGCCTTCCAAGTGCGGGCTATGGTACAGATCTTGAGGCATTTTGAATGGACCTGGGTTGGTCTCCTCTATAGTGATGACGACTATGGCATCCATGCCTCTCAGTCCTTCCACAAAGATGTGCAACTATTTGGGGGTTGTGTTGGATTTTCTGAAATGCTGCCTCGTGATAATAACCGTAGAGATATTCAGAGTATAGTGACAGTGATTCAGGCCTCTACAGCTAGAGTGGTGGTGGTGTTCTCCACAGAAGCCTATTTGTTACCACTGATGGATGAGGTAGCATTGCAAAATGTGACAGGCAGACAGTGGATTGCAAGTGAGGCTTGGGCTACTTCACCCGTTTTTCACACGCAGCGTCTTTTACCTTTTCTGGGAGGAACACTGGGCATCGCAATCAGGCGTGGGGAGATCCAGGGACTACGTAAATTTCTGTATTACCTCCGCCCTGACAACAATCCAAGAAACAATATGGTGAGAATCTTCTGGGAAAATATGTTTGGGTGCAGTTTTGATGCTGGAGGCAGAGAGGTAGAGGGAGAAAAAAAAATGTGTACAGGGCAAGAAGATCTGAACAGCACAGAAACAGCATACACTGATGTATCAGAGCTGAGGGCTTCTTATAATGCATATAAAGCAGTTTATGCCCTTGCACATGCTCTTCATGACCTGATGCAGTGTGAGGAGGGCAGGGGACCATTCAGTGGGAATAGATGTGCTGGCATAAACAACCTGCAGCCCTGGCAGGTACAGCAGAAAATCTGCATGTACACAGACATGAAATAATTCTACATGTTTATATACAAAATAAAAATACATATAACACCTGTCTGTAACATATACAGGTAGTACATTACCTACAGAAAGTGAACTTCACCACTGACTTTGGGGATCATGTATCATTTGATGAGAATGGAGATGCCCTTGCCATCTATGATGTGATGAACTGGCAGCCAAGTTCAGATGGTGCGATAAGGACCAGCACAGTTGGCGTGGTGAATGAAGGGACTACAGAAGGGAAGGTGCTCATACTGAACGAAGATGAAATATTCTGGAACTTTGAGAACAAAAAAGTAATTAAAATATGTTCAATTCAAAACTATTATTATTATTCTTAATTTGTAATTATTATGTCCCTCAAAAAACAACAACAAACAAACAAACAAACAAAAAAAACATAATTAATAATAGTGATAACAGATGTTTTGCTCCTTAGGCCCCACGGTCTGTGTGCAGTGAAAGTTGCCCCCCTGGCACCAGACGAGCCAGGAAGAAGGGCCTTCCTGTCTGCTGTTTTGACTGCCTGCCATGCAGAGATGGAGAGATTTCTAATATAAAAGGTAAATATATCCTTTTCCAAAACGTTTATATATATCGTAAGATTTTTTTCTTTTAAACTTTTGTTTTACACACAGATACTATTGAGTGCACAACATGTCCAGATGAGTTCTGGTCCAATCCAAATAAAGATAAATGTGTCCCTAAAGAAGTAGAGTTTCTGTCTTATGAGGATCCTCTGGGCGTTTCTCTGACTACCGCTTCTCTGCTTGGCACCTGCTTTTGTGCTCTTGTGATGGTCATCTTCTCTCATCACCATAGTACTCCTGTAGTACGTGCCAACAATTCAGAGCTCAGCTTCCTGCTGCTGTTTTCACTCAAACTGTGTTTTCTTTGTGTGTTACTATTCATCGGCCAGCCACAGGTGTGGACATGTCAGTTAAGACATGCTGCATTTGGCATAAGCTTTGTCCTGTGCGTCTCCAGCATCCTGGTCAAGACTATGGTGGTGATAGCCGTGTTCAAGTCATCTCGACCTGAGGGTAAAAGTGCTATGAAATGGTTTGGAGTAGCTCAACAAAGAGGCACTGTCATAGCCCTAACTGCCCTTCAGGTTCTGATATGCACTGTCTGGTTAACCACTGCATCTCCAACACCCCATAAAAACAGCCAGTATATCACTTCTAAAATAGTCTATGAATGTGCTATTGGCTCAGTGGCTGGTTTTTCTATGCTTCTGGGATACATTGGCCTGCTGGCAGCAGTAAGCTTCTTCTTAGCCTTCCTGGCAAGAAACCTTCCAGATAATTTTAATGAAGCCAAATTCATTACATTCAGTATGTTAGTCTTCTGTGCTGTGTGGATTGCATTTATTCCAGCATATGTGAGCTCTCCAGGGAAATATGCAGTGGCTGTGGAAATATTTGCTATTTTAGCTTCCAGTTTTGGATTATTGGTGGCCATATTTGCCCCTAAGTGCTACATCATCCTTTTACATCCAGAGAGAAACACTAAAAAAGCCATCATGGGAAGAGCCAAACAAAATAAATAGTTTACATAAACTACCCCATATTTACATTAAGAAATAAAAACTGTGAACTCTGATTATGTTGCTGCTTGTATAAATATAACAGATGCTGTGTACCTTAACCCCCAAGTTCTGTGTGCAATGAGAGTTGCATCATGCATCAAAACAAAACTTCATGTGTCTTGTTGAAGAGCATTGTACCCTGAGCAGAGAGCTGAGCTCTCTGTTTATGTATATGACAAGTCACACTGATACTAAAGTTCTGCAGTGGTTGATTAGACAATTTTTTTTACATTTTGAAAAAAAAATACATAGTTTACCTTTAACATTCGTCTTGAGGGATTCAGTCATAAGCAATCAGTTCTATATACAGGTGCAAATAGCCTACTTTATGCAATGTGATTACTCAAACCATATTTGTAGGTACTCAAAAACGCATGTGATCACCTCATATTTGTAATTTAACCTATAATACTTGATGTCAACAAAGGATATACTCACCAACTGTATCAATTAAGCTGCTTAAACAGGCTGTGAGCAGTGGCATGGTTCCAGAAAAAAAATGCATTCCCGGCTGAAAAATTCAGCAATGCTTTATCAAAATATTTGATAAAGAAACATGTATGTGGCAGATTAAATGTTTATTGCTACACAGCAAAATCTTTAGTGTTAAACGAACACTGCTCAGTTTTAATGTCTCAGTCTATAGAGAATAACATTAACACTGAAGCAGTGTTGCAGTTAGTGAAATAAAGTAATTCACTCTATAAGTGATGATTGACTATCAGTGATTTCACGAGGGGCCTATACCATGAAATTGGTTCAGATGGATAGCCAGGTATGTTTAAGTTTTGTCATCTCCTTTGTTCTCCACCTGGGCCTTGCCCATCTGAAAGAGAAAAACAATCACGTGCGAATGTTGTTTGTGGATTTAGCTCGGCATTCAATACCCCAGCATCTGGTGAGCAAACTGGGACCCCTGGGCCTTAGTAGCCCCCTGTGTAACTGACTACTGGAAATTTTAACTGACTTCAGTTTATGAGGGTTGGAAATTACATCTCTAGTGTCATCCCCCTGAGCACCGGCTCCCCTCAGGGCTGCATCCATTACTGTTCACCATGATAACCCACAACTGTTGTGCCACAAACCATGTTGTGAAGTATGCAGGTGACATGACAGTAGTGGGCCTGATCCAGAATGACAATGAACAGACCTACAGGGAGGAGGTGAGACAGCTTGTGGACTGGTGCAACACAAACAACCTGCTGCTGAATGTCAACAAAACAAATGAGATCATTGTTGACTTCAGGAGAAAGCAGCGCAGTCACACACCACTCCTCATCAACGACACTGTGGTGGAAGTAGTCAGTAGCATGAAGTTTCTAGGGGTGCAGATCATGGACAGTCTGAACCCTCATAGACCCTCAACACCACCTTTCTTGTGAAGGGAGCACAGCAGTGTCTTCATTTTATGTGCCTGATGAGAAGAGCCACCTTCCCCATCTCATCCTCAGCAATTTCTACAGAGCTACAATAGAGAGCATATTGACCAGATGTATCTCTGTCTGGTTTGGGGACTGCAAAGCCTCAGACTAGAAGATCATAGGCTCTGCATTGCCTTCCATCCAGGACCTCACATACAAACGCTGTCTGACCCAGGCCCAGAACATTACAACCCCACCCATCCTCATCCTGGACTGTTTTCTCTGCTGTTCTCTGGCAAGAGTTTTCACAGCATTCGGAGCAGAACAGCCAGATTCTGCAACAGCTTTATTTACAAGCTATCAGATTATTGAACTTAAAATTCCCGCTTAACCACTATATCTTACTGAATCCCCTGCAATGAGCTTCATGACAACTGGACTGTAATACTGCAATAACTGTATTTATTTATAATGTGGAATAATTTAAGTCACCACTTAACATGTGCAATAATATGATTTAATGTGCACTAAGTAGGTTATGTAAATTGCTATTAAACAAAAGAAGAAGAAGGCAGTAGAATGGTGTGCTTATTCTTAGTGTCTATTTCCATGGTGAATCATTGATTCGTCGCTGTGCTGAGAATGTCTTGCGTGTTAGCTGGGACCATACTCTGGGTTGGTTGAACTTACTCCTGGACACATTTTTTGGAACCAGCATATCTTGGGAAGGCAAGGTTTGGGTTAATTAACTGGGAGTTCAGGGTGTATGTGATGGTAAGTTAACCTTTCTTTCTGGAATACAACCTAGCTCAGTCACCACTCACCAGGTCAGTACCCATCAGCACCACATTTCTCAGCATCCCTCCAGGTCCCCACCTCCACTCAGTCAGCAGTCAACCACACCTGCTGCAGATCATCACCTGAACACTAGGGGTGTGACGAGATCTCGAGACTAAAACGTGACGAGATTTCTCGTCGAGGTGAAAAGTTGTCTCGTCGTGCTTTCAGTGTGAGGGAGAAATTATTATTGAAGATGCCCCCACCACTTTCAAATCGTTTGTGTGGAAACATTTTGGTTTCCCGTAGAAATAATAAACGGCAAAAGAATAACACACAAGACACAAACAGTATGTTAATATTGTAAGAAAACTATGCTGTACACCTCGGCCAAGGTTGTACAGACTCTTAGGGGCCGTTCACATATCGTGCGCATTTTCATTCGCGCAAAATGGAGGCGACGCACTCGTTTTTTCCTGGCGCGCCTGTGCCGCGGCGAGATGAAAACATCTAAACTTTTCAGAATGCCACAAGCGCACCGCAGATCATGTGACAAGAACCAACCGATCATCTTCGACCTTTCCGTGACAAAACATGGACAGCTCAGCCGAACAGCTCAATATCTCATCTCCATAAATATATCTAGTAGTAAAGCTAAAGCAAGGGCTAAAAATCCATTTATCCCTTGCAGAAACTTCCTCATGTTCGTGGAGAGCACAGTTCATGGTTGCATAGCAACGACAGAAGCGCTTGAACGCTTGCAAAAGAAGGAGGAAGCTCTACACGCTTTTTTAGGTGAATGGACCCTAAAAGAGGCAGAAAGCATCGCTATTACTGCTAACGGTTGGACTTCTCGGTGTACGCAGAGCTATATAATAGTTACAGCCCACACAATCAATAGTGACTGGGAAATGGTCAACTTTGTACTGTAGTTAAAGTGACTTAAAGTGTTATTTTAATTTTTTATTTATATGTTTATTTTATTTAAACTGTTTGATTTATGTTCAATCTGTAGAAAGAAGTTCAGTGAGATTTCTCATGTGAAATTATACAGGGCAGAAAACGATTGGTTGATTTTTGTGGCAAAACATTTAGCAGTGTTTGCATGTTGTTTTACTGCAAATAATTAATTAAAATAGAAGTAAAATGACATGCATTACAAGCTGATTTCAAAGTGCACCAACATTTATGCATTTTATGATTTTCAGTTGAATAAAACACTATTTTCCCTTTATACGTTTCATTATTGAAGATTTCTTAAAAATGCTATAAAAATCTCGTCTCGTGAACCCAATCTTGTGTCTCGTCTCATCTCGTGGGATAGGGGTCTTGTCACACCCCTACTGAACACTGATTCTCTGCAGCTGCACTTCCCTGTCAACTCACCCTTTATCTGTTACCGATCCCTTCACTTCAGTGTCTGGTCTCGCCAATGACAAACTCTACAGACTGTTCCTGTTTGACTCACCTGAGAAACCAACCTGCTGTACACAATCCATCTTCTGTCCTCTATCATCTGTTCCCCTTCATAGTCTGCCTAGATCTCCTGTTCACAGTCTCCAGCACCAGTCCTTCACCTGCAAAGAAAACAAACAGTATCACCAGCCAGCTAAGTCATCATCCAAACATCTACTACAATTTGACTTACCTGTGTTGCATTCCCGCTGTGCTCACCTTAGCACCTGCAATAAAGACTTGTTTAACTACTTCCCTCATCTGTCCACTTCTCTGTGTGACAGAGGTCAACCCCGCTCTTTTTCTTTGCTTGAGACTTCTCTCAATTCCTTAGTAAAGGTTTGTCTTAGCAGCTCTGTGAATAGGTTTTAAGAGAAAATTCTTAGCTAAGAACATTTACTGTTATGTAGGAGAGCTCTTAGTGGTAAGATACAATGTTTTGTGAATACGGCCCCAGATAATTTTTTTATTATGTCCTGATATTTAAAACTATAGAATTCAATTGAATGTCCTTTTTTCACATTGCTGTATATCTAATCAACTATATAAACTAACTTAACAACTTTCACTTGCACTGATATAGCAAGATATTTTGGCGAGTTTTACTATATGATGTTTAATTAACAAAGTTTGGGAGGATCAGGTGTAGATAATTAACCATATCAGCACAAGTGGAGAGCTTTCAGTTAATCAACTCAATCAATGACAAGAGGTATAAATACAGCAGACTTACCTCTGTTTGTCTGAGAGTTTACCAGCATTTGGTTTTGACTATCGCAAAGATGTCGCAAATTCAACTCCTTTCTGCCTGATGACGACTCCACTTTTTCTCCGGATCCTCTGCCGCAATCGTTGGGCCCCAGGACTACTTCCTCTTCCCCTGATACCACAACAGAGCCCCAGGTTTCATCGCGTGGGCGTCGGCCTGCTCGTGCAGCCGCTCGCTCGCCAAGACGCCGAGGCCTACCCTCGCCACCACCAGCGAGAATTCCAGTTCCCTCCCCGGCGTCCTCTTATCGTTCAACCGTGCCAACGATTCCACTCATTGAAAAGTGGACCGTTCTAAGTTTAAGGCAAACATTGATTAATTCTGACGTTCAGACTCGCAGGATGAATAAAGCGGATATACAAGCTTTATGTTACCTTGCATTTGGCAAACCTCACTCCACACTCACTCACTCCTCAGTCCACTCCAGCCTCCAAGGGGGTTAATAGGCAGACCAAATCCCGCGGAGCCGCGATTTTTCCTCACCCAACACCACCAACTTCCTCCCGCACAAGATCCGGCGCCTTAAGAGCATCAGGCCGCAGGGAAGACCTTCAGCGAGCCTTGGCCGCACCCCAGATTCCCTTGCCACAGGGCCACACGTGCCTCCTGCTTCGGCGCAGCCTTTTACTGCAGCTTCTCCTGCTGCAGCACTATATGTAGCTGGGTCCGCCGGCTCACTCTTAATTGCATAGTTTTTCCTGCCATTGTTTATAACCCCTATCTTTCACAGTGGCCTCCAGCTCCCGCAGCAGATGCTAGCACAAGGATGCCTGCGCTGGCGTCTCAGGCATTGCACTTTCCTGCGACTACAGCTAATTCCTCTCCTTTTCAGTGTCCTGCCGCTCCAGCAGTGCAAGCAAGCGTGAGGCTGCCTCCGCATGCAACACAACCTTGCTCTTTTCAGTCCTTTCCTTCTTTTCCCTCTTTTATGTCTGTCAATCTCCCTCCTCAAGCCCCACGAGCCGACTTAAGCGCGAGGCTGCCTCCGCCGACAGTCGTGGCTTCGGCTTATCTTCCTTACAGCTCTTTTGTCTTTTTTCTTTTTTCTGGCTGAGCGCCCAGCGTGAGTTTTTCAAGATGACCTTTATTTAAAGCGTGTCACTTTACTGTTTCCATGGTGACATGTCATTGCTTGTCACGAGACATACAGACCTCAATATTTACTATTACTTTTTATTCAAAATATTAACACATTTGATGACTACAGCATGAAATATCTGACATTCCGATTGTCAAATATGTTGCAAGTGGACGTGTTTAGCTGTTTAAACACCTTTGTAATGATCGCGTCGTTAGTTGAGACATATGCGCAATGGGCACCGCCATGTTAGTTTGCACAGCACAGAGATGAATACGTGAATTCATCCACTTCTCCCGAAATACATGTGACCCGGTGAACTTACTTAAAGTAAAGTATAAACTTTATAATTACTTACACAATGTGTATCTGATATGAATAAAACGTGCAGTCTAATTATTGTGGAAATTATTGTTATTGCCGCTTCCACAAACATCAGTGTGTATTTTACAAACTCTAAATGCATTGATTTTTTAGTACTTATGTGCATTTAAATGTCTGAAACCTATCATAAACATTATGTGGTTGAAACCACAGCATATTTGTGATATATTGACAGCGCTGAGCGTGTCTGTCACTGGCTCAGCGCCAGAGAACGCGCGCAGGCACTTTTGAATTTGGCAGTTGATCTCATGATGCTCTGAATGTTCTAATCACACCGGTGTGATTGTACGCATCAAAGGGTTTTAATAAAGACCCTAAAAAATTATTTATCGACTGCTGTGATTATTTATCGTCTTTCTTTGGAACTAGCTCACCACCCGGACATCGATTTCACTGATTATTTACTGTCTGGCCTCAATCACTGTTTCAGACCCGGCGTGGAATGCCTGCTCTCCAAAAACATCATCGGTAATGATCTCCAGTCTGCTCTCGCTGAGCCCGACGTCGTAAATAACCTGATTACCAAAGAAGTTGAGTCGGGTTTCATGATTGGCCCGTTTGACGACCCCCCCCCATTCAAAATTTTTTGCATCAGCCCCATTGGAGTGGCTACGAGAAAATTCTCCTCATAATTGATCTGTCAACTCCGTATAAATTCCCCGTTCCCAAGCATAAACAGCTTGATTCCACTTGACAAATTCTCTCTCAAATACCACGACATAGATCAGGTGATCGAAATGATTAAAATCGTGGGGCGGCATCGGCAAGTCGACATCATGTCTGCTTTCAAAGTGATGCAAAAGCAGCCCCAAAATTTTTTACATGTTATCAGAAGCCGTCTGCTGGATTTTGTTGAACAATTACGCTATTCCTCACCTCACACTCATTTTCTAATCATCTCTCTGCCTGACGCCATTCCAGCCGCTCATCTCCTCACAGTTCAAAATGTTCTAAACGCGAACTTCTGTCCCTGCTCGGCCACTATTCATTATCATTCCAGAAGGCCGCCCTTGGATCGAGGCTTCGGGGGTTTTACCAAGGATGCTGGTTCGCGTCTCCATGGCTCCCCCAACTGCAGGACTCCTCTCAGTCCTCAGCGCTAGCAGCCTTTCTGTGGGGGAAAGAATGGACTGCTAGCAGCATTGTAGTGCATTGCGACAACAAAGCAACTGTCCAGTGCATTAAGAAAGGCTGCTCCAATTCTCTCGCTCTAATGCCCTTTTTAAGACGCCTAATTTGGATCTCAGCATGTGATCAATTCATTATAACTGCTAAAACATGTTCCAGGTTCTGAAAACCAAATAGCTGACTCTTTCTCGTTTTCAGTTTCAAAAATTCAGGATGTTGGCTCCAGAGGCAGACAAATTCCCAACTTCGGTGCCTCACTTTTCAGCCCATTAAAACCCGTTAAAACCCTTCCTCGATGCGTTGCTCGGTTGAAAAAAAAAAAACTCTATTTTCTCATTTTCCGTCCGGTGAGTATTGATCTCCAAGCGGACGTAGCGACAGCTCTCACTGTCGGCCATCTATATTTTCTCATTTCCCGTCCAGCGAGTATTGATCTCCCAGCGGACGTAGCTACAGCCCTCCATGTCGGGCATCTATAATTTCTTTCTCAATCCGGCGAGGCTCACCCGTCTGACGTCGTGAGCCTTGGTCTCCAGTCAGACGCTGCGAGAGTCCTCTCGGTTAAACATCTATGTTTTCTCCTTCTCCATCCAGCGAGTATTGATCTCTCAGAGGATGCAGTGTCAGCCTTCCTTATCGGGTATCTATGTCTTTTCATCCTTTGTTCGAGAAGCTTTATCTGTCAGATGTGGTGAGCATTGGTCTCCCTGAGCATTGGTCTCCCTGAGCATTGGTCTCCCATCGGTCGCCTCAAGTGCTGTCTTGACATGGCTTTTCTAATTCCTTCACACCGCCAGTGGCCAAAAGGACCCACTCATCTGTCGCCAGGAGTCGCTCCCGTCGGAAGCTGAGTGGGCCCGTGAGTGAGTGAGCAGGGTTCAACCTTTCCACACCGTGAGCATTGGTCTCCTGTTGGATGTTGCCAGAGTCCTCCCGATTGGGTGCTCCAAATCACACACTCACACCGCCTGATGGAGTGAGCATTGGTCTCCCATCAGACGATGTGAGAATTCTTCCGATTGGTCATTCCAAACAGAGGCAACATAGGTTTCCTGATCCAACCAGGCTCCCCGAAACGCCAGCCTCCAATTCTCAGCGTCTTTTGGGGGGTTTTCAGTCTGGTGGCTGTCCTTTGCTTTTCTGCTTTTTGGGGGAGTACTCTGGGTTCGGGCCAAAATTCCGAGCTCGGAACCCTCCCCCTGGACAGCACGCCAAATACGCTTAAACCTTTACTCTTCTTAATTATATGTAAATGTGAACTCGTGAAGTGATGTTTAATTAACAAAGTTCGGGAGGATCAGGTGCAGATAATTAACCATATCAGCACAAGTGGAGAGCTTTCAGTTAATCAACTCAATCAATGACGAGAGGTATAAATACAGCAGACTTACCTCTGTTTGTCTGAGAGTTTACCAGCATCCCTCCTCCGCCCCATCTCCTCACTTGTAGTTCCATCTAGTTAAATCACAACCAGGGGGGGAGTACTCTGGGTTCGGGTCAAAATTCCGAGCTCGGAACCCTCCCCCTGGACAGCACGCCAAATACGCTTAAACCTTTACTCTTCTTAATTATATGTAAATGTGAACTCGTGAATCTATAAATATATGTATTGTCAGGGTTCTGTTTGTTTTTCGGTTTGCCTGTCCTGTCATTTTGTCACATGGCTCTGTTTTTCCTTTCACCATCATTATCAGTTCATTGTCAGCTGTGTATGATTAGTCAGTCTCATCATCGCCTTGTCTTCCTGTGTATATATTCCGTTTTCTCCCTCAGTCCTCATCCGTTCTCGTTCATATATAGACGTGTTTTGTGTACCACATACCTGGATCGTCATTCAAAGTACTTTGTTTGCATTACGCCTTCGTCTTTGTGCTTCCCTGGATCACATACCATAACATGTATAAAGACTCATTAAGACCTATACTGTATATTATTTAAAAAGTTACATTTAGAATATTTTTAAAATTACTTATATGCCATGCGTTTGCTTTTTCAATGTGCATGCTCATAATCTATTATACACTGATTTATAAATGATCAAATTTAAAATCCAGAAACACTTTTTTACAGTACCAATTAATTATTAATTATGTCTTTGATGGCTAATTTTTGCTTTAGAAGTCATGGATGGTCATTTTAATTTGTTAAAATCTCCTCAGCCATATTTATGTCATGACTTCGGTCTGATTTGCAGTGTTTTGTTGTCTTTATCTCAGGGTCCATGTGCCCTGCCTTGTTGTGCTCATGGCTTTGTTTGATGTTTCATGACTGTCAATGTGGTCTTTCCCCCCCCACTCGTTATCCTCATTCTCATTTGTGTTTCTGTCACACCTGTTGCCAATCTTTCCTCATTAGCTATAATCTATTTTAGATCCTCTTGTGCTCAGTCATTTGTCAGACCGCTGTTGTATGTTTGACAAATGCTTCGCTCATGACCTTCTCCTGTTTGCCGTGCCGTACCGTGCCGTGCCGTGCCTGTTTAGACTCCAAATGATGTTTTGTTTGTTTTTTGTTTTGTTTTGAACATCTCTCTCTTATCCGACCAGACTTTAGTTGTTCGGTCATCTGCCACAGCTATCTCTGATTGGGTTGAGACTCGGATGCATCGCCCCAGCTCATCTCTACATATTTAACACTCTCCTCAAGGAGTTTGATGAGATTGCGACACCATGTCACTGATGTGGCTCTAGTCAAGGACTTCAACACTGCGTCACAGAGGATGTTAGTATCTGTCCCTTCTAAAAAGGCTCTTCCCTGGTCCTGTGGATTTTGATTTTGATTTCTTTTCTTTTGTGTTTCTGCTGTTTTACCCTGTGCTCAGTGAGAGCAAAATAAACTTTTCTGTTACCTGCAACTGAATTAGTATTATCCTTGACAATTTATGGTATTGCTTACAGCAGTTTTAAACAATTCAAAACAATATTGTTGCAGTATTTTTCTATGTGACTTTAAAACAAATATTTTTTTTCAACTGTTTGTATTAATGAATTCTGATATTTTTTAATTATAGGAATTATTGTTTGTTAGTTACGTTTATAAGTAAACAACTTAAAACATATAATGAACACAAATGTTTCTTAACATTTGCTTTGGGTAAATTGAATCATATGTTTTCACTTAAATTCATCAGTGATGCATTTATAGAGATTAGTAACTATATTATTATCCACAACAATTATTTATAATAACAGCATAGATATAATAATATATTAACTTATTTTACAGAAATAAGAATTACTAAAAATAAATTATAACTATAATATAATAACAGTGCTGGTTGAATCTTTATAAATACATTCATGGAACCAGATGACTGACTAATTAATACCTGTAAATCAGTGTATAATGGATTATGAACATGCGCGTTGGAAAACAGAATGCATTACGCGTAAGTAATTTTAAAGTAATATAAATGTAACTATAAGTGTTATGATGCAGTCTAGGTCTTAATGAGTCTTTATCAATATGTTTATAAAATATAAATACTTATAAAAAAAGTTTAAATGGAGCTATAATTTATTATAATCATTGTCTTCATAGAAAGCGCTACCGATATTTTTTCTTGCTATATAAATGCATTAATATGCATTATGTACATCTTCAATCTCTTCATCCTTGGCAGAAAAGAAAAAAAGCCAAAAAGTTGACAGAGAAAGTTGAAGATCAGTGTCATAGTACCAACTAAGCTTGACTGAAATAGTTTGGTTTGGTCAACTTGAAACCAAACACGTGACCCTGAGTTTGATCAACTACAATCATGGAATAGGCCCCTGAAGTTAACAAACAGAATCATTGAAGACGAGAGAGGCGAGCAGGGAGAGGGTCTGGTTAGTCTAGAAATCTGTCTGGTTAGTCTGGTTCTAGGACACACTGCCACTCGATCTTCAACCAGCTGACAGGCCTTCACTCGCAATGCCACGCGATGGTACTGGATGATCCTCAGTGGACAGCTCGATACTCCTCCACCTCCTGGCAGACGGCAATGTATCCTTCGGTTACAGGCAGCCAGCAGCAAGCCCCCATTCCCTCAGTCTGCCTGCTCCTCTCCATCATGTTGCACGGCAGAAGATCTGGCTTATGGCGAACAACAGAAACTCCTTCATTCCCTTACAGACGACAGCCACCCCTCCTCAAACCAGGAGCATGGCAGCAAGCTCTCCCTCCACCTGTTGCTCAGTCACTCCAGCACCACCACCTCGGGCAGACATTGGTGGTCACCACTCCTTCATGCTGCCCAACCTCCTAACTTTATTCATAATGTAGGGACCCCTAAAATGCGTAAAATATGTATGAATATTATTCCTGTTGAAAGCAATAATATTAAAATGTACTTTGTTTATTTCTTAAAAAAAATATATGATGTAACTGTTTTGTTCATGTTTAAAGAAGTATGTTTAATGTAAGTGTTTGTTGCTGACCAATGACTGTTCAGTTTGTTTGTTGCGTCATGACGTCAGTTGCGCAAGGAGGAAGAAGCATCGCACATGGCGAGAAGAAGCAGCATGTGAAATCGTTGCGTGAAATGTGTCGTTATTTTGGAGACCAGTTATACACTGTGTAATTTAAGGCCCAAAATACGAAGGGAACCTCTTTTATTTGTTGCTGCAAGTGTTTATTTTTTGCTTTATTCGATCGCTTGAGTTGCTGAAACACGTTCACATTCACGAGCACAGACTGGGGTAAGGAAGTCGTGGTGGACTCGTTGAGTTCATTTGAAACTGAATTCATCCTGGATTTCGTCGCGGGACTCAGATCGACAGGACTTTGCAGTGTTCTAGGAGTGGATCGAACGGGACCTGGAAACTGAGTTTGACTGAGTTTGATTTCAACATCGCCTCACTATCAGCGGATGGACGTGGGTGAGTTTGTTTGAGACGTGACTGTGACATCGCTCTGAACTACGCAACTTATGTGCACCAACGAACTGGGCCCCAACGAAAAGTACGCGTACGTTTGTGACTGTGACAATAATTCATTTCCTTTTAAAGTTTCTGAAAGAGTCTGAAAGAGGTTTTGGTATTGTTTTACTGTGTTTTTTTTTAAGTGTTTTGTTGCATCGCATATGTGGAAAATTAAGAGAATCAGAAGAGTGTAAATCTTTTATTTGCAAGAAAGCAGATAATTTGCATAGTTTTCAGGTAAAAGTCTTTATTTGTTTTTCTATTCTTTATATATACTGGGTTCATAATTTGTTTCCTTTAAAAACATCCAACAAATTAGTTTTATTAATGTGAAAACAAATAAACCATTGTTATTTCTTTCTCATTTAAATTTGCAATCTGGTATTTCATTGCTTTTTAAGTAAGTTAAATTCATTTAATACATTTACAAATAGTTTGGGAAATGTAAATAAGATTTCTTGGGCCTGCTTAAATTTATATTTATTTCTTATTGATTTTATTGGTACAGGAAAAAGGTTATTTACAGTTATTTTAATTCAAGAAGAAGAAACACCGGCCAAATTCACCATTCAATAGCCGGGAACCCAGGTTTTTCTTAATTAAGATATTTAAATTAACCCCTAGGGTTAAGAAAAGGGTTACAATAAAATAAACAGATGATAAAATGAAAGTAAACCGGCCACCCCTCACGGAAAGCTGCCACATAAAATATAATAATACAACATTAAATCCCAAGCCTAGTCTTCTCTTGTCCTTCTGAGCTCCTCCATGAAACTCGAGGCCTTTCCCACAGCTATCAGCCCCACCCTTGCTTGCCACAAACTTCAAAACCATCATTACCATGTTCACTTATTATAAACTAGTTTGGCTTTATTTCTTTCACATGGTACATGTTCAAAAGTTGTTGAAGTCTGTTTGAAGTCACCATCATGTTGATTAGTGTTCCCTTTAGCTTTTTGTAGTTTGATCAGTCCAGACCCCAAAATAAGGACAATGAACTGGGAATTTACTGGACAGATAATGGTGGTGGCACAATTCAGCCGCAATCGATTTACCTTCACAGAGAGGTTAGTTTGCCTCGTCCACTTGGATGAGACGATTAAGGCTCTGTACCGGATTCGTGCTAACTTCATCGATCAACGAGAACTCCCCGATCTCGCTGGATTGGACTGGAAGGAGGCCATTTACCAGTGTCTGGAAGTGCTTCATTCTGTCATATGAATTCCAGCCAGCCCAAGCTATCGTCCCCGGCCACAGTGGTCAAGCCTTACCATATTGGTAAGACAATGAAGCATATCCCTGGGTTCCAGATTTTCCTGCACCGCCATGACATCCCACCGCCATGGCATCCCACCTCCATGGCATCCTGAATTACCGGCATCACCTTGGCTTACTGCGCTGCCCTGGTCCCCTGAACTATCAGTACCATCCTGGAGACGACCTCCCCGCATTACCGTGATTATTTTTTGTTTGTTTTTTTGTATTAAGGTTGAGGTCATTGTCCTTGCACCAGGTAGTTAGTGTCTGGACCTTCTCTCTGTAGACAGTTTCATTATTTCTGATTATTAGTCCCAATATGTTTGTGTTGTCTGTGAATTTAATGAGAGTATTGGAATTGTGGGAGGAGGTGCAATCCTGTGTGAACAGAGTAGAGTGCTGGACTGCGAACACTGCCTTGTGGGACCTTGGAGCTGACAGTGATGGTGGAAGAGCAGTGATGGCCAAATCTGACATGCTGGGGTCTATTAGTACATACCTTCAGTACTCATCCTGAAATGCCATTTGGCCCCTTTGCTTTATTACAGTTGATATTGGATAGTGCTCTCTTTACCTGATAGTTCTGGAGCGTGAGTGGCTGGTCGCTCTCTGAAAGGCTGGTATCTGTTACTGACCTCCTGTTGAAACTAAAGCTGTTCTCAAATTGGGTAAAGAATGTATTTAGCTGATCAGGGAGGGAGGAGTCCGTAGAGGTGGGTTGACTGTTGCTTTGCTTATTTTCAGTAATGTTCCTTACATCTTGCCACATGCCACATGGCAACTATCAGTGGAAATAACCTTGACATTTTTCTTCTTAATGAAACTTGGCAAGTTCCAGATGATTTTCTGCAGTTAAATCTTCTTACATCTGAAGGATATAAGTTTTTGTCCAGACTTCGACTACTTGGTAAAGGGGGCGGTCTTGCTGTCATTCATCGAGATAATCTACGACTTACGCAACTTGATTTTCAGAATACTAATACGTCTGATTATATGGTGTGGAAGGCGGACTCTCTTGTTATTAGCTTGCTCTATCGTCCTCCTAAGGCCTTGTCCAACTCAGTGAACTGTTAACCCTTGCCTACACATTGTCATTTCATGTCAACACCGTTTGCTCTAACACAAATCATTTACTGTCTCTGGTGTTTTTGATATTTCTTCTCCCTCCCTGATTTTATCTAACTATAACTCCATAATTTCGGAAATCTTACAGGAGCATGCACCTACTAAGACTAGAAGTGTCCCTTCCACCCACTTTTCTCCTTGGTACACTCATGAGCTCTGTATCCTAAAAGCGTCTATACAGGAAAACTGGTCTTACTGTTCATTATTTAGCTTTTGTTGATCATCTCAAAACATACAAATCTGCTCTCAACTCAGCTCGTTCTGGTTTTATCTCTGCCACAATTACTAAACCAAGCAACAGGCCAATAGCATTATTCAATACTATAAATAAGCTTACCAAACCTCTACCGCAGGATACTCTAGCTTCTAATGAGCTCTGCAGTCTGCTTTCTAAGTTACTTGCTAGAAAGGACAGATGCCGTCCACCAATGCTTTTCTGGTGATACCACTAAGCTTAGCTATCTGCCAAATCTATCTGATCAGTCTCTGTCTAGCTTTTCTCAGACTATCCCATCTGCTGTTTCTAAGTTAATCTTGAAATCCAACCCTACATCCTGTCGACTTGACCCTGCTCCTACTTGTCTCCTGAAACTTTGCCATTCTTTCATCTCTGCATCCATCTCTCGCTTCATCAATACATCTCTTACTTCTGGTTTGTTTCCTCTGCCACTGAAAACTGCTGCAGTTACCCCTGTTCTCAAGAAACCTCACCTTGATCCCTCAGTTCTATTTAATTACCGTCCTATTTCAAATTTACCCTTCATTGCCAAATTACTGGAAAGTACTGTTGCCTCCCAGCTTTAGTCTTTTCTTATAATAATCTCATATAAATAACATATAAAATATATAATCATATATAAATAATCTCTTTGATCCCTTTCAATCTGGTTTTCACCCCCTCCATAGTACTGAAACAGCACTTGTAAAGGTAGTGAATGATCTACTACTTTCTGGTGACTCTGGTTCTCTGTCTGACTTCTGCTACTCGACCTCAGCTCTGACTTCAATAATGTCTCCCATGAATTGCTTATTGCTCGTCTTTCAGATTTGGGTATTTCTTGTACTGCTCTTTCTTGGTTTTCTTCCTATCTCTCTGACGGACAAATCTTCGTTTCAGTTTTTTTTTTTTTTTTGATCAGCTACTGTCCCCTTGAAGCAAGGTGTCCCCCAGGGATCTGTTCTTGGGCCATTATTATTTAAAACTTACATAATACCACTTGGTCAGATCTTACAACATCGTGGTCTTAATTATCATTTCTATGCTGATGATATCTAGGTATACACCATCTGTACGCCTACTCTACCTCCCCAAACTGACAAAATCTCTGCATGTGGGACTGAAATAAAAGATTGGCTTAAACACATAAATACCCCCCTTAGGACAAAAGTATGGACCCCAGAGTGGAGCCCAAGTCCAGGTATAAATCCTGACAAAGATATCCAGTGAGGACCAGCCTGCTACATTACAAATGTCATGAAGGGAAACCCCCGAATTTAAAACTTTTAGCAGCCACACTCCTGGTAGACTGTGCCTGCCAGCTAAAGGTGAGGGCTGTCCAGTTGAATCATAAGTGAGTGAGATAGCCTACCCACTTGCTCATTCTCTGCTTAGATGCAGGGCACACTCTTCCGGGTGACCCGAAACAGACAAATAGTTGATCTGACTTACACCACAGAGCAGCTCTGTGGACATAAGCATCTAGGGCCCGAACTGGGCGCAGCAGATTAAGCTTTTACGATCAGTTAAAAGGAGGAGGACAAAAGGCCTTCAACACAATTGACCCTGCAATATTAATAGGGACTTTAAGCACATGACCAGGTTTAGGGTGCAGAAAGACTTTGACCATACCATGGTGCAAAATCAATGGCCTGTAAGTCTCCAATTCTTTTAAAAGATAGAACAGCCAAAAGAAAGATGGTTTTGAGAGTGAGGAACTTTTCTGGAACCTCCTCCAAAGGCCCGAAAGGAGCCAGAGTCAGACCTTCCAATACAATGGCCAAATCATCCACATCTGTACCATAGCTTCCATTCCCAGAGGAACTGGATGAGTGAGGGAGAACCATAACGGACACTTAGTTGTCTCTAGAGAAATAAATAGGTCTACTTCTGTATGACCAAATTTCTCCCTTAGGAGCTCCTTGGAGTAGAGTCTCCATTCCATGGCCTTGACAGGATGTATGCTCCCTGATTTAGATGTACCAGTATGTAAACTGCCCTTAGCAGCTTCACCTGGGACCACATGAGGATCTGATGGGCCAACTTGCAATGGTGACTTGACCTCAGACCCCCCTGGTGGTTGATATAAGAGACCACTGACATGTTGTCTGTGCGGACCAACACATGATGGCCCCTCAGGTCTGGGATAAAGTGTTTGAGAGCTCAAAAAACAGACATCATTTCCAGCCAATTTTGTGCGAGGAAAGAAAATAGCCCTGTCATAGACCTTGAGCCAAGTGACCACTCATGATTGCCCCCAAACCTTTGAGAGATCCATCTGTCATTAGCATGACTTGACAACAAAGAGCTCCTAATACAGGCCCATGGGAAAGGAACCAAGGGTTTTTCCACATGACTAAGGCACGAAGGCATTGTCGCTTGACCTTGATCACGCGAAGCAGATTTTCCCTCGGGGAGAATCTGTTGGTCCTGAGCCACCACTGTAAAAGTCTCATGTACAGCAGGCCAAAAGGTATAACATTGGACAGTACTGCCATCAGACCTAACAGTTTCTGAAACTGTTTTACAAGTGACTGGCCTGGTTTTATCCCATTTATGGCTTAGGGAATCGACGCAATATGAGCAGGAGAAAGACATGCCTGCGTCAAAATCCCACACCATGCCCAGATAAGTGGTTCTCTGAGCTGGAAGAAGTACACTCATCTTGGTGTTGAGCCTCAACCCAACTTTCTCGAGAACGATCTCGATGCCGAACCACCATGAGCTTGGATTGAGCTAGAATCAACCAATCGTCAATATAATTTAATCTGCGAATGCCCTGGAGTCTCAGAGGAGCCAGAGCTGGGCAGGCAAAACTCGAACTGACTTCTTTAACCCTTTTCTATTATCTGCAGTATTCATTGAGATATGTTTGGCAGACATTTCCATTCTGCCAGAAATTCTACTAAGTGAACCAGTCTCTCGAGACCAGTGCTCTGAAGCGGAGAACTGGCAGGAAAAAAACTGAACAGTCTGCTCTGCGACACTGCTCGGAGGATTTCTGGGAACCGCTGCGCCCTGAAGCACACGAGGTGGCAGTGTTAGCAAAACGGCCCCCTGAGGGCACCGAGAAGAACCGGGCACCGTAAAATGAGTTGAATTCCATTTCTCCCTGGAGGTGGCAGCCCTCAGAAGTCTGGCACCATTGGCATCATGACTTCTGGGCCAAAGCCTTCTTCAAAATAATGACAGTCCTAAGATCCATCTTTTTCTCTGGAGGCTTCAGCTGCAAACACCACCCGGAACCCCATCCACCTTGTTTTTGAGAAGGAGCAGCGACGCTGAGCTTTTGTTTTGCTCTCTGAGAGGAGCTCGTACTCTGCTTTTGCTGCTCTCGCCCAGCAGCTTCAGACATTTGAGGTCGGTGGGGATTTTCTGTAATGCCACCACTTATTTCTTCGCTTCCTGAAACCTATCAATGACTGAGGTGACAATGTCACCGAATAGGCTAGAAGGTGAGAGCGGGGCGTACAAAAGGAAACTCTTGTCTTTGTACTTTATACCAGAAAGATTAAGCCACAGATGCTCTCAGTGGCCACCAGGGCTGCCATATATCGGCCGACAGATTTGGCCGTCTCCTCAGTGGCCCTGAGAGACAGATCTATAGCACGACATAATTCTCGAATTTCATCTGCTGAAACTTCCCAGCCCTCATCTATGTCTTTTAACAGATCAGCTTGGTATGCCTGCATAATAGCCATCTTGTACAGGCATGCCAAAAGCCTGACCTGAAGCTGAGTACCCTTTACTCACTAGCACTGAAATTGACTTGAGTGGCTAGGGGGATAATGTTGGGGATTTTAGTGATGATGCCGACTCAGGGCAGGGATAGCTCACAAGCCTCTCTTCAGCCCATAGCCATGATGTTTCAGCCCCATAATATTAGAATAACTGGATGTCTGAGGGCTGAAATCACGATATGACATCAGCCTATTTCACGACCTTGACACCTCTGTGTGGAGGTCGGGAAAGAATGGCAATCCCCGACGAGGAGGTTATGATCTGAATGGTAAAAATCTTTCATCAAGTTTACTTTTATTTTGATCTTCTTGTTTCTCAGCTGGCCATTCAATATTTAATTCAGCAACAGCATGATACAGATCTGCATAAGCTCCTCAAGCAGGGGTATGGGGTGACCGGTCCTCAAAATCTGGAAGGTGAGGGCAGAGAAAGGGAAAGATAAGAGGGCGGATAAGAGGGCAGAGAAAGCCCATCTCAAACCCCTCTACCAGGTCCATTTTTGAACCCCATGTTCTGAGTCACCGTTCTTCCTCGGCAGAAGCAGGAACCAAACAAGAGGTACGTGAGCCGAAGCGCCTTCCTCAAAGAGTGCCTGGTGGGAGCAGAGAGATTTAAGAGGCATCTTATCACACTGCTCACAGAAAACACCCTTGAGGGCTGACTGGGCATGCTCCACTCCCGAATAAACAATGCACAGCTCTTGTGTATCCTCATCCATGATGAAACTAGGGCAGGGAGAAGCACACGGTCTTAACTGTTGTTTGCTCTCCATTTTCTTATATATAGTGTTTGACTGACAACAATAAATATGACAGAGACAGATACACAGAGCACTTGCTGAAGACACAGAAGCTAGCATTCTTTGTTCTGGTTAGGCTTTATAGTTCCCTGGTCCGTGACATCACCCACCTATAACATTCTCTCACACCATGGACTGATCACACATGTGCTTCACAACGGAGTAATGCAGAGGCATTCCCACAGCATCTCGACGCAGCTCGAGTTCCCATGAAAGGGAGTCAAAAACAAATAAAAATCTTCTAAACACAAATAAATTAAATCACAGTTAAATGGAGTCACAGTTCCATCATAAAGCAAACAATGATGGGAAAAATCAATAAAAAACAATCACAATAAACAATGCATAAATATTCAAAATAAAAAGAAGAAAAAGGAAAACAAAGACAGAACTCAATTCAAACCAGGAGGAAGGCAAGACTTGTACGGAGCAACCACGTAATCTATACGCCAGCTCCAATAATCAAATGAACGATCCTCAACCCAAAATGAAAATAAATTAGAAATCAAAGAAACCAGACAGCAGCTGCAGCAATCGCCTTTATTATTTGCATGACAATAGGACAAAAAGAAGAATCCTGCTGCAAATACGAACAACAGGACAAAAGGGAGAATCCTGCGGAAAAAATGAACAACAAAAGAACAAAGCAGTGTTACAATAGTTACATATCACCCGCTAGAATTCCCCACTCTTAACCACATATTATAAACTGCGGCTAAACTGAAGTACAAGGAACCCTCCTAGCCCTACTGTACTCCTCACTGTCTTGTGATTTGAGTGCTGTGTCCTGGACTCAGAACAGCTCCCGCACTCTGTTGTTGAACAAAGGCTTTGATTGGGGTACACCTTGATTAGTTTTTTCGAGGTTACGATATATGTGAAACTGATATAAGACAGGACTGTGGAGGAGTAGAGTTCTATGTCTGACTGTTTCAAGATCTCCCACCTGGTATCCTCAAAACAGGGCTGAAGAAGCCTCCTCAGTCCAAGTCTGCATCTTGATTTGTGCTTTTATTAATGCAAGGCTTGTAGGCTGGGGTCAGGAACAAGAACAGCTGGTCCGACTGTCCAAGATGAGGTGAGCAGGGAGTTTTATAAGTCCCAGGAACATTTTTGTAGACCTGGTCCAGTGTTTTATTTTTCCTTTTTTTAATGTCCAGATTTTTGTAAAATATGGGCAGGATAGTCTAGACATGAGTGATTAATACATATAATCCAGACGGGAATAGTTAACACACAGTAAACTTAATGTGAACTGACAACTGAATGAACATAACAGAGGACATTAAGGGACATGTAAGTTTGTTACATTACTTAGTCCCCCTTAATTACAAATGAACAACTTAAAATGTATAATGAGCATATTTTCATGATTTCTTTACATTTTCAAACGGAAAATTGCATCCTAGGTTGTCACTTTAGTTTACAGAGTTTAGTGTCACATTTTTCAGGTCTGTGGATTCTTCCTTGTCTGTTATGATTGTGTTTGTATATCACCTGTATTGCTGGGTAACCCATGATAGCTGATAAGAAATCAGCTTCAGCTGATGCTGATCAACCATGCTATATATTGAGTCTGTGTTTGTTATTTTACTGTTGGATAGTTGTGATGCTCACAACTTGTTTCTGTTCAGTGTCTCCGGTCTCCCGTGTCCTGTGTTCTGGTCTCCCGTCTCCTTTTCCGGTCTCCTGCCATTGTGGATTATTTCCTGCTGTGTGTGGATATTTCTACCTGCCGTTGTGAATTTCACTCTCACTGAAATTCTGGCTTGGAATTTACTCATCTGTAGTCCCTGTACTCCATTGTAGTCCCTGTGCTGACGAGGATACTATCTGCTCCCACAATATTTTGACACTGACTGATGTTGTTCATTGTTCTTCCTTCACTTGCAAATGAATCTCAAGTCATTGTTCCTGACATAATGATTCCATCAGGATGGATTCAGCAATTGGTTTTGAATGGAGAGAATTCCTAATTAGCAACAACACACGTATGGATCAACTGGAGGAACAGATAATGGCAACGGGCTGTGTGGTGCAAGACTTGGTGGACGCAGACAGCCAGAACACCCACTGTGCCAGCCCAACCATCTGTGCCTCTTCCATCTGAGAGAGTGGATCATCATGTCAAGCCCTGTCTACCACCTCAAGCTCATTACTCAGGTGAGCCACAGTTATGTTGAGCTTTTGTGACAAAGTGCTCATTGATTTTCACACTTCAACCCACATTGTTTCCTATGGGGCGATCTACGGTGGCTTTAATAATTACGCTTTTAACTGAACGTGCTGCTCTTTGGGAAACAGCGGTGTGGGAAAATCAACATCCTTGCTTCTCCTCGTTCCAGTCATTGGCCTAAAGATTGAAAAGAGTTTTTGATCGAGCGGTCTCAGCTTGGGATGCGGAATTGGCTGATTTACAACAAGGCAAGCGCTCAGTTATCAACTATTCTAGTCATTTTCACACACTGGCGGCGGAGAGCAAATGCAATGAGGAGGCACAGTGGGATAAATTTCTGCATGGGTTGGCTGACCGTATCCAAAGGAAGATATTTACGGCGCTGCAAACAATTACCCACTAATCTGGATGGATTGATTGAGCTGGCGATTTGTGTGGATAATTGTTTGCAGCGCCGTAAACAGCGCACGCATCAGCTTTCTTTTCCTGAGGTGGCCTGTTCAAAATCTGGAACCCATGGAGGTGGCAGAACCCGGCTGACTAGGGAGGAGAAGGATCGTCGTACCAACTGCCCGGTAAAAGCCCAAGCCCGTCAATAGACCAGAGGTTATTGATGGGTGGTGTATCTCTAGGAAAATCCTCTTCAACTACTCTCCTCCCGGTACGACTACAATATGCCAACATCTTCCACACCTGTCAGGGTAAGTACATGTAGTAACGTATAACTATGGCACTGTAAAGTAAAGTGTTGCCTAATGCTACATTCAAATGTTGCCAACACATCCATATTGTATGTTTATCCAAACTTACAAAAAAGTTTCTTTTTTCAACATAAATTTTATTTTACCCTAAGGGAAATGTCTCAAAACCCATTCATGATATCTGATATGATATGGTGCGGGTCCTTCTTGTGAGGTTCCCCGTATCTCATTTGGCGCTCCGGATGAGGATCGGATGTCAATCGCTGCATCGGAGAGCAGGCTGTTATCTTGTGCACTTCCTCACTTTCAACCACTCCCTCTTTCGCCACAAGCAGGTTTCGGGCGCACCAGGGACGCACCGCCTCCCCACGCCCCCCTGCTCTGTCCCCCACGGGACACATGGAGCCAAGTGAGTTCACATAACTCGCTGCCTCTACTTCGGGACGCTCTACTTCCCGGGTTGGGCCCCAGTGCTCCATGCTGCCCCCCCCCCGGACTCGGCTACACAATCCAGTTTCCTACCCACCTCAGTACTGGGAAGAGATGCCTCTGTCTTACGGGAGGAGATTACAGTCCTGTTGGCGAAGGACGCAATAGAGCCGGTCCCACTAGCCGAGATGTAGTCAGGGTTTTACAGCCCATACTTCACAGTACCCAAGAAAGGCGGAGGGTTACGGCCAATCTTGGACTTACGTGTCTTGAATCGGGCCCTGCACAAGCTCCCGTTCAAGATGCTCACCGTGAAACGCATGCTCGCATCTCAATCGTGCGGCCGACGCGCTCTCACGACAGCTCACGCTCCCGGGGGAATGGAAACTCCACCCCCAGCTGGTCCAGCTGATCTGGAGCAGATTCGTGGACGCACAGGTAGACCTGTTTGCCTCTAAGGAATCTGCTCACTGCCAGTGGTTTTATTCCCTGACCGAGGGGACCCTCGGCACGGATGCACTGGCACACAGCTGGCCCGGGGCCTACCCAAGTATGCGTTTCCCCCCAGTGAGCCTTCTTGCACAGCTACTGTGCAAGGTCAGGGAGGACGAGGAGCAGGTCTTGCTAGTTGCGCCGTACTGGCCCAACTGGACCTGGTTCCCAGAACTCATGCTCCTCGCGACAGTCCCTCCCTGGCGAGTTCCCCTGAGTAAGGACCTGCTTTCTCAGGGACGGGGCACCCATGTCCCGACCTCTGGAACCTCCACGTGTGGTTCCTGGACAGGACGCAGAGGACTTAAGTGGCCTACCGCTCGCGGTAGTTGACACGATCACTTCGGCTAGAGCTCCCTCTACGAGGCGCGCCTATGCTTTGAAGTGGAGTCTCTTAGCTGATTGGTGTTCTTCCCGCCAGGAAGACCCCCGGGGATGCCCAGTCAGTTCAGTGCTTTCCTTCCTTCAAAGTGGTTTGGAGCGGAGGCTGTCCCTCTCCACCTTGAAGGTCCATGTGGCCGCCATCACAGCACATCACGATGTGGTCGATGGAAAGTCACTAGGAAAGCATGATCTGATTGTCAGATTCCTGAGAGGTGCTAGGCGGCTAAACCCTCCTAGACCTCCCCCTAATTCCCTCTTGGGACCTTTCTGTCACCCTAGCTGGGCTACAGAAGGCTCCCTTCGAGCCCCTTGAGTCAGTCGAGCTGAAACACCTGTCTTTGAAGATGGTGCTCCTGACTGCGCTCGCTTCCTTTAAGAGGGTAGGGGACCTGCAAGCATTTTCGGTCAGCGAAGCGTGCCTGGAATTTTGACCGGATTTGTCTCAAGTGATCTTGAGACCCCGGTCTGGATACCTTTCGGGACCAGGTGGTGAATCTGCAAGCACTGCCCCGGGAGGAGGCAGACCCAGCCCTTGCGTTGCTATGTCCTGTTCGCGCTCTCCGCGCTTACATGGACCGCACGCAGAGCTTGAGAAGCTCCGAGCAGCTCTTTGTTTGCTTTGGAGGACAGCAGAGAGGGAAGGCGGTCTCCAAACAGAGGTTGGTCCACTGGATAGTGGATGCCATCGCCTTGGCGTACCATTCCCAAGGCGAGCCGTGCCCCCTAGGGGTGAGAGCACACTCCTCTCACAGTGTTGCCTCCTCCTGGGCGTTGACGCGGCACCTCTCTGGCAGACATATGCAGAGCTGCAAGCTGGGCGACACCGAACACATTCGCCAGGTTTCATAACCTCCGAGTGGACCCGGTGTCCTCTCGTGTACTGTCTACAGTAAGATAGCCACGAGAGACCGCTTGCTGCGCCATTTTCCTCTCACGAGGAGATGCGAGCGCTGGTCTACTCCTCAGTTCAGTTCCCCAGTTGGTGAACCCTGTGGAGTCCTTGTACTGGGCTAGATGCCCATATGGTTGTGGTTCCCTGCGGGTAATCCCATATGTGTATGGTCCACGGGACGGTTTTCCCGATGGTAAACCTGTGTCTTCCCTGGGCGGCCAGCCCTTCCCCTGAGGTGTAGCGTTCCTCCCCAGACTGGGTAGGACCATCCTCAGGATCTTTCCTCAGTAAGATGGAAAAGCCATCCTCTGGTATGGAAGACATTGTAGGGCTTACTCTGGGCGCTGGAGGGTTACGACATTTGCGATAGCACTTGCAGGTGGCACGCCTAGGCCTGCCAGCATCTGCTTCCCCGACGCTCGTAGCGTGGCTCAGTTGCTATGGCGTTTTCCATGGGACCCCATGACGTCAGTCTGACGTAACGTTGAACGTGACTGACTGAATGGGAACGTCTAGGTTACGAATGTAACCCCCATTCCCTGAAGGAGGGAACGGAGATGTTACGTCCCCTTGCCATAGCACTGAGTCACCGCTGAGCAGCCAAGATCAGTTTTCGGCTCCTCAGCAAAGTATGAATGAAGTGAGTATGCCGGCTCTATTTATACCCGGATCCCGGGGGAGGTGCCCGGCATGTGAATCTCACTGGCCAATTCTCATTGGCTTTTTTTTTACTATGTGGAGGTGATTGGGCTCCCAAGCGAGACTCCATGACGTCATGACGTCAGTCCGGCGTAACGTTTCTGTTCCTTCCTTCAGGGAACGGGGGTTACATTCGTAACCTAAACGTTACTTTACTTAAGCAGACAAAGACGACTTATAAATATTATTACCACATTATAAAGCTTTTCAGATGTTTATAAGAAGTCACTTTAAGCAGTAAAAGACCACTTATAAGATTTAGTATTATACTGTGCAGAAGTAAACATTGTCAAAATGGGATATACATATATATATATATATATATATATATATATATATATTCTATAACTTAAGTGGATAACATGTTGTATTAAATGTTCATTGTCTGTTATAAATCATCATACTCTTCATAATTAGAACCACTGAGAGGCAAATATTATTACTGTTATGAATATTCAGTAGATGATATAACACATTATAAGCTTTTTAATAAGGAATTATGTGTGCATTATGATGCATCATAGTGTCACATTTCAGTTTGTGTTTGGACTTTCAGTTTTTATATTTTGATTCATGCTCCTTTGTTCAGTTTCCTGCCATTATTTCAGTTGTTTCATCTGTTTATTACTCATCTCGTTTATGTCTATGATTTAACCTGCACTCTTCCTTGCACTCTTTGTCCAGTCTCTGTTGTCTTTAGATGTGTTTGCTCTGTCAGTTTGTCTGCCAAATCGTTACACATACTCTTAAATGTTAAAACCACAAATAGCTAAGTATCCTATCATATTGTTACTATTGTTATGATTATTTATCAGACGATATAACATATTTTAAGGTTGTTTATAAGGCATTATCCATGCACTATAATGCATTAAAAATACTCTTTATAATGCATTATAAAAACAGGCTTCATAGAAAGTGTTTTCTATTATTATTTATATTTGTTGCCACTCATGAACGACTGGACATCTCTCTATTTTATTTCAGATTACATAAACAGAGAATATGTGTTTAGTTTTGAATTAGATCATTTAAAAGAAAACACTTAAATGTTAATAAAGTTATATTGCTCATGTCTGTGAGAAGTATTTGCTGAGTTTTGTTTCATTTTAGAGATCTGCTCCAGAAAAAAGTTCACAGAGATTGAGACTGCAGAAAGGACACCCTGTATGCTTTCTTTATTTTACAAAAGCACAGTGTTTTGTTTTTATTGTAAGTGGACACACAAAAGTAGACCTTTTACTTGATGTATTGTTTTTATTAGTATGATCATAAATACTGTTAAGTGAAGAAAATCCAGCAAAACACACATTCAATGTGTTCGTTGACTCCAGAGGGTTAAACTAAATTGCAATTCTTTATATTAATTTAAATGCAGAAATCATATAATGATGCTTTAAATTCCAGGCAAGGATGGTTGGCACCGCCTGCTCTGCATAAGTAACACCCCCAACTACCTTCATCATAAATTAGTGAGCAGAGTGGGTGAGTGGATCAGAAATTGAGAGAGATGTGGACCACTCTAAACATCTGCCTGTATCTGTCCTTCAACTTTATTTCTGCAGCTTCAATCCACAAATCAGGCACCTGTCAGCTTCAGGGACACTTCAGGTTGAATGGAATGTACCAGGCTGGGGATGTTATACTTGGAGGCCTTTTTGAGGTTCACTTCCGTACAGTGTTCCCAGAACTGAGCTTCAGAACAGAACCAGAATCACCTTACTGTGAGCAGTGAGTCTGGAGTGGATAAGAACAGCTACACAAGGCTCATTATATATATATATATATATATATATATATTTTATTTTATTTTTATTTTTTTTTTTAAGAAATTTTCTCTCGCATCCATATACACATTCACACACACACACACACACATTCACTAATATATATATATATATATATGAGAGAGACAAAATTTCTTTTTAAAATACATCTTGGGAAAAAAAATCTATTCTTTACAAAACAACTCATGCACTTGAAATCACTGTTAATTGCTAGTGTGAATTTTCTAAAATGTGTTATTTTTTTGTATTACCTTTTCAGAATTGTTAAATATCAACATTTATCTTGCTTTTTTCTTAGATTTGATATGGCAAGTTTCCAGCAGGCACAAACCATGGTTTTTGCAATAGATGAGATCAATAAGAATCCAAACCTGCTGCCTAACATCACTCTTGGTTACCATCTTTATGACAACTGTGTGATGCTAGGAATGGCGTTTCGGGCTGCCATATCCCTGGCTAGTGGAACAGAGGAGTCCTTATCCAACCTCAACTGCACTGGTTCTCCTCCTGTTATTGGGATTGTGGGGGACTCAAATTCCACTCCTTCTATTGCCATTTCTAGTGTTCTAGGACTATTTCGAGTACCTATAGTAAGGCGTAATAATAATAATAAAATAATAATAAATATTAACATTTTCTGTACTTTTTAGTAATTGTTTCTGTACACTTATTTACATTAGAAGCAGAATCTTTTTATTCCTTAAGACTATCATATGTTTGAATGTGAACCAAATTCCAACAGCTCTATTTTTTTATTCTCATTCTTTGTCTCTCCTTTTGGTTTTGCCTTTTTAGGTTAGCTACTTTGCTACCTGTTCCTGTTTAAGTAACAGAAAAAAATACCCATCTTTCTTCAGAACTATCCCCAGTGATGCCTTCCAAGTGCGGGCTATGATTAAAATTTTAAGCCATTTTGGATGGACCTGGGTTGGTCTTGTCTACAGTGATGATGACTATGGCAATTACGCTGCTCAGTCCTTCCTCCAGAATGTGCAGGTATTAGGAGGGTGTGTTGCTTTTTCTGAAATCTTGCCTCTAGATAACAACCGCAAAGATATACAGCGTATAGTGGAAGTGATTCAGGCCTCTACAGCACGAGTGGTGGTGGTGTTCTCCACTTCAACATATGTGTTGCCTTTGATGGACGAGGTGGTATTGCAGAATGTAACAGGTAGACAGTGGATTGCGAGTGAAGCTTGGGCTACCTCTCCTGTGTTTCACACTCAGCGTCTTTTGCCCTTTCTGGTGGGCACACTGGGCATCGCCATCAGGCGTGGAGAAATCAAAGGACTTCATGAATTTCTGCTTCACCTACATCCTAACAATGATCAAAGAAACAATATGGTGAAAATCTTCTGGGAGAACATGTTTGGGTGCAGGTTTAACACTGGAGGTAGAGGAGACAAAATGTGTTCAGGGCAAGAGGATCTGAGCAGCACATACACGGCATACACAGATGTATCAGAGCTGAGGGCATCATATAATGTGTATAAAACAGTTTATGCCCTGGCACATGCACTTCATGACCTGATGCAGTGCGAGGAGGGGAGAGGACCATTCACTGGGAACAGCTGTGCCGGCATAACCAACCTACAGCCCTGGCAAGTAAGGTTCAAATATATACTGCAGATTGATTTTATTTTACTCATTTAAGATGAAAGAACTAGACACATACACAAAATTGTAAAATAAAAAGTGCAACATATAACCCCTGTCCATTCTACAAACTGTACAGCTGGTACACTATCTGCAGAAAGTGAACTTCACCACAGGCTTTGGGGATCATGTGTCATTTGATGAGAATGGAGATGTTCTGGCCATCTATGATGTGATGAACTGGCAGCCGAGCTCTGATGGATCAATCATCGTCCGCACAGTTGGTCTGGTAGATGAAGGGGCAGCCACAGGGAATGTGCTTACACTGAGTGAAGATGCATTATACTGGAACTTTGAGACAAAAAAAGTAAATAATCATTATATGTTATTTTTATTAGATATATAGTTTATATACTAGTCAAAGCTTTAATAAGAGAAATTAGGAAAAACCTTGTAATAAATGTAAAAACAAACAAACAAACAAAAAAAACAAAAAAAAAAAAACAGGACAACGACATGTCTGATAACAGATTGTTTGTTTCAGCCCCCAAGGTCTGTGTGCAGTGAGAGCTGCCCCCCAGGAACCAGACGAGCCAGGAAGAAGGGCCTTCCTGTCTGCTGTTTTGACTGTCTGCCATGTGCAGACGGAGAGATTTCTAATACAACTGGTGATATTATCAACATAAATTTAAAATTCTAAATTATGAATATTCTTTAAAATGATCTTACCTTATTTGTTTGTTTGTTTGTTTATAAACTTGTGTCTTTCACGCAGATGCAAATGAGTGTACAATATGTCCAGATGAGTTCTGGTCCAATCGAGAAAAGGATCAGTGTGTCCCCAAAGAAGTAGAGTTTCTGTCATATGAAGAACCTCTGGGCATCTCTCTGACCACTGCATCTCTGCTTGGTACCTGCTTCTGCACTCTTGTGATGGTCATCTTCGCTCATCACCGTAACACTCCCATAGTACGTGCCAACAATTCAGAGCTCAGCTTCTTGCTGCTGTTGTCACTCAAACTGTGTTTCCTGTGTGTGCTGCTGTTCATTGGCCGGCCGCAATTGTGGACTTGTCAATCAAGACATGCTGTGTTTGGCATAAGCTTTGTCCTGTGCATCTCAAGCATCCTGGTCAAGACTATGGTGGTAATAGCTATTTTCAAGTCATCTCGACCTGAGGGTAAAGGAACAATGAAATGGTTTGGGACAGCCCAGCAAAGAGGCACAGTTCTGGTCCTAACTGCCCTGCAGGTTGCAATATGCATTGTCTGGCTATCAACTGCTTCTCCAACTCCCCATAAAAATAGCCACTATATTAGCTCCAAAATAGTATATGAATGTGCTATTGGCTCAGTGGCTGGGTTTTCAGTGCTCTTGGGCTACATTGGATTTCTGGCAGCAGTAAGTTTCCTCTTAGCCTTCCTGGCAAGAAATCTTCCAGATCATTTTAACGAAGCAAAGTTCATTACTTTTAGCATGTTGATCTTTTGTGCTGTGTGGATTGCATTTGTTCCAGCATATGTGAGCTCTCCAGGGAAATATGCAGTGGCTGTGGAGATATTTGCCATCCTAGCTTCCAGTTTTGGATTACTGGTGGCCATATTTGCCCCAAAGTGCTACATAATCCTTTTACACCCAGAAAAAAACACCAAAAGAGCCATCATTGGAAGAGAAACAAAGAATGTAAAATGATGTAAAATTGTGAACTCTGACTCTCTCAGTGTGTTATGGGCTTCACTTCCCTAAACAAATAAGAAGCCTTTTTTCTTTTTCTTTTTTTTGGCAATGCCTAGTGTCTTGTAGTATTGTATTTATTAAAATACAAGTTATCCATTTGTTTGCTTTAAAATAGCCCTGTATCAATTTATTTGTCATATTAACTTTAAAGTCAACATGATCTAATATCTAAAGGTATATGATTGATCTTATTGTGGATATTTAATTTATGCATATGTTGCTTTTTTTGATGATTTTTTTTATTATTATTAATATTATTATTTTTTTTTACCTCATTTTTTTTTAGTCATAATCCAATCTTCAGATGAAATGTCAGACTTCTTTCTGGTTCAGACTTCTCCAATCAATGAGTTTTCCTAAACAAAGCAGCTTTCTGTTGATTAACGTGACAAATCTGTGGGACCAACTTGAATATGTTGCAATGAAATCTTTAGCCCTCACTCTAAATTCCCATATATAGTCATAATTATCAAATGATACATTTATAAATAATAACATATTTCTAATACTCAGTGTGCTAGGAAATGTAAACCCTAACCCTATTTTTGAAATTTTATACAAAACCAACATATTAAGAACATACCCACAAGCTATAGAGCTATATGCCCACAAGAGGTCACCAATGTACAGGTAAAAATCAAAAAGTGGATTGCTTCAAAGACTTTGAACTTGCTAAATCTAGGAATTAAATTAATTTTCGCAGGAACTTGGCTGATGAAATGTATTGAAGTTGTCACCAGAGTCTGCAGAGGTTTCACAGTGACTTTGGATTGAATAAAGTTCATAAACAGATTCAAGTGCTATGGTTCCTGGTGACAGAATACAAGCTTGACTGAGGAGCCGAAAACTGATCTCGGCCGCTCAGCGGTGACTCAAGCTTGACCATTGCATGTTCAATACAGACAGTACTCAAGATGCTATCCTAAGCTGGTATGTGATCAGCACGGTTGAAAACTCACACCTGTAAATAAATTCAGTTGTTAATCCCAAACACTGCCAATGTGAAGGTGGCCTAGCCATTTGGCGCATCTGCCTCATCATTACAAAAGTTTTTTGGTATGACATCAGAGCAAGTCGAGAAAGCAAATTTATAACCTGTATGCATTTTGGGATGATCAGGCGTGATCATTTTTACACCAGTTTTGCTAATCTCACATGAGCCTAATGCGTGTATTATCATGTAGTCTGAGCAGACTATAGTACATTCATCAGGTTGTTTTTGTAATTTGACCTATCAGAGACAGTTGTCATTTTACTGCAATTCAAAAAGTAAAGTGTCTATTGGATGCCCATTTCAGAATCTCACAAGAGGTAGTATAGGTTATCTGGGTACTTTTTGTCAACAGTTTTATGAATACTGTGAATTCATTCAAACTACACTTTTTGCCCAAGCAGTTTTTTTTTGTTGTTGTTGTTGTTTTTTACTATTTCCTCACAGCAGTTTATTCAGCATACTAAAGCCCCTGCTTTATTGACATCTGTAAGGCCCGCCCACTGGTCCAATGACGGTTTCCAATTGAGCAGGTGAAGGGATCTGCGTGTGTCTGTCTTCCTTTATACAACGCAATATCAACTGAATTAAATACATTTTTTTATATGCATTACCTCTATATTTTCATCTGACTCCAATTATGAAAACGGTTTAAATCATATTTGATTAGCTATACATTTGAATAAATGTTTGATCATTCCTTTTAACCCTTTATACTCGTTCGTTCGGATTCCTATAACCCTTTGAGTCTCGCACCGATCGGGAATACAATCTCTAATCACAAACTCGTCAGTCTTGGTCATCTAGACAGAGGCAAATTGACTGATACCGCACCATGCTTGCATATTTCTAAAAATATGTTATTCAGTCCCCATAGGTCTGTAAACACTTAATTATAATAACACTATATCTAGCCAGAGGTCATGACCATTATCTTAGAACAAAGTTGACCAACCTAACTTCCTCTAAGATAACTTTACATAATCATGCCGTGGTTTCCCACGTACACTTAGTTAGAATAATATTACAATAATCAGAGGTTGAGGCTGACCCGAATTCAGATTGGTCTGACAACCCTTTTGTTGTTCTGAACGGAAAAACCCATATTAGCTTCTACAGTCTAAGTACACATGACTAATGCCAATGTGTTAATCGGAGCTCCAAAACTGAGTTTTGGTCCGTTACTAACCTGAGCGTAGATTTGTGTAGTTAACGTCACCTAGTAGAGTTAATAATTTCAGAGTCAATCAGAATAAATTCAAACATAACAATTTATTAACCAGGTAATAGAACAATAATTCAAAACCAATTCAAAGAAAAAAACATACATCAAATCAATAATAAAAGAACATAGAAGCATTTACCTGGCAGTGAAATAGACTACACACAGCGGGAGATCTGTCTACAGATTCCCAGAACCTTTTGCCAGCTCTCCCCAAATACCCAGATAATTCAATAAGACCAATGGTGGTGTCTGCAATTGTAATTAGGTTTGGTCCCCTGTAAAGGGGGTCACAAATGGGCAATCAGATTGAATGGGTTATTGGTACCTGTAGAAGGGGGCACTTATTTGCATACAGGAGGTAGTTTGACTGAAGGATCTGGGGCGGGCACACCTTTAGTGCCACACAATATTGCATGCTTTCTAGAACTTCTTGGAAGTTCGTACTATGTCTGGGAGAATGAGACCATTTTACCAGGCGCACTGAGACATTTCAAATGATACCAAACATGTATATTCATTTGTTGTACACATTCAACTTTGCATGGATTTGGGTGAGTTTTAGGTGAGGGAGAAGGATGGGAAACAGAGGATGGTAGGGAGAGTGTAGTGGTGAGGTGTGAACTGCTCGGCATGGGGCGTCTCGGATGATGCTGTTACTTATGCAGGAGAACATTCAAATGTTGATTGTCAGGAAAGTCCTTTGTTCTAGTAGGGAAAAGTTGTCCTTCAGTCCAGACAATTCAACTCCACCCTTACACATTCATTCAAAGAATAACTGCCTCTTGACTCCTCCCTAGTTTACAATAAGCTCGAGACTATAAACTGGAAACAAAACTTAACAAAATTTTAGCAAAACATGTGTTTTGCATTGTCCCTTTGCATTGACCCTTGTTCGTCACACTGCTCAAGGATCAAAATGGCATGTCTAATGAGACTGCTGTGGTTTAATGGATCAACTTGATCAAGCCAAGAATAGTAAATGGTAAGTTTTTTTTATTCTTAAGTTCTTTATTATAATCATACAGAGCCCGGGAATTTACCTTGAGGAGAAATAAAAAATAATAAGACCCGCAAAACCATGGCCACAGTTTTGCAATCCATCCCCTCAATTTATAAACCGTACTCACAGATGAAAGTGACTCAAATACGTGTTAAATACTGAAATAAAATGTTAGCAATGAATTAAATTGCACATTAACATTTATAGCTCTGTAACATAACAAATATGATACATAAAATGTCATAAGTAATATGAATGTTTAGGCAAGATTTCTTTGAACCATTTTGGACAGATTGTGAAATGTTTACTGTGAAATATCCAAGTGCCACATCAATGAAGCTTTTGTTCACAATGAATGATGAAAATTCAGCTTTACATCACAGAAATAATAATATAATAGGCCTATACTGTCACGATGTGTTGCTGGTAAAGAGCACACAACGAAGGAAATCCTTAAGGAGAACTTTTAATTCAGTAAACCACTCAAGCAGGAGAATAACTTAAGAAAAAAATAGGCAAAACACCAAAAACAAACAACATCAACTGAAGACAACTGAAACAGGGGGGTATTCCAAAAACGGAGGTAAGTTTCAGGGTATGTAAGTAGCAATGGCAACTTAAGCTCTGAACATAACCTGCTCCGGAGCAGGTTTAGTTTCAGGGTTAGATTGTTTCAGAGAGGTGACGGAGCAAGGCATGCCCTTTTGAAGACGACCCAGTGGATGTGGAAGCACAGATTATACAGAATCTTTTCCGCTGTGAGAGGGTGATAAGACCACGTATCGATGTGTTTTCTTATCCAAATGGATATTTGCAGGAGCATTACCATTTTTCAAAAGATTTGTTAATTTACTTACATAATTTACTTACAATAACCATACATTTCAAACGTGACACATTGGGGATCAGAGCTGAACACAGAGCACATTTTGTGCATTGCCCTTCGTTTTTTTCGCGACGGGGAGTTTTTTATATAACGTTGGCAATGCAGAGCATGTGGGAAACGCAACTGTGTGTAGGGCTGTTCAGACAGTATGTCTTGCACTCAAACGGTTCCTACACACTTTTATGCAGTTCCCTGGCCATAAACCACCGGGAGTCAGGAGGGAGGAATTCCACAGAGTGGCGGTTAGTCCTTTCTATGATGTTCTATGAGAGACCATTTTAGTTACATAGCACTACTTAATCTATATATCAATACAGTATAAACTCACAGTCATTTTAAAATATTTCTTATATAATTTTCAATTTCAGGGTTCCCAAATGTGATTGGGTGCATTGATGGAGCTCACATTCCTATTCAAGCTCCTTCAGTCAAAGAAGGAGATTATGTTAATAGGAAGTCAATCCATAGCATCAATGTGCAGGTAACAATATATTTTTTGGTGCTAAATCTTTGAGTTTAAACCATTAAATCACCCTCATTACTGGTTTCATTTTGACTTGGCTCAGAGTTCTTCAGGCTCCAGAAGGATTACACCTGATAAAAAGAAGAAGCCAATAAATTACACCTTTTTGCCATCATATTACCAGCCAATTATGTACATCACTATATTGATATTAAGAAATGCATGCCCCCCAAAAATTTGCATCACAATGAAAAGGGACAAATAAATAAATCTATAAAATATCTATAATATTATAAACTCACTCCAGGAGACTCACCCTGTCTGTTATTTTTTGCCAAGCCAACTCTCTCTTTTTCTGATGCTGAAGAATTGCTTTTTTTAGTTATAATGAGCTTATATTCTTCATAAGCAAGCATTAAAACCTCCAACTCCGTCTCGCTAAAATATGTTGCATGCCTTTTTTCTCCACGCGTTTCCATGGTGACTCCTGAAATCGGCGATCCATTGAAAAGGCCTTTATGTACTCGCCGTCCGCGCGCATTAACTCTCGGTTACTAATAGGAGGTTGATTGAACGAACTCCTCTCAGGTGTTTTGGAACCAACATACCCAGAGTAAGCAAGTTTTGGCTTAAACAACCGAGAGTTCAGGGTATATGTGAAGGTAAGTTAACCTTCCTTTCTGGGATACCGCCCTGATGGCTTAAATAAAAGGAGAACAGAGGACTAAACGAGACTAATTAATAAGCAACACCTGAATTGAGGACACTAATCACATCAGTAACTATAACAACTAAAGTGTGGTGGGAAAACTGAACAAAGGAATACATGAGACAAAATGAAAAACAGTCAGACGTGTGACATACAAAATTTTCTTCACATGATGTACAATAATACATGCATGCATGGGATCACAAAAATCACATTTTCTTCCACAGAGTGGACATAATATTAATGTTAACATAACAGTTGATATGATCCTGTTCTATGATCCATGCTCACAGAGGGTTTTTTTCTCACAGATTTGAAGATCATAGTGACCAGATATTGCCCACATTGGACATTCTGCATGAATATAATGGTTAGATCACTAACTGGAAGTTGTTTTTTTTTTGTTTTTTTTCTCCAGTGCATAGAAACACCAAACACCTTGGAATGCCAGGTAAGTGGTGTTCATGTGCCTTTGACTCTCATTTATATTGTTAACTATATTATAAATAAATTACAAAATAAACTACCTTGTCCCCGTTTTCTTTCCTTTTCCTTCTCACATACCTGACTGAAAGGCCCATTATGCAGCTGATTATGTGGGCTTGTCTCCTTAGGTGTGAATCACTGCATTATTCAGGATTACTCATGCCTCCCCACATACTGTCTTTCTAAACAAAAAGTGCCTTACAAAATGATGGTCTTGCCTCAACTTGTGATAGATGTGTCTGTCTAAACGATTTCCCAGTGACAGTGCTCCCAACACTGGGTCTTTGGACAAAAACCAAGGTTTTTTCCATATGGACAGGGAACGAAGGCACCTATGCATAACCCTGATCATATGGAACAGGTTTCCCCTTGGTTAGAAACACTTGGTTTTCAACCACCAATGTAGGGGCCTCATGTGCAAAAGGCCAAAAGGTTTTATGTTGGACGCAGCTGCCATGAGCCCCAGCAGCCTTTGAAACTGCTTTACAGTGATGTTGCTGCCTAGCTTCATCCTGGATACCATCGCCAGTATGGACTCAATATGTGCAGGAGACATCTATGCATGGTAGTGGAGTCTCCACTACTTCCAGGAACGTAGCTCTCTAGGCAGGCGTCAGCATGCTCTTTTTCCTGTTGAGTTTCCACCCCAAGATTTGAATGTGGCCAAGGACAACATCTAGATGCCAAACTGGCATTTCTCAAAACTGGGCCAATATAAGTCAGTTGTTGATTTATGCCTGTGCCTGGCTGGCCTCATCAAACACTGTCAGGTGGGAGTGCAGCACTCTCAATGGGAGATTACCAGTCAAATGCATTTTTACTTTATTTAGTGTTTGTTTTTTACGCAACAAACATAAGGATACTGATAAACACAGCACATATGCATTTTCACTTCTTACATTCTCGACCTGAGACTCTGGCTTTCTTTGTCTTCTTTGAAGATCCCCATGAAATAACCAGAGAAAAAATACTGTCAAATTCAACAGTATGATAAATAAATATTAATATCAAAACTGTTACTTTAACTTCACTTACACCTGTTTTAAGCTCTTTAACCTATCATTGCGCTGTCGCCAATGAAGTCATGCAGTTAGCTGTAACGCTGGTGTATGCAGGAACAGGCAAGACGACGGAATACACTTTAACATAGTTTAATAATCCACAGAAAGGAGACAGGATACAGAGTCACACCATACACGATACGTTTTAGAACTGACAAGGACTGGACAGACACGGAGGGAATATATATATACTGTATAATATATACTGATGAACACAAGAGGATAATTAGCGGGACACAGGTGACAGACATAATTGATTACAAGACACGGCTGGAGACAATGAACTAATGATGAGGCACATGGGGAACCAAAACAAAGATCACATGACAGGGACTGACGAAAGCAAAACAAAGGAACACATGACAGGTGACAGGACTAGAATACATGTTACATTAGTGCGCTGCTAATTCAGTTTTAATGTGTGCCTCAAATGGTCACAGATGAAGCGTTAAGTCCATGATGGCACTGCAACCAACTTCAGAGTTTAATAGTACAATGTAGTCACTCAGTTTTTCTTTTTAATAAATCTGCAAAAATGTCAAGAATTTTGTGTTTTCTGTCAATATGGGTTGCTGTGTATACATTAATGAGGAAAAAATGAACTTAAATGATTTCAGCAAATGGCTGCAATATAACAAAGAGTGAAAAATTTAAGGGGGTCTGAATACTTTCCATACTGTGGAAATACCACAGAAATATCACATGGTCCTAAGTATTCAGACCTGTTGCTGTGACACTCATATATTTAACTCAGGTGCTGTCCATTACTTCTGATCATCCTTCAGATAGTTCTACACCTTCATTTGAGATCAGCTGTGTTTGATTATACTGACTGGACTTGATTATGAAAGCCACACACCTGTCTATATAAGACCATACAGCTCACAGTGCATGTCAGAGCAAATGAGAATCATGAGGTCAAAGGAACTGCCTGAAGAGCTCAAAGACAGAATTGTGGCAAGGCACAGATCTGGCCAAGGTTACAAAAAATTTATGCTGCACTTAAGGTTCCTAAGAGCACAATGGCCTCCATGATCCTTAAATGGAAGATGTTTGGGAAGGCTAGAACCCTTCCTAGAGCTGTCCGTCCGGCCAAACTGAGCTATCGAGGGAGAAGAGCCTTGGTGAGAGAGGTAAAGAATAACCCAAAGATCACTGTGGCTGAGCTCCAGAGATGCAGTTGGGAGATGGGAGAAAGTTGTAGAAAGTCAACCATCACTGCAGCCCTCCACCAGTCGGGGCTTTATGGCAAAGTGGCCCGACGGAAGCCTCTCCTCAGTGCAAGACACATGAAAGCCCGCATGGAGTTTGCTAAAAAACACCTGAAGGACTCCAACATGGTGAGAAATAAGATTCTCTGGTCTGATGAGACCAAGATAGAACTCTTTGGCCTTAATTCTAAGTGGTATGTGTGGAGAAAACCAGGCACTGTTCATCACCTGTCCAATACAGTCTCAACAGTGAAGCATGGTGCTGGCAGCATCATGCTGTGGGGGTGTTTTTCAGATGCAGGGACAGGACAACTGGTTGCAATCGAGGGGAAGATGAATGCGGCCAAGTACAGGGATGTCCTGGATGAAAACCTTCTTCAGAGTGCTCAGGACCTCATTCTGGGCTGAAGGTTTACTTTCCAACAAGACAATGACCCTAAGCACACAGCTAAAATAATGAAGGAGTGGCCAATTGAGCATCTCTGGAGAGACCTAAAAATGGCTGTCCACCAACATTTATCATCCAACCTGACAGAACTGGAGAGGATCTGCAAGGAGGAATGGCAGAGGATCCCCAAATCCAGGTGTGAAAAACTTGTTGTATTTTTCCCAAAAAGACTCATGGCTGTATTAGATCAAAAGGGTGCTTCTCCCAAATACTGAGCAAAGGGTCTGAATACTTAGGACCATGTGATATTTCAGTTATTCTTGTTTAATAAATCTGCAAAAAAGTCAAGCATTTTGTGTATTTTTCTGTCAATGTGGGGTGCTGTGTGTACATTAATGAGGGGAAATGGCTGCAATATAAAAAAAAGAGTAAAAATATTAAGGGGGGTCTGAATACTTTCTGTACCCACTGTATATATATATATATATATATATATATATATATATATATATATATATATATATATATATATATATATATATATTTGGGGTGTGACAGTTCTCGATAAAAAAAAATGGAACCATTCGGTTCTCCACCCACGGTTTGGCATGCACTTACACCGCGTTTCTTCCAAAACTTGACGACGCATCTATAATATGCTTTGTTGAAAGCAACATCATGTATAACAGACAAATGGATTCGGCTAATGATTGTTTCAGTCGAAGGATACGCTTTCTGGTTTTCCAATACATTACAACAGCGATAATCCAAAGAACAAAACACAAAACATGGACAAAACAGTCACTGTAAACAAATGTTCAATGCGTGTCCCGTATGCTCTATGACCAGTCATTTATGCCGGGTGTTGATAGCGTGCGAGCTCAGGTGAGACATGAACAGCTCTGTGTTTAAATTAAACTTAAATTAAACCTTGCCAATTTAAACCTTCATTTGTAAAATTTGAAAGAGAACGTTGTGAGGAGATTTGTTTATGTACTCATCCAAAGCTCATACACAGAGAGGCGCATCACAGCTTGCAATTACTCTTGTGCAAATTCTCTTTCACCTGAACAAATCAAAGTGAGTATCCTAACAAACATTGTAGGTTATGTCTTTAGAGAAAAAAGAGACTGACAACATGTGTATCAGTATCAGTGTACTGAATCTTTGAATTATGTCTTAAAGGGACAGCAGTCTTATATTCCAGCTCTCTATGTTTTTAATGTTAATCAAATGACATAAGATTAAAAAAATCACTCACTACTCTTGACTGAATAGCTTTTGTACCTTCAAAAAGGTTTAATCTCTCTCTAGTTCACATGTACATATAATTAGAGTAAAAATTATGCGTATTTGTCGTGCTGTCCGGGGGGAGGGCTCTGAGCTCGTAATTTTCACCCAAACCCAGAGTACTCCCCCAAAAAGCAAAAGAGCAAAGGACAGACGAAAGACCTCCAAAAGATGCTGTCCATGCTGCCTCTGATGAGATAGTACATCACCGGGTGGACAGGCATTACCGGCCGATAGATGGGGAGCGGTGTGATTCAGGAATGAGCGACTGAAGGGCCCACTTAGCTTCTGACAGGAGCAGCTCCTGACAATTGATGAGTGGGTCTTGTTAGCCGATGGCAGGGTGAAAGGAATTGGAACGCCCAGCCTGGAGAGCTCTCGCAGCGTCCAATGGTAGACTGGAGGAAAGTAAAGTACAGAAGATTGACTGAGAGGCTCTCGTGGTGTCTGACGGGAGACCAATGCTCATGGCATCAGAAGGGTAAGTCTTGGTGGACGAGGAAAAAGAAGCACGGACTGGAAGGGTCTTGCGGCATCCGACGTGACACCAATGCTCTAGGAGACCAATGCTCTTGGCATCGGAAGGGTAAGCTTCGCCGGAGGAGGTAAGATAAGCAATGCCCGGGAGGCTTAGAAACATAGATGCATGACTTGCAGGCTCTCGCAGTATCCGATGGGAGATCGATACTCATGGCATCAGACGGGTAAGCCTCGCTAGATGGGGAAAAATGAAGAGATTTTTTTTTTTTTAAACCAATGAGGCTTTGGTGGGCTTTATTAACATGGAACCAGTTTGTCCTGATATTGCTTTGGAAGGCATCTGAGGACCATCTTCCAAAATCTTGGATCTGCTGCTGGAAGAGGTCTTTTTGGGCAGCCGTGGTTGCTGCCCCGATGTGGAAGGACTGACTGGCGAAATTTTGTGCTGTGATGCCGGACTGTTGGAGAATGGGTTTGAGGTGTTTTTGGAACCAAAAGCATGTCATGGGTTTGTTAGAGTCATCTATGAACAGAGGTTCAACCTTAAAGGAATTTAACCAATGGGTAGTCGTGGCCTAGTGGTGAGGGAGTCGGGCTTGTAATCTGAAGGTTGCAGGTTCGATTCCCACGCCGGCAGGAATTGAAAGTGGGGATTGTGAATGAACAGCACTCTCTCTACCTTCGATACCATGACTAAAGTGCCCTTAAGCAAGACACCTAACCCCTAATTGCTCCCCTTGTAAGTCACTTTGGATAAAAGCGTCTGCTAAATGATGAAAAATGAAAAAAATGAAAATGAATCCTGAGAGCTTCTCAATTGAAGATACACCAGAACAGATTTGTAGGGTTGGATTGGTGATGAGAGGTTGAAAATATAGATGAAATTATCGCCTTGCTTTGCTTCATCAAATAAGAGATTGTTTTTCTATCGTGCACTGCTAAGTCTGAGATGGTGGGGAGGACTTTTGGGTCGAATTTGAAAGTGATAGCAAGTACTAAACATCCAAGAAAACCAACCAAAAAAAAAAAAAAAAAAAGAATAAACAGCATTGAGTGTGCAGGCGGTATTGAGGGGTTGGTAACGAAAGGTATGAATATATTTAGGGAGAATGTCTAATGTTATGGGTTGTCTGGAGTCAGAACGGGTGGACTGGGATCGTTGAATCCCTTTGATCAGAAGGGAGGTTTGTGAATTGTTTATCATCAATTCCATATCAATATGTGGAAAAGTTGCTTGCAGCTTTTGATGGACCTGACTTGAAGGCCCTTAACATTGTTTAGGTATGAGATAAATGAGGTGATTGAAAGGAGAGAGAAATTGGGAAGCGATGCATTGAGGAGGGGTTTTAACAGGTGGTTTACGGGAACATTAGTTCTGAATAGTGAAGTACTGAAGTTGGGAATTGGTCCAACTCTGGAGCCAGCATCCTGAATTTCTGAAACAGAAAATGAAACAGAGAGTCAGCGATTTGATTCTCAGACCTGGGAACATGTTTAACAATTATGATAAATTGGTCGCATGCTGAGATCCAGATTAGACGTGTTAGGAGTGGCATCAGAGTGGGTGAATGGGAACGGCCTTTATTAATGCACTGAACAGTTGCTTCCTTGTTGCAATGCACTAAAATACTGTTTGCAGCCCATTCTTTCCCCCAAAGGAAGGCTGCTATTACTAGAGGCTAAAGCTCGAATAGCGTAGAGGACTGTGGTGTGTCCTGGAGTTGGACGGGCAGTTATTTTGGTTACCCATGGAGACGCGAACCAGCGGCCGACTGAATGGGCTGCATCTGTGAATAGTTGGATATCGACGGGGGAGGAAACGAGATTGTTATAGAAAAAAGATAAGCTGTTCCTGTCAGGGTTCTGTCACTTCGGTCTAGTTTATGTTATTGGTTTTGTGACAGAGCTCTGACACTCCCTTCATGTCCAGTCTTTGTGTGAGCGTACGGTCTCGCGTTCTCGAGCCGTGCGCTCTCTTGTCTGTGTGTCTAGTTTCATGTTGGGGCGCGTGGTGTTTGGATCCCGGCATTCATGTCTGGTTCCGTTTCAGGTCGAGATTCGGACTCTCGCGCTTCCTGTCTTTCGTGTGAGCGTACGGTCTCGAGTTCTCGAGCCGTGCGCTCTCTTGTCTGTGTGTCTCGTTTCATGTTGGGGCGCGTGGTGTTCGGATCCCGGCATTCATGTCTGATTCGGTTTCAGGTCGGGATTCGGACACTCGCGCTTCCTGTCTTTATTGTGAGCGCACGGTTGTTTCACTCACCGTGCGTTCTCGTGTTCCGTGAGTCTTGTCTTGTTGTGTCCTGTGTTGCACGCGGTTTATTTACATCTGCCGCGTGCTTTCTTGTTACGTTCGTGTCTCGTTTTGTGAGCACATGGCTTGTGATTGTTTTCATTAGCCATGTGCTCGTGTTTTTGTCATGTTTGGTGTGAGCACATGGCTTGTCATGTTTTCTTGTGCCATGTGCTCTCTTGTCGATTGTCTTGACCCCACCCATCTTGTTTCCTGATTATTGGTTTATTTGCCCCACCTGTCCTCCCTCAATTACCTGCCTTGTTTGTCACCCTTCTTATTCTCCCTGTGTTGTCAGTCCTGTGCTGGATCGTCTTCGTTTACTTGTTGATGTTGTTTGATGGACGACGTATCGTGTGCGTGTTTCGTGTCTGTCAAGTCAAGTCAAGTCAAGTCAAGTCAAGTCTGTTTTCCCCCTTGTGGGTTTGTTAGTTTGTTTGTTTTATTTTTTACTTTAAATAAAGAATACCCATTTTCTTGCGATTGAGTCCTCGCTCTCTTCCCTACACCCCCCAAACCTGACAGTTCCACTGTTTTAGGAATGTTACCTACAACCTGAGTTTGTCACGGTACGCCTGAGATATGGAAATGAGGTCTTCTAGCAAGTGGTCCGAAGACACGAGTGAAAGGAGGGCGGCCTAGTGGAATGATGCGAACAGCGAAGTTTAAGTGGCCGATCAGGGATAGGAGTTTGCCTTTGGAACAATTTGGGAAGTCTAGGAGGGTAGATAATACAAGGATTATCCTGTCGATTATTTTCCTTGGGCAGAGAAATCTGGAAATTCACTATATATAAAGTAATTAGATATTAATAAGCATAATTAATTATGCTTTTGCATCGAAAAGTTAGGCGTACAGTGAAATTTCCCATGCCAGCGTACCCTGGATAAGTGCCATGAATTAGGATGGATGAGCATCATTTTGAAAGCAGAAGTTATGTCTAGTTTAGCAAGCCAAGCACCTTGGCCAATGATTTTTATCATGTCAATCGCCTGGTCTACGCCATGGTATTTGAGAGAAAATTCGTCAAGTGGGATCAAGCTGTTTATGCTTGGGCACATAAAAATATGCGAGGCATGACAGATTGAATGTAAGGCATTTTTTACCTGAAATTTTTCTCTTAGCCACTCTAATGGGGTTAACACACAAAAGACTTTGAAGAGGGAATCTTCGAAAGGGCCAATCATGAAGCCTGACTTGGCTTCTTTTTTAGTCAGGTTGTCTACAATGTCGGGTTCTGCAAGGGCCAATTAGAGATTATTACAGAGGATGTTTTGAGAGAGCGGGCATTCTATGCCATGCTTAAAACCATGTTTGAGGCCGGATAGCAGATAATTAGTGAACTGGTATCTGGGTGGTGAGCTAACTCGATAGAAAGTCGAGAAATATTCACAGGAGTCAATAAATTATTTTTTATTTTTTATTTGCAGGCTTAAACATTGGGCATATAGGACAAGCATGAGTGCCACCACAGAAATTGCAAATAATCTTGTCAATATTGTCTAAAATAATCTAATCCAGTGCTTCCCAAACTGTGGGCCGTAGCGGTATTGCAGGGGGACCGTATGTCCCCCTGCAATACCGCAGGGGTACTATTTAGCTAGTCCAAATCAATATATTAAAATAATTAAAATATTCCAAATTTGATTTTTTTTTTAAAAGTATGTAAGGTTAGTGTTATGGATTTAAAAATATTTGTAAAGAATATTTACATCATAGTTCTCATAATTCACATGAAATTCTTACAAACTTGTTAATAAATGTATTTGTAGGTAAATGTCGGTATATAGTTTTTAATGGCGGGGTCGTGGAGTTTTTGCAATGTCCACTGGCAAAATGAGGTTAAGGTACTTTATCAATTCTGGACAGAATATTATCCCGTGGCCAACTGGAATAATATACAGTTATGATTACCAATAAGAGCAAGGTAACGTAATCGACAGTTTAAGGCAGTAACTTGTAAGCACACAACACAAGACACTTGTATAGGTGAAAATTTAAAACAAGACTTCATTAAGCTACTCTAATGCACACAAACTAATCTAACGAAAACACATACACACACTCATTCATACAGTGACAGTGAAATTGATTATTGTTACGGAGGGTAGTTGGAATCCCAAATATCTAGCGTTCAATACTACTTCTTTAACCGCAACCTGAGAGAAATAATACTACACTGTTAACAATTTTCCTGTATTTTTACAGTACAGTACTGGCAGCACGGTTGCCAGCAAGTTACTGTATTTTCATATACAGTAAACATACTGTAATTTAATTTACAGCACACAAGAAGAGTGCTGTAATTTTACAAAACAGTATTTTTCTGTATTTTTACAGCATTTTCTAATTTTAGTCTGCTTCTGCTGTAATTAATAATACAGTATAGTACTGTAATATCTATATTGATCCATTACTGCAAAATATTACTATAATATCCACAATAATTACTAATAATGTTAATATTATAATTATATATGTAGTTATTACAATATATACATTTATAGAACATAATATTATAATGCTATATCAGAATACCTGCAAATCAAAAGACAATCCAATCAATGTTCTTGTCAAAAATATGTTCCCATTCAGTCGGTCACTTCGACGTACGTCGGATGACCGACGAATAGGAATCTCGCTAGAGAGGCCAATCTACTTCAAGTGTAACTAAAACGAGCCAATGCATATTGGCATGCAATCATATGCATCAGCTGCTCACTCCGCGCAGCGCGGGTATATAATGAGCAGCAGGTGCGTTGCATCTTTAGCTTTTCGCTTCGGAGCCGAACCATTCATGGTTTCTACGGAGTGTGACGAGACGAGACAAGGCGAGAGAAGTTCTTTTGGCGGATTCTCCTCGGCAGAGTGCAGGCGAACAGCGCAGCAGCGGGGGCCGCGCTCTTGTGTGTTGTGTTGTCTTGTTTGTGGGTAACGGTGCGCTGTGAGAGAGCGCGCAAAAGCTGCTTTCACAGCTACAAGAGTGAGTGCACACGACAGGCTGCACTTTTTCCTGTCTGTGTGCCGCGGTCTTCCCCTGCGTGCTTCGGCACTTGAGAGAGTAATCCCTAAAAGAGCTTGCACGGGTAGTTTGCGTCTTTTTAAAGATGTCATACTACTTGTGTGTTTCTGGATGCGGTCGTTACCTGGCGTCTCGGGATGGTCACCAGCGCTGCGTCGTGTGTTTGGGCTTAGAGCACGCGGAGGCAGCGTTTGTGGATGAGTCATGCACCCACTGCGGGAACATGACCATCGCGGAGTTGCGGTCTAGGCTCCGCCTCCTGCAAGGGGGCGGGGTCCCAGTGCCGCCGCCTCGAACGAATCCTCCTCAGAGGGTTTCTTCGGGTGGTGGCACTGGTAATTTGAGGGTTACGGTGAGCGCGCTTCCCTCGGGGAACCAACCCCCTGGGAACCCTCACTCCTCCCGCACTCTGCAGCCAGTAGAGCTGCTGGAGGAACGTGGTGGACCGCCCCCGAGGTGTGTACCATCCGTTTACTTTCGGGGCTCCCCAGGACGACCAGATGTCGATCGCTGCATCGGAGGGTGAGCCTGATACTTTCGAGGATGACGATTCGGCGCAGCTGCCTCCCTCGGGAAGGGTAGCTGTGCCCGAGTCGGACCCGGAAATGATGGCTATGCTTTCCCGGGCCGCCAACAGGATCGGGCTCATGTGGAACCCTCCACCGTGTCCCGAGCCCTCGAGGCTGGACGATTGGTTTCTCGGGGTGGCAAGGGCTGGTTCTCAGCCCCCACCCCAGTTCCTTTCTTCCCGGAGGTCTATGAAGAGATCACTGGCTCGTGGAAGGCACCTTTTACTGCCCGAAACCGTGCCAGTGGGACCTCCTCCCTCACCACCCTTGATGGCGGTACGGCAAAGGGATATTCGCGCATACCCCCTGTGGAGCGGGCCGTTGCTATGCAACTGTGCCCTAACTCCACGTGGCGGGGGGAGCCGTCTCTCCCTCCCCGGGCCTGTAAGCACTCGTCGGACCTGACCAGCAGGGCTTACCAGGCCTGCGGGGAAGCCGCTTCCGCCTTACACGCTATGGCGTTGTTGCAGGTCCATCAGGCCAAGGCACTGAAGGACCTGCACGAGGGTGGTCACGATCCACAAGTTTTTCAGGAACTTCGTGCCGCAACGGACCTCGCGCTTCGTGCGACGAAGGTCACTGCGCGGTCAGTGGGTCGTGCGATGTCCACATTGGTGGTCCAGGAACGCCATCTCTGGCTGTGCCTGGCTGACATGAGGGATACCGACAAGGTCAGGTTTCTTGATGCCCCCGTGTCCCAGGCCGGCCTCTTCGGCGACGCGGTCGAGAACTTCGCCCAACAGTTCTCGGCTGTACAGAAGCAGTCTGAGGCCATCAAGCACATCCTGCCGAGGCGGTCAGCTGCTGCACCTCCACCGCCCGCAGCGCCTCGGGCTGCTCGTCGCCGAGGGCGCTCCCCCGCGGCCGCCCCCGCTCCCCAACAGCAGCAGCCGGCGTCCAAGCGGTGCCGTGGAGCCGGTCGTGGTCGGGGTGCCCAGCCTGTCCAGGCCCCCGCCAAGAAGGGTGGCAAAGCCAGGAGCAAGAGGCCCTAGGACAGGCGACCTGGAGATGGAGGGGACTGCTCTGCAGGAGAGGGTGACCGCACCACTCCTTCCCTCGGAGGAGGGCCGGGTGGAGAATCCTGTTTTGTGTTTGTTTTATGTTCCGCTGCTGGCTCAACAGCCGGCGGTACCCAAATTATCAATAAAAGAGCAGTTCGGAGAGTAGTGGGAGGGCCAGAACCTCACCACTCTCATCCTCCTCTTCTATCGCCAGCGGACAGCAGCGTGCAGCAGGCAGCCAAGGCTCCGCCTGCTCCCACTGTCCTCCCGTGGAACCAGGTAAGTGTTGCACAGCACACTCTGACCCCGCCTCGGGCCGCCTCACAAAGAGAGCCTCCCAGGCCGCGTCCCTGCGTTCCACCTCGCTGCCCCACGGCGGGTACGCCTGCGGTCCCTTTGGTCCCGCTTGTACGGTCTCTGCGAGCCTGGTTAGCGCTCCCCAGTCCGTCTCGCTGGCTCATTCGGACCATCAGGCTCGGCTATGCGATTCAGTTCGCCCGGCGTCCCCCGAGGTTCAGGGGCGTCCACTTCACTTCAGTGAAAGCTGCCAATGCTCCTGTCTTGCGTGCGGAGATCGCGGTCCTACTGGCGAAGGACGCGATAGAGCCGGTCCCTCCAGCCGATATGAAGTCGGGGTTCTACAGCCCCTACTTCATTGTACCCAAGAAAAGCGGTGGGTTACGACCGATCTTGGACCTGCGAGTTTTGAATCGGAGCCTTCACAAGCTACCGTTCAAAATGCTCACGCAGAAACGCATTTTCGAGTGCATCCGTCCCCGAGATTGGTTTGCAGCGATCGACCTGAAGGATGCGTACTTTCATGTCTCGATCCTTCCGTGACACAGGCCATTCCTGCGATTTGCGTTCGAAGGTCGAGCATATCAGTACAGAGTCTTACCCTTCGGGCTGGCCCTGTCTCCCCGCGTCTTCACGAAGGTCGTGGAGGGAGCCCTTGTTCCCATGAGAGAACAGGGCGTTCGCATCCTCAACTATCTAGACGACTGGCTCATTTTGGCTCAGTCGCAGGATCAGTTGTGCGAACACAGGGATTTGGTGCTCAGACACCTCAGCCAGCTGGGTCTTCAGGTCCTTCACTGGGAGAAGAGCAAACTCGCCCCCGTGCAGAGGATCTCTTTTCTCGGTATGGAGTTGGACTCGGTCGAACAGACAGCACGCCTCACAGAGGAACGTGCTCAGTCGGTGTTGAACTGCCTGAATACTTTCAACGGCAGGACGGCGGTCCCACTGAAATTCTTTCAGAGGCTCCTGGGGCATATGGCGGCCGCAGCGGCAGTAACTCCACTCGGTTTGCTTCATATGAGACCGCTTCAGCACTGGCTCCACGGCCGAGTCCCGAGATGGGCGTGGCAACGCGGCACTTTCCAGGTGGCAATCACTCCAGAGTGCCGCCATACCTTCAGCCCGTGGTCGGACGCCTTGTTTCTTCGGGCCGGAGTGCCCCTAGAGCAGGTGTCCCGGCATGCTGTGGTTTTCACGGGCATGCAGTGTCAGGGGTGTGGACGGGCCCCCAACTGCAGTGGCACATCAATTGCCTCGAGTTGTTGGCAGTACGGCTCGCCCTGAGCCGCCTCAAGGGGCCGCTTCAGGGCAGGCATGTGCTGGTCCATACGGACAACACTGCGACCGTTGCGTACATCAACCGTCAAGGTGGTCTACGCTCCCGTCGCATGTCACAACTCGCCCGCCATCTCCTCCTCTGGAGTCAGAAGCATCTGAGGTCGCTTCGTGCCATTCACATCCCCGGTGTGCTCAACCGTGCGGCCGACGAGCTCTCACGAGCTGCGCTGCCGGGAGAGTGGCGACTCCACCCCCAGGTGGTCCAACTGATCTGGAGAGAGTTCGGAGAGGCTCAGGTGGACCTGTTTGCCTCTCCAGAAACCTCTCACTGCCGGTTGTTTTACTCCCTGTCCGAGGGAACACTCGGGACAGACGCACTGGCACACAGCTGGCCCCGGGGCCTCCGCAAATATGCGTTTCCCCCAGTGAGCCTACTTGCACAGACACTGTGCAAAATCAGGGAGGACGAGGAGCAGGTCATGTTAGTTGCGCCCTATTGGCCCAACCGGACCTGGTTCCCGGAACTTTCACTCCTCGCGACAGCCCCTCCCTGGCCCATTCCTCTGAGGAAGGACCTTCTTTCTCAGAGACGGGGCACCCTCTGGCACCCGCGTCCAGACCTCTGGAAACTCCATGTCTGGTCCCTGGACGGGACGCGGAGGTTCTAGGTGACTTACCCTTCGAGGTACTTAACACCATCGCTTCGGCACATGCAGCGTCTACAAGACGTGCTTACGCCCTGAAGTGGAACCTGTTCGTCGAGTGGTGTTCTTCTCGCCGAGAAGACCCCCGAAGATGCTCGATCGGAGTCGTGCTTTCCTTCTTGCAGCAAGGGTTGGAGCGTAGGCTGTCCCCCTCCACCCTCAAAGTCCACGCTGCTGCTATTTCTGCATACCACGACCACATAGATGGCAAATCCGTTGGTAAGCACGACCTGGTCGTCAGGTTCCTTAGGGGGGCGAGACGGTTAAATCCTCCTCGTCCCCCCTCCATACCCACTTGGGACTTGGCTCTGGTGCTGAGAGCACTCCAGAATGCTCCCTTTGAGCCTTTGCAGTCAGCAGACTTAAAGATTCTGTCTATGAAGACTTTGCTGCTGGCTGCATTGGCCTCCATCAAGAGGGTAGGGGACCTGCAGTCTTTTTCGGTCGACGAATCGTGCCTAGAGTTCCGGCCGGGTGACAGCCACGTGGTAATGAGACCCCGGCCTGGCTATGTGCCCAAGGTTCCTACCACTCCCTTCAGGGACCAGGTAGTGAGCCTGCAAGCGCTGCCCTCGGAGGAGGCAGACCCAGCCCTGGCTTTGCTCTGTCCAGTTCGCGCTTTGCGACTGTACGTAGACAGAACTCAAAGCTTTAGGACCTCAGACCAGCTCTTTGTCTGTTATGGAGGCCAGCAGAAGGGAAAGGCTGTCTCCAAGCAGAGGATGGCCCACTGGATAGTGGATGCCATCGCCCTGGCTTACCAAGCTCAGGGCGTGCCCTGCCCGCTCAGGTTGCATGCACACTCCACGAGAGGTGTTGCATCCTCCTGGGCGCTGGCTCGTGGCGCCTCGCTAACAGACATATGTAGAGCTGCGGGCTGGGCGACACCTAACACGTTCGCTAGGTTTTATAGCCTTCGTGTTGAGTCGGTCTCCTCCCGTGTGCTCGCCTCAGGTCAGAGGCACGGAGAGGCCCCGGCTTAGTGTCGGCTTGCTGCACTCACATGTGCTTATTTCTCCAGAGAGTCCCTACAAGGCAGACCCTGTTGAGTCCTCCGATCTCCCTTCGGCAGCCGACGTGGCGGAGCGTCTGGCGCCAGGCCTATACTCCGCTGCATCCTTGAGAACCGGATTTAGGCTGGGTTCCATATGAGTGACCCTACGGGGATCCCATATGTCTAGTTCCACGGTTGCTCCTAATCGAAGCCCGTGTCATTCCCTCTGGGAGAACCCACCTCTCGAGTGGAGTCACCCCAGTTCTTCCATATGACAACCCCACGGTTAGTCCACTTTTCTTCCACATAACTCCTTCGGGGAAGGATGTGGCTTCCGCAGCGTCCCTTTTACACGAAGGGTACGCTTCCCAGTGTTATCCAATAGTCTCACTGAATGGGTTTGGGAACAGCAGTGATTGACACCCTCTGTGTTAGCCCTGGCCCACCGTCCTCAGGCAAGGGGGTTCGGGTGGCTTACAACAGAGCGCTGGAAGAGGGCAGCTCCTGTGGCGCTTTGGTAGGGATTCCTATTTCGTCGGTCATCCGACGTACGTCGAAGTGACCGACTGAATGGGAACGTCTCGATTACATAGGTAACCCTCGTTCCCTGAAGGAGGGAACGGAGACGTACGTCCCGTCGCCACAGTTGCTGTACCCCGCTGCACTGCCGCCTATCTGGTTCGGCTCCTCAGCGAAAACCTAAAGATGCAACGCACCTGCTGCTCATTATATACCCGCGCTGCGCGGAGTGAGCAGCTGATGCATATGATTGCATGCCAATATGCATTGGCTCGTTTTAGTTACACTCGAAGTAGATTGGCCTCTCTAGCGAGATTCCTATTCGTCGGTCATCCGACGTACGTCTCCGTTCCCTCCTTCAGGGAACGAGGGTTTACCTATGTAACCGAGACATTTTATTCAATCAATTAAACTATTAAAACCATTTTATTTACATGTTCAGAGAATCAGCAATTTACAGGTATTAAGGACTGTTAAAGGGATGGTTGACCCCAAAATTAAAATTCTGTCATCATTTTCTCACCATCAAACAGTTCCAAACCTGTATGAATTTCTTCCTTCTGCTGAACACAAGATATTTTGAAGAATGCTGGTAACCAGACATAGTAGGGAAAAAATATCAACTGTCTGATTACAAACATTCTTTAAAATATCTTATTTTGTGTTCAGCAGAAGAAAGAAACTTGTACAGGTTTGGAATAACTTGAAGATGACAGAATTTGTATTTTTGGGTCAACTATCTCTTTAAGTGTACACAAATCTGTAAATAAAACAAAAACATATGAGAAATGATAACTTGAGGATTGGGTTGGGTAAAAGAATGACAAGTGAGCAACAACAACTAAAAAAACAACAAATGTCCCTCTAACGGTGGGTGCAGGCTTCACTTTGAAGTTTTCCATTCAAACTCCATCAAGGACCGAATAAAACTATTGGCATGTGGGTTGATGGCCGTCACCTTCCTCTGCACCACCCTCTTGGTCCTCTTTCTCTCTTGGACTCCCTGTCTGGCAGTACACTTCTTCTGTCTGGCATTTCCTTCGTCAGGGTTGACCAGGTACCTGTTAGCAATATCATACCAGTCAATTAATATACTTTTCATTTTTGGGTGAACTAACCTTTTAAAACATTGTATTAAAATGGATAATACTTAGGGAAAACTCATTCCCAGGTTGCAAAGATAACCGTCTCACACTGTAGAGCTGTAAGAAATCAAAATACATTTTATTCAGTTATGTGTTGCTTGTTGAGGTCGTATAAGCTACACATCACTGTATTTCATACACTCCAACAACATATCTATAGTAAAAAATGATAAGCTTCTGCTTCTAAAAATTCTAACTTACTTTTTTTGGCATGCATCGGTCTTTGTTAAGTAATAGATAATTATTAACTATGAAAACGGTAATTTATACCTTTATTCATATTTTTAATTAATCAATATTTGTCATTACAATCACACTAGTTATTCCGTCTAAGTTAAATCAAACGAAGTAAAATGTGAAACTGGTACCAATAGCCAATCTCTCTGAGCCCAAATCACCCGTTTACGTTGCAAAGGAAAGTATATTAGCCTTGTTTTCACGTATGTTTGTGTCTAAACGACTTGTTCAAACAGGTCCAGTTTTGAACGCGACCGCGGCAGCCGTCATCAGGGAAAACTGACTGCAAATGTTTTTAGGTGTTTGAGAATAGTCAATGTTCGTCTATTATAATACAGTTTATATCAGTTTTTGCTGACAGGCTCGGATCGAACATTATGGAAAGGATCCCCACAGAGATAGACATTTTTGTTATCATATGATCCTTCAAACCTAACATTACCAGACTCCATTAGCAAACGCAGTAAATTTACTTCGCAGACCATCGTAAAAAAATATATTCAAACTCGACAGAAACAAAATAAAACTCACACAAACCATCTTGAATTAATCTTTTCACCGTTTTAACAATCACCAGGTCTGGTTTGGTCGAAATAAACGAGTAATTCACCGAGTTTTGATTGAAATTGAAAATGTCGGAACAAGCGGGAAACAGTGAATAACACCTAAGTTTACTTCCACTGTCATTTCACACTAAAAGCTACGTACACTATAGTGTAAAATACTAAAACCTAATAATAAAATTTAAAATTAACTTACCAAACTTCCAGATATCCACCGAGTGAGACGTCCAGACATCCGTGAGTGAGCTGCTGCAGTTGTGCTCTGACGTCAGTAAGGGGGCGCTGTTTACAGCAGTGCTGTATTATTACATGGCATATCACAGCCAAGTTACAGCTAGGTTACAGCAACACTAAAATGTACTGTAAAGTGTTCCCGCTCAAACAAAATTACCCAGAATGCAATGCAAATTACAGTATTGTACTGTTGGTTTTTACAGTAATGTGCTGCTAAATCTACAGCGACATTTAACAGTGTAGCAATTCAACCTAAGTTCATTTGCTTAATAAAAATTGCACCAGCCCAGCAAAGGTGAGGAGATTGTGATACTTGCATTTCGTGAGCGCGCGTTCCTTTCACGGCGGATTTGCACGTGGATCTCTGCGCGCTAATTGGCTGGAGGTCAGTTTTTGTTGCGTTCGGGACCGATGAAGTATGGTTGGCTTTGCCGGAGGGAGAGCCACGTGGGTTTGTTGCCGGGTTACGCGTTTCTGCACAACCAAGTTTCTCTGCGTCTCTGGTGAAGTTGCTGAAGCAAACGGACCTTGAGAGGTTTTTTTCCTTGGCAGCTGCGACGACGGCTCGTACAAGGAAGTCGATGAGTCATGTAACGACTGAGACAAATCAGACACGATTATTTGTCATACTTAACAAATAATCTTTAAAAAACTCACTCTGAGGTCTGGAACCCTCCCCCATGGACACCATCTGATAGGGTTTTACGACCGTAAAGAATGTGCAGAGAATGTGACTCTGACTTCATTCTTGTTGAGAAGGACAAATAAACCGTTTTAATCCTATATATTCTATATATAACCACTCGAGAAATGTATAAACGTGTATCCAATTTTTCCCTCTCATAATTTTCCTTTCATAGGGTTCGACCTATGTATTAATTCTCTTATTTGAACTTTTTGTATTAATGCTTAGGAGTTGCATATTATGACTAACTATAATCACATGGGTAGCACGTTTGGTCTCTCTGGACTCCAATCTTCGCTCCCAATCTGTTAATTTACATTACATTTTGTTAACTCTGACACATCAAGTATAATAAGAATCCAGAAGGTTCTTCTCTCATCCATCCAATATGATGTCTTATGCAAATATCTTGCTAGAGAACAAAGGGTCGTAAAAGTTCCCTACGAAGGAACAAATCCTTATTGGCTCAGTCACCTCCAGAGGGTGTGACATCTACATCTTGCTACAGTCTTGAAGAGTTCTTGAAGGGGCTATCGTGTTGGCAGGACGATGTTGAGGTTGCAGGAATCACCCGAAGGTCAAGGCAAAAGCCAAGACCAAAACCAAAGCAAAAGCAGAAAAGGCAAGCGGCAAGCATGTGGAAATGCGTGTCGTTGAGTTTTAAGCATGTTCCTCTGACCACTCCCTCCGGGTGTTTCCACCAACCAGGTATCACTTTGGGCGGTTCCTGCATGTGATTAGCATAATGTCCATTGTACCCAAACTTCTTAGGGCTTGGTTAAGCTCAAGGGAAATCAGCTTGCACGGTCCAAATGTGATGCATTTACATTTACATTTACATTTAGTCATTTAGCAGACGCTTTTATCCAAAGCGACTTACAAGTGAGATTTTACAAACATTTTACAAACAATATACTTGCATCAAATTACAGGAAATCATTTATCCATCACACAGATACCAAATAGTATATACTTCCTATAATTGAGGTAGACTTTCCTAAAAGTCTACCTGTACTAAATGTTTAAAAACACGAAAAGAAATTCACAAGCTATATAAAAACACACATAGTACATACATGATATCTAAGGCTACTTGCTAGTAACTAAATCATATCATTGGCAGTTTTAGACTGTTTTGTTAGAGAGAGTGAATTCATTTTCTGGAAATTCCTGAATTATCAAAGGGAACTCTGCAATGTCTTTGAAATGCATAAACAGTATCCCAGTGCCAGCGTGTCTGGGACCCTGCTGTGACTATAGGGCCTTGTAACGCCTCCCCAAAGTCACTTTCCTCCTTATAAGGTAAAGGCTTTACACCTGAGTTCTGTCGGGTCTGGGTCCGTGATTGTGGAACAAAGGGAGGACGCCTTTGTTGATTCACCAGATTTCTTGTAATAAATGTCTTCAATCAAGCAGACATGGGGGCGTCTCCTACAGCCGTCTCATTTCTGAGTTAATTGTCACAGCTTAGTGTTGGTGTATTCAAAATGTACAAAAAGTACAGATGCAAAAGTACACAGACCCAGTGAAAGGGGCATTTTATTCCCACCCACATTTAGAATAAATGAACTGTTAATTAATTTTCTACCCCTGGATGTAAAAACAAAAATCAAGCTGAAATCTTGTTTTTTCTATTTTATGAAAAAAAAAAAAAAACGGAAAAGGCACCATTTTCTTATTTTTCTACTAGTAATTTTCAGTTCAATTAATTTGCACGTTGTCTCAAAGACATCAAGAATGGGGGAAATATCATGAATATTCACATATACTGAGCCCATTGTATACTCTTACATGTATACTCTCACAGGAATTTAATGGATATGCATTTATGTATACTCACAGAAACTGAATATTTTACAACACTGACTAAACAACCTCTGGCTTCAGCTGCTACAGTAGACACGTCCCAAACTCTTGCTATCCTGCTTATTTTTCAACATGGACTAAGCCGTTTTCTGTGAATATGTGAACTTACAATTAATTAGCCGTTATACGTAAATAGAATAATAACAAAATGCAGGAAATGGACATTTTGTGCCACACAACATTGTGTTTACAATAGTAGATAATATGAATACAAATAATGTCATAAAAATAATATCAGAACAATTTGCAATTATGTACAGCTAAAATAACTGGAAGAAGATGAGACCGGAAGCCTCAACACTTTCAAATTACAGATGGCTGCACCCGCTTTTATATGGTAAAAATAAAGTGGATAGGTTGAGCTTGAATGAGATTGACAGATCAAAGCAGATCACTCTCAATATTTTGATAGTGCTTGGGAGTGTCAATGTTTACATTTTTGGAGAGAAACACTCATGAATGGTATATTAATATTAGTCAATTAAAAATAAACTGGGTTAAGAGAATGTATTTTAACATTTAAAATCTTACATACTTCACCTTTAACATAAATTAGAGAAGGAAATGATAAAGTGATTGGAAGGTGACATCATGTTTTTCAGAGAGGCCCACCTACCACCGCCTGCACATTGAAAGCAACACCCCACACAATCGTCATCATAAATTAGCCAGCAGAATGAGTGAGTGGGTCAGAAAGAGAGAGATGTGGATCATCCTAAACATCTTCCTGTGTCTGTCTTTTAACTGCGTCTCTGCAGCGTCAATCATCAGATCAGGTTCCTGTCAGCTCCAGGGACACTTCAAGTTGAATGGCATGTACCAGGATGGAGATGTTATACTTGGAGGCCTGTTTGAGGTTCATTTTTTCACAGTGTTCCCAGAGCTGAGCTTCAGAACAGAGCCAGAACAACCATATTGTGAAAAGTGAGTCTGGGGGCAGAATGACTACATAACTATAAAAAAAGAGAGTATGAATTGAAAAAAACTTAAATAGGAAATGTCTGTTTTTGTGAAATAATGTGTAGACAGCAATGATGCTATCTTGACCAAAATAACAACAATAATAATAATAATAAATAATAAAAATGTATTAAAACCACTTAAAATCTAACAAAGTGTGCACCATTAGAGGGTTCCATGAGCGATGCATGATATAACATTTATTTGAATGTATTACTGCTTAATTCATATTTTAGTTTTTTTTTTTTTTTTTTTTTTCATATCACCTTGTTATAATCATTTCTCTTGCCTTTTCCTTAGATTTGATATGGAAAGCTTCCAGCAGGCACAGACCATGGTTTTTGCTATAGAGGAGATCAATAGAAACCCAAGCCTGCTGCCTAACATCACTCTTGGTTACCACATTTATGACAACTGTGTGATGCTAGGAATGGCGTTTCGGGCTGCCATATCTCTGGCTAGTGGGACAGAGGATTCCTTCTTCAACTTAAACTGCATTGGCCCACCACCCGGTTGGGATTGTGGGGATCCAGGATCAACTCCATCCATTGCGATTTCCAGTGTTCTGGGGTTGTTTAGAATACCTATAGTAAGATGGGATGAAAAAAGAAAAAAGTACTATATGCATATTTTTTGCACTTTTCAGTTACATGTTCTTTTTAGCCATTTATATTCTGAATTTATTTCTTGTATGACTGTCTTTCTCATCTGTATGTGTATGTCGATCACAACATTTCTCTGCTTCATGTTTTCGCTCCATCTTTTCTAATTAGGTTAGTCACTACGCCACCTGCTCCTGTTTGAGTGACAGGAAAAAGTACCCTTCTTTCTTCAGAACAATCCCCAGTGATGCCTTCCAGGTGCGGGCTATGGTTCAGATCTTGAGGCATTTTGGATGGACCTGGGTTGGTCTCCTCTATAGTGATGATGACTATGGAATCTATGCTTCCATTTCCTTCCAGCAAGAAATGCTGCTGTTTGAAAGTTGTGTTGCCTTTTCTGAAATCCTGCCCCATGATAACAACCCCAAAGATATTCAACGTATAATGAGTGTGATTCAGACCTCTACAGCAAGAGTGGTGGTTGTTTTTTCTACTTCATCCTATCTGATACCTTTGATGGATGAGATGGTGTTGCAAAATCTGACAGGCAGGCAGTGGATTGCGAGTGAAGCTTGGGCCACTTCACCTGTGTTTCACAGCCCACGTTTCCTGCCCTTTCTGGGGGGCACACTGGGCATTGCCATCAGGCGTGGAGAGATCCAGAGACTTAAAGACTTTCTGCTACGTCTCTGTCCCAGCAATGATCCAAGAAATAATATATTGAGGATTTTCTGGGAGAACATGTTTGGGTGCAGTTTTGAAACTGGGGGTAAAGAAACAGATGGAGAACAAATGAAAAAGGTGTGTACAGGACAGGAGGATCTGAGCACCACGGACACACCATACTCTGATGTTTCAGGGTTGAGGGCAGCCTATAATGTCTATAAGGCAGTTTATGCCCTGGCACATGCACTTCATGACTTGATGCAATGTGAGGAGGGGAGAGGACCATTCAGTGGGAGCAGCTGTGCTGACATAACCAACCTAAAACCCTGGCAGGTACAGTAAGATCCACAGGCACTGCAGATTTTATTGTCACGATTTTTAACAAAAGATATATTTATATATGATATTATTTGAAACCATAACAATTAAACTTTAAGAAACATATATGATTTTGTTAATTTATACATTTTTATCACAGAACTTTAGTAAGTAAAAGTAAAGTGCAGAAATCATGTAAAAAAGCATATTTGTTATGTTTAATTTTAAATACCTTTCCTGTTTACAAATTGTACAGCTGGTTCACTACCTCCAGAAAGTGAATTTCACTACAGGCTTTGGGGATCATGTGTCATTTGATAAGAATGGAGATGCTCTGGCCATCTATGATGTGTTGAACTGGCAGCCGAGCTCTGATGGGTCAATAAGGGTAAAAACGGTTGGTGTAGTAAACGAAGGAGCAGGAACAGGGAAGGTGCTTACACTGGATGCGGATGCATTATATTGGAATTTTCAGATGAAAAAAGTAATTAATTTTATAAAGTTTGTTATTTTATTTATTATTTTAATTTAATACAATTTATTTTATTTTTTTTCATAATTAAAGGCATGTTACATTCATTCTTACATTTCTGGCATACTGTAGAAAAATGGTTTCCAAATGCCTCATGTATACTTCAGTATACTTAACATTTACTCTATTAATAAATAACATATGTTATCCCTTGACAGCCCCCAAGGTCTGTGTGCAGTGAGAGCTGCTCTCCAGGGACCAGACGAGCCATGAGGAAGGGTCTTCCTGTCTGCTGTTTTGACTGCCTGCCATGCAGAGATGGAGAGATTTCTAATACAACAGGTAAGGAGATTTTCTTGGAAAAAATTAATATAATTTGAATATAATTTTCTCATAACTTCTTGGCTTCTCTCTTTTTCTTACTCACAGATGCTATAGAGTGCACAGTGTGTCCAGATGAGTTCTGGTCTAATCCAGATAAGGATCGGTGTGTCCCCAAAGAAGTAGAGTTTCTGTCCTATGAGGATCCTCTGGGCATCTCTCTAATTACTGCATCTCTGCTTGGCACCTGCTTCTGTGCTCTTGTGATGGTCATCTTTGCACATCATCGTAACACTCCCATAGTACGAGCCAACAATTCAGAGCTCAGCTTCCTGCTGCTGTTGTCACTGAAACTGTGTTTTCTTTGTGTTCTGCTATTCATTGGTCAGCCACAACTGTGGACATGTCAGTTAAGACATGCTGTGTTTGGCATAAGCTTTGTCTTGTGCATCTCCAGCATCCTGGTCAAGACTATGGTGGTAATAGCCGTGTTCAAGTCATCTCGACCTGAGGGAAAAGGTGCTATGAAATGGTTTGGAGCAGCTCAACAAAGATGCACAGTTCTGGTCCTAACAGCCCTCCAGGTTGTGATATGTGCAATCTGGCTGTCAACCGCCTCTCCAACACCACATAAAAACAACCAGTACATCCGTTCTAAAATAGTCTATGAATGTGCTATAGGCTCAGTGGCTGGTTTTTCTATGCTGTTGGGATACATTGGCCTGTTGGCCGCATTAAGTTTCATGTTAGCCTTCCTGGCGAGAAATCTTCCAGATAATTTTAATGAAGCAAAATTCATCACATTCAGCATGTTGATCTTCTGTGCTGTGTGGATTGCATTTGTTCCCGCATATGTGAGCTCACCAGGGAAATATGCAGTGGCTGTAGAGATATTTGCCATTTTAGCTTCTAGTTTTGGATTACTGGTGGCCATATTTGCCCCAAAGTGCTACATCATCCTTTTACATCCAGAGAGAAACACTAAAAAAGCCATTATGGAAGAGAAACACAAAAGAGATAGTTTTACATTATTGTAAAGTTTCATCTTTGTTGAAAATTGTTGAAAATATTTAAATATCTGCCGTTTTATAGAATTATAAATATTAAAAGGATAGTTCACCTAAAAATGAAAATTATCCCATGATTTACTCATCCTCAAGCCATCCTAGGTATGTGTGACTTTATTCTTTCAGATGAACACAGAGATATAATCCAAATGGATCCAGGGGGTTTGTAAAAAAAATATATATATATATATATATATATATATATATATATATATATATATATATATATATATATATATATATATATATATATATATATATATATTTTTTTTTTTTTTTTTTTTTTTTTACAAAAACCCATGACTTTGCTTCAGAAGGCCTTTATTAACCCCCTGGATCCATATGGATTATATCTCTTTAAAAAATAAAGTTTTAAATAATAAAAACTTTATTCATTATAATAACTAGCTTCCAGCAGATGGCTATACTCAATTTGCAACACATGGCTCAAGACATGTGTAATATGCATAAATCAACCCCATTCATTCAATCACAAAAATAATTCCATTAGTGTACATCCCAACATCCTAAAACCATAAACATCAGAAATTCTCATTAAAAGTTTGAGAGAAACCGTTAATTTACAGGTTTTTCCTTTTTTAAAATTAAGATATCTTAAGTCTATGGTTTTTGTTTGGCAGCTGCTGCCAGTCTTTTTTTTTTTTAAACAGTGTAAAACTTATTTTACAGATTTTTTTTTTATGATGATCAAACACCTTCAATAAAGTGATAGCACTAAACGTTCTACAGAGAAACACTTACTTTACATATTACAAAACAAAAAAACCCTCAATAAAGTGTTCCAAGTTAACAGTTTTAATTTGGTAGACAATATACAAAGTCTGTACAAATACTGTATAAAACAGATTTACCTTTTTTTGAAGAAATAGTGGAAATTTAAATGAAATACTATACCAGTTAAACAAATTCTTTGCAAACAGTTCTTCAGAGCCCCCAGGAGGAATTGAAAAACTAAAAATTGCATTTCTAGCTTATAAATTAGGGTTACTATTATGATGAAATCATGATTTTACTTTTGAAAAAAATGGAGAAAGGAGCAAATTGTGCTGTTTACCGTTAGCTTTGTATTTTAGCTAGTATTTTCCCAAATCAGTTTTAAATTGTTTCCCTCAATATTCAAATCCTGTGGGCTCCATATAGCCGTTAATATGTGTAGTCAAATGGTACATTTTTTATTAATTGAGAATCCAATAAGTGGAATAAATAAAATCAAGACACAAAAGGTCTATGATTCTGCATCAGGGTTCTGTGTATGTCGCTAACTCTTTTAGTTGGATTTGATTTCTGACAATTCGGCATGATCTTGATTGTTCAGTTCTTCAATGCTCATCCTGGACTTGCTGTCATAGTAACAGGTCCATAAGCACTCTGCAACATATTTTGGATTTTTTAGAGAAAAAGGCATATCTACTTTTAAAAGAGCGTCCTGCCCACATACATTGGAGTATATGGATAAGGATGGTCTCATTTTGCAGATAACACTCTATATTTTAACACATTGGTGGAATATTGCATAGTATTTGTTCACAATTTTATGATAAACACATATCAAAAATCATAATTTTATATATTTTTTATAAAAAGTTTTTTTTCAAAATCTGTAATTTTTGACCAGTTTGGTCAATTTCCCTTAGGAAAGTTTCTTTTGATTCCACTAGGTGGCAGTGAATAGGTCCAAAAGGAATTTTATTGATATCTCCTTCTAATCAAAAGTTATTGAGATTTATCTGAAAGGAGTCACTGGTGTCCCAAAGTGTTCATTTATGGTCTCCATTTTTGATTTCTAAAAGACTTGTGCCTATCTGAATTTAAAAGAGCGTCCTGCCCACATACATTGGAGTACATGGATAAAATTTTACAGACAACACTCTATATTTTAACACTTTGGTGGAATATTGCATATATTGCATTGTATTTGTTCACAATTTTATGATAAACAAGGATAAAAAGTCAGATTTTGATAGATTTTTTAATAAAGTATTTATTTGAGAGTCTGTAATTTAGGACCGGTTTGATATATTTCCCTGTGGAAGGTTTCTTTTGAATCCTCTATGTGGCAGTAAATAGAGAAAAAAAGTTTCATCTTTCTATCACCTTCTTAACAAAAGTTATTGAGATTTTACTTTAGGGAGGTAATGTCTTCTCTGAAGTCTCTGCATTTCCTCCATAAACTCAAATTATTCAAAGTGCAAAAACAGGCTAATTACCTATAAATAAATTTTTTACCATGTTACACTTGACAAGAGAATAAACACCATCACCTAACTTAACCCATGTCATGAAATAGATTACCAAAATGAGTGAGGAATGAGAAAGTAGCAGTTATTGTATTTTTATTACACACAAAGAGAAAAAAAAGCGCAAAAAGAGAAAAAGTTGAAGTGTTGCAGCTGTTAACGAAACCGCACACTATCTTGAGTGTCCATCAGTGTGCCATTTACTGAAGCAGTATCTAGATGGCACCAAGCACAAGGGTACATTGCACTTTGTACAGTACATCAGAGTCTTTGTTTTGAGGCCTGCAAGTTTGCACAAAGCACAAACCCTCCTCCCACTTGCGGCATCTGACCCAAAGTACTCCGGAAGACACTGCTCACCTGCTGCTGTGGCAGATGTGGACGGCTCTGGGGCATGTGATGTGGACGGCTCTGGGGCATGTGATGTGGACGGCTCTGGGGCATGTGATGTGGACGGCTCTGGGGCATCTGATGTCGACGGCTCTGGGGCATCTGATGTCGACGGCTCTGGGGCATCTGATGTGGACGGCTCTGGGGCATCTGATGTGCTGGACTGTGTGGCCAGCTCAGACAGAAGTCTCTCTCTAAATTCCTTCTGGCTGAGTGGAGTTTTGCTCTGAGACTTGCAAAGGTACTTGTGGAGAATGAAACCATTTACCACTAAAATGTCAACAAAATCTGGTAGGCCTTCTCTTCTATAAATTTAGAATAAAGTATCAAAGAAAAAAAAAGATTTAAAAAAAATAAAGGCAAAGAACCAGTTCATTTGTAGTTCACTGACTATTTAGTTTTATATAATTAGTTTTGTAGCGTCTGGACTGGATCACGGATGATCAATTCATTTTTAGGTTTTAAAAAAAACTTTTAACCCTTTAACTCGCATAAGTAAATCTTAGTCGGCTCCGAATGTCCTGGTCCCCCCCCATGGGCAAGTGACATTTTAAATGGCGAGGTGTGAGGCAAGGCAGAATCTCTTTGGAAGTCTCCCTGACTTCAAAAGTTACTAATCAGCTCACACCAAATTCTTTCCCAGACACAAGACCAGGGACAAGGAGTCCACACACATAGAGACATTCATCAAAATATGAATATTCCCAAGTGTTTTTCCTGTGCTTTTCTTTTTGTATGCATGTCTATATTACTCCCACTTAGTTACATCATGTAGTTGTATTAGTTTCACTGTAAAATGCTTATATTTAAATGTAAGAACGTTTATGTCCTAAAGAGAGTCCGAAACGCATGATTTTTGGATGCAAAACAATCCTCTGTGAATTTCACAACTAGATATTGGGGTTATATCGTGATAATATGCATGTGACGAGCAGGGCGGGCGAGAGCCGTGAGGAAACGGCGTGAGGCCGGTGACGCGAGAGATAACGAGCTTCAGCTGCTCGGCGCACCGGTCTCGTATATCTCTCACGGAGGAGCTCCGGAAGCATAAAACAGGAGCGACGACAGTGAAGGAGGAGAGAGGACAAGGCCTGAATTTTATGTTGCATTTTATTTTGTTTGTGTGGGCGGCAATTCCTCACGGCGACTGCCGCCCACACAAACAATATAAAACATAAACTTATACTTTTTGATTTAGTGTTGGTTTATTTGTTTATTAAAACTTGTTTATTGTTCGCCGGTTCCCGCCTCCTTCTTCCCATATTTACGAACTGTGTTACATTGGTGCCGAAACCCGGGAGGAAGGAGGGACATGCTGTCGAAGAGCCCTCGCTGCGGAGGGGGATCGCGGTGCTGAGGAGGTCGGGCAGCGCGGGAGAGAAGACCACAAGTGGCTGCCCGAGGCAGTGGTGCTGGAGCAACTGGGCAACAGGTGGGACAGAGAGCTCGCTGCCGTGCCCCTGGGACGAGGTGGGATGGCGGCCGTCCAGGAGGGAGCGGAGGAGCCACCGTTCACCGTTCATTCTGCCGGCTGCCCTCAACAGGAGGAGCCATCACCGGCCACCAGGGGGCGGAGGAGGATCAGGCCATCCACCGAGCGTCCAGTACCATCGCATGGCACCGCGAGGAAGAGCCTCTCGCCTGGCTAAGGACCGAGCGGCAGTGTGTCTGGGAACCGGACCACGAATTTTGTTTTTTGTTTTTCTCCTCTCTCCACTCTCTCGTCTTGGTTGCTCCTTGTGCTTCCGTTTCCTTTTCTCTCGTCTCGTTGGGCCGTACCCCCAGGTGCTGCGGCCGCCAAGACTGGGGGGAGTAGGCGCAGCCTCGTGGGTACCCCCCAGCCTGCGAGGGGCAATGGGGGTATGTGACGAGCAGGGCGGGCGAGAGCTGTGAGGGAACGGCGGGAGGCCGGTGACGCGAGAGATAACGAGCTTCAGCTGCTCGGCGCACCGGTCTCTCACGGAGGAGCTCCGGAAGCATAAAACAGGAGCGACGACAGTGAAGGAGGAGAGAGGACCAGGCCTGAATTTTATGTTGCGTTTTATTTTGTTTGTGTGGGCGGCAGTCGCCGTGAGGAACTGCCGCCCTTCTACTTTTTGTTTTAGTGTTGGTTTATTTGTTTATTAAAACTTGTTTATTGTTCGCCGGTTCCCGCCTCCTTCTTCCCATATTTACGAACTGTGTTACAATACATTATTCTACGAACCCAGTTTAAGCACCTCTGTAGATAATGTAAATTAGGCCATAAAAAGAAACAAAGGAAAGATCTCCCGCTAAAAGTCCATGTTCCCTATTGGTCCGTACGGCCAAAATAGGTGTGACCGGAGTTATCTTTATAACACCTAAACACAAGCTTATCCATGCTCAGTCGCTTCATCCTAGACGAGACATCCTTACTCTTTTATTTTCCAGCTGTCACACCCATGGACTGTGTTTAGTCTAGTGTTGTCATTCTGTTCATTTGCCCTCCGTGTGCTTACCTTATTAGTTAATTCCCCGCACCTGTTTCTGTTAACCCTGATTACGTTTCCCTCATTATCTCCCTTATATATTCTCCCAGTTATGTTCAGTCTTGGTCGGTTCTCGTCGATGTTACGTGTGTGTCACCAGCCTGTCTACCTGCCTGCCTGCCTGTATGTATTCCTGTGAACTACTTGTTGAATTAAATCTATGTAATTGTTATCCTCGTCTCGTATTGTCCTTGGATCTGCACACACACCCTGACAGAAGAACCGTCCCACAAATTGTGATTGTTAGCAGTGTTTTCCTCCGTTTTGTTTTCCCGTTTTGTTAGTTTCGTTTTTGTTTGTTGTGTTTTCCCCAGCCATCATGGATCTCCCCGGTTTTCGTCTCCTGTTGTTGGAGCAGGGGGAACAAACGTTAGAGGACCACACGCGGACCTTCCTGGACATTGCACATCATACACATTTCCCGGACAACTGCCTCTGCTCGTTCTACCAGGCGAGCTTGAATGCCGCATGCAGAGTGCAGTTGTCCGGAGAGGGTCCGCGTGTGGATTTTGCTGCCTTTGTGGAGTGGGTGCTGGCGAGTTGCCACTCATTATTCACCGTCGGCCCGGAAGAGGATCTCGCCAGCCCCACTCCGAACCCAGAGCGAGACCAGCCACCATCTCGCGGCACGGAACGCCCGCACGAGCCATCGCCAAGTGGAGCGACAGAGCCAAGGCCCGCCACGGAGTCAGACCAGAGAAGTGAGTGTGACCAAGCGCGTGAGCCGGCTACAGCGCTCGTGAGGGAGCCTGCGGTGGAGAACGAGGGCCAGGAGGAAGTCCCCGCCCACTGCACCGCCGCTGAGCGTGAGCATGGACTGTGCTCAGAGGACTATTTACTCATTTCTATATATCCTGAATCATCTGCCAGTCCCGAGTCATCCGAATTATCTGCCAGTCCCGAGTCATCCGAATCATCTGCCAGTCCCGAGTCATCCGAATCATCTGCCAGTCCCGAGTCATCCGAATCGTCGGACTGTTCAGAAATCCCACCCAACCTCCCTCTCCCGCCTCCACTCGTCCATACACCACCATCTCCGCTGCATCCTGCCAGCCCCTCTGCTCACCCTCTACCCACCATCTGCGGTGTGAGTGTGCAGTGGGCCTGCCAATCTGCAGCTTGGGGGCAGTGGATCCCAAGTCTCCGCCTTCCACCTCCTCGACCTGGACTCCTCCTCGGCCCGTCAGTCCGCCAGCTCCTCATTGGCTCCAACCTCCCTCATGTCCACCGTGGCCCTTCAGTCCATCAGCTACACTGGGCTCCCTCGTCCCTCCGCCTTGGTCTTCTGTCACTCCGGCTCCACCGCGGCCTTCATGATGGCCTTCCCGCCGGATCCTCCGCGTCGCCCTGGCTCGTCGGCGTTCCGGCTTCGCCCTGGTCTCCTCTGCCACCTGCTCTGCCACAGTCTGTCGCCGCCCTGGTGTCGCCTGCCCTTCCTCCACCATGGCTGCTTCCTCCTGCGGCTCCACCATGGGCGGTGGGCGTGACTGTGGCTTGGGCTCAACCATCCTCCTCCTGCTCCAGGTCCCATCTGTCTCTTCCCTGGCTCCTCCCACCATCTACTCCTCCCTGGTTCATCCTATCGTCCGCCACGTCGTCTGCCTGTTGTCCTGTCCGCCCTTCGTCTCCTCGTCCTCCAACTGAGCCCCCTCCCTCCCTCCGCAGTTGGTCCATCTATGGCGCGAGGACGCGCCTTCCGAGGAGGGGGGTGTACTGTCACACCCATGGACTGTGTTTAGTCTAGTGTTGTCATTCTGTTCATTTGCCCTCCGTGTGTTTACCTTATTAGTTAATTCCCCGCACCTGTTTCTGTTAACCCTGATTACGTTTCCCTCATTATCTCCCTTATATATTCTCCCAGTTATGTTCAGTCTTGGTCGGTTCTCGTCGATGTTACGTGTATGTCACCAGCCTGTCTACCTGCCTGCCTGCCTGTATGTATTCCTGTGAACTACTTGTTGAATTAAATCTATGTAATTGTTATCTTCGTCTCGTATCGTCCTTGGATCTGCGCACACACCCTGACACCAGCATTTTACAAACAGTTAATTCCGTTTTGAATTTCCCACTGAAGAATCACCTGAGAAAGAAAGCATTAGAAACTCCAGCTCCACGCAGAAGTTTGAACGGCATTCACCACAGCACAAAGTACAAATGCAAGTATCTGAAGTAATTTCGATGCGCTTTAACTTTTTTGTCTGAAGTGATTTCGTTGCTGGCTCTCAAAAGGTTGAACTGTTTGTAATCTTGCTTTCTTTGATCAACTCTTCCTTTCTTTTGTTTCGTTATTTTATTGTATGCTCAGCTAGATTTATGTCACACCTCGTCTCACCTGATCACCACATGGACTTTCAGTTTGTTGTCATTTTCACAGTCACATGTTCCTTTGTTTGTAGTTCCCGCCACAATCTGTTGCCATGGACACCCACCTAATCACCACAGCTGATCACAATCACTCATCTCGTTATCCCCTGTGCTCTGTGTATTTAAGTTCAGTTCAGTTCATTCCTCTTTGTCTGGTATTGTATGTTCGTGCTTGGATGTGTTCCTGTGTTCTTTGTTGTATTACCTGTTTGGATATTATAAAGTTTACCTGCTTATCACCTGATCTTCGTCTTCGTGTTATTCGACACAGCAAGCGTTACAGAATACCAGACCCAAAAGTTTAGCGGCGTGATTTGTAGTCTTTTTGTTTATTGTTTTCGTGTACGTGTCTTTTCTTTCCCCCCCCCGCACCATGGACCCACTTCTTGGAATGAAGCTACTGTGCCTTGAGCAGCAGGTTCCAGCCACAACTTTCCCGGACGACTGTCTCTGTACTTTCCTCTATGCTGGTCTCAACTCCGCTACGAAAGAGCAGTTGTCCGGGGAAGGGCCTCGGGGGAGCTTTAAAGACTACGTCGAGTGGGTGCTGGTGTCATGTGATTCGCCGCTCACAGTGAATGACACCAGCCCCACAATCTACCCAGTGCCCAGCCAACAACATCCTGACGGCAAGGACCGGAAGCATGAGCCCACCGCGGACTGTGAGAAGGACGTGGGAGTGATGTACGAGCCAGCGCAGGCAAGAGCGACCGAGCCGCACATCACCACGGAGCCTGAGCAACACGGGATGGACCAGGCGTGTGAGCCATCGGAACCGGCCTTCGCCGAGGGAAACCTCGTGGCAGACGAGGGAATGGAAGGGAGCCATACCAACCCGTCCGCCACTGAGAGTGAGTGTGGGGCTAGCACTGGGGAAACTTTTCTCGAAGAGGAGAAACTGCTCCTAGCTATGTCTTCGTCTGAACCAGTCCATTGTATCCCTAAATCTTCGGCCCCGCCCAACCTCCCTCTCCCACCTCCTCTTCGGAAGTCTATTGCTGAGACTGTTTATTTGGTTTTGGAGCCTAGCAGTGCATTCCAGTCCCCAGCCACGCCTGTCACCCAGTCATCGCCGCCTCCCATCTGCCCCTCTACGCCCATTCAGCCTCCTCTCAGTGGCGTGTGTCCATCTCGGGACTTCTGGGAGCCACCTCTTCCTGGGTGTGAGGAACCCGTGGCTCCGCCTCCGGCCTCGGAACACTCCAGTCCCCCTCGACCCGTCAATCTGGCTCCCTCGCCTATGCTCCTCCCTCCCTCGTCGTCAACAGGTACCATCGAGCATTCGGTTTCACCGGGCTCCCTCGGAACGTCGGTTACGCCTGGGTCGGACATCGCCACGCCTCTGCTGCGCACCTGCGGGCCATTCGCTGCTCTCTGGCCCTCCACCCCTTCCGCTACAGCTAGCTCCGCTCTCCCTCAGGCTCCTCCTCCGCCCTCGGTCGCTCCAGCTCCACCTCTGCCCTCTGGATCCCTGCCTCCTCCTCGGTGGGTCGTCGCGGCGGCTCAGTCGCGATCGCCCAGGCCATCGGGGTCCCGCCGCTACCTCGGCACTCCGGCTACGCGGTGGGCTCCTTACTCCATGGCATCGTCGCTTCCGGTCATCCCCATGGTGGCGTCACCAAGAACATCACCATGGATCCTCCCTCCTGCGACGCCGCCATGGGGCGCAGCCTTGGCTGTGACCTGGGTATGTCACCATCTGCCTCTGCTCAAGGCTCCAGACTGGCTTTCACCACCATCCACACCACCCTGGACTCCTGTTTCCTGCCTCCTCCTGGTCGGCCGTCCACCTCCTAAACCACCGCCTACATCTTCTGCCCATCTCTTCATCCCTTCGTCCTCTTTACGGCGCGAGGACGCGCCTTCCGGGAGGGGGCGTTATGTCACACCTCGTCTCACCTGATCACCACATGGACTTTCAGTTTGTTGTCATTTTCACAGTCACATGTTCCTTTGTTTGTAGTTCCCGCCACAATCTGTTGCCATGGACACTCACCTAATCACCACAGCTGATCACAATCACTCATCTCGTTATCCCCTGTGCTCTGTGTATTTAAGTTCAGTTCAGTTCATTCCTCTTTGTCTGGTATTGTATGTTCGTGCTTGGATGTGTTCCTGTGTTCTTTGTTGTATTACCTGTTTGGATATTATAAAGTTTACCTGCTTATCACCTGATCTTCGTCTTCGTGCTATTCGACACAGCAAGCGTTACAATTTAGTAGTATGTATTTGTGTATATATATATATATATATATATATATATATATATATATATAATATTCATATATTAAACACATTGTATTCACACAGTTCATTGTCTCTGGGTAAATCATACATGAACCAAGTCACTTTAACGTTTGATTTCGCTAGCTATATGCTTTTTAAGTACTAGAATAAGCTTCCTTTTCGTGGCCAGAAAAGAAAACTTCCTTTCTAGAATCGATAAGAAAATCGGACTGATAGTTTTTCTGGACAAAACAAACCAGCCTTTCTAAATTAATTCTAAATTAATTCTAAACCTAGAAATAATTTTAGACCATATATGTTCATGATTAATTATAATTCGTTATAATTGATTATCTATATATACCTAATTCCCTTCGTGGTTGATTCATATTCATAATTAGTCATAACATGTTGTGATTCAGTTGTGAATATATTTCATCCATTTGAGCAAATTACAACAGTTTAATAATATGGTTTATAAAAACTTTAAGATAAATTCATCTGAAAGTATAAGATTTTTACTGCTAATGACGACTTTTGCTATATAGGTTAATATATACATTTAAATATAATAACTAACTGGTCAGTCTCCAACTGGTTCTGAAATCTCACTCTGCCTGTGTGTGTGTGTGTGTGTGTGTGTGTGTGTGTGTGTGTGTGTGTGTGTGTCTTTTAATGATTTAGAAATATATCAAAAAAATCTGAAGTCAAATACTGGACTGAGAAAATTTTGAGCTGCAAAAGATAACTTATCACATGAAATTAATCTAATTATAAATACGTGGACGTAGCTGTTGTGGTTCATGGTCACAGTGGCACCAGCTGGCTGCAGTAAATGTGGCGTATTCAAACGACTTGACATAGTTCTTTTCCATTTACACAGTGCCCAGTTGTCCTAAAACCACTGAGGTGGTGGTGCCACCGGCTTGGGCCAGTCATCGCTGCTTGCAGCTATATTTAATTTTTAATGTCAATTTCAACATTTACAAATACATTATTAAAATCTTGTAAATTTTAGTTAATGCACTGTGTACTAAAATGAACAAATAATCAACAACTGTGTTTTCATTAATGTTAACAAAGATCAGTAAGTACAGTAACAAATGTATTTGTTAAAGTTAGTTCATGTTAGTTCATTTATTAAAGTGTTACCAAAGATATTTTGAGAGATGTCTTGGTGATGTTTGTCCATAAAATTTGGACCAATCATGTTGTTTGATTACCAACATTCTTCAAAATATTTTGTTTTACAGAAAAACGTAAGTCATAAAAGTTTGAACAGACACGAGGGTGAGAAAATGAAAAGGCAGTTATGCTGTGTGAGTTATGCTTTAAAAGGGATAGTTCACCCAAAAATGAAAATTCAGTCATTAATTACTCACCCTCATGTCGTTCCAACCCGTAAGTCCTTCATCATCTTCGGAATACAAGTGAATATCTTTTTGATCAAATCTGAGAGATTTCTGTCCCTCCATGGAGAGCAACGCAATTTAAACTTTGACACTTAAAAAGTTCAAAAAGAGAGCGTAAAACTAATCCATATGAATCGAGTGGTTTAGTCCAAATTTCCTGAAGATAATCAATTGCTTTATATGGTCAAAAGATTTAAAGGGTTAGTGTTAGGAGAGGCAGAGACAACAGTGACCCAAGAGCAGATAAATTGCAAACAGAGTTTATTATCCAAAGGGTAAAGGAAATCAAAACAAAACAAATAACTGGTAGCCGAGCCACAAAGTAGAAGGGCAAGACAGAGGCGAAATCCAATGGACAGGCAGAGGTCAAAACCAGAATCGGACCAACAGATACAGGGCAAAACCAAGGCAATAGTCCAGAGCAAGAGCAAGGGGGTCAAAATCCAGGTGAGCCAGCCAAGGAACGTAAGGGAACAGGAACTGGGTAAATGAACAACAAAACAGGGTAAAATAACCAGACAAGGCTTTTAAATGTTTAGGAGCAATCAAAAACAAGATCTTCCGGCAAAGGGACAGAGGTGAAGCGGACGGAAACCAAAACACACTGACAGACAACCAAAGAAAGAGAGAAACATAAGCAGTGGAGTAAATCAGTGCAGAAGATGGGGAACAGGTGTGTGGGTCATGAGAGAGAGAGTGCTGATTAGAATGGGATTCAGCTGTGATGGTAAGGTGAGGTGACAATTAAGACACAAGACAAACACTGGAGGAGGGGAAAGGATCAAACCAGAGTCTTCACAGGTTAGTACACCCAAAAATTAAATTTTTGTCATTAAATTACCCTCATGTCGTTACAAACCAGTAAGACCTTCGTTCACCTTCTGAACACAAATTAAGATATTTTTGATGAAATCTGAGAGATTTCTGATCCCTCCATAGACAAAAAAACTTAACGACCACTTTCAAGGCCCTGAAAAGTAGTAAAGACATTATTAAAATAGTAGCGTAAAAATAGTAGAAATACTCCATTGCAAAAAAAGCCCATGTCACTACAGTGGTTTTGTAATGGGGAGTCAGCGGGAATTTGATCCATATGCAGCTTTATTTACAAACGTAGTCAGACAGGCAATGGTCAACACAACAGCGAACAATAGTGGCAGGGAACAGGCAGACTCGTAGTAAGTATCCAGGCGAAAGGTCAAAGGCGGGCAGATAAACAAAAAACAAGAAACAGGAAGGATCAGGAAACAGGTAAACAAGACAAGGATAATACGCTCGGAATTGCAATACAGGGATTAACAATACTTCGCAGTGTGGGTGTGTGTGAGGGGTGTTTTTATGGTGATGAGGTTTGAATCAAGGTCATGTGCTACAGCTGGCTAGGGTGATCAGTGACTGGGTGAGGGGCTTGTGGGAAATGAAGTTCATGTAACAGAGTCCATGATGTGGAAGGGCGACCTCTGGTGGTAAGTTGGTGAGACATGACGGAGCAGATTCATTACTGGTTTAACCTTAATGTTATGAAGCAAGAATATTTTTTGAGTCAAGTCAAGTCACCTTTACTTATATAACGCTTTTTACAATGCAAATTGTAGCAAAGCAGCTTCACATTAATAATTGGCAAATACATTTTGACTGCACAGCAGTTGAAAATGAAAGAAAATGGTGCCATTGTCCAGCTTATTCTATATATTATTGATTCATTCCGTTGCAAAGATCAATAGTTATTAGTCTAGTTAATTTATGTATATTAGCACTGGAGAAAACAGTGACGTAATCGTCCGGCTCAGCTCAGTTCGCATTCAACGGCGCCAATGCAGGCATATCAAAAACAATACTGAATATCAACCAAGTGTCCCCAACTTAAGCAAGCCAAAGACAATAGCGGCAAGGAACCAACACTCCAACAAAATGGAGAAAAAAACCTTGGGAGAAACTAGGCTTAGTCGGGGGCCAGTTCTCCTCTGGCCAACAGTGAACACTTGCCCGATACTCAGGCAGAGTTACAGGTCATAAGTCCGATTTGGGATCACAACAGTGAAAATATTTAATCCAGTTCCATCTAGTTTAGTTTAGATCTGGGAACCTACCGATCACAAAAGACATTCTGCAATTTTACATTTTTAATAAAACATTGTTTAGTATGTTTATAAATCTATTTGAAGTATTAGTACTTATGAAATGTCCTCAAAAAACATGTTTATGTCGTAATAACAGTGTAATACCCATGCCATTATACAACTTTGTGTCCTTATCAAATCACAGAAACACACACATACACGCAGTGAGACACACACACGCAGTGACACACAGTGGCACACACACAGTGACAAACACTGTCATTTGGATGTTGGTTATGGTAATGTTAGGGACGCATGAGGTGTTGTAAATAATAGTAGTTTGTTGATTTGATTGTTTGACATTTTTGATTGGTTTGGAATAATTTGTGATTTATATTTATCAAAATAATATCTTTTCCTAATGCATATATTGCTTGTTTTTCTTCAATACACATATATACTTATATATATTATTTGAAAAACATTGTTTAATTCAGGAAAGAAACAAATTGCTGAAACTATTTCATCTTTGATGCTCATACAAATTCCTCATATAAAATAAATTTTGCTTTTGTTTATGAGTGCAGTACAGTGTGTGTTTCCCTAGCAGATGTAACTGATTACGCCAATTTCATATTTTATTATATCATCTTTTAAAAAAAGCCTTTAGACAACTTCTCTGAACAGCAATAAAATGTGCATGCAAAAATAAATGTCCTTTATTCCATCATGACTGTTATCTATGTTGGGAGGGTGACGTCCTTTTTTTATTAATTAATTCTTTTTTATTTTTTTGAGGGCATAACCTGCTCTTTTAAAGCAACACCCCATTCAACCTTAATCATAAATTAGTTATTTAGAGGGGGTGAGTGGGTCAAAGAGAAAGAAAGAGAGAGAGAGAGAGAGAGAGAGAGAGAGAGAGAGAGAAAGAGAGAAAGAGAGAAAGAGAAGGAGACATGTGGATCACACTGTATATTTCTCTATACCTATCATTTAACTGTATCTCTGCAGCTTCAATCCTCAGATCAGGTACCTGTCACCTCCAGGGCCGCTTCAAATTGAATGGAATGTACCAGGATGGAGATGTTATACTTGGAGGCCTGTTTCATGTTCACCTTTTCACAGTGTTCCCAGATCTGAGCTTCAGAACCGAGCCAGAACCACCATACTGTGAAAAGTGAGTTAGGGTCCAAAGTGACTACAAATCTATATAATAATAAATACTAAAAATGTGAATCTTAAGTTCTCGTTGCCCTCTATACCTCAGATAACTTGTTTACATGATGTATTGAGAGCAGTAATTCTGCCTTGGCAAAGAATCTACTTTGAATCCACTTTAAATTTAACCAAGTATGCACAATGTATGTTTTTTGTTTTTTTTCCTACACATTAATTATTGTATCAAATAATATTTTAATCATTAATCTCTTTAATATGACTTCATGTAATCATTTACCTTGTTTTTTTCTTCTTAGATTTAATATGGAAATCTTTCAGCAGGCACAGACCATGGCTTTTGCAGTGAATGAGATTAATAATAATCCAAACCTGCTGCCTAACATCACTCTTGGTTATCATCTTTATGACAACTGTGTGAGGCTAGGAATGGCATTCCGAGCTGCCATATCCCTGGCTACTGGGACAGAGGAGTCCTTCTCCAGCCTAAACTGCACTGGCCCTCCTCCTGTTATTGGGATTATAGGGGATCCAAGTTCAACTCCTTCCATTGCGATTTCCAATGTTCTGGGGCTGTTTCGAGTACCAATAGTAAGATGGGATGGAAAAAGTAAAAAAAAAAAAAAACACTATTTGCACATTTACATTTAGCCATATAGGGCATCTGAAAAACAGTGGAGGACATAGAGTGAGCTGCTGCGGGACATGCATAATCCAGTTTGTCCTAACTGAGACATCCAAGATATCAATGGCTTCAAAATATCTTAAGATATTAAACCTATATAGTTTAAAGCGCCTTGCCCCGTTAGACGCTCAGGGATATGTTTCCCAAAGCAAACTATGGTCGCAAGTTCCGTCATTACCAATAGATTTCATTGGGACTTATGACCATAGTTAACTAGCAATGCTTTCAGGAAATGCACCCCTGACAGATAACCTACATGTGCTGTTTAAAGCTTTTTATGTTTTGTTTTCCTCAGTTCATAACTTACATTTCACAAGTATATTTTCCATCCGTAATTATTAGAAAGTCTTGCAAATATTTTCATGACATGTTTTATATTATTGGCTTCAAAATAACTGTAAAGATATCATTAACGTGTATTGCCCAGTCAGACGCTCTGACAGATAGCAACATGTGCTGTTTAATGCATTTGTGTTGTGATGTTTTCTTCTGTGAAATGTTAAAAGATCACAAAAATATTTGCATTTCTCTATCAGGAGTGGACAAGCCATGCGAATTTCCACTAAATTTCATAGACTTCAGTGAACAAGTGCCACCACAAGCATGCGCTCCAATCATTTGGAGTGGATTAGAAGAGGAGTCAATAATTTTGATTAAAATTATTGCTGCATTTTGCTAAAATGTTTGTTTTTGGATATATGCCATATATAGAATTTTAAACTTACAAGTAACCTAAGTGCATTTTTATGATCAGTATTGCAATGGCATAATCAAATGTAGGCTAATATAACTACTAATCTCAGATGAGTGAATGTGTGTTACTCTTACTCTTAACATTCAGTCAGTTCTTTTGTTTTTGTTTAATTTCATTTTTAGTTTGTTTCTTTAGGTCAGTCTGCTTAAATAAAGTATTTGTAACCCCTTTTTTAGCATATTATAACGTAGTATACATGGGTAAATTCACAATATTTGTTTTCATAATCTATAATATAAACATTGTTTGTAGATCATTGGGCAGGGTGTGTTTTTTTTAAATACAGTGCTGTGATGTGTTTTTTTTGGCCAAAAATACTGAGAAATGTTTTTTGGCCATTTCTATGTCACATGTCTTATTTCTCAATTTTTTTATTATTTTTTTTAATTAGGTTAGTCACTACGCCACCTGCTCCTGTTTGAGTGACAGGAAAAAGTACCCTTCTTTCTTCAGAACAATCCCCAGTGATGCCTTTCAGGTGCGGGCTATGGTTCAGATCTTGAGGCATTTTGGATGGACCTGGGTTGGTCTCGTCTACAGTGATGATGATTATGGCATCTATGCTGCTCAGTTATTTCAGCAGGAAATGCAGCAGTTTGGACATTGTGTTGCTTTTTCTCAAATCCTACCACATGATAACAACCACAGAGACATTCAACGAATAACGGGAGTAATTCAGGCCTCTACAGCTAGAGTGGTGGTTGTTTTTTCCACTTCATCCTTTCTGATACCTTTGATGGAAGAGGTGGTGTTGCAGAATTTGACAGGCAGGCAGTGGATTGCAAGTGAAGCTTGGGCCACCTCACCTGTATACCATACTCCACGTTTCCTGCCCTACCTGGGGGGCACACTGGGCATTGCCATCAGACGTGGAGAGATTGAGGGTCTTCATGACTTTCTGCTACATCTCCGCCCCAGTAATGACCCAAGAAATAATATAGTGAGGATTTTCTGGGAGAACATATTCAGGTGTAGTTTTGGAAATGGGGGAAGAATGATAGATGGAGAGCAAGTGAAAAAGGTGTGTACAGGACAGGAGGATCTGAGCATTACAGACACACCATACACTGATGTTTCAGGGTTTAGAGCAGCCTACAATGTCTATAAGGCAGTTTATGCCTTAGCACATGCACTTCATGACCTGATGCAGTGCGAGGAGGGGAGAGGACCATTCAGTGGAAACAGTTGTGCTGACTTAATCAACCTGAAACCCTGGCAGGTAAGAACCACAGGTATAGAGCAGATTCTCTTCAGGCATACAGTAGAGCTGAAGGTAGAAAAACAAAATATGTGCTGTATATTAATTAAACACTGTCTGCATACTGTACAGCTGGTTCACTATCTCCAGAAAGTGAACTTCACCACAGGCTTTGGGGATCATGTGTCATTTGATAAGAATGGTGATGCTCTGCCTATCTATGATGTGTTAAACTGGCAACCAAGCTCTGATGGATCAATAAGGATTTACACAGTCGGTGTAGTAAATAAAGGGGCAGCAACAAAGATGGTGCTCACACTTGATGAGGATGCAATATACTGGAACTTTGAGGGGGGAAAAGTAATAAGCATTACATGTTAATGTCATCCGTTTTGCATAAATGTAGTCTGAATACTAGTCAAAGATATGCTAAAATGAATTAATAAATAAATGGAAAGACTAAGCTCATTATTTAAATGAGTTGACAAACATGGCAAATAGCAGATTATATCTCTTTCAGCCCCCACGGTCTGTGTGCAGTGAGAGCTGCTCCCCAGGCACCAGGAAAGCCAGGAGGAAGGGTCTTCCTGTCTGCTGTTTTGACTGCCTGCCCTGTGGAGATGGAGAGATTTCCAATACAACAGGTGAGAAGATTATTGTTAGCAAAATTTGAATATAACCTGAAAGTAATTTAACCTTCAGTCTTTTTCTTATATACAGATCTTATTGAGTGCACAATATGTCCAGATGAGTTCTGGTCCAGTCCAGATAAGGATCGGTGTGTCCCCAAAGCAGTAGAGTTTCTGTCCTATCAGGATCCTCTGGGCATCTCTCTGACTACAGCTTCCCTACTTGGCACCTTCATTTGTACTCTTGTGATGGTCATCTTCGCTCTTCATCGTAACACTCCCATAGTACGAGCCAACAATTCAGAGCTCAGCTTCCTGCTGCTGTTGTCACTCAAACTGTGTTTCTTGTGTGTGCTGCTGTTCATTGGTCAGCCACAGCTGTGGACATGTCAGTTAAGACATGCTGTGTTTGGAATAAGCTTTGTCCTGTGCATATCCAGCATCCTTGTTAAGACTATTGTGGTAATAGCCGTGTTCAAGTCATCTCGACCAGAGGGAAAAGCAGCGATGAAATGGTTTGGAGCAGCTCAACAAAGATGCACAGTTCTGGTCCTAACAGCCCTCCAAGTTATCATATGTGCAATATGGCTATCAACTGCCTCTCCAACACCACATAAAAACAACCAGTACACCCGATCTAAAATGGTATATGAATGTGCTATAGGCTCAGTGGCTGGTTTTTCTATGTTGCTGGGATACATTGGACTGTTGGCAGCAGTAAGCTTCCTGTTAGCTTTCCTGGCGAGAAATCTTCCAGATAATTTTAATGAAGCAAAGTTCATCACTTTCAGTATGTTGATCTTCTGTGCTGTGTGGATTGCATTTGTTCCAGCATATATGAGCTCACCAGGAAAATATGCAGTGGCTGTGGAGATATTTGCCATTTTAGCTTCTAGTTTTGGATTACTGGTATCCATATTTGCCCCAAAGTGCTATATCATCCTCCTACATCCAGAGAGAAACACTAAAAATGCCATCATGGGAAGAGAAACACAAAAGAAATAGTTTTACATTATTACATGTTTTAAAATTGTGAATTCAGATTTTCCACTTGATCATTTTAGGATTCTCCTCTGTAAACAAATAAGCAAAAATGTTACAGTGCTTGATGTTTTGTTGTAATTATCATCATTTGTTTGGTTTAAAATAGCACAATTTATTAATTTGTTTGTTTTACTGACTTTTATATGTTTTGTCTTCTTTGCAGGTTTACCTCCTTTACATGTTCATTTTTCTAAAATTATTTGCTTTAAAAGGAAATATAAAATAAGGAGAAAAGACAGTTTGTCAGAGCAAGTTGATTATAGTTATGTCAAAAAGTTTCTCAGACAATAATGGGCTAGTTGCATATGGCCGCCATGTTGGATTTCCAGTCTAGTGAGTGTGTCAATAGACATTTGACACCAGGGCAGAGAGCCAAAGAAGTAAGTGGGAGGTGAACTGGGAGAATAATAGAGTAAACTTTTTAGTGACTTAGGCCCACTATGTGTCTAATATGAATAAACGTCGTGTTTGAATGGATTGCTATTGCTGCTTCCACTGATGTCTGACATCATTATGTATTTTACAAAACTCCATTGTTACACTAGAGCTTATGTGTATTTAAATGTCTGAAACCTAAAAAAGTGTGACTGAAAACACTGCATAGTTTTGATATAACAAGCGCTGAGTGCATCCGTCTCCACCAGCCAAAGCGTGAAAGCACAGTTTGAATCTAGCAGTTAAGTGATGTCACTGAACATTCTAAATTCCATTTGTGGGACCGTACTCTCAGAGGCACAGAAATAAAAATCCCATAGGGATGAGGGACCATACCACTGAAAGGTTAATGGAATCTATTATATCATTTAAAGATGCAGTAAGCGTTTTCTGAGAAACACTGTTGAAAGTGGATCTGGCCAAACACCAAAACACACTTGTAGCCAATCAGCAGTAAGGGGAGTCTCCTTTCATTTTGGGGGAGCTGCCTGTGTTGTATAGCATTTGTGAGCTATAAAGATAGAGGTATGATCCTATTGGGTAGGGGCATGTTTGTTTAGTTGATTTCAAATATCAACAGTGTTTCTAAGAAATAGCTTAATCAACCTTTAAAATACTAACTAAGATGTATATTACTATTAAATGAGCAAATGGCACTTCAAACGCACACATGTTTGAGTTGGGTGAATGACTGAAATACAATATACTGTCCAAAAAGAGAAAATTGACTTGGACTCATGGTGCATATGTAACAGTCTTGCCTGGGTGGTCTTCTTATTGCACTGTACACTGCACAATGGATATATATATATATATATATATATATATATATATATATATATATGTGAGAAATAAGGATGCTGTTGCACGAAGAATCCATCAGTTCCACAGCATGTCTCATTACCTATGCTGTGGGTGGTCCTCATTCCACAGGTTGAATGCCATATGCACCCTACAGATGGCGCTGTCTCCATTTTTGCCTTAATTAAACCCTTTTTATCCTCTGTTACATGCATCCCCCTTAAATTATGCTTAATTGGGGAAGCACATCTACTGTACGAGAACTAAACATAAGAACTAGAAGAAAAAAAAGTAAAGCAAAAAAAAGAAAATCTGTGAATGTTCTTGATACATATCATTTTTCACTGTCAATTACAAAATTCCTCCAAAGGAAGTATGCAAGTATGGACAGGTACCAAAATCCAGACTAAACATAGACTAAAGAGATGCCCTAAACACCTCTCTTTACAATCACAATTCAAGAATGAAAAGCTCAAGATTATGCAAAAGAAAAATCTCAGCTCAAAATGACAAAATCCAATTTATAATTTACCCATGAAAAAGGTTTTTCACCACATCAAAAAGAGATATCACAGATAGTGACGAACAGGGCTGGGTAGGTTACTTTTAAAATGTATTTCACTACAGATTACAAAATACATGCTTTAAAAAGTAATTTGTAACATATTTCGTTACATTATTCAAGTTTAGTAACTTAATCTAAATACTTTAAAATACTTTGGAATACTAGTAAGTGTGGAACAAACACAAAAAAGGTCATTGCAAGTTTTTATCTCACAATTCTGACTTTTTCCCTCAGAATTGTGTGATATAAAGTTGCAATTGCGAGTTATAAAGTCAGAATCATGAGATATAAACTCGCAATATTGAGAAAAGTCAAAATTATGAGACATAAAATCGCAATATTGAGGAAAGTCTGAATTATGACATTTAGCTCACATACTAAATTCACAATTGCAAGAAAAAAAGTCAGTATTGCAAGTTCATATCTCTCAATTCTGACTTTATAACTTGCAATTGTGAGTTTAAATCTCGCAATTCTGAGAAAAAGAAGTCAGAATTGTGAAATGCAAACTCACAATCATGAGGGAAAAAACAAATTGTGAGAAAAAGATGCAGTGACTTTTTTTACTATTATAAAATGACTCACAAACAACTGTCACAAAACATGAAAACAGTCGAAAACATGAAACTGCACTTTTTCAGACTGTCTGAGTCAGAGAATCACCAATTGCTGTTTAAATGACATTAAAATTCAAAGTAATCACTTTGGTAATCTAAAATACTTTTCAGATGTAACTGTAATCTGATTACCACCCATTTAAAATGTAACTGTAATGAAATACAGTTACTCACATTTTGTATTTTAAATACGTAACTAAGTTACTTGTATTTCGTTACTCCCCAACCCTGGTGACGAATCATTCACAATCCGATTAATCATCTCACAGATCAATTTTTAGGAGGTCTAATGGTCCTACCAGCCCTAGTTCTAACTGTGTCTTTTTGAATGTGTTCTGGTTGAGTACAAATTACAGGGTTAACCGTATCCGGAACAAGATTATTGTCTACTTGTGAAGGTGAAAAAACTGGCATAGTCAAAGAATGCTGTGAGGAACTCTGGTCTAACTCTCCATCAGGAACTTGTCCTTCTTCAGACAAATGTGGAATGTCACTTCCCACATCACTTCCCTGTTCATTGGATATTGAGCTCTTACAGGAATCAGAATCTGCCTTCGAATCGTAATTCTGAACATCCAAAGAATACTGAACTATCACTAGTCACTATCATTTTCAGGGCAGTGGGGCTGATCAGACTGCATAACCCAGTGAGCTGTTCTCGTATCACTGTTGGGATGATCAGGAAAGTCTGAGGTAAAACAGATCCATCATCTTTGCAAGAGATTCCTGTGCACAGTCTTTCCTCTGCCTGTTTCTGTGTCTCTTATCCGACAGACATTAATTGATGACCTTACCGAAAACACTTCATAGAGATTAGACTCCCACTTATCTTTGATTTTCAGTTTGCCACACTCACCACGATTTGCCAGAAGGAAATCACCAACACTCAAAGGCGAACCCTTTATTTTCTCATTGTAGATCCTTGCATGACGAGCTTGTTCAGCAGAACTGTGCTTCTGTGCAATTTTTACAGCGTCGCTCAAGTCACGTTTAAGCCTGGATATGAAATCTGAATACTTCACAACAGTCTTGCTCCTGAGAACATGTTGGAACATCACGTTGATTGGAAGACGTGGGACTCTCCCGAACATCAAATAGAAAGGTGCAAAGCCTGTGGTCTCGTGAACAGTGCAGTTATAACAGAACGTCAGCATCTTCAAAGATTGTGGCCACTTGGCTTTAGACTGGGGAGGTAAGGATCTTATCATGTTCCCGGAAGTTCTGTTGAAGCGTTCAGTGATTCCATTTCCCATGGGGTGGTAAGGAGTGGTATGTGATTTCTTAACATCTGCCATATTCAGCAACTCCTTCATCAATTTGCTCTCGAAACTCTGACCTTGGTCCGAATGCACACGAATGCAACCTGCTTTGCGGAATGGTTCTTACAGGGGAAAGCGTAGGCTACTTTGGTGAAATGGTCTGTTGCTACTAGAACATCAACACTCCTGTTATCACCCTGTTCTGCTGTCCAGAAATCAATACAGATGAGTTTCATCGGCTCAGAGGTATGTATGATCTCAAGAGGAGTACGGTCTTTTGGTTCAGGGGTCTTGCCTACAATACACTTCATGCAGTTCCTCACATAGTCAGCTATATCTCTGTCCATGCCTGTCCTGCGACCTTGATGACCAGCAGCATCATGCAGGCCATAAAGCACCTGTTGTTTCAGAGCATCTGGGACAAGGAATTGATGCAGCGTTGTATTCACATGATTATCTCTCTTGACTCTGAAAAGCATGCCATCTCTGATGGTAAGTTTATTCCAATGCTTGAGAAGCCTTATGACAAGATGAGACTCACTAGCACCTTCACACTTGCCAGGACGTCAGTGTCGTTGAATGTAAAAGAGTACTCTACTCACAGTGTTATTCTGTTGTTGTATATATATATATTTTGCAACGACAAGACAAAGCTCCACGAGCGTGCATGGCCTATTCCAGAGTCTGAGCACCCCATGTGCCCCATGTTGTTTCAATGGAAAGATGTTCGTATGATTGACAACGTTTTTACCTGTATTGACAAGATATTTAGATGGTGTGACATGTATGATCGCTACAGTTCTGTGAAGGTGAAATTGTCACCAACTCTGAAGATCGCCTCTTAACCCCGCCCACATATTACAACCATTAAAAATGCAGGCAAAATCTGATACAGTTCACAACATTCATTCACCATGTCTCAAGAATCTACACCTGTCTACTGTTGCAACAAAGAAGTACCTTAGACTACTCTGGAAATGCCTGATGATAATGCTACACCAATGGAGCCCCACCCACCCACAGCCATTTGACAACTGGTTGGATAAGTTTTGCATGGAACTGGGGTATCACCACCTGACCTTTCTTACATCTCCGTACGGCAACACCGGAACAACTGCTGGAGCAGTGGCCTATGCAGGGGTTGACGACACAGACAGTTGTATCCATCTCGATGGCTTCAAGATCATAAAAGTGACTGTCATGATCCTTCTGTAACATCTCATCAAAGCTGAAAGAACTCTGCGCTGGAATTAGACCATCCGAGTCAGATTAGACATTCCTGTTTGTTTGAACCGGGTCTCTATTTCTTTGATGCATACTTTGAGGAGTTGAGCCGTAATCTGATTAAACCAGAATTTAAACACATTGTTGCTCAAGCGCTGAGCCGCTGGGGTTTGAGGGTTCACACCCAGAGGATTCAGGGTTCTGTGGATGCCATTTTACACGATCTGCGTGATGAGGTTTTCATTGTGGAGAAACTTCGTGAAGTCAGAGAAAAAATCGTGGACGTTGGCAGTGAGCAGATTGTCTATGGACAGCTGGAAAGGTTTTGTCCAAGTTGACCATGTGTAACACCGACATCGGGAACACGTGCTTCGTGGCAGGACTAACAAAGTGTCTGTGTGACACCCTGTATGTGTAGTCACAGGAATATTTAGGTTTTTTTGTCCTAGGTATTTGATTATTTTGTTGTTTATAATATTGTTGCTATTGCTGTCATGTTTAATGGTGATGTGTAGCACTCTCAGTGGACTGTAGGAGGAGACGCTGTGCTGATGGTGTGGTTAACGGAGAGTCGTGAAGAAGATCCCATCACAAGAGCGACTCCATGGTTGAAACAGCACAATTGTGTCTCTCTCTGTTTATTCAAACAGGTGGGTGAAATTGATCACCAAGGACTTAAAACATGAAAAAAATATGTTTATAACATGTGTATATTGTTTGACGAGGGTAACGTACAGCTCCTCAGTTGAATTAAAGTGTTTAATAGAGACAGTGTTGTGGTTATGAAATGGCCGTTTCAATCGCGGACATTCCGCTTGAGGCCTGGTATGAGAACATTAAAGTTCGGGTGGTTAGAGGCTCCAACACACTGTATACCCAAAATATTGTAATATTTATTGCATTTAGAGTTTCATTATTGTGTTTACAGTATTAAGAATGATTTAAAGAAGAATGTAGAGTTATAACTATATAAGGAGATATATTGTGTAAGGTGCCAATATATATTTACAACTGTTGAATATTTTACATTTGATGGTTGGGTTTTATGTTATGTCTAATGGTTCTCTCAAGTACATTCATCATGTTCAGTAATCCAGTTATATGATTTCTATATAGGAAAATGGTTCGCTCAACTATTTTGTTATACAGTGGTATACGAAACATTTGCTCATGCAAGAGAGACTGTAATACATTGAGAGATAAAAGAAAGATGTATTTAGTGAAATAAGAGACAAGTATAGAAATATTTACAGAAGAATAAGAAAACTCTTAGAGGGAGTAAAAAACATGTTTATTGTTGTTTGGTTTGTATGAGTCACATACACCTGGTATAAGACTTTATGATTTGGTTGTATATGGATATATATATATATAATATATATATATATATATATATATATATATATATATATATATATATATATATATAAATAATTATATCTTCAAACCATTGTAATAAAGATTACAAGAGCGACTCCATGGTTGAAACAGCACAATTGTCTCTCTCTCTGTTTATTCAAACAGTAAACTTACTGCAGCATCGCCAGTCGGACGGCAGGCGTGTTACAGATTTTGGGGCTCGTCCGGGATCTAGCGCCACCTGCTGGTATGCGGATCCAATGCAAGTGAACCACAGAGCGGCTGAGTGACGGGTGATCAGTGCAAGGACCACGAAGGGCAGCTCAACGGCGTCAGGAGAACCAAGGCACGCTAGTGAAAGTGTTTCCTGGCCGAGGAGGAGTGGTGCAGCGTGGTGTGGGACAAGTGTGAACCCATCAGCATCAGGATCGTCTACAAGATGGCTTCTAGTGAGAGAAAAGCAACAGTGTGGGAAATCAAGAAGAGACTGCATCAGCTAACCCATGATGAACTGATCAGCTTGGTGGATTGTCTGGATCCAGATACAGACACAGGAAGAGACAGGTTAGATATAACTGATGAGGAGGGTTGCTTGGAGCACATTTTTGATTACATGGCCAGTGACTCACTTCTTGAATTAGAAGATGGGGGGTTGTCTCAGTTGTTATTGTTGAAAGACAATGTTGATATGATAATCCAGAAACATAATGTAAAATCTGCTTTGCACGACACTGAGTCAGGGACACCACAACAACAACACACACCTACCACCGATACACAGACACAACAGATAGAGTATAACCGATTGGTAGATTGCTATGAGGAGTTAGGGCGAAAATTAGCACAATACAAAATTGATGCTAACCCAAGTAAATCAGGATCTCGCCAAACTAGTCGTAGTTTACCTGTAAATGTCGTTGGTGAGCCCAGTGGTGAGAAATGGAAAGTATGTTCTCCCTCCGTGATCTTCAACTACTTCCATTTCAGCACAGAGTTTAAAATTCAGGGGGGCAAATTGGTGACAGTACCTCTGATATAAGCTACACGAGCGTAACTAAGCAGATAGATGAGGGACTAGCAGCTACCCAGAGTGAAATTGACATCATCAGAGGGGTCTTGAGAGTCATTAAGCCTGGAAACTTTAAGGACATGTTAGTGAACAAGGAGGGACTGACGATACTAGAGTTAAAGAGTTTTCTTCAGTCACATCTGAATGAGAGGAGTAGCTCTGAGCTCTTTCAGGAGTTAATGTGCGGTAAACAGAATGACATTGAGACACCTCAACAATTCTTGTACAGGCTGATTGGGCTGAAACAGAAACTAATTTTCCTATCTAGACAAGCAGTCACGGACCTGGAGCATGATGAACAAACGATCCAAAATGTGTTTTTGAGAACGATCTATCAGGGCATGGGTGCTAAGTACAACCAGCTCCGCACCGAGTTAAAACCTCTGCTTACAAACCGATTGGTGACAGATGAGGCACTCCTGCGCCAAGTAACTCAGATAGCCAGTGATGAGAGTGAAAGACAACGTCGTTTGGGACAAGCTTCACGCCAGAGGGTGCCGAACGCTCTCAGCGCCCAGTGTGAGTCCAGCCGAGGCAAGAGCACAGATTGCAGTAGACAAAATGACCAAGCTGAGACGATATGCCATTTAAGTGCACAAATAGAAGCTCTTACAAAGACTGTTGAATCCCTTGTAAAGACGAGGACAACAGAAGGTCAGTACAAAGTCCCTGATTCCCAGCTGCAGCGAAAACTACGTAGACGAATGTGCCCCACATGTAGTCGCAAAGAAGCTACATCTTGCAGTCACTGCTTTGCATGTGGTGAGGAAGGACATCGGGTGGTGGGCTGTCTAAGAAGGGAAAAGATGTCGGGAAACGACCAGCGGCCACTGACAAGGGGCGAGCAGTGACCAGGCAACTCCAGCCCCAGTCTAAGGAGGAGGAGGTTCGGATAAGTGGAACAGTGGACTCGCTGAATCAAAGACAACATCCCCGTGACCGAGTAGCCCAACTCATTGGCAGGAAAGCGATCCTCAAGTGCCTCATTCATGGTTTTGCGGTAACCGCTCTACTGGACACAGGAGCACAAGTTAGCATAATCGACTATAATTGGAAGAGTAAATACTTACCAGATCAAGCTCTACGGCCGCTGTCAGAAATAGTCAACGGGGGCGACTTCAATGTCTCAGCTGTTAATGGAGAACCACTGCCATTCGAGGGATGGATAGAATTGACAGTAAACCTGCCTGGAAATGATGATCCAAGTTTAGCTATTCAAGTGCCTTTCCTTGTGGGGAAAATACCATTAGAGCGACCACTGCTGGGGTTTAATGTCGTTGAGGAGTTAATAAGGGGAAAGAAGGACACTGAGAGTGGCCTATGTGCATTTTCAGAGCTCCTGAAGATGGCTCTGGACGTTAAAAGCGAACAAGTCAACGCCATAGTCAGCTTCATTCAGGAACAGCCCCATTCGAACATGGGGGCTGTTGTCACAGTCGGCCCTAGAGATGTGGTCATACCACCAGGCCAAGTGACTCACGTAAAGTGTGATGTTTCGGTTGATTTGGAATGCTCAGAACCAGTAGTGCTGTTTGAATCCATTGAATCCAGTTTGAGTGTGCATGGTTGACTCAAGTAGATATCGGGGAGGGTCTAATGGAATTAGAGGGGACAGATCGGCCCTATGTCAGGATTCCCCTGTGCAACCCTACCACTTGTGCAGTCACTATCAGACGACATACACCCCTAGGAAGTGTACAAACCATAGCTAGTATTCTTGAGACGGAGCGACAAGACTTATCAGTGAGCCAGGGAGAAGAAGCAGGTTCTCAAGAACAGGGAAATGACCTCAGGGCAGTCAGTTTGTGGCATCCGCCTGTCGATATAAGTCATCTGGAGGAAGAACAGCAGAAATTAGTCAAAGACATGCTTTATGAAGAATCCAACGTGTTTGCTCGTGGAGATGATGATATTGGGTGCATCCCGAGCTTACAGATGACGATTAACCTGAAAGACGACGTCCCTGTTCAGCGAGCTTATGCCTCCATCCCGAAACCTCTGTATAAGGAAGTGAAGGAATACATTCAAGACTTACTTGCTCGGGGTTGGATGGTCAAGTCAAAGTCTCCGTATGCAGCTCCGGTGGTGTGCGTCCGGAAGAAAGATGGCACACTGAGACTGTGTATAGATTATAGATTGTTAAATCAGAAGACAGTCCCTGACCGACATCCTCTTCCCCGGATTCAGGACCTCATCGACACCCTTGGGGGTTACCGATGGTTTTCAATCTTAGATCAAGGGAAGGCTTACCACCAGGGATTCATGGCAGAGGGATCTCGGCACCTTACTGCATTCACGACCCCTTGGGGACTATATGAGTGGGTGCGCATACCTTTTGGATTGGCCAACGCACCAGCGGCATTCCAGAGGAGTATGGAGGGGATGCTGGACTCTCTTAGAGATGAATTATGCATACCGTATCTCGACGACGTACTTTGCTTTGGCAAAACATTCAGTTACCATGTCCAGGGACTAAGGAGGGTACTTAGAGTAATGAAGGAACATGGAGTAAAGTTGAGGCCAGCAAAATGTGAACTCTTCAAGAGAGAGGTCAGATATGTGGGAAGACTAGTTTCAGAGAATGGTGTCCGTATCGACCCAAAAGACTTGGAAACGGTCCTTTCCCTTAAGGAACAAAAGCCTGCTACTGTCGGGGAGTTGCGGCGGTTGTTGGGATTCCTCAGTTATTACCGCAGCTTCATCCAGGATTTTTCATGGATCGCTAAGCCACTGTACGAGTTACTCCAGTCCCGGGGTACAGTAGCCGTTGGGGAACAGAATAAAGCTGGTAAAGCTGGGAAAAGAGGGAACCAACTGCCATTCCGTGCGAAAGTAGAGTGGACAAGTTTGCACCAGGGCGTGTTGGAGAGACTGATTGGAGCTTTAACCACCCCACCGGTACTAGCGTACCCGAACTTTGAACTTCCATTTGTGCTCCATACGGATGCGTCCGAACAGGGGCTCGGGGCTGTGCTCTACCAACAGCAAGAGGGCAGGCTCAGAGTGATTGGCTATGGCTCCAGGACGTTGACTCCTGCTGAGAAAAGTTATAGACTCCTGGCACTTAAATGGGCGGTCTGTGAGAAGTTCCGCGATTACTTGTTCTATGCGCCACACTTCACAGTCTTCACGGACAACAACCCGTTGACGTATGTCCTCAGGACGGCCAAACTCAATGCTGTTGGACATAGGTGGGTGGGAGAATTGGCAGACTTCAGATTCGACATTTGCTACAGACCATGAAAAGTGAACACGGATGCGGACATGCTCTCCCGATGTCCCCTCGATATTAATAAGTTTATGACGGCATGTACTGAAGTGCTCACAGAGGAGATGGTCAGAGCTACGTGGGAAGGAAGTCAGGTTGACCAAGAGAATGATGTTGCCTGGGTAGCGGCTCTTAATGCATGTCAAGAGGATATCGAGTGCCAATTTGGAAAGAGTCTCATGACACTTGACCACTCTGAGATGAAAGCTGCCCAGAGGGAAGATCCTATTGTTGGTAAAGTGGTAGAAGTAAAGGAGAGTGGTGGGGAACTGACACCGGACATGACGAAAACTGCAAAAGGAGGCCTCAAGAGACTGCTGTATGAGTGGAGAAAACTGGATCTCCAAGAGGGACTGCTCTATCGTAAGACCAAGCACAGATCTCAACTTGTTCTTCCAGCTAAGTTTAAATACAGCTACACGACGACATGGGTCATGTGGGGACGGAACGAGTTCTAGATTTAGTAAGGAGACGATTCTACTGGCCGTTCATGAAGAAGGAGATCGAGCACTATGTTACACAGCAATGCCGATGCGTAAAGCAGAAGAAACCAGTGGTGAAGATCAAAGCTCCTATGGGAAGTCTTACCTCAAGTTGTCCTCTAGACCTAGTGTCCATCGACTATTTGCACCTGGAACGGAGTCGGGGCGGATATGAATATATTCTGGTGCTGGTGGACCATTTTACCAGATTTGCTCAGGCGTACCAAACAAGAGACAAGTCTGGAAGGACGGCTGCAGAAAGGATATTTAATGATTACATCCCAAGATTTGGCTACCCTGGCCGGCTCCACCACGACCAAGGCCGTGAATTTGAGAACCAGCTTTTCACGACTTTGCAGCGGTTGACAGGTGTCAGCAACTCTAGGACAACACCTTATCACCCTCAAGCAAACCCAGCAGAACGTTTCAATCGCACCCTGTTACAAATGTTGAGGACGCTGGAGGAGAAAGAGAAGGACAGATGGAAAGATCACCTCCCGAAGGTAGTGCACGCATACAATTGCACTAAGCATGAGGCGACAGGGTTCTCCCCATACTTTCTCCTGTGTGGACGTCACCCTCGCTTGCCCATCGACTTGTTGTTTGGCCTAGGATCAGAGGACGATCAATACTCACCTCAAGATTATGCAGAAAAGTGGGCACAACGGATGGCTGATGCATATAGGCTAGCCTCAGACAACAGTAAACAGGCGAGTGCACGGAACAAGAAATACTATGACCAGCACGTTCGGGGTGTCGTGCTGCAACCAGGAGATCGAGTTCTGGTTCGGAACCTGAGTGAGCGAGGTGGGCCTGGAAAGTTAAGGTCATACTGGGAGAGAACAGTACATGTGGTCAAAGAAAGAGTAGGAGATGGACCGGTTTATCAAGTGTATCCTGAATTCAGTGGAGGTCAAAATCTGGAAGCGATACGTACCCTGCATCGGAACCTGCTTCACCTGGTTAACGACCTACCTGTAGATCCGCCACCTCCAGGAGCTGATGATCCATGTAGACCTAAGAGGAGGAAACAAAGATTGTCAAGATCAGCCGGACTGCCTGAAGAAGCAAATTCAAGTGATTCATGTTCAGATGACAGTGATGCTCCGAGAGCATACTACTGGTTGCGTTCCTCTGGGCAGCAGCGATCTGAGCAAAGGAGGACTGAGCCTGACATTTACAGAAGAGGGGAGCGGAGACAGCGAAAAGTTGAGGATGAATCTGCAAGGGATGAGAGATGACTCCAGGGGTAGAGGAAGAAAACTTACCTGAGTCAGTGGCACCTCACTCATCGACTGACTTATCTGCTACACTGGAACCGGGAGTGATGGAGGATGAGCTTGGAGAAATGGTACCTATGGAGGGATGGCAAAGGGTTAATTCAATGGAAGAACCTGCGGGAGATGGGTATGTGAGAAGATCCAGCAGAGAGAGAAAACCTACACGAGTCTTTACTTACCCCTTATTGGGTCAGCCCAATTATGAACTGCCTACCGAGCCCAATTTATGCCAACACAGCAGGTACCAGGTTACTCTAATGAGGAACAGGGACCAGTATATGTGACATGTGCCTATGTCCCTCCTCCATTTCCTTACCAGATAGGTTCCTATCCTACCTTGTTACCTTGTCCTGCCTTTTGTGGATATTAGAGTATTAGTACATGCAAGGAAAAAGGGTTAAGACACATACACAGACATGAATGTGAACAATGACCACACTGATACATTACATTTTAACATAGAAATCTTGAAATTAGTTGCAATGTGAAGAGAATGTTTCTGTTACTGTAAAAACAGTTTAAAGAATTAGAGGGTCAGTGTTGTTTGGAGCCATTTCTTTTGTCAGGGAGAGTGTGACACCCTGTGTAGTCACAGGAATATTTAGGTTTTTTTGTCCTAGGTATTTGATTATTTTGTTGTTTATAATATTGTTGCAATTGCTGTCATGTTTAATGGTGATGTGTAGCACTCTCAGTGGACTGTAGGGGGAGACGCTGTGCTGATGGTGTGGTTAACGGTGAGTCGTGAAGAAGATCCCATTACAAGAGTGACTCCATGGTTGAAACAGCACAATTGTGTCTCTCTCTGTTTATTCAAACAGGTGGGTGACTTAAAACAAGGACTTAAAACATGAAAAAAATATGTTTATAACATGTGTATATTGTTTGACGAGGGTAACTGTAATGAATTCAGTTCATCCTTACACCCACTCACCACTAGAGGTCACCCGCTCGCACCATGCTTCTCCCTCACAACACTACACTTCCCAGAATCCCTCACTCGGTCACTGATCATCCGCCAGCTGTGTCTCGTCAGCACTACTCATTAGCTTCATCACTGCACTACAAATAGCTCACTCACTCACCTCTGGGTTGCGAAGTATTGTTTGATTCATTCTCAATTTCCGAGCGTTATTTTCTTGTATGATTTTCCTGTTGTTGATTCTGCCTGTTCCCTGGTTTTCTGACGATTCTCTGCCTGCCCCTGATCACCCGCCTGGACACTACCTTGAGCCTGTCTGCCCTCCTATACTGTTGTTTGCCGTTGATGAACTCTGCCTGTCTGACCACGTTACCTAATAAAAGCTGCATTTGGATTTTACCCGCTATCTCCTCATCATTACAGAATACTTCGCCTAACCAAGATCCAGCAGCTTCTGGTCAGTATGGATTACTTCGATCAACTCCTGCAACTACAGCAAGGGCAATCATCGATTGAGGATTACATACAGGACTTCATCGAGGTATCAGATTGTGTATCCTATGATGAATCTTTGTTTAAACATCTGTTTCGTCGAGGTTTAAACAAACCCCTAAGGTCGTGTCTTCCCGAAGCGGATTTTAATTGCACTCTCAGGGACTTTATGGACTATACACTGTTGTTGTCTAGGTCTTCATTTACCGTGGGAGAAGCGGAACCCGAGCTCGGTCACAACATGGCGGCTGCCACTGAACCGGCATACAAAATGGCCGCCACTCCCGAGTCTCATCAAACCGCAGCTATTCTGCCAGCCCACTTCACGCCGGCTGACTCCACAGGCTTCTCCACTGAAACTGTCCCTGTCTGTCAATCAGTCCAGTCTCATGATCTCCGCAGGGGTTCCAGCAGCACGATTCTGGGGTCTAAGGTGTTGGACTCCTCGCTGCTATCCGTCAGGTCGGCGTTGAAACACCACGCCGCCGCTCGTCAGGAGTCACAGCACGCCGCCGCCGCTCGTCAGGAGTCACAGCAGGCCGCCGCCGCTCGTCAGGAGTCACAGCAGGCCGCCGCCGCTCGTCAGGAGTCACAGCAGGCCGCCGCCGCTCGTCAGGAGTCACAGCAGGCCGCCGCCGCTCGTCAGGAGTCACAGCAGGCCGCCGCCGCTCGTCAGGAGTCACAGCAGGCCGCCGCCGCTCGTCAGGAGTCACAGCCAGCCGCCGCCGCCCGTCCAGACTCACAGCGAGCCGACGCCGCCCGTCAGGAGTCACAGCACGCCGCCGCTGCTAGTCAGGACTCACAGCAAGCCGCCGCTGCTCGTCCCGACTCACAGCAAGCCGCCGCTGCTCGTCCAGACTCACAGCAAGACGCCGCTGCTCGTCCAGACTCACAGCAAGCCGACGCTGCTCGTCCAGACTCACAGCAAGCCGTCGCTGCTCGTCCAGACTCACAGCAAGCCGACGCTGCTCGTCAGGACTCACAGCACGCCGCCGCTGCTCGTCAGGACTCACAGCAAACCGCCGCTGATCGTCCTGACGCAAGTCAAGTCGTCCACGACCCACCTCAGCCAAGTCAAGTCGTCCACGACCCACCTCAGCCAAGTCAAGTCGTCCACGACCCACCTCAGCCAAGTCAAGTCGTCCACGACCCACCTCAGCCAAGTCAAGTCGTCCACGACCCACCTCAGCCAAGTCAAGTCGTCCACGACCCACCTCAGCCAAGTCAAGTCGTTCACGACACTCCTCAGCCAAGTCAAGTCGTCCACGACACTCCTCAGCCAAGTCTAGTCGTCCACGACACTCCAGTGCTCGTCATCCCAGAGCCGTCTCCAGTACACCACGAGCCCGCTCCAGCGCACCACGAGCCCGCTCCAGCGCACCACCTGCCTGAGCTCCCAGAGCTCCCAGAGCTCCCAGAACCTCCAGAGCTCCCAGAACCTCCAGAGCTCCCAGAGCTCCCAGAACCTCCAGAGCTCCCAGAGCTCCCAGAACCTCCAGAGCTCCCAGAACCTCCAGAGCTCCCAGAGCTCCCAGAACCTCCAGAGCTCCCTGAACCTCCAGAGCTCCCAGAGCTCCCTGAACCACCAGAGCTGCTCGAGCTCCCTGAACCACCAGAGCTGCTCGAGCTCCCTGAACCACCAGAGCTGCTCGAGCTCCCGGACTGGCCCAAGCTCCCGGACTGGCCAGAGCCCCCAGACTGGCCCGAGTTCCCAAACTGGCCTGAGCCGCCTGAATTCCCTGAGCTCCCAGACCTCCCAGAGCCAGCGCTGCCTAGACCTCAGAGATGGGGGGCCCCTGCCAAGAAAATTTTGGGGGGGGGCCCAGTGGCCCTGTCCACGGCGGCCAGTGGGAAGGAGGCCACGTCCTGGACTCCTCCGTGGCCACCTGACCTCATAGCCACAGCGGTGACTCTGCCTTGGACTCCACCATGGCCACCTGGACTACCTGCACCTCTGTGGCCTTCTGAACTGCCTGCACCTCTGTGGCCTTCTGAACTGCCTGCACCTCTGTGGCCTTCTGAACTGCCTGCACCTCTGTGGCCTTCTGAACTGCCTGCACCTCCGTGGCCACCTGAACTGCCGGCGCCACCCTGGAGGCATCCTAGCCTGCCAAGTCTGCCCACGCTCCACGGCCCAGGTCCGTCCATGACCCATGACCCAGGGCCACCATGTTCATGTCCTGTTCCCCTGCACGGACCTGGCCCACCATCCCTCCCCCAGAAAACCTCCTTCCCACCACCCTCCTTGGACTGTCTGGTTTTTGTTTTTTTTTGTTTTTTTGTTTTTTGGGCATCAGGAGCTGCCCTTTAGGTGGGGGGTTCTGTTCATGAATTCAGTTCATCCTTACACCCACTCACCACTAGAGGTCACCCGCTCGCACCATGCTTCTCCCTCACAACACTACACTTCCCAGAATCCCTCACTCAGTCACTGATCATCCGCCAGCTGTGTCTCGTCAGCACTACTCATTAGCTTCATCACTGCACTACAAATAGCTCACTCACTCACCTCTGGGTTGTGAAGTATTGTTTGATTCATTCTCAATTTCCGAGCGTTATTTTCTTGTATGATTTTCCTGTTGTTGATTCTGCCTGTTCCCTGGTTTTCTGACGATTCTCTGCCTGCCCCTGATCACCCGCCTGGACACTACCTTGAGCCTGTCTGCCCTCCTATACTGTTGTTTGCCGTTGATGAACTCTGCCTGTCTGACCACGTTACCTAATAAAAGCTGCATTTGGATTTTACCCGCTATCTCCTCATCATTACAGTAACGTACAGCTCCTCAGTTGAATTAAGGTGTTTAATAGAGACAGTGCTGTGGTTATGAAATGGCCGTTTCAATCACGGACATTCCGCGTGAGGCCTGGTATGAGAACATTAAAGTTCGGGTGGTTAGAGGCTCCAACACACTGTATACCCAAAATATTGTAATGTTTATTGCATTTAGAGTTTCATTATTGTGTTTACAGTATTAAGAATGATTTAAAGAAGAATGTAGAGTTATAACTATATAAGGAGATATATTGTGTAAGGTGCCAATATATATATTTATAACTGTTGAATATTTTACATTTGATGGTTGGGTTTTATGTTATGTCTAATGGTTCTCTGAAGTACATTCATCATGTTCAGTAATCCAGTTATATGATTTCTATATAGGAAAATGGTTCGCTCAACTATTTTGTTATACAGTGGTATACGAAACATTTGCTCATGCAAGAGAGACTGTAATACATTGAGAGATAAAAGAAAGATGTATTGAGTGAAATAAGAGACAAGTATAGAAATATTTACAGAAGAATAAGAAAACTCTTAGAGGGAGTAAGTAACATGTTTATTGTTGTTTGGTTTGTATGAGTCACATACACCTGGTATAAGACTTTGTGATTTGGTTGTATATATATATATAAATAATTATATAATCTTCGAACCATTGTAATAAAGATTACAAGAGAGACTCCATGGTTGAAACAGCACAATTGTGTCTCTCTCTGTTTATTCAAACAGTAAACTTACTGCAGCATCGCCAGTCGGACGGCAGGCGTGTTACATCTGCTTAAAAGACGTATTAGATGCGAGATGACGAGTATGCTGTATATGATTATTAACAACAGTCATGATGTCTCTATTACTGTAAACAGATGTGGTGTTGATACCAAACGTTTTACAAACCTCAAGAAACAGATGTCAATTGTAAGAATTATGTCAAATGACTGGATAGATATGATGCGTATGTGCGTTAACACTGGCGAACAAGTTGGTCTAACTATCAGAAAAATATTAGATCTGATGACTGAACGTGGTTGTTGTTTCAGAATAGACAACTTATTGTGTATGTGTACATATTAGGGGTGGCACGGTTCATGAAAAACCGTTCGAACCGTTCGGTTCGGTTCGTTTGTGCGTTACATGGTTCGAAGGTTCAACGCACGCGCAATGTAGCCCCGTATTCAGACAGTTTCGCGCGAACATACATATAAGAGAGAATTATAGGGCACCTGCTGTCAGATTTTTATTGATTTATTACCCTCATAAAAATATTCCCCACCCCCCATCCCTCCCTCCAGACTGGACACCTCTTTTGGACACTTGTTTTTGGCCATCTGTTTTATTGACCTCTCACTAATCCCGCTATCCCCATGCAAAGGAATTTATGGCATTGTTTTGGACTTTGTGTGTTTTGAAGTGAAAATGATCAAAGACGATCAAAAGTGTTCAAGGACGATGTGCTTTAAAGTTTGTCAACATCTTTTCACGTAATAAAAGATATCAGCAAAAGATTAAAAAGTATTTTCTGAAACAGCATTTTCAAACACATTAAGCATTGAGCATATCAAACAACAGTTTTAAAAACACATCATGCAAATAGTTTAAAGTCAGACATTTTAACGTTGCATTTCACTGTTAATGATTTGTTTTTAGGTAAAAATTAATGCTTACTCTGCTTTCCAGCATTCGTGGGGACATGTTTTCTCTTCGGAAGCAAAACCAGAATGACTTCAGGCAGGTGTGTGAGGGGGCACCCTAGTCTCCGCCCCCTAACACACCCCTAACACTCCCCCTAACACTCCCCTAACACATGTTATCAGGTAGATGTAATTAAGTTTGTCAACATCTTTTCACGTAAAAGATATCAGCAAAAGATTAAAAAGTATTTTCTGAAACAGTGTTTTCAATCACATTAAGGATTGAGCATATCAAACAATAGTTTTATAAACACATCATGCGAATAGTTTAAAGACGTTTTACGGTACATCTTACTGTTAAAGTTTTTTGTTTTTTTTTAGAAAAAAAATAATACGCTGCTTTTTGTACAAATATCCACTCTCTACGGACACAAAAACCAAAATGAAGCCTAAGAGCTGTGTGAAGTGGCACCCGAGTCTCCGCCCCCTAACACTCCCCTAACTCCTGCATCCTCCCACCAAACACGCCCCCAACACCGGAGGATAGACGCAAGAGGTGTATATTTAAATGAGAGTAGAATAATTAAACAAATTAACGTTTAGAAATGAAGTTGTTTTAACAAAGTTTAACATTTTTTAGTACGTGGGAGGTAAACAGTTTTTCACACATGAAGTGATGCAGATCGTTAACAAAAACGTAGTATTCAGAACAATTGTTATCAGAAAAGGTGAAATGTGTTTCTGAAGACCATGTATACCATTAAAATGTGTAAAGATGTAATGGGTGACAATGACAAACATTGGTAGGTCAATGGGATGTTTTATTAAAGAAAGGTTTGTTTTTCACATACATTTGAAGATATTCCTTTACACACATAATTTAAAGACATTTAAAAAAATGAATTGTACCATTTAAACACAAAAAGTTTATACAGATATTTTAAAACGTTACCAGAAGAAATGTAAAAACAAGTATTTCCATCGCATTAAAAACGTTGAAAAAAAGTCAATGTTCAGTCATTTAAAAATGTAAAACAAGTGTTTTCACATACAGTTTTTAAAAAACGGTAAAAACAACAACAAAAAAATCAGTTACCAGGACGTCATAAGAATAAAAGTGCTTTAAGCTTTTAAAAAAGTGTTACTAGTGTTACTAGACCTCAGTGCTGCTTTTGACACTATCGACCACAATATTCTTTTGAATAGAATAGAAAATTATGCTGGAATTAGTGGAATTGCATTGGCATGGTTCAAATCATACTTATCTGACCGTTATCAGTTTGTAGTAGTAAACGAAGAGATGTCATTTCGATCACAAGTTAAATATGGAGTACCACAAGGCTCAGTTCTAGGACCGTTAATTTTCACTCTGTACATGCTACCCTTGCGAGATGTCATTAGGAAGCATGGCATTAGCTTTCACTGTTACGCTGATGATACTCAGCTCTATATTTCCTCGCGCCCTGACGAAACCTACCAATTCTCAAAATTAACAGAATGCGTAGCTGATATAAAAAATTGGATGACTAGTAATTTCCTACTACTAAATTCAGAAAAAACAGAGATTCTAATTATTGGACCAAAAACTTCAGCACAAAATACCCTAGAATACTGTCTAACACTCGATGGCTGCTCTGTTAAGTCGTCTTCGTCAGTTAGGAACCTGGGTGTGCTCTTTGATACCAATCTTTCATTTGAAAGCCACATTTCTAGCATATTTAAAACCGCATTCTTCCATCTTAAAAATATATCTAAATTACAACATATGCTCTCAATGACAAATGCGGAACAGCTAGTTCATGCGTTTATGACCTTGAGACTAGATTACTGCAACGCTCTACTGGGTGGTTGCCCTGTTCGCGTGATAAACAAATTACAGCTGGTCCAAAACTAGAGTCCTTACTAGAACCAGGAAGTATGACCATATTTGCCCGGTTCTGTCAAAACTGCACTGGCTCCCTATTAAACATTGTATAGATTTTAAAATCTTGCTAATTACTTACAAAGCACTAAATGGCTTAGCTCCCCAGTATGCATTATATGCATTATAGTCCTTCGCGTCTATTACGATCTCAGAATTCTGGCCTGTTGTTAATACCTAGAATATCAAAATCAACCACAGGCGGTAGATCCTTTTCCTATTTGGCACCTAAACTCTGGAACAATCTTCCTAGCATTGTTCGGGAAGCAGACGCACTTTGTCAGTTTAAATCTAGACTAAAAACGCATCTATTTAACCTGGCATACACATGACGCATTATCAATTTTTGTCTTCATATCTGTTAAAGGATTGTTAGGCTGCATAGATCAGGTCAGCCGGAAACGGGAACATTTCCTATAACACCAGATGTACTCGTTACATTTTACATCATTTAGCAGACGCTTTTATCCAAAGCAACTTACAAGGGGGGCAATTAGGGGTCAGGTGTCTTGCTCAAGGGCACTTTAGTCATGGTATCGAAGGTGGAGAGAGTGCTGTTTATTCACAATCCCCACTTTCAAGTCCTGCCGGCATGGGATTCGAACCAGCAACCTTCAAATTACAAGCCCGACTCCCTCACCACTAGGCCACGACTACTCTATGCCACGTCTATGCTAATTTTTGTCTCTCTGCTTATCCCGAAGTTTACCAATTAACGTGATTGGCTGGATCCGGGTCGGACGGGGAACCTGTGCCTGTGTGCGGCAGCAACGTGGCTCTGGGGTGTCGGCGGAGACTGTGTGAACTAGCTCATCCTTTGTGAAGACCTTACCGACTCATCATCCAGTGGCACATATCCCAACAAACCGTCCCATACCGGTGTGATCAAAAAGATCTTAAACTAGATGGAACAAGATTAAATATTTTGACTGTTACGATTCAAAATCCGTTTAATGACCTGTAACTCTGCCTGAGTATCGGACAAGTGTTCACTGTTGGCCAGAGGAGAACTGGCCCCCGACTAAGCCTGGTTTCTCCCAAGGTTTTTTTCTCCATCTGTTGGAGTTTTGGTTCCTTGCCGCTGTTGCCTTTAGCTTGCTTAAGTTTGAGACACTTGCTTGATATTCAGTATTGTTTTTGATATGCCTGCATTGGCGCCGTTGAATGCAAACTGAGCTGAGCCGGACGATTATATCACTGTTTTCTCCAGTGCTGATATACATAAATTAACTAGACTAATAACTATTGATCTTTGCAACAGAATGAATCGATAATATATAGAATAAGCTGGACAATGACACCATTTTCTTTGGGAGCTGCTGTGCAGCCAAAATTATTTACCAATTATTAATTGTTACGTCACAGCCTTAAGTTGTCTAGGAAAGGGAGTAACAGCGAAAAGAAAATGAATCATATGTTAGGGGTGAGTGAGCCCGTCCCCAGCCCTGTACGACAGACACAAGTTAAAGCTCAACAAAAGAAAGGTTTATTAACAAAGGATTTTTAGACAAAGTAAACCAAAAAGGAAGCAAAACAGACTTCAGGAGGGGGTATTGCCCAAAATAACAAACAAAAGTACCCTCTGACTAGTTAAGGAGTAAAACTACTTAAACTACCAAAAGCAAACAAATAAACAACAGAAATATACACTAACTCCCTAACTAGCCAATAAAAAACAGGAGAAAAGTTAACACAGAAATCAAAGTAGGCACCCACCTCCCTACAGCTTCCTACACGTTTGAACATGTAGATAATTGGAACAAAGTTTAGATGGCAGAAAGCTCACTAGGCTACAATAAGCCTATTAGCTAGGTGGAACATGCACAATGTTTCACAACACCATAGAACAACAAAACAAAACAGAGCAGGTGAGGGGCACACTCTGGAAGACAGCCTTCAGTTTGAAGCACTCTGGTTGCTTCCTTTATGTGTGCATCCACAATGAGTAGCAGGTGTAACCAATCATCACTCCCTCTCTCCAGCACCTGGTAGAGCAGCAGAGAGAGACACACAGAGAAAAGAAAGAAACAGCACCCAGAACAGAATACACACTAATGACACAGTGATGGAACGTAACACCCCCACCCATAAGTTTAAGCGTCAACCAACGTCTTAAAAATAAATTGTTCAACACTTATTCTACAACTGAATGTGCTCTCGAAAGGGCATCAGCTACAACATTCTCAGAACCTTTACAATACTTAATCTTCAAGTTGTATTCTTGAATAGTGAGTGACCACCTCATCAGGCGCTGATTTGAATTTCGCATCCGATCCAGAAAAATAAGAGGATTATGGTCTGTATAGACAGTGATGGGATGACCACCACCAAGGTAAACTTCAAAGTGTTGCAACGCCAACACCAGTGCTAGGGCTTCCTTCTCAATCGTACTGTACTTTTGCTGAGGACTTGTGAACTTTTTAGAAAAGTAACTTACAGGATGTTCTATGCCACTAGCATCTTCCTGTAGTAACACCGCTCCGGCACCTGAGGAACTGGCATCTACCTGCAGCTTAAACGGGAGAGTGAAACAAGGAGCAAAAAGTACAGGGGCACTACTTAAAAGATCTTTGGCAGCGTTGAAGGCAGACTCACTTTCAGGGGACCAAGCAAACTTCTTGGCTGTACTAAGCAGGTCAGTCAAAGGAGTGACCACTGTAGAAAAGTTCCTACAGAAGCTCCGGTAGTATCCTACCATTCCTAGGAAGCGCCGCAAATCTCTCTTATTACGGGGTGGAGGAAAGTCCAAGATAGCTGCTACCTTAGCTTCCACAGGTTTAACTTCACCCTGACCTACCTTTTTACCTAAATAGGTAACAACTGCTTTAGCAAACTCACATTTAAGCAGGTTAAGGGTTAGCGATGCGTTGGCCAACGCATTAAACACTTTATCAAGGCTACTTAGATGCTCTTCCCAAGTGTTAGAGTAAATTACAACATCATCTAAGTAGGCTTCACAGTTGGGGATTTCTGACAACACTCGTTGCATCAACCTTTGGAATGTTGCGGGAGCATTGCGCATCCCGAAGGCCATAAGAGAGTACTGCAACAGATTATCAGGGGTCACGAAGGCAGAGATCTCAGAGGCACGGGTCGTTAATGGCACTTGCCAGTAGCCTTTCAGTAGGTCAAGCTTGGTCACAAAGTGTGCACTACCGATTCTATCTACACAATCCTCCATTCTGGGCAGAGGAAAGGAATCTGGCTTTGTCACACTATTTACCTTGCGATAGTCTGTGTAAAAACGGAATGTTGAGTCTTGCTTAGGCACTAATAAGCAAGGAGAGCTCCAAGGACTATCGCTAGGTGTGGCGAGACCATGCTTCAAAAGATACTCAACCTCCCTTCTCATCACTTCACGTTTTCGAGGGTTAACACGATACGGGTGTTGCTTGATAGGGGGGCTATTACCTACATTGATGTCATGTTTTATTACAGAGGTTCTACCAGGAGCATCAGAAAAGAGCAAGGGATACCTATTAATCAATTGAATAAGAGCTTCTTTTTGATCCTGAGGCAAGTATGCAAGGTAGCCATCAAGTTGACGCAATACAGTTGAATTCTGGAAGCGTTCGACAGGTAATTCACCCACATCCGGGTCATCAACAGGACAGCAAAGAGCAGCAGGCACCACAGCAGCAGGATTAATGGACACATCTACCCTATTAGATGTACCTTCTGCTTCACACTTACCTATATAAGATTTCAACATATTAATGTGACAAACCCTGCTCTTTCTCCTACGATCTGGGGTAGAAATGACATAGTCGGTCTCACTCAGCTTTTTCTCAATATTGTAGGGACCAGAAAATCTAGCATGTAGTGCAGAGGAAGTAACAGGAATTAAGACAAGCACTTGATCACCAGGCTGAAAACTGCGCTTGGTAGTCTTTCGATCAAACCTTGGCTTCATTTTGGACTGTGTACATGAGAGATGAGCCTTAGCAATGTCACACGCTCTATGCAGTCGTTCACGGAAGCTACTAATATAGTCTAGCAGGTTGGTGGTAAGTGGGGTTTCCGACATTAGCTGTTCACGAAGCAGCTTTAGTGGTCCACGAACTGTGTGACCAAACACAAGTTCAGATGGACTAAAACCCAATGACTCTTGGACAGTTTCTCTGACAGCAAACAGCAGCAAAGGCAAACCTTCTGCCCAGTCCTTACCAGTACTCACACAGTATGTACGGAGCATAGACTTTAGAGTCTGGTGGAAACGCTCTAAAGCCCCTTGTGACTCGGGGTGATAGGCACTAGACATTCGGTGAGACACTCCTAACTCTTTCAAAATTCGCGCAAACAGCTTTGAGGTGAAGTTGGAGCCCTGGTCAGTTTGAATGGCCTTTGGTAGTCCAAACGTCGAACAGAACTTGATGACCTCTTTGGCTATGACATTAGCTTTCAAGGAACGCAAGGGAACAGCCTCTGGGAACCTTGTAGCAGCACACATCAGAGTTAGAATATACTGATGCCCCGACTTTGACTTGGGTAAAGGTCCAACACAATCCAAGATCAAGCGTTCAAACGGCTCACTCATCACGGGTATAGGATGAAGAGGAGCAGAGGGAACAGTTTGGTTGGGCTTACCTGAAATTTGGCATTCATGGCAAGCTCGACAGTACCTCACTACACTGTCCCTCAGCCCAGGCCAGAAGTAGTACCTTAAGATGCGCTTATATGTTTTAGTGATACCAAGGTGACCAGACAGAGGGTGCTCATGCGCCAACTTCACCACCTGAGAGCGGTAAGCAGAAGGCAGGACAAGCTGACGCACCGCCAACACATCACCATTCACTTGCGGTTGCCACCGTCGCATGAGTATGCCATCATCCCAATAATAAGTAACTGGACCACCAGGGTTTTTTTTTCAGATTGACAGCAGAATCTAGACAAGACGACAAAGATGGATCAGTCTTTTGCGCCGCAGTCAAACCCTCCTTTCCAGCTTCTATGGAATTTGTGGCCGGCTCAGAGCTAGCCTTCTCAGAAGAGAAAGACAGTTCAGGTTTAATGAACAGTGTGCACTGTGAGACATCTGACACGGGGTTCATAAATGAATCAGCGAGGTTCACAACATCATCCAACTTTCGAGCTTGTGCTCGGGTAACAGCACAGGCAGGGAAAACAGCAGGGAAATGAGCAGCAACATCTGGCTGTCCTGACACATCAGGCTTGTCTACTACAACAGGACAAGGGAACACGTTACCACCAGCCAGGTCATTTCCAAGGATGAGACTTACGCCCTCCACCGGCAGTTCGGTCCTTACTCCAAGGCGAGCGGGACCTGTGACCAAATCAGATTTCAAGTGGACAGTATGTAATGGTACTTTAACACAGCCTAGTTCAATCCCTCGAACTAGAACATCTGCACCAGAGTACGTTTTGGGTGAGAAAGGTAAGGTGTCAGCTAGAATAAAGGACTGAGCTGCCCCCGTATCTCGCAAGATGGACACAGGTTGGCCAGGCAAGTCAGCTGAAAGAGACACAGAGCCAGTTAACAGGAAGGGATGGTAACCAGAATTCTGGAGCTGAGGAAATGGGTAGTCAGAGACAGAACCAGCTTGAGCAAAAGCTACACTCTTAGATTTCTCAGCAGCAAACTTCCGTTTCCACGCTTTGCAGTCAGATATCAGGTGACCTGGATCTAGGCAATAAAAACAGACGCGTTTGCCATCGGCGCGTTTCAGCATTGGTTTCTCTTTCTCGGTTTTCTCCGAAGAAAGAACAGATGACATTCTCTCGGTTTGCTCACTCACAAGATTCCGGCGTCTAAGCTGACGTGTAGAAGAAAATACTGTCCTGTGTGTAAGTGCAAACTCATCAGCTACCACTGCGGCTTCAGAGAGAGAACTTAGCTTTTGCTCATTCAGATGAACTACAATATTCTCAGGAAGGCAGTTTTTAAACTCTTCAAGCAAAATGAGTTCATGCAGTTGTTCAAAATTGGTAACCTTACTAGCCAGACACCACTTTTCAAACAAGACCCTCTTCTCTCGTGCAAACTCAACAAATGTTTGTTTGGCTGTTTTTGTTGTACCTCGAAAGTGCTGACGATATGCTTCGGGAACCAGTTCATATGCACGCAAAACTGCAGCTTTCATGATGTCATAATCCAAGGACTGTTCAATTGGTAACGCCGAGCATACCTCCTGGGCTTTACCCACAAAATTACACTGAAGCAGTAAGCCCCACATATCTTTTGGCCATCCTAGTTTGGTAGCAATACGCTCAAAGGCTATGAAGTAAGCATCTACCTCAGCTTCTCGAAATGGAGGTACCAGTTTGACATACTTCGCTACATCAAAGGTAGTTTGAGCATCATTCACACCATCAAAATTAACTGTACTATTCTGCACTGAAACACTAGCTGAAAGAGGTGAAGAAGGTCTGGAACGTGGAGCTGGCACAGGCTTACGGCGTGCCGACTCTGCTTCTATCTGTAAATTTCGCAGTTGGATATCTCGGTGAGCCTTGACTTCAACAACACGAAGTTGAACAACTTGAGTTTCATGCTCCTGCTTTTTAATAGCTAACTCAAGCTCTTTTAATTTTATTGCTAACAAAGGATCCGTTCTAGATTCCGTGCTAGGAGGAATACCTGTAGGACTAGTTTCAGATAAAACATTTTCTTCTTCCTCTATTTCAGTTTGTGGGTCAGCAGGAAAAACCCCAGCGCTAACCAATTCAAAGTACAGCTGATCTTTTAAAACTGACTTTGTCAAGTCTTTAGACAGCGAGATATTATAAAACTCAGCAATTAACACCAAATCTTTCTTACGGCAGCGATTAAAAACCTCTACTGAGGGAGCAAGAGTAAATGCAATCAAATCAAACTCCATCCCAAAGAGTATAACCACTCCGCCTCTACCAAAAAAAAAAGAGAAAACAGCCAAACTCTAAGCAATACAAGCAGTACAAAAATGTAAGTTCACTTCCAATGTCTACAACACTTAATTTCTCAACTTACAATACCACACAAGCAACATGTGAGTTCACCAATTTTTAGTATTGTAGATCCCGGATGAGCCCCCAATTTTCACTGTTACGTCCCAGCCTTAAGTTGTCTAGGAAAGGGAGTAACAGCGAAAAGAAAATGAATCATATGTTAGGGGTGAGTGAGCCCGTCCCCAGCCCTGTACGACAGACACAAGTTAAAGCTCAACAAAAGAAAGGTTTATTAACAAAGGATTTTTAGACAAAGTAAACCAAAAAGGAAGCAAAACAGACTTCAGGAGGGGGTATTGCCCAAAATAACAAACAAAAGTACCCTCTGACTAGTTAAGGAGTAAAACTACTTAAACTACCAAAAGCAAACAAATAAACAACAGAAATATACACTAACTCCCTAACTAGCCAATAAAAAACAGGAGAAAAGTTAACACAGAAATCAAAGTAGGCACCCACCTCCCTACAGCTTCCTACACGTTTGAACATGTAGATAATTGGAACAAAGTTTAGATGGCAGAAAGCTCACTAGGCTACAATAAGCCTATTAGCTAGGTGGAACATGCACAATGTTTCACAACACCATAGAACAACAAAACAAAACAGAGCAGGTGAGGGGCACACTCTGGAAGACAGCCTTCAGTTTGAAGCACTCTGGTTGCTTCCTTTATGTGTGCATCCACAATGAGTAGCAGGTGTAACCAATCATCACTCCCTCTCTCCAGCACCTGGTAGAGCAGCAGAGAGAGACACACAGAGAAAAGAAAGAAACAGCACCCAGAACAGAATACACACTAATGACACAGTGATGGAACGTAACTGAGCTGAGCCGGACGATTATATCACTGTTTTCTCCAGTGCTGATATACATAAATTAACTAGACTAATAACTATTGATCTTTGCAACAGAATGAATCGATAATATATAGAATAAGCTGGACAATGACACCATTTTCTTTGGGAGCTGCTGTGCAGCCAAAATTATTTACCAATTATTAATGTAAAGCTGCTTTGCCACAATTTGCATTATAAAAAGCACTTTATAAATAAAGGTGACTTGACTTGACTTGACAAAATGTTTTTGTTAGGGTAGATTTTTATTTATGTGTACTGCTCAGCAGTAGTAAAAGTAGTAGTCAAAGTGAAGTGCGTGACTGACATGTAGAGACATTCTGAGGAAAAAAAACCACTATTAAGTGGAAAACATGAAAGAGATTTATTGTTCCTTGTCATTTACAGAACCAATAGTTTCTCAGCTCGACATCTTATAAATAAGCATTCAGACAATCACCCTGAGCAGCAATTCACTGTGCATGCAAATGTCCATTATCTCATCAGTCCTGTTTTCTTGCTTTGCCTTTGTGAGGAGGGATGGGAGGGTGACGTTCTGATTTCCAGGGATATCCACTTGGTGCCTGCTAATTTAAAGCAACACCGCACACAACCTTAATCATAAATTAGTGAGCTGAGTGGGTCGGAAAGAGAGAGATGTGGATCGCTCTGTATATTTCTTTTTACCTGTCCTTTAACTGTATATCTGCAAATTCCATTCTCAGATCAGGTACCTGTCAGCTCCAGGGACACTTCAAATTGAATGGAATGTACCAGGATGGAGATATTATACTTGGAGGGCTGTTTCATGTTCACTTTTTCACAGTATTCCCAGATCTGAGCTTCAGAATGGAACCAGAAAGACCATACTGTGAAAAGTGAGTCAGACTGACTACATAACTATAAAAGTATAGAAAGATTTAAAATATGATTAAAAATAATTAGATTAATAAGAGGAAAAAGAAGCAGAAGAAGAATAATTGAGAATGTGTTCACTGTGTTCTCTTTTACCTATTTTGTGCAAATTATGTGCTGACAGCCGTAATGCTGCCTTGGCCAAAAATCTGTATTGAAATTGCTATATATTTAACCAAGTGTGCAGAATAGGAAGGGTCCTGAAGTGATGTGTGTACTTTGATGTATTTTCTATGTATTAATATTTGTATTGATTTGTCTTTTAGTTATTAATCTTTTAAATATCACTACATGTCAGAATTATTATTATTTATTTATTTATTTTAGATTTAATATGGAAGGATTTCAGCATGCACAGACCATGGCTTTTGCAATAGATGAAATTAATATGAATCCCAACCTACTGCCTAACATCACTCTTGGTTACCAACTTTATGACAACTGTGTAATGCTAGGAATGGCATTCCGGGCTGCCATATCCCTGGCTAGTGGGACAGAGGAGTCCTTCTTCAACCTCAGCTGCAATGGCCCTCCACCCGTGGTTGGGATTGTGGGGGATGCAAGTTCAACTCCTTCCATTGCAATTTCTAGTGTTCTAGGCCTGTTTCGAGTACCTATAGTAAGATGGGATAAAAAAAGGAAAAATACACTTTCTGTATTATTTTAGCATTTTTCTTTTTCTTTTTTTTTGTCAGTTTAGCTATATTTGTATCCTTGTATGCTTTCTCACTCAAATCTATCTATCTATCTATCTATCTATCTATATATATATATATATATATATATTTCTGTCTTGTGCTTTCACCTCTCTCTCCATCTCTCCTCATTAGGTTAGTCACTATGCCACCTGCTCCTGTTTGAGTGACAGGAAAAAGTACCCTTCTTTCTTCAGAACAATCCCCAGTGATGCCTTCCAGGTGCGGGCAATGGTTCAGATCTTGAGACATTTTGGATGGACCTGGGTTGGTCTCCTCTATAGTGATGATGACTATGGAATCTATGCTGCTCAGTCCTTCCAGCAGGAAATGCAGCTGTTTGGATATTGTGTTGCTTTTTCGGAAATCTTGCCCAATGATCACAACCCCAGAGATATTCAGCATATAATAGGAATGATACAGGTCTCTACAGCTAAAGTGGTGGTTGTTTTTGCTCTTTCATCCTTTCTGATACCGTTGATGGATGAGGTGGTGTTACAGAACATAACAGGCAGGCAGTGGATTGCAAGTGAAGCTTGGGCCACCTCTCTTGAATACCACACTCCACATTTCCTGCCCTTCCTGGGGGGCACACTAGGCATTGCGATCAGACGTGGAGAGATTGAGGGTCTTCATGACTTTCTGCTACGTCTCCATCCTAGCAACGAACCAAGAAATAATATGTTGAGGATCTTCTGGGAGAACATATTTGAGTGCAGTTTTGAAACTGGTGGTAACCGGACAGATAGAGAGCAGGTGAAAAAGGTATGTACAGGACAGGAGGATCTAACCACCATGGAAACACAATACACTGATGTTTCAGGATTGAGGGCATCCTATAATGTCTATAAGGCAGTTTATGCCCTGGCACATGCACTTCATGACTTGATGCACTGTAAGGAGGGGAGAGGACCATTCACTGGGAACAGATGTGGTGATATGATCAACCTGAAACCTTGGCAGGTGAGACTCACAGTTATAGGGCAGATTCTCTCCAGGCATATAGAAGAACTGAAGGTGGAAAAAGTGTACTCTAAATTAATTCAAATTTAAGATAAACATATAAAGCCTGTTCTGTCTACAAACTGCACAGCTGGTTCACTATCTCCAGAAAGTGAACTTCACCACTAGCTTTGGGGATCATGTATCATTTGATAAGAATGGAGATGCTCTGGCCATCTATGATGTGTTGAACTGGCAGCCGAGCTCTGATGGATCAATAATGATCCACAATATTGGTGTAGTAAACGAAGGGACAGCAGCAGGAATGGTGCTTAAACTGGATGAAGAAGCAATTTACTGGAACTTTGAGACAAAAAAAGTAACTAGCATTGCATATTAATGTCATACTTTTTGCTGATATGTAGTCTGAATACTAGTCAAAGCTATAAATAAGATACATGTCATTTGTCACTATGTAAGACATTTGTCGCCTGGTGGTGTGTCTTTTAGCCCCCACAGTCTGTGTGCAGTGAGAGCTGCTCCCCAGGCACCAGGCGAGCCACAAGGAAGGGTCTTCCTGTCTGCTGTTTTGACTGCCTGCCATGTGGAGATGGAGAGATTTCTAATGCAACAGGTAAATCATATTCTTAATATGAACTGAAAAATAATTCAATCTTTTAAGTTTTTTTTTTTTTTTGTCTTTATGACAGATGCCATTGAGTGCACAGCATGTCCAGAGGACTTCTGGTCCAATTCAGATCATGATCAGTGTATCCCTAAAGAAGAAGAGTTTCTATCCTATGAGGAAACTCTGGGCATCTCTCTGACTACTGTTTCCTTGCTAGGCACCTGTTTCTGTGCTTTTGTGATGGTCATTTTCACTCTTCACCGTAACACTCCCATCGTACGTGCTAACAATTCAGAGCTCAGCTTCTTGCTGCTGGTGTCACTCAAACTGTGTTTCCTGTGTGTGCTGCTGTTCATTGGTCAGCCTCAACTGTGGACATGTAAGTTAAGACATGTTGTGTTTGGCATAAGCTTTGTCCTATGTGTCTCCAGCATCCTGGTTAAGACTATGGTGGTAATAGCTGTATTCAAGTCATCTCGACCAGAGGGCAAAGCAGCGATGAAATGGTTTGGAGCAGCTCAACAAAGATGCACAGTTCTGGTCCTAACAGCCCTCCAAGTTTTGATATGTGCAGTCTGGCTATCAACTGCGTCTCCAACACCCCATAAAAACAACCAGTATATCCGTTCTAAAATAGTCTATGAATGTGCTATTGGCTCAGTGGCTGGTTTTTCTATGCTGCTGGGATACATTGGACTGTTGGCAGCAGTAAGCTTCCTGTTAGCCTTCCTAGCGAGAAATCTTCCAGATAATTTTAATGAAGCAAAGTTCATCACTTTCAGTATGTTGATCTTCTGTGCTGTGTGGATTGCATTTGTTCCAGCATATGTGAGCTCTCCAGGGAAATATGCAGTGGCTGTGGAAATATTTGCTATTTTAGCTTCTAGTTTTGGATTACTGGTGGCCATATTTGCCCCAAAGTGCTACATCATCCTTTTACATCCAGAGAGAAACACAAAAAAAGCCATGATGGGAAGGGAGACACAAAATAAATAGTTTTACATTACTGCAATGTAAAAATGTAAACTCTAATTTGACAACTTATCGTTTTAGTTGTATTATCTTCTACATTTTTTTTTTAAATGCCTACTGTTTCATACACTCAAAAAAATATTTCAGTCTAAACATAAGTTTTATGTAATTTAATTACATAGTTTTAACATAAACAAACTAATCAACTTAATGTGATTCATATTTGTCAGTCATATGTAAATGAAATAGGTCAGATTTATGTAATAGTTCACAGAAAAATGGCCAGGTTAATGAACACTGTTTAGTGGATATATGTGTGTGCACTACTGAATTAAAGTACCATTGAAGCAGTGTCAGAGTTAATGAGATCATTAAGTGATGATTGAACATTAATGATGAACACCTGCTGTTAACAAGCAGAATCACTGAAAGACAGAGAAACACAAGAACTAAAAATGACTTCAGTCACAGCCTTCGATAAAATCAACTGAAGATAAAAGACATTCAATCTCTCAAGATCTGATTGAACAACTCCACAAACTCTACAAAACTTTCCCAGCTTCACTCACTACTAACTACACTGACTTTATTTCTTTCATACGTCTACAGAAGTTCTTATGAGAACTAACAGGTTTAGATGTTAATGATTCATTGAATTCATTTGAAGTTACCGTCTTTGAAGTCAGCGTTGGCTTTAAATGGGGTCTTGACTTTATTGTGTCAGATCTTCTGACAACTGAGTGTTGTTGAAACACTTTTGTTATGGCACATATGTCAAACAAATGTTTGATCATGTGCTGATTGTTGAGTAGTGGTGAAGAGAGTCATCATTTGGTAATCTGATCTCATTCAGACTTTAAACTCCGAAATGGGTGGTGCATTACAGTAAAACTGTGATTCTATGGTGTGAGACTCAACAGTGTTGCAACAATCGAATAATATACATTTCTTAAAAATTTGTTTGTGCACAATGAAATTTCACACTGAATGCATTAAACTGTCACCATTGTTGTGATTTGTACGCTCATTCTTGATGTCTGACAAGAGAATGTATGACCAGGTGGTGATGGTTAAGCGATGATTATGAGTCATTATTTAGTCATCTTAGTGATCTTACTCATTATTTAGTCTCTGATGAAATGGATGTTGCGTTATTAGCTTTGTGCTATACATTATAGTAAAGCAGTGTTGTGATAAACTGCTATGAAATGTTCACCATCATTCTGACTCATACAGGTAAAACCAGTTTGTGCCAAAAAAAAAAAGGTTGTACAGACATCAAGAATCAACGTACGAATCACAACAATGGTGACAGGTTAAAAAAAAACCTCTTACTCCAATGCATGCAGCCTGAAATTTTATTGTGCACTAACAGATTAAAAACATATTACTTGATTGCTACAACACTGTTGATTCTCAGACCACAGAATCACAGTTTTACTGTAATGCACCAGGCATTTCAGAGTTAAAACGCTGGATGAGCTCAGACTACCAAATGTTGACTCTCCTCACCACAACTCAAACAGCACATGATCAAACATTTGTTTAACATTTGTGCCAGTATAAAAGACAACAGACAGAGAACGGCTGACAAATTAAAGTCAAGAGACCAAATAAAGCCAACACTAACCTCAAAGATGGTAACTTCAAATGAGTCTCAATAAATCATTAACATCTAAACCTGTTTGTTCTCATAGGAAATTCTGTAGACGTATGACAGAAATAAAGTCAGTGTAGTTAGTAGTGAGTGAAGCTGGGAAAGTTTTGTAGAGTTTGTGGAGTTGTTCAATGAGATCTTGAGATGAAATGTATTTTATCTTCAGTTGATTTCATCGAAGGCTGTGACTGAAGTCAGTTGTAGTTCTTGTGTTTCTCTGTCTTTCAGTGATTCTGCTTGTTAACAGCAGGTGTTCATCATTAATGTTCAATCATCACTTAATGATCTCATTAACTCTGACACTGCTTCAATGGTACTTTAACTCAGTAGTGCACACACACATGACCACTAAACAGTGTTAATTAACCTGGGCATTTTTCTGTGAACTATTACATAAATCTGACCTATTTCATTTGCATATGACTGACAAATATGAATCACATCAAGTTTATTAGTTTGTTTATGTTAAAACTATGTAATCCAAATGGATGGAAAATTGCTATGTAATTAAATTACATAAAACTTATGTTTAGACTGAAATTTTTTTTGAGTGTAGTATTGTATTTATTAAAATACATTTGTTTGCTTTAAAAATAACCTGTTTATTAATTAATTTGTCATATTGGCTTTAATACATTTTGTCTAATCAAAAAGTTTCTGACATGGCACATTAAAATCATTTGTGTCATTCCCAAGATATGTACAGTGGCTGAGTAGGGCATAACACAAGGAAAATTAAGAAAGAAAAAATATATTAACCTGTTAGCCTATTAGTTTATGAAGCCTTTGCACAAGTGTGATCTCATTTGAAAGCAGACACTTGGAAGATTTTTGTCAGGTCAGAATTAATAAAAATAATTTGCTATAAAGTGCTTAAATTAATTGTCTTCATTATATTTACTGACTACTTTATATTCACACTGTTTTAATCCCTCATTACTTTGATCAAACTTCTCTCTTCACCTTCTTGACTTTGTATCAAATGTCCTTCTTAAAAAAAAAAGAAGTGATCTTTGAAATGATTCCAATTAAATTTTCTTTTCAAAATTTGTGGTAAAACATATCGTACTTTAATATAAATCCACTGATGGCAAGTTGTAGTTAAGAACCCAAGTGCAGGTTTATTTTATAACTAAAGAAAAACAAAGACCTGACTTGACTTAAAATAGGACATTATTTGAAGGGACAGACATTTTTTTTGTAGAGTTATACCAAGTGCACACATTAAATCCCACAATGCACCGCAACGACAAGTGTACAACCAATGTTCACTCAATGGCTTGAGAACACCTATAATGCTGCATGCCGAATGAATTCCCTCATCTGACCAGAAGCTAAATCTACGGTGGCCGAGAGAGCCCAAAGCGCTTCAAATAATAAAACACATGCAAATTAAAAAAAGCACATGCAAATTAAAAAAAGCACATGCGAATTAAAAAAAGCACATGCAAATAAAAAAAAACGTGATCATCAGTTTGACAACACATGTGCTGCAAATCCTCATAACACATGCAAACTCAAAAAAGCGCTACATTTACGAAAAGCGCTGCAAAGAGCACAAACCACAACGGAAATGTTTCAAGGGGGACCCTAAAAAGTGACGGACCCTACTTGACAACAGCACAGACTAAAAAATATTAAAATATATTATGTAGGCATTAACTCAATGTAATGTGTTTCACCAACAGAAAAGTGTTTTAATATGTGGCATTGTTGTTCACTCATTCGACTTTAAGAGATGATAATTTAGTGGATGATTTAAAAATATTCGTTAATCATCTGTATCATATTAATGTGACGTAACCGTAACGGCCGCCTGAGGCGCTCGACGACCACGTCATCTGTGAGTTTCTAGCAAACTGAAAAACACTTTATGAAAAATAATAAATACATGAAATAATGTACAGTTGTTTATTTTTGTTAGCAGTTTTTATAGTATTTCATGATTGTGAACACATTGTGCACTCAAATACCGTGCACTATATAGGGATTAGTGAATAAGTGAGGAGTGAGTTGAACTGGTTTTGGACGCTCTTCCTACTAGGGTCCGTCACTTTTTGGGGTCCCCCTTGAAACATTTCCGTTGTGGTTTGTGCTCTTTGCAGCGCTTTTCATAAATGTAGCGCTTTTTTGAGTTTGCATGTGTTGTGAGGATTTGCAGCACATGTGTTGTCAAACTGATGATCACGTTTTTTTTATTTGCATGTGCCTTTTTTAATTTGCATGCGCTTTTTTTAATTTGCATGTGTTTTTTTTTAATTCGCATGTGCTTTTTTTCATTTGCATGTGTTTTATTATTTGAAGCGTTTTGAGCTCTCTCGGCCACCGTATAAATCTTCCATCCATCCACTTCCCAATGTGGCTACAGCGTAAGTTCATACATTAATTTTAACTTGATTATTAAAGTGTTTAATTAACATATATACAAGGTAGTTTTCATGACACAGCTCATGGTAACTTTTTCACTACTACTGGTGCAGCCAGTTTCAAATGATTATTAAACAGCAAGCACAAAATATGCAAAAGCAACAGCCCTTCCAGTGCACTCAGTGTCTGAATTCACTGTCCCCAGACCTACAAAGTTCATCTGACATTTCATACAGGTGACTGATGATATGAGTGATATGAATATGATGCAGGGCAACAACTCACTCCATGATATAGCCTATAGAATACAGTTAGAATGTCCATAAAATTCAAGATATGATAGGTGAAAGGCAATCAATTTTAACCCTTTGAAGTGTACGACAAAACAGGTCAAATCAGAACGCTCACTGCTAAATTCTGTTTCTACCAGCTGGTGCCCACATTTCATAAACGAGTGTGCACACGTAATATCTAAGCCACAGTTGTGTCAGGGTTCTGTATGTTTCCTGTTGATTCTGTCTGCTTGTTTGCCATGTGTTCCCCGTGTGACGTAGTTTCCCTTCTCTGTCTTCATTAGTTTATTCCTGTTCGTCATTATTAGTTATGTCATTCACCTGTGTCCCAGTCATCAGTCCCTGTATTTTTTCCATGTGTTTCCCTCACTCCTGGTCAGTTATCATTTGTGTTAAGACGTGTGTATGTATGCCTTTCTTCAGTAAACAGACTTTGTTCATGTTAAAACCTCCAATCAGACTACCTGCACCTGAAATCAGCCACCATAAAGGAATTTTTAGACCCAGAAGTCTGAAAGCGGAGTGAATGCTGCCCTAGACACCAAGCAGGGCAGATTTGAAAGTCCTTATGTTACTGCCACAGACTCAAAATATTGCAAATGCTCAGCTTAACCTCCCAGACGGGATACCTAAAGGACTGAGAAGCCATCATGGCTGCTGACAACTTACAGCACCAGAGTCAAGTGCAACTGGACGATGAGAGGAGGGAGAGGAGAGGACCAACGATACCTGACCCAAGCCAGATTTACAGCCACACCGGGCTGATCAAGAGTATCATCTCCTTAGCCCTAGCTCAGGGATCTGAAAACAGAAGGTAAACCACCTTACATAACAGATCAGAGAGTCCTGCAAGGAGTGAACTGGTGCTGAAAGCCTCACAGACCAAAACAGAACTGTCACCATGGCAACAGCCCAAGTACCAGCCAACCCCGACGAGAAGCCATGGAAGATAGCACCCTCAGCGGATCCCACAGGACATGCCACAGCCATCAACTACAACATTCTCCTTCAAGCCTTTCACACAGGTGTCAATGGGAGGCTGCACGAGGACAGCTGGACCCACCTGCCTCAGAAAAACAGGAGCTGTGGACACGAGGAAAACAGGACTCATCCGAAGAGCTTCCGTCTGTATCATTAACAATGGAATGACCACTCCAGGAGACACAAACAATTATAGCCCAACAGCTTTGTGTGCCAGAGGTGTGTCCGATCTTTCTGCACCCTCAATGTCACTCGTTGTTGCCCATAGGAGGGTCAACAATGATGGAAAGGGGGCAGTATGTAATGACAGAAAAAACAGACACAAATATTTGTTATATTTAACAAATATTCTTAAAACCCCTTTCTAACTGCAAACCAAGGTGTCTACCAACTCCCCGAAGCCATAGGACTTCAGGCCTTTTTACAACCACAAAGTATTCTGCTTAGAAAGCCAGTAAAAAAAACTGACTCTCCTGCATAGATGAACTGATCTATAAATGAACATGCATCCCAGGACATTGTGTTTATGATTATGACTTGTGTTTTGTGTTTTTTTATACATTATCTTGGTTTAATGCATACTTTATGATAAAAACTACGAACAAACTACCTCACATATATCGTGTCTCCTATCAAATCAATGCTCATTTCATGACTTACATTTTCATGTATGTCACTTCCTCATCTGATGCAGTGTGTGTTTGTTGTATTAATTGGAGCATAAATGGGCACAAAACTACTAGGCCCAGTTGTGTCATGCTTGTAAACAAAAGCCTCAAATTCCCCTATAGAGGAGGTTCCCGCTCTGGAATTCCTCTTTCCTCATTGGTCAGGTGCCTTGCGGAGGGTGCCAGAACCCAAAACCTAAAAGCCTCCCTCTATTCTTATCGTCGACGGTTCCAAAGACAACTCCTGTCTGGCCTTCTCATGTTGCCCCCTACCATGTGCTTACATAGGAGATGCAAGCTTGTAATCGTTCCTTCATTCAGCACAGAAGACACTGATTGCAACTTCAGCACCATTGGACCGAACTCAGGACTTTCTACTGCAACCGTATATTTGGACGCTTTTTCTTCTCTGAGGCAGATTGCAAGTATCATACGATATAATAAATTACTGTTAGTTAGTTAAAGTTGTGAACCTCCTTTGTCATCAAAGGAGTTTTGTAATGAATTCTAATGATTCCTTCCGGGTAGTTGACTTAACTCCATTTCCTGTTCCCACTTCCAGTTTCACTCTCACTTCTCATTTTACCTATGTATGTGTGATTTGTATGTAGGTATGTATGTGTTTGTTAGTTAGTTATGTGTTCGTGATTTAGTTAATAAAACTTGTGCAAAATACATATTTGGTTATGACTCCCTGTCTGCTGAATAAATTGTCACTTAAATGATATTTTTTTCATTCTGTACATGCTCTTAAAGCACTAGAAAAGGTTAGAAAGAATAATTTTTTGGTGTCAATGGAAAATACCCCTTTTCTTAGAATCAATTAATAATCAATACTGAGTGTTCACAGGATGAACTAATTGATTTATTGTAATTTTAATGTAGATACAGTAAGTTAATCTGATTAACTGATTCAAATTTTCATATTTAATCGTAATGAATAATCATAATGAGTTATGAATAATTATAAATATTTCTCCTTTGAGCTAATTTGCTACATTGCGCATGACGGCAGTCCAGTCAGAAGAGCATTGCAGTAATCAAGCCTAAAAATGACCAGGGCCTGGATGAGAAGTTGTGTTGCATGCTCAGTTAGAAAAGGCCTGATATTCCTGATGTTGTGTAGTGCAAATCTGCAAGACCTAGCTATCTCTGTAATGTGGTCTTTGAAGGTCAGTTGGTCATGATGATTTTTGGCCAAATTTGATGGGGTAATTGTTAATGTACCTAACTGGATGGTGAAATCATGCTGCAGAGTCGGATTAACAGGGAAGACGAGAAGCTCAGTCTTTGCCAGGTTGAGCTGCAGATGATGTTCTTCCATCCATGTCGAGATGTCCGCCAGACAGCTTGAGATTCATGCAGCAACTGTGGAATCATCTGGTTGGAATGAAAGGTAGCGCTGTTTGTCATCAGCATAGCAATGGTAGGAGAAACTTTGTGCCTGTATGATGGGAACCATTGATACATGGAGAACAGGAGGGGTCCAAGAACTGAACCCTGAGGAACCCCAGTGATCAGTTGACGAGCTTTGGATACCTCCCCACCCCAGGCAACTCTGAAAGACCTACCTATTAGACAGGATTTAAACCATTGAAATGCAGTACTTGAGATGCCAAGGGATGAGAGGACAGAAGAATTTAATGATTCACAGTGTCTGTAAGAAAGACCACGCAGATGACTGAATAATCGTGTATGCGCATCTCTGGTGCATAGTGATGCACTCCAACACTTCCTGAGCACATGTGACGACCACGAGCAGTGCTCTGTTGCGCACAGATTCAATAAAGATGGAGAAGCAAGTGCGTGACCTGGAATTGCGCTGCTAAAAGAATTCACCATGTTCAAAGAGTTTTATACTTATATTGTGTGCATCAAGTAAGTAAGTGTCTGTAGTAAGTAATCTGTTAGTTCATAAGTAACGTAATCATGTTGATGTGCTATATTTTGATAGTTATTGTTAATGTCTGACTGATGCGATGTTAGAGTTACTGTGCTGATTCCCTTGTTGTCTTCATGAATCTCCATGTATATTTATAGATATTTTATAGATATTATATATCTATATTGTGGATTATTGTGGCTTGGAATCTTTGAGCATTTATATTTAGGATAATCTTTTGCGCGTGTATTATTGCAAATCACGTTTATGTACACGTGACACCCCCTAGCGGCAGATTGGATACTTCTGAATGTATTAATGGTTAATTTAATCTGTTACTGTTTAGCTATTGAAATATGGATATTTAATTTAATAATGTTGTTATTCATAATTGTTATTTGTTTATTTCAGACCACACTCATGTATATACAGTGGTGTAGGAACATAGATGAACACAGCTTCACATTCCGAAAACCAAATACGTCTCCAAGAACCATCACTGAGCTGTAGAACTCAGGGAATGAGACGGCTGTAAGGAGACGGCCCCCCATGTCTGCTTAGTTGGAAAACAGTGATTCTAAGGACAGAGTGAATCAACAAAGAGATCCTCCCTTTGTTCCACAATCTCAAACCTAGACATCCAAGTAACACCTGGAACTGAGGTGTAAACCCTGAAACATTATAAGAAAGACCGAGGCTGGGGAAGACGTTACAAGGCCCCAAACGCACAGCAGGCCCTCCCAGACACACTGGCACGGGACACCTTCTGTGCATTTCAAAGACATTGCAGAGTCCCTTTGATAGTAACAGGAACCTTAAGGAATTCACTCTCTCCAACAGAAACAGTCTAATATTGTCAATGATATGATTTAGTTACTAGTAAGTATTCTCAGACATCATGTATATACTATGTGTGTTTTTATATAGCCTGTGAAGTTCTTTTTGTGTTTTTAAACATTTAGTACAGGTAGACTGCAGGAAAGTCTACCCCAATTATAGGAAGTATATGCTATTTGGTATCTGTGTGATGGATGAATTATTTCCTGTAACTTGATGAAAGTATATTGTTTGTCAGATGCACCACATTTAAACTATGCAAGCAGATTTCTTTAAGTCCTGAACAAAGCTCTAAGAAGTTTGGGCACACCCAGTACAATGGACATTATGCTAATCACATGCAGGAACAGGAGAACTGGGCGTAGGAACCGCCCAAAGTGATACCTGGTTGGTTGAAACACCTGGAAGGAGTGGTCAGTTGGACAGTTAAGTTGAGTTAAAACTCAACGACATGCATTTTCACTTTGCTTTTTGCCTTGGCTTTCGCTGTGATTCGTGCGGACTTCACCATCGTCCTGCCAGCACGATATCCCTCAAGAACTCTTTAAGACTCATCAACTTTCCTATTCAAGCTGTCGTCGAACTTTGCCGAAGAAAATCCTCAAGGTCCGTTGCTTCAGCAACTTCACAAGAGACGCAGAGAAACTTGGTTATGCAGCAACTTGTAACCCGGAAACCAACTCGCGAGGTTCTCCCTCGGGCAAAGTCAACCATCCATTCACCACTGTCTCTAATGCAACAACGACTGACCTCCAGCCAATCAGCGCCGCAGAGATCCATGTGCAAGTCCGTCACAAAGTGAATGTGCGCTCACGGGAGCGGCCAAAACGCAAGTACCACAATCTCCTCAAGTTTGCAGAGCTGGTGCATTTTTTATTAAGCAAATGAACTAAGGTTGAATTGCTAGTATTAATTCTCTCAGGTTGCGGTCAAAGAAATAGCGTTGAACGCTAGACATTTGGGACTCCATTCACCCTCCGTAACAATAATTCTATTTCCCTGTCACTGTATGAATGAGTGTGTGTGTGTGTGTGTTTTTTCATTAGAATAGTTTGTATGTATTAGAGTGGTTCAATAAAGTCTTGTTGTGAATTTTCACCTATACAAGTGTCTGGTGTTGTGTGCTTACAAGTTACTGCGTGTATCCATCTTAAGTGACCTATCACTTCTCCTACTCATTCCTAACTATCTCGAGTTTATATATGCTTGTATGATTCTGTTATGAGCATGCTCACAGATGTTTTTTTTTCTTCACAGACTAGCGCGTCATAGTGACCAGATATTGGCCTACACTGGACATTCTGAATGAATATGATGGTGAAATCACTGACTGGAAGCTGGCAAGTTTTTCTTTTTTTTTCTACAATGCACAGAAACATGGAATGCTTGGAATGGCAGATAAGTGATGTATTAACAGGTATAAGTGTACTCAAAATGTGCCTTTGACTCTAATTTTATTGTTAATTGTATTCTAAATAAACTACAAAATAAATCATGTACCTAACTGAATGGCTCATTATGCAGGTCTTTGTCTCCTCAGATGGGAATCTCAGGATTATTCGCACATCTATGCACACCATCTTTATTAATATATTTAAATCAATATATTTTAAATCAATATATTGTTTTATGTGAATGAGTAAGCAGGGTGATTTTCTCATCATTTTAAAGCAAAAACTCTATTCTACAATTTCCAATACCCAGAAGCCTTGTGGACACATATTTGGGTGTTTTATGGCCTTATTTCAGTTTCTTATTTATTTTATTTTTCTTGTTCAATAACTACGCATAAATTTTACTCTCTCAAAAAATATATGGTAGCCTAGTTCGTGCTGAATACAAGGTAATGACACTTTTGCCATTCATATGCTTATAAGCAACTGAAAAAAGCTCAAATGTCAGGGCATGTCAAAACAAGCCCCCAAAATACCCTCAGACAAGAGCCCTGCACAGGCCACAAACTCCAGCCCTAACCTGGCCCTGGCCCATGGTGTTCAAGCCCTAACCTGGCCCCAGCCCAACAACATCTGCAATTTTTCAGCCCGAACCCAACCTGACCCGACCCAAAACTAACATCAATATCACTTTAAGCGCTCTCTGACTCACACTCACTGATGCGCGCTGTCCATGCTATTGGACATTTTAAAATGCATAACGTGGTTTAATGTACTAAGACAGTGATATTAAAAGACTAAACTCAGTAAATATCATAATAATAAATCATACTATGAACAGCAAAGCAGATGAACCCAGAATATGAACACAATGCGTTTACAAGTTAAGTGTTTCCCTCCCATAGAAAAATATTATAAAGAAAATTCTTAACGTTGCTTAATGTAGCCTACTAAGTGATATTAAGAGATCAAATTCTGCACAAACTAATTTTTCTGTATGGAATGCTTTTTTAGTATAGTGTTTACTAACTTTGGTGTTTTAATGTCACTGTTTTAGTACATTTAAGCCACAGTAAGTGTTTTTCTTTATGGGAGGAAAATGCTTAATGTGTAATTAAACTTGTTGCGTTCATGTTCTATGCTCATCTGCTTTTCTGTACATAGTATGCTTTATTAGTACGGTGTTTGGTTTGTTAATAACACTGTCTTAGTAAACGTTAAGCATTTAACAGCCATTCTACTGTAATCCCCAGAAGAGGTCCTCTGCCGCAGTCTTTCTTTTTAGGTCGGTTCTTCTGTTACTGTGCGTGTAATATAAGGAACTCTCACGCTGAGGAAGCATATAGAAATGCAGACTTTAATGATAAAATCAAGGGATACAGGAAAACCATATACACATGAACATAAACGAGAATTTCAGATGTGTTTAATAATATTTAAAATTATTTTAAAGTTAACTTGTTAAATGAATAAAAAACTTACTTACTTAAAACTCTTACAATGCAGATACTTTAAAATAAGCACATGTCAATCATCCAGTTTGATAAATTCTTTATATCTTAGTATTACCACTTTTTTTCTCTCTGCAACAGTTAAATGCATGACTGACACCTAGAGGACATTCTAATGAAAACACAGTCAAGAAAACATGCAAAAGTAGATATAATTGATATTATACTCCTAAGCTTTAAATCCCAATATTTGTCACCTCAGCGTCTCTAAATAATCATTTACAATCTCCATGAGCAGCAAATCACTGTGAATGCATGAAATATATATTATTCCATCAGTACTGTTTACTTGCCTCTGACCCATCAACTGGTTCTATCTTAAAAAAAAAAATCCAAAAGTTGTCATTATTATACATAGATTAAAAAAAGTAATAGGAGGGTAACATCCTGATTTCCAGGGACGCCCACTTAACATCTCCTGCTCATTTAAAGCAACACCCACACAACCTTTATCATAAATTAGTGAGCTGAGTAGTTGAATGGTTCAGAAATAGAGATGTGGTTCACTCTAAACATCTGCCTATGTCTGTCTTTTAGCTTTATTTTGGCAGCTTCAATACTCGGATCAGACACCTGTCAGCTCATAGGACACTTCAGGTTGAATGGAATGTACAAGAATGGAGATTTTATATTTGGAGGCCTGTTTGATGTTGACTTCCTCACAGTGTTCCCGGAGCTTAGCTTCAGAACTGAGCCAGAACCACCATTCTGTGAGCAGTGAGTCTAGTGCGGAAAAGGACAGCAATACGAGGCTGAAATAAAAAGAGAACAGTTTTCTATATATATTTATTTTTATTATTTTATATATTTTTTTATTTTTTTTATTTACAAAACATCTTGAATTCAATGTTAATTGCCATTGTGAATTTGTTCAAATTATGTTTTACTCTATTAATTGATTCCTTAGTATTTGTATTGCCAATTACCTTTCCAGAAAAGTTTACATGCCAACATTCTCTTGCTTTTTCATAGATTTGATATGGAGAGCTTCCAGCATGCACAGACCATGGCTTTTGCAATATACGAGATCAATAAGAATCCAAACCTGCTGCCTAACATCACTCTTGGTTACCATGTTTATGACAACTGTATGATGCTAGGAATGGCGTTTCGGGCTGCCATATCCCTGGCTAGTGGGACAGATGAGTCCTTCTCAAACCTAAACTGCACTGGCCCTCCACCAGTGATTGGAATCGTGGGAGATTCAAGTTCAACTGCTTCTATTGCAATTTCCAGTATTCTGGGGCTGTTTAGAGTACCTATAGTAAGATTGGATGAAACAAAGAAAGTTTTCTTGTCCGTTTTTGCATGAAGAAAGTTTCATAAGTACTGATCCTTTTTTGCTGATTTTTCTGTCTTCTTTTTTCTCTTTCTCTCTAATTAGATTAGTCACTACGCCACCTGCTCCTGTTTGAGTGACAGGAAAAAATACCCATCTTTCTTCAGAACTATTCCAAGTGATACCTTCCAGGTGCGGGCTATAGTTCAGATTTTAAAATATTTTGGATGGACCTGGGTTGGTCTCGTCTACAGTGATGATGATTACGGCATCTACGCTGCTCAGTCCTTCCATCAGGAAATGCAGCTGTTTGGAGGCTGTGTTGCTTTTTCTGAAATCCTTCCCCACGATAACAACCTCAGAGATATTCAGCATATAACAGCAGTGATTCAGGCCTCTACAGCTAGAGTGGTGGTTGTTTTTTCCACTCCATCCTTTTTGATACCTTTGATGGATGAAGTGGTGTTGCAGAACATGACAGACAGACAGTGGATTGCCAGTGAAGCTTGGGCCACCTCTCTTGTACATCACACTCCACGTTTACTGCCCTTGCTAAGAGGCACACTGGGGATCGCCATCAGGCGTGGAGAGATCCAAGGGCTTTTTGAATTTCTGATACGTCTCCATTCCAGCAATGATCCAAAAAATAATATGTTAAGGATCTTTTGGGAGAACATGTTTGGGTGCAGTTTTGAAACTGGGAGAAAAGAGACAGATGGAGAGCAAGTGAAAAAGGTTTGTACAGGACAAGAGGATCTGAGCACAACAGACACACCATACACTGATGTATCAGAGCTGAGGGCCTCTTATAATGTCTATAAAGCAGTTTATGCCCTGGCACATGCGCTTCATGACCTGATGCAGTGTGAGGATGGTAGAGGACCATTCCGTGGTAACAGCTGTGCTGACATAACCAACCTACAGCCGTGGCAGGTAAGATCCACAGGTATCTTCCAAATTATTATGCAAGTGATGTATCAGTGGGATTTCAGTACAACAAACATTCAGATGTTAGTTTTTCAAAGAGAGAATTTGTTTTATTCCTCATATATATATATATTTTTTTAGAAAACGAGAGAGAGAGAGATTATCAATCTATCATAAGATTTGGGAGTGATTTAAAGCATAGCAGAACATGGTCAGATAAAGGTTCATTATGGAAAGTTTCTGTAAAATTAAATGCGTTAAAAAAGCCTCTGTTGAACAGTATTTGGAGCTCCAAACAGGTATTTGAAGCTGCTGGTGTCACTGGAGTCTCAAAAACCTCTCCACGCAGCCTGGCAGTTATGCGTAAAGTTGCATTTCAGCCACCCCTAACGAAAGCTCACAAAGAGAACTGTTTACAGTGGGTGTAGAAATACATTTTCAAACAGTTCTATTGCTGTGGTGAATTTTGCTGAATGGTACAGTGCATTGTCCTGAATTAAAACCCTTTTATTTCAGAAGGCACTATCCTTCTTTTATACCATTATACCAAAATGGTCAGTTATAAACTCCACATATCTAGCAAAGATTTTTTTGATAATATTTTAATACAATAATTATATCATTACAGAAATTTAATAAGCCTTCATCACATATTAGTCCTCTTTGCTATAAATTTATCACATATCTTATGATAGTTTGATCTCCATTCATTTTTCAAACAATATTAGTTATTTTCATGTGTTTTGCATAACATTGCACCATTTCATGTTTTTCATGCATCTTCAGAAAGATCTTTCTTCCTCCTAATACTGCATGAGAACTGCGAATTGTTTAATAATCTGGAACAACCTCTTTAAGCAGGGTATACATTTGCATAAGTAGACCTGGCAAACTATTCAACAAACCTGTCTGAGATTGGTACCAGTTGTCTAAAAAGATGTGGAGGAAAAAAAAAACAATTTCATTGAAAAACTAAAATCTGAATTTGTATCTGTTTATTGTATCTGAATCTATTTATTACACTGAAATTCTACTCATATGTCTCTTGAATAATAATTTGGAACACAGCGTACAAGAACTGATGTGGAAAAGTAAAATATTTGCGGTACATTATTCAACATTTCACATAAACTTATAACACCCGTCCTGTTTACAAATTGTACAGCTGGTTCACTACCTACAAAAAGTGAATTTCACCACAGGCTTTGGGGATCATGTGTCGTTTGATAAGAGTGGAGATGCTCTGCCTATCTATGATGTGCTAAACTGGCAGCCGAGCTCTGATGGGTCAATACGTATCCAAGTTGTTGGTGTAGTAAATGAAGAGGCAGCAACAGGGATGGTTCTCACACTGGATAACGATGCATTATATTGGAACTTTGAGCCAAAACAAGTAACTAACATTGCATGATAATGTCACGTCTTTTGCAGATATAACCTGTAAATAGTCAAAGCTTTGAAAAGATAAATAAGAATTAAGTAATGGAAAGGCCAAGCTTGTCATTATGTAAAAGAGATGACAGACAAACACATGACTAACAAGATATAATGTTTCTTTCAGACCCCACGGTCAGTGTGCAGTGAAAGTTGCCCCCCTGGCACGAGGCGAGCCTCGAGGAAGGGCTTTCCTGTTTGCTGTTTTGACTGCCTCCCATGCAGAGATGGAATGATTTCTAATACAACAGGTGAGATGATTGTTGCTGGTGAATTTGAATGTAATTTGAAAGTACTTCACACTTAAAATCCTCATCTTCTCTCTTTTTCTTAAATCACAGATGCAAATGAGTGTACAGTGTGTCCAGATGATTCCTGGTCCAATCCAGAAAAAGATCAGTGTTTCCCCAAAGAAGTAGAGTTTCTGTCCTATGAGGATCCTCTGGGCATCTCTCTGACCACTGCTTCACTGCTTGGCACCTGTTTCTGTGCTTTAGTGATGGTCATCTTTACTCATCATCGTAACACTCCCATAGTACGAGCCAACAATTCAGAGCTCAGCTTCCTGCTGCTGTTGTCACTGAAACTGTGTTTCCTGGGTGTGCTGCTGTTCATAGGTCAGCCACAGTTGTGGAAATGTCAGTTAAGACATGCTGTGTTTGGCATAAGCTTTGTCCTGTGCATCTCTAGCATCCTAGTCAAGACTATGGTGGTGATAGCCGTGTTCAAGTCATCTCGACCTGAGGGTAAAAGCGCATTAAAATGGTTTGGAGCAGCTCAACAAAGATGCACAGTTCTGGTCTTAACAGCCATCCAGGTTGTGATATGTGCTGTCTGGCTATCAACTGCCTCTCCAACACCCCATAAAAACAATCAGTATATCCGTTCTAAAATAGTCTATGAATGTGCTATTGGCTCAGTGGCTGGTTTTTCTATGCTGTTGGCATACATTGGACTCCTGGCAGCAGTAAGCTTTCTGTTAGCCTTCCAGGCGAGAAATCTTCCAGATAATTTTAATGAAGCAAAGTTCATCACATTCAGCATGTTGATCTTCTGTGCTGTGTGGATTGCATTTGTTCCTGCATATGTGAGCTCTCCAGGGAAATATGCAGTTGCTGTGGAAATATTTGCTATTTTAGCTTCTAGTTTTGGATTACTGGTGGCCATATTTGCCCAAAGTGCTACATCATCCTTTTACATCCAGAGAGAAACAATAAAAAAAACATCATGGGAAGAGATACACAAAAGAAATGAGGTTTTATTAACAAAGTTCGGAAGGAACACGTTCAAATAGTTCCACAACAGTTTTTCAAACAGCCCTCCTCCAGCCCAACTAAAACAAAGAAACAAAATGTTTGTAATGCCTGCTGATTTGTAGTATCATAATTATTAACGTTAGGCATGCAACTAAACATATTTGTTCAGAAAAAGTTGAGTATGGATCTTTCAGTTTGGCATGCATGTTTTCCAAACAAATACAGCGTTGTTTTATCTGCACTTTGACTTATATGCAGCCGTGGCCAAAATATTTGCAGTGACAATTTTGTGTTTCAAAAAGTTTGCTGCTTCAGAATTTGTAGATTACTTTTTAAACATTTTTGTATTGTATACTGGAAAATGGTGATCCAGGGAGTTGCCTGGCCACGTGTCCAAAATTTCAATGTAATGATCTCCAAGCCACTTCACTATCACCCTTGGCTTGAGTGGATCTGAGGGGATGAAGAAATGCAGCGCCATGGATGGCTTGTAAATCTGCAGCACAGGCAGGGTGATGGCTGACCATTGTGTAGCTAGAGGGACAAGGGAGCCTGGTGGAGCCACAAGGCGGAGGGCCTCTGGCTGAGCCAAGTTTGGGAGGAGCCAAGGCGGCACTGACATGTTCATGGGTCGAGGGGCTGGATTAGAGGCCAGAGGTGGAGACATGGGATTCTCGAGAGTTTATGACCTGAGGCTTGACCACATAATGAGGCGTTACAGGGGAAGGCGAAGCACTGGAGACATACAGCTGAGGCGGGGATGGAGGACTGGCTGAGCTTTGTGGTGAAGGTGAGAGAGGAAAGCTGGGTGGGATCAATAGCGGTAATGTTATAAATCCATATAGTTCAGAGGTCTTCAAGCCTGCTCCTGGGGACCCAATGTCCAGCAAAGTTTATTTCCAACCTGCTTCAGCACACCTGCCGGTGTATTTTCAAGTGATCATGAAGGCTTAATTTGCTGCTTCAGGTGTTTTTGATAAGGGTTGAAGCTAAACTCTTCAGGATAAATCAGAGTCCCCAGGAGCAGGGTTGAAGACCTCTGAGATAGTTCAATGACACAGTTTTCAGGTTGGACAGAACCAGCAGTAAAGGAGACTCAGAAGAGGATGAAATTTATGATTTAGGGTGGGGTTTGGTGGGAAACTAGCCAATCCTCCATGTCCAGGGGGGATGTTGGCGCTGCCTTAACAGGCTCTATCTTCGTGGCGGGTGGAAGCTCTCTGTCTGTGGGGGGCGAATGTCGGGTGAATTCTCTGTGGTCAAGGGTGGTGATGGGCTGGATCAGGGGTTGGCACTCTCCAGACACCAGATGATGGCCTCCCTCCAACTAAGTCCTTTGGTGTCTGAGAGGTTCACTGGGTGGTAATAGTTTGCCCGATCCAAAACAGAGACTTCAATGTCATCAAATGACAATCTAAATGACTCATCAAATGTAGTCCTTTCTGCCAGATGTACAAAATAAAAATAAAAATCCAAAAAATTGAGGCCACTATCCCCCAAAGCAGCAAACTGAGCTGCTAAGTTCAGAGTAACTTACAACCATAGTTCACTTTGGAAAACAAACCCAGGATTGTGATTGTGTTTGTAGTCACAGAAAAAAAAGGTAAGTTGTCAACAGTAAACATTTTATAATTGCATAAAAAAGCATTGTAATCACAAATTAACAGTGCTTGAAGTGGGATGGTTTGCATTACCGGGACTTCAATATTTTAATATGTGGCTTACCGTCACTTATTATTGGGTACTTGTGCTTCTTACATGTGCCTGGTACTCTGACTGCACACACCAAAACATAGAATTGGGCTATTAATTAATTGTATACGTTGAGTTCAGAGCTCTTGTAAGCTGTTACTGAATGGACCAATTATCTGTGCAATATGACTGAAGCCCAGTTATTTAATGTTGCATGAGTGGCATATTAATCACCATAGCTGCGCTCACCAGCGCGCTCCAAAAGTGTGATAAGACTTTTGCAAGTCGTTCCTATCATGATGCTGATGATAAATTGTGCAACCCATTTGAATTCTATTGAGAATGTACCTCTTTAAAATGCTGTGGAGAAAGTCAAACATCATCTAAAACAGCCACATAATCTAAAAAGGCTGATGAAAAGAGGGGAAAACATCATCTTGCACCAACATGATTTAGAAAGCTTTTTAATGTACTTATGAGCATTACGTGTATCTCTGTCTGGGCTGTGTCACATGTGCTCTTTATTTGTTTTGTTTTTTCCCCTTCCACTCGTTTATCATCATTGGTTCATTGTCTTCAGCTGTGTATAATTAATTTGTCTGTTTGCTCCCTTGTATGCCTTGTATTTATTCCCTCAGTTTCTGATCAGTCCTTGTCGTTCGTAATTTTGGTTTGGTGTCTTGTATGGATTTATTCTCTTGGTTATTTTACCTGTATATTATTATTAAATGTTGTTCCTGTGAATCTCCATCGTTGTGCTCCTATTTGACATAAAAGAACATAACAATGACCAACTTTACTGGAATTTATCCCATTCTATTGTATATGTTGAGGTAAATTTTGACTTACTTATAGAATTTACTGAAATGAACTGAGCTGGATGATTATATCATTGTTTTCTCCAGTGCTGATATATAGATAAATGAACTAAATTAATACCTATTGATTTTTACAAAGGAATGAATCAATACTGAATTTATTTAAGCTGGACAATGACACCATTTTCTTTAAAAGCTGCTGTGAAGCCAAAAACTATTTGCCAGTTAAGCTGCTTTGACACAATTTGCATTGTACAAAGCGTTCTATGAATAAAGGTGACTTGACTTGACTTGACAAAGAACACTTTTGTCTGAGGTTGCGTTCTTCAGCCTGAGGGTGACACTCATATTGATTGACAGGCTTTAAGAACACACGAGACAAGCATAGAATGCTCTCTTAGAATTGCATTAATGTAGTATTTATTGCCTCTGAATGCTGCTTTAAATTGTTACAAGTATTAGAGGAATTCCAGTGAGGAGAAGAAAGCCAGTTCTCAAACATAAAACAAACACAACAGAAGTATAAAAATATAGGTATACAGTATAGGAAGAACAGACATGCCAACTACTGCCCTGATGCAGTAATATGTAACATATGTAGACCAGAAAGAGCTTTACATGTATACCTCACTCCCCTGGCCTCAAGAGTCACGTTAGCAACTGACGCTAGTGGTTGCTCTCTTTAGCATCCTCCCATGCCGGAGACACTGGTTCGATTCATAGTAACCGCATAGCAACACCCTAGCAACCACTCAGATTACCCTAGCAACCGCTTAGCTACACCTTAGCAACCACTCAGAATACCTTAGCAACCGCATAGCAACACCCTAGCAACCACTCAGATTAACCTAGCAACCGCATATCTATCTATCTCTCTTTCTCATAGCAACCACCCAGAACAACTTAGCAACTGCATAGCAACCACCCAGAAAACCATGGCAACTGCCTAGTAACCACAAAATGACCCTGGCAACACCCTAGCAACCAGCCCGATTACTATAGCAACCGCATAACAACACCCTAGCAACCACTCAGATTACCCTAGCTACCGCATAGCAACACCCTAACAACCACTCAGATTACCCTAGCAACCGCATAGCAACACCCTAGCAACCACTCAGATTACCCTAGCTACTGCATAGCAACACCTTAGCAAGCACTCAGAATACCTTAGCAACCGAATAGCAACACCCTAGCAACAACTCAGATTAACCTAGCAACCGCATAGCTATCTATCTATCAATCTATCTATCTATCTATCTATCTATCTATCTATCTATCTATCTATCTATCAAAACTTCTAAAGTAAAACTTAAACAATTTCAAACTTTAAGCTTTTAAAACTTCAGACTTTCTAACAAGGTTTTTTCAAGCCAACTTAAAGTTTGTTTCAATGAACTTTTCTATCTAGTTACAATCACAACGCTACAGAACTTGGTCTTCTGCCTTAAATCAAACTAAGTAAAATGTGAAACTGGTACCAATAGCCAATCTCTCTGAGCCCAAATCACCCGTTTACGTTGCAAAGGAAAGTATATTTGCCTTGTTTTCACGTATTTTTGTGTCTAAACGACTTGTTCAAACAGGTCCAGTTTTGAACGCGACCGCTGTAGCCGTCATCTGGGAAACCGACTGCAAATCTTTTTCGAAGTTTGAGCCCAGCAATGTACGTCAATTCTATTATAATCAGTTTTTGCTGACAGGCTCGGATCAAACATTACAGAAAGGATGCCTACAGAGATAAACATTTTTATCATATGATCCTTCAAACCTAACATTACCAGACACCATTAGTAAACACAGTAAATTTACTTTGCAGACCATCATAAAACATATTCAAACTCGAGAGAAACAAAATAAAACTCACACAAACCATCTTGAATTAATCTTTTCACCGTTTTAACAATCACCAGGTCTGGTTTGGTCGAAATAAACCGGGAGTAATTCACCGAGTTTTGATTGAGATTTGAAAATGTCGGAACAAGCGGGAAACAATGAGTAACACCTAAGTTAACTTCCACTGTCATTTCACACTAAAAGCAACGTACACTATAGTGTAAAATACTAAAACCTAATAATAAAATTGAAAATTAACTTACCAAACTTCCAGATTTCCGTGAGTGAGCTGTGTTCTGACGTCAGCCAGGGGGCGCTGTTTAAAAACAATGCTGTATTATTGCCTGGCATATTACAGCCAAGTAACAGCTAGGCTACAGCAACACTAAAATGTAGCCTACTGTAAAATGTTCCTGCTCAAACAAAATTACCCAGAATGCAATGCGAATTACAGCATTGTACTGTATTACAAAATGCAGTATTGTACTGTAGGTTTTTACAGTAATGTGCTGCTGAATCTACAGATCTACAGCGACATAGGCCAGAGCTGTGCATCTAAACCTCACTTCCCTGGCTACAAGAGCAGACATGGGAAGTAATGAAGTACAAATACTTTTTACTGTACTTAAGTAAATTTTTATGGTATCAGTACTTTACTATTTATTTTTCGGCAACTTTTTACTTTTATTTCTTACACCTATTTGTTACACAAACGGTTTCAATGTGATCTTGAGAATAGAGTGGAAGCTCCCAAGTGGAGCAGAGGCAAAACTACTGAGTTGTTCAGGACTTCAAGTGCAAGTCATTTTCATCTGTAAATAAGCTATTTGTCATGAGTTGGGTTTGATTTTTTCTGTTTCTCTTCCTCCTCTCATTACTCCTACTTAGACTCAGCTTACTTAGACTCAGCTCGAGAGATCACCTGAGCGAGCATTACCTGTGTCTGATATAACATTCATCCTTCAGGTCCATAATGATTTGATTTTCTGATGAGGAAGGCGATCTTTGTGTTTGTCCTATATACAGCTAAGAGAATTTTCCATAACATACAGCGCTAAAACAACGTCCTTGATCCTTTGAAAAAGTTCCTTTCAATTTAAGTCTAGTGTGACTGACTAATTTAATGAGTCTCATTAACTCGTAAAGTTTTTGCTGCTATCTAAAGGCATATTAATATAACTTTAAATCACTCAATCCATATTACTCACTAATGGACCGGTCCTTTGGAAACGTATCTAACAGAGATAGCCACCTGTGGTGAGTAGGGTTTGAATATTCCTTCACAATGCCAAACAAGTTCAAGGGGTGCAGAGCTCTGGGAGCGAAGCTCTCTTAAGGCCCCAATCAGACAGAACGTGTTTTTTTTAAGAAGTAAGAGGTGCCTTTTTTAATTGTTTTCAATTGGCAGTGAGCATTCTGTGTGCTGTTTATGCGCCCTGGGCCTGCTGCACCTTGCGTTTCTGCAGGAACGCTCGCAGTGCCTGAAGTTGAAAAAAAAGCAGAGCAGAAAAATGCCCAACGTCATTCGCATTTAATGCATTGTCCAATCAAATGAATAGAGAGACGGGCTTTCCGTCGTGCTGACGAATGTTCAAAGTTCTTTGGACACTGCAAAGATGGAGCCTTTTGCTTGTAACATACATTTTAATGTACATTCCTAAACGCATGAGGGATGATGGGAATTGTAGTGCGGAAAAGGTGACTGGGACAATACTGCTCCCTGGCACGTCCTGGGGTCATGACAGGTAATCATGGTGATGAGGGTAGGTAGAACGGTACTGGCAGCTCAGGAAGCCATGGTGGTGCTGGCATCTCGGGGAGCCATGGCAGATCAGACAGTTCCATGATGGTGCGACCTGCGTGGCCTTGGCCCAGACCCCTGGCTCGGCCACTATCAATTGGTTATAGATTGGTTCTGATGGAGAAGTGATTATTCAGAAACAAATGAGTGCTGAATATTGCAATGGATCAATCAGAATTGTATTTCAAACATGTTTAATAATATTTAAAATTATTTTAAAGTTAACATTCAAGAGGAAAAAAACACTTTACTAATGAATACACAGCATATACCTTAAAATAAGCATATGTCAATCATCCAGTTTGATAAATTCTTTATACCTTAGTATTACCACTTGTCACTGCATGATTTTAAGGCAGGCTTTTTTTTTCTCTGCAAAAGTTAAATGCAAGACTGACATCTAGAGGACATTCTAATGAAAAACACAGTCAAAGAAACATGCACAAGTAGATATAATTGATATTATACTTCTAAGCTTTAAACCTCCATCTCCATGAGCAACAGATCACTGTGAAAGCATTAAATATCCATTATTCCATCAGTAGTGTTTTCTTGCCCCCGACCTAGCTGCTGGTTCTATCCTAAAAAAAAAATCCAAAGGTTGTCATTACTTTACATGAATTAAAAAAAAGTAATAGGAGGGTAACATCTTGATTTCCAGGGACGCCCACTTAACATCTCATGCTCATTTAAAGCAACACCCACACAACCTTTATCATAAATTAGTGAGCTGAGTAGTTGAATGGTTCAGAAATAGAGATGTGGTTCACTCTAAACATCTGCCTATGTCTGTCTTTTAGCTTTATTTTGGCAGCTTCAATACTCGGATCAGACACCTGTCAGCTCATAGGACACTTCCGGTTGAATGGAATGTACAAGAATGGAGATTTTATATTTGGAGGCCTGTTTGAGGTTGATTTCCTCACAGTGTTCCCGGAGCTTAGCTTCAGAACTGAGCCAGAACCACCATTCTGTGAGCAGTGAGTCTAGAGCAGAAAAGGACAGCAATACGAGGCTGAAATAAAAAGAGAACAGTTTATAAAAATAGGAAAATATTCCTCAATATATATATATATTTTATTTACAAAACATCTTGAATTCAATGTTAATTACCATTGTGAATTTGTTCAAATTGTGTTTTACTCCATTAATTGATTCCGTATTTGTATTGCCAATTACCTTTCCAGAAGAGTTTACATGCCAACATTCTCTTGCTTTTTCATAGATTTGATATGGAGAGCTTCCAGCAGGCGCAGACCATGGCTTTTGCAATAGATGAGATTAATAGGAATCCAAACCTGCTGCCTAACATCACACTTGGTTATCATGTTTATGACAACTGTGTGATGCTAGGAATGGCGTTTCGGGCTGCCATATCCCTGGCCAGTGGGACAGATGAGTCCTTCTCAAACCTAAACTGCACTGGCCCTCCACCCGTGATTGGAATCGTGGGAGATTCAAGTTCAACTGCTTCTATTGCAATTTCCAGTATTCTGGGGCTGTTTAGAGTACCTATAGTAAGATTGGATGAAAAAAAAGGGTTTCTTGTCTGTTTTTTATGAAAAAAGTTTCATAAGTTGTGATCCTTTTTTGTTGATTTTTCTGTCATCTTTCTAATCAGGTTAGTCACTACGCCACCTGCTCCTGTTTGAGTGACAGGAAAAAATACCCCTCTTTCTTCAGAACTATTCCAAGTGATGCCTTCCAGGTGCGGGCTATAGTTCAGATTTTAAAATATTTTGGATGGACTTGGGTTGGTCTCGTCTACAGTGATGATGATTACGGCATCTACGCTGCTCAGTCCTTCCATCAGGAAATGCAGCTGTTTGGAGGCTGTGTTGCTTTTTCTGAAATCCTTCCCCATGATAACAACCTCAGAGATATTCAGCATATAACAGCAGTGATTCAGGCCTCTACAGCTAGAGTGGTGGTTGTTTTTTCCACTCCATCCTTTTTGATACCTTTGATGGATGAAGTGGTGTTGCAGAACATGACAGACAGACAGTGGATTGCCAGTGAAGCTTGGGCCACCTCTCTTGTACATCACACTCCACGTTTACTGCCCTTTCTAAGAGGCACACTGGGGATCGCCATCAGGCGTGGAGAGATTCAAGGGCTTCATGAATTTCTGATACGTCTCCATTCCAGCAATGATCCAAAAAATAATATGTTAAGGATCTTTTGGGAGAACATGTTTAGGTGCAGTTTTGAAACTGGGAGAAAAGAGACATATGGAGAGCAAGTGAAAAAGGTTTGTACAGGACAAGAGGATCTGAGCACAACAGACACACCATACACTGATGTATCAGAGCTGAGGGCCTCTTATAATGTCTATAAAGCAGTTTATGCCCTGGCACATGCGCTTCATGACCTGATGCAGTGTGAGGATGGTAGAGGACCATTCCGTGGTAACAGCTGTGCTGACAAATCAAACCTGAAACCATGGCAGGTAAGATCCAAAGGTATAGTGCAGATTCTCTTCAGGCATATACACTGTGTTCCCAATTATTATGCAAGTGATGTATCAGTGGGATTTCAGTACAACAAACATTCCGATTGAAGTTGTTCAAAGAAATAATTTGTTATATTTCTCATTTTTTCTTGAGAAAACTTAATGGAGAATATGGAACTATCATAAGATTTGTTAGTGATTTAGGGCATAGCAGAACATGGTCAGATAAAGGCTTATTAAGGAAAGTTTCTGTCAAACAAGTTAAATGTATTAAAAGGGCAGCTATTAAAAAAAAGATTTTAAAAATGAGTGATTTCCAAACCCACTGTAAATGTTTCTCTTTGTGAGCTTTGGTTAGAAGTGGCTGAAATACAACTATACGCACAACTGCCAGTCTGTATGGAGAGGTTCTTGAGACTCCAGAGGCACCGGCAGCTTCAAATACCTGTAACAGTGGCCTTTTTTTTATAGCTGCCCTTTTAATACTACTACTATTATTATTATTACATGAACTTTAATAAGCCTTTATCTTGGATTAGTTCTCTTTTGCTGTAAATTACTCACAAATCTTATGATGGATGATCTCCATTCAGTTTTCACACAATATTAGTTGTTTGCATGTCTTTTGCCTACCATTGCACCATTTCATATTTTTCAAGCATGTTCAGAGAGATCTTTCTTCCTCCCCATATTGCATGAGAACTGTGACTTGCTTAATAATGTGGAACAAGCTCTTTAAGCAGGGTTTACATTTACATAATGGTACCACTTATCTAAATCGATATGGAATAAAGATATGTGGAAAAGCAAAATATTTGCAGTACATTATTCAACATTTCACATAAACATATAACACCTGTCCTGTTTACAAATTGTACAGATGGTTCACTACCTACAAAAAGTGAATTTCACCACAGGCTTTGGGGATCATGTGTCATTTGATAAGAGTGGAGATGCTCTGCCTATCTATGATGTGCTAAACTGGCAGCCGAGCTCTGATGGGTCAATACGTATCCAAGTTGTTGGTGTAGTAAATGAAGAGGCAGCAACAGGGATGGTTCTCACACTAGATGACAATGCATTATATTGGAACTTTGAGCCAAAACAAGTAACTAACATTGCATGATAATGTCACGTCTTTTGCAGATATAACCTGTAAATAGTCAAAGCTTTAAAAAAGATAAATAGGCCAAGCTTGTCATTATGTAAACGAGATGACAGACAAACACATGACTAACAACACGTTTCTTTCAGACCCCACGGTCAGTGTGCAGTGAGAGCTGCCCCCGTGGCACGAGGCGAGCCTCGAGGAAGGGCTTTCCTGTTTGCTGTTTTGACTGCCTCCCATGCAGAGATGGAATGATTTCTAATACAACAGGTGAGATGATTATTGTTGGTGAGTTTTAATGTAATTTGAAAGTACTTTACACTTAAAATCCTCAACTTCTTTCTTTTTCTTAAATCACAGATGCAAATGAGTGTACAGTGTGTCCAGATGAGTTCTGGTCCAATCCACAAAAGGATCAGTGTTTCCCCAAAGAAGTAGAGTTTCTGTCCTATGAGGATCCTCTGGGCATCTCTCTGACCACTGCTTCACTGCTTGGCACCTGCTTCTGTGCTCTTGTGATGGTCATCTTTGCTCTTCATCGTAACACTCCCATAGTACGAGCCAACAATTCAGAGCTCAGCTTCCTGCTGCTGTTGTCACTCAAACTGTGTTTCCTATGTGTGCTGCTGTTCATTGGTCAGCCACAGGTGTGGAAATGTCAATTAAGGCATGCTGTGTTTGGCATAAGCTTTGTCCTGTGCATCTCTAGCATCCTGGTCAAGACTATGGTGGTAATAGCCGTGTTCAAGTCATCTCGACCTGAGGGTAAAAGCGCATTAAAATGGTTTGGAGCAGCTCAACAAAGATGCACAGTTCTGGTCTTAACAGCCATCCAGGTTGTGATATGTGCAGTCTGGCTATCAACTGCCTCTCCAATACCCCATAAAAACAGCCAGTACATCCGTTCTAAAATAGTCTATGAATGTGCTATAGGCTCAGTGGCTGGTTTTTCTATGCTGTTGGCATACATTGGACTGTTGGCAGCAGTAAGCTTTCTGTTAGCCTTCCTGGCGAGAAATCTTCCAGATAATTTTAATGAAGCAAAGTTCATCACTTTTAGTATGTTGATCTTCTGTGCTGTGTGGATTGCATTTGTTCCAGCATATGTGAGCTCTCCAGGAAAATATGCAGTAGCTGTGGAGATATTTGCAATTTTAGCTTCTAGTTTTGGATTACTGGTGGCCATATTTGCCCCAAAGTGCTACATTATCCTTCTACATCCAGAGAGAAACACTAAAAAAGCCATCATGGGAAGAGAAAAACAAAAATGATGTTTTATTAACAAAGTTTGGGAGGAGCACGTTCAGATAATCTACTCAATCAATGCAAGAGGAGACAAATATATAGAGCAGACTTACCTCTGTTCCACAGGTTTTTCCAGCAGCCCACCTCCACCCTAAATCATCTATCTCGATTATTCCTATCTCAGTCAGGGATGGGGGTCATTCGGGGTTTCAACTCAAACAAACAAGCACAATGTTTGTAATGCCTGCTGTTTTGTTGAGTATGGATTTTTCAGTAAGGCATGCATGTTTTACAAACGAATACAGCATTGTTTAAACTGCACTTATATACAGCTTTGGCCAAAAGTATTGACAGTGTCATAATTTTTTGTTTCAAAATGTTTGCGGTTTTAGAATTTGTAGATTACTTTTTAAACATGTCTGTATTGTATACTGGAAAATAATTATAAGCATTTCATAAGTTTTAAAAGCTTTTATTGGAAAAATATTTCATATGTGCAAAGAATCAATATTTTAATATTTATGTTGACCTTTCTTCAAAACCTCTGTAATTTGCTCTGGCATGCTGGATATCAGCTTCTGGGCCAAATCCTGACTTATGGCAATCCATTCTTGCCTGATTACTGTAATGCTTGGAGTTGATTACAATTTGTGAACTTCTACTTGTCCACTTACTTTTTCAATTTTAACGTAATGAGATGCAGCACCGTGGATGGCTTGTAAATCTGCAGCACAGGCAGGGTGACGGCTGTAGCCGGAGGGACAAGGGAGCCTGGAGGAGCCAAGGCGGCACTGACATGTTCATGGGTCGAGGGGAAACGAAAGGATTAGAGGCCAGAGGTGGAGACAAGGGATTCTGTAACATAGGCACAGCTGGAGAGTTCATGATCTGAGACTTAGCAAAGCGTTACAGGGGGAAGGCGAAGGACTGCAGGCATACAGCTGAGGCAGGGATGGAGGAAAGGCTAAGCTTTGTGGTGAAGGTGAGAGAGCGAAGTTCTGCAAAGTTTATTTCCAACCTACTTCAGCACACTTGCCGGTGTATTTTCAAGAGATCATGAAGGCTTAATTTGCTGCTTCAGGTGTGTTTGATAAGGGTTGAAGCTAAACTCTTCAGGATAATGGGTCCCCAGGAGCAGGGCTGAAGACCTCTGATATAGTTCGATGACATAATTTTCAGGTTGGACAGAACCAGAAGTGAAGGAGACTCAGACAATGATGAAATTGATTATTCGGGGTGGGGTTGGGTGGGAAAGTTTAACTTAGAATACAAGACTATTAGTCAGTCCTCCTTGTCCAGTTGTACCAGGATTCCCTCTGTCATGATGGTTGCTGGCTCACACTCTGGGGTGATGGTTGGCGCTGCCTTAACAGGCTCTATCTATGCGGTGAGCGGAAGCTCTCTGTCTGTGGGGGGCTCGGGTGAATTCTCTGTAGTCAAGGGTGGTGGTGGGCTAAGCTCTGGGTCTGGCTACTCTCCAGACACCAGATGATGGCCTTCCTCCAACTAAGTCCTTTGCTGTCTGTAAGGTGTACTGGGTGGTAATAGTGTGCCCAGATCCATAACAGAGACTTCAATTTCTCATTAGATGTGGTCCTTTCTGCCAGAATTACAAAATAAAATGAAAAAATCCAAAAAATTGAGGCTGCTATGGCCCAAAGTAGCAAACTGAGCTGCTAAATACATTTTCAGGGGTCAGTTATTCAGTAACAACTTTAAACTCTTCTTCATCTTTGGACTTTTAAAGATTCTGATACAAGGTTATTTAATAACAAAACAAACACAGATAATCCGTGAGGCGTAACAGAGTGTATATGACATCAATAATGACCGCATTGGAAAAAAGGCCACTCCAAAAATAAGCAAAAAAAAAAATTAAAACAATATATTTTTGCTTGTAATTAAGAAAAAAATCTGCCAATGGAACAAGTGACAATTCTCTTGGTAAGATTTCTTGAAATAAGACATTATATTTAAGCCTTACAAGATAAGAGTGATCTTGAAATTAGCTATATTTACTAGTATTGGTATGTTTTGTGTCTCATAATAAGCTTGTGATGCTCAAAAAAATAGTATTTTCCCCTCAAAAGTAGCATCTTTATTTGTCATCCTGTTCGTTTCAAGTGTATTTAACTAATTTTTAGTTCTATAATTGTTACACTGTTCTAGATAAGTCCACCACCAACTTGAAATAAGATTAGAAACTGCCATTTTGAGACAAAATGTCTTGAAGTTAGCATTCCTGACTCGTATTAGGCAGTGCTCTTTTGCCATAAAAAGCCAAAGTTCACTCATCTCAAGTGCATTTACCTTATTGTAAGCTCTACAAAAGTAATACTGTCCCAGATTCAAGAAATTAACTACTACTTATAAGATGGAAAAAATGAAAACTAGTGTTGCATTTAACCAACTTTTTAGATTTTATTTAAACAGCAAAAAGTCCCAGAGGACTGCAGGAAAATAGCTTCATTTTTCTCATTTTTGTTCACAGTAATTATGGAACTACAAGATGAAAACATAATAAAATATTTGAGTGAGTAAAGGGCAGGTCCAAATATCTGACCACTAGGCACACTAAAACTGCTCCACCATTCATTCTTAATACAAATGCTTAATATTGTAACATCTAAGGTTTTGGGCTTACATAAACAACTAGTCCCTCAATACACCACTGTAACATCACCATTAAGGATGCACCATACAACTCAATAGGACAATAACCAATATCACTATATTCACTTTTATCCCAACTTAACTGCTTAGTCAATACTCTTTCACAGTTGATGCTGAACAGACAATTAGTTGATTAAACTCAATATTAACTGAAAAGTTAAAATAAACTTAAAACTAAGCAGAACCTGCACTGAATTGTGCAAACAACACAAAATATAACATCACATCAAAGGATATCAGCATGTTGGCTAATATTGTAGTGGACCCCAAATGAACACTGGGCTAACTTAGCCAAATTCCGACCAAGAAATGAACACTAGTACCATTGGACGGAGAGAGGAAGTGCTATCCTACTTGACCACTGATTTTATTGGCCAATAAAAGCTTTCCACTCAGCCATGCTCTTCTTGTAAGACGATGTGAGATCTCTCTCGTGGATTTTGTCTAAGAGGACCTCCGTCTGTATGACACACTTTGGATAAGTCAGGTGTAGGGTATAATAGTAGGCCATAAGGTATAAAGCACTCTCAGTAAGCTTGTCTTTTGGAAAGGTGGTTATTGCCACATCTACCGCTAGGAGGCAGTTGGACGGACCGACAATCAGGACTGGGCAGGAAAGAAGGCGTTTCTTTAAGTAGGAATTGGAGTCTTCTGTTTCCTGTAACACATAACACATACATCCTTCTGTCAGGATAATGCATTTTGGTAATTTGGAACCCAGGGTTGTTTACAAATACATACTTTACAAAGCAAAATTCTGACAAAAGTTACAGTACTGAGAAAGCTCCATCTGAAAGTGCTGTTTTTAACTACCGGTATCCCCAATGCATTTACTGCTTTCACACTTCTAGCCTTCCAAAAGAAGTAAGAACCAAGGCTAAGCTAGTCTTCCTTGGTTATCATTAGGGTGATAAAATTTGCTACTATACTGTGACACAGGGAATACATTGGGGGTCGTCAGGGGCAGCACCTTCAGTTATAATTTTTTCTGATACAGCAGTCAAAACAATCCTGCAACATTTTACACAGCACACCTCGAGAACATGCACCAGAGCCTCACTCGCATCTCGTACCCTCTTTGCATGAGCAGATGTGGAGGGGAACAGTGATGGCAGCACACGTAGAATCTCAAGAGCCTGTTCAGCAGGAAAAGATTCATTACATAAGCACTTGGACAAAGTGCACAAGGTCAAATCTGATCAAAAGTTATACATCAGACACAATGCTTTAAAAAAAAAAAAAAAATCTAGCAAATAATGGGATAGCCATCATAGATAAAAAGAAGGACGACAAAACACTAGCTCTACTTGACAATTAACATGCCTGAAGGTCCACCTTAAACCCAATTCACTAATAACACCAAAACAGCATTCCCTACCTTTGTCCATTCCCATTGAGGGTTTCAGCGCCTTTCAGTCCCTCCAGAAAAACACGATTATGCGATCGCTTGATTTCATGCATAATCAGCCAAAGTCCGCATATTTATGCAGGGGTCGCATTTTTTCAAATATGCCGCATTTTCGCCACATAAATTGCCGATTTCAGCAAGAAAAATATGCGGGGCTAGCATGATTTCATAATCCCTGTATTTTCGTTGCAAAAAAGTCTCATATCTTAGCAGAAAGTTGAAAAATGTTGCATTTACTTCACACAAGTAAAGCGCCATTATTTTCCCCCTATTGCCATGGGAACCTTATGAAGTGACGTAATTACGCGACGTGAACGTCATCTGTAAACCCCGCGGTGAAACCATGTTGAAGCACGCCAATAATTCTCATTTTGCAACAAAAATAAGCTCAAAAGACCGCGCGAAGCAGTTTCCTGGTCTTTTACATGATAGTGGGGGCAAATTATTTTGCACTCCGTGCAACCCTAACCCTAACTGAAGAAGATTAACTACCAACCAAAACCTCAAAGCCTTAGTCTTCCTTTACCACAACCAACGAGTCCGCAGTGGAACATTTGAGAGGGAGGAGATGGTGGAGGGGGAGGAGATGGATGTTGAGGGAGAGGGGATGGAGGATGAGGATGGTGAATGATAGGCCAGTGTTAGAGGCTATGCAGTTATAGTTTTCGTTTTCACAGTGGACTGTTGTAGTTTCATTCAGAAGTTGATGCAACTTTACAGTTGTAAGATTGCACTTATTTGTTACAGAACAGTACCAAAACCTTACAGTTTCAAGTATATTAGTAGTATGTAAAATAATTCACGTTGCAGTAAGATTGCACTTTGTGCATTGGAAGCACTTCATTTAACAAAAGATGTCTGTTTTGTATAGCTACCTCTGTTAAACAGGAAGCACACATTTTATTTTTTTATATTTTATTTATTCATTTTTACAGAAGTTGAATATTCGTTTTGTACCGCTACAGAACTTATTTGACTCAATGTTTTGTAATTTTGAGCCATGTGTTGATTAAGGTCTGAAATAAAACAGAATGAGAACTTCAATATTCTGTGATTTAGTAAACCTGCCTCTTTACATTAAGGTAGTAGCCTAGTGAGAACAGGGTGTTGGGGGGGGGGGAATCACCTTTTTTTCCTCTTTTGCATCAAAAACTGCAGTTTTTGCAAGTTCCCGCAATTTCATCGCATAAAATTGCAAAAATATCCCGCATATTCCATTGCATTTTTTAAGAAAACGTGCCGCATAATCAAGGATTTTTGCCCGCAACAATCACAAAAAAATCCCGCGTTTTTCTGGAGGGACTGGCCTTTTTCCATACGTCAAAAAACTGCACCTTCTGGCAGAAGTCATGCCATTTTCTCTTCAGTTCATTGATGAAGTTGGTATTATCCTTATCCAAAATGCATTGAAGCTGCTTTGTAGTTAGTTCTTGGCCAAGGTTGCTGGACTGGTGTCTGGACTGTCAACAAATGTTTCAGTTTAAAGAAAAGTTAGTAAAAAAAGTAAACTCATGTTGTTGCATGACAAAAATGTCAAAAAACTGCCATAAAAATCATACATTAATATTAGATTAAACTTTCATGGAAATAAATCTTTTAACAAATATAAGCCCAGATCGTAACTTCCAGATACCTATTCATTTTTGGGAATTTTAACCATTTAAATGCCATTTAAAAAAAATTAAATATTTTTTTGTATAATAAATACATGAGAACTATTTGCTTGAAACTCATATGGTCATGCAATCACATACAATTGCATTTAGGCACACAAGTACACCCCTACAAAGATGCGGACACCCCCACTACACAGTCATAAGCCAGTTGGACAAACTCACCATCAGGACTGGACAGGGCAGAGGGTGCTTCTTCAGGTAGGCTTTGGGATTTTATTTTTCTTTCAACACATAACAAAGACATATTTCTGATAGGATAACGTACTTTAAGGATCATTTCGGTATTTTGGTACTAAAAATTACATTCAATTAAAAAGAGCAAAAATGCCACTAAAGAGACACATGGATTTTAAATACAATGCCGCATTGGCATCTCTGCACACGTATAAATAAGCAATGTTCCATTTTAGGGTGAAATTGCTTAGATTAACTAACTGAACACCTATCAATTAATCTGAACTGAATTAAACACATCTAGACTACCATGCCTTTTCCAAAAACATTGTGCTGTTAGCTCAATGTGCTGCTGGCAACTTAAAAGGAACACACCGACTTTTTGGGACTTTAGCTTATTCACCGGATCCCCCAGAGTTAGATAAGTCCATACATACCCTTTTCATCTCCATGCAGTAACTCTGTCTACTCCGTAACTCTATATTCTCAGAATGCGAAGCACTGCTGGGCGGAGTGTTTAGCACAACACTCTGAGGGAACTCTCTGCTCCTCAACACGGGGCTTCTCATGGGCTGCGAGCGAATCACTCCGCAGAGGAAGAGCAGTGGAAGACAAACATAGCAAGATGAGTGGCCTAGAAATGAAACTGCATGAGACTATTAGAAGTTAACACTTCATTCAAATTAGGTAGCTAGTGCTAACCAGGCACGGTGCCAAGATTCCAGTTTTAGATGGGCCAGAGTAATTGTGGGTGGGCCTTAAATTAAAAACGTTATCAAATCACTGTTTAACCCAATAAAAATGACTGACTAATAAACTGAGATTTAAATAGCTTAAATGGAGATTAAAAGTTAAAAAAAGTTTCGGACCTATCCGTGATCGCTGTCCTTGGTTCTGACCAAAGAAGAGCGCTTTAGAATCTCAATTACGCACCACAGCTGTGCTTTAGCGCATCTTTCTATAGACCTAAGGCCTATAGACTGTAAAAGTGGTCAGGAATCTAATATTTCCCCAAAACAAAATTTAATTCTGCTCGTATAACATGATGCAGAATATATCACAATTCTGCTTAATTGTTTAAAATTTTCAACAATACAGATCAAAAACACTGCCCGACAGTTTCAATCAATACTCGGGCAAAGAACTTGTTCATTGACAACGTCATCTGTCATGTAAAACATGCTCCAAAAGAGCTCATAAAGATCAAATCACATCCATTAGGCCTAAATCTGATCATTAGTGGCAATGGAGCATTCATTAACAACAGACTGAGCTTGGCTTATTATATTAAATATGTAAATAGAAATTGTAGTCTTTGAGCGTCTAGAAAAGCGCTATAAAAATGTATTATTAATGGTGCTTGCCAATGGCAAAGCATCATTGTTATCTTCTAGACAAAACTTCGGCGCGTAACTCATCCCGTACCATTTGTCCTAGACCCATGAATGAGGTGTCAAATCGACCGGCTCATTGAGGAGAGGTGTGCCATGACTTTGTATCTACAAAACTGAACATCATAGGGTTGGTGTATATCATTCATTCTGGCAAGCAGCCTTTGGAGGATCATCACTGGCAGCTGCCAAGCCACTCCCTAACCACACAAAGTAAAATAAAAGCTTAAATTAATATTATTGGTATTGGTATGGTATTTGTATAACATTATTATTATGATTTATTACTTTAATTACAGATTCGCCTCATCATAAAAGTCTATGAAAATAATATACGCTATTCTCTTGAGGTGAGTGAGACTGCTGTGTTCAAATATGCTGTATCATAAAGCCCTGTAATGAGAAATGTAGCTATTTTAAATATAGCAGGCAACATTATTCGTACTATAATGTGAGGTATAGTTTGTCGTTTTTGTTGACACTGAATGTACCTTCATCGCTGTAAAGATCATAATGTGTTTGACACTAAGTAAATTAATGTTTACAGCTAATGTAAGCCGCAGTTCTATGTTTGTTTGAAAACGCAATGTGATATTGTGTTTGTTTGATGGATATTATGTTTTCCATTGGCATTCAGCATTACCTTCTACGTGCTGAGGAGTGTATTAATTTTGGCGTTCATTTTAAGCACACGTTATAGCATCCACTATGGTAGCTTATGAGATGATGTACAAGTTTGTATTTTACATTCAGGCATATGGATGCATAGATATTACGACGAAAACTGTCGATTGCTGCATTAAATTGATATAGATTCAGATGTTAGGTTCATGTCACTCAAACACAGCGTTCACCAATCACGTACGTTTTCGCTGAGCTTAGGAACGTAATGTCCAATCAAAGGCGGGTGATTAGTCACCCGTGAAGAAACCCGGTGAGAACAGATTGTGCGCTCACTGACAGAATTCTCTGTCATAAACAACAAAGTGCAGATATGATGTATGTAAAAAATTCATTTATGCGATGCAGACAGATTTATTGAATCTAACGCGTGTTTTTGTCTATACTTTGGTACTATATGAGAGAGCCGCGAAAACTCTTGATTTCGCACCGCGTAGTCACGTGGTCCATTTAGCACCAATCAGTGCTGTCAATCTGTTTGAATGGGTTTAAGTAGGATATAGACCTAGAATACAGCAAAATAATAACGCACAATATCAGTCATATCGCATTTATTACTACTTTGAGGACATTTACAGTTGCATTTATATTTATTATTAATATTACAATTGAATTAAAATTATTTTGACATTTATAGATAAGATTTTTAGAAAAGGTGATTTTAATGGAATAAGGAACAGCAGGGAGACTACATTTCACTTTAGTGCAGGTTGTCTGCGAGATGTTTACAGTTGAAAAGAGTTTTCATTATTTGCAATGAAAGTTAAAGTTATGTTGTGAGAGTGGAGTTCTTGAGTTTTATGACATTCTTGTTTCTCTGTTTCAGAATACTGTTTCTCGAGCACTCTTTACTGCATTTTGAGGTAAGAGTTTAATTAGTAACATGGCCATAAGTAGAAAATGCTTCATATTTTGGCTTGTTGATAAGAAAAGCGTTATAACAAAAAAAATGTTATCAGGGTCATAAAAACAATGTTTTGTTAATACCACAAATAATTAAGACGACATTGGCCCATCCATTCTCCAGACCACTTGTCCTATATAGTAAACCTGGATAGATGGAATCACAGGTTAAGCTGCATATTTGACATAACTTGGATTCTTCAAAATAACAAGAAAAATACTGTCACGGTAGACACATTCTCTGTTCCTTCTAGTCTTGTGTTTATGTTGTGGTGTGAGCACATGTGGGTTGTGGGCGTGAATGTATGACATCACTTGATCCGCTCCAGCTGATCATCATCTCCTCACCAGCTGCTTGCAATCTCATCACTCCATATATACTCACCGCTTTTCCTTCATCCTTGTCAGATCGTTGTTTGATGTCGTCTGTGTTGGTGTTCTGGTGTTCAGTTCCTGCCTTTTGTTCCTGTTCCTCGTCGTCATCGTTGGAGTCTGCTGTTTGTCACCGTCACCTCTCACTGCACGTCTTCCACGGATCCTGGCCATCGAAGTCCCTGCTGTCACCTATTCCACCTGCTTGCACTGTATCTTTGTTCAAACTATAATAAATTGATTATCGCACTTGCTTCCAGTGTTGAGTCCAGTTGGCATGACAAATACATTCTTGAGATGAATTCCTAAAATGATATATAAAATTAATATTTAACATACAAAGAAGTAATACACAGTTGACTTGACTTTAGTAATTTTTCATTATGTTGTCATTGTTATTTTTTCAGACTGACAGATCTGAGCACAACCTGCATCGCTGCACTTTTCTCCTTGGTCCTTATTAATGTGTTTCTTAAACAGTACTGTGACATTTTCATCACATCACCATAATTGTAGTTCCTGTGACCCATTTTTTTATTTTTGTTTTTTTCTCTTTCTTTTTCAGGTTCCTTCTGTTTTGGCTTTTTCTACAGTTCATTTGTTCTTGGTACTTTTTGCTTGAAACAAATTGAAATTTAGATTTTCTGTATTCTCCATTTTTTTTTTATACAACAGTTTATTTAGTTTATTTTAATAGACTTTTTATTATTATTTTTAGATTATTTTTTTTAAAAACAATTTTAGAATTAGATTTGTAGATCTAATTTATACATACTAATTAGTTCTTTTTCTAGTTCTTTTTGTTCTATATTCTCATACATTAATAAGTTTATTTTACTTGTTCTTTTAAAAAAAAAAAAATGTTTATAGAATTTTACAAGTTTACACAGTGTCGCTTTCATTGTTGTATAACTGTTATTTTTCTCCCTGAGACTACTATAGGTTTTATCTTTTCAGGCTCAAGAGCTGTTACACCAGGAGTATTTTCAAAGTATGTGCCTATTAAAGTGAGAATGTCTTGTTAAAAAGAATTTGACTAACAAATAAGTGTATTTCAGTATGTCTATTAGTGGCACTAATAGTAACCCATTGGGTTATTTTTAGGGGTGGGCGATATACCGCTAGACACGATTAACTGGTAGAAATGTGTCAACGGTAGAGATTTTGTATTATCATCTCTATCGCTGTTACATCATGTTACATTGCTGTGTGTTCATGAAAGCGCATAGTTTGCATGCGTTTTTAAGCACTGCTGTTTAAAAACAGGTGATTTTAATCTATTGAAGCACAACTAGCAGCAAAAAACAAGTATCTGGGCACTCTCACTGTCTGAGAGATGCATGACATGAAGTCACTGCTCATAGAGCGCATGAGAACTGGACTAGGGCTGAAACGATTCCTCGAGTAACTCGATTAGAAAAAATGATTGAGGCAAATTCATCTGCCTCGAAGCCTCTTAATTCATTTTAAAGCTCACATGACGTTCTTTCGCAATAATATTTTTTTAGTGATAGAGCGCTTACGTCATCCACAAAGGGGAAGGAGACGCGTGGAGATTTGATTTGAGGGCGCGGGCTAGTGCGGGGTGCAAAATGTAAGGGAGCGAAAACAATGGCGATGAGCAAAGAGAAGAAACAAATAGGAGAAAAAGACAGAAAATGTCCAAGTTTTGGGATCACTTCAAATTGAAAAGTAAAGAGAACGCCGTGGCGTGTGTCCATTGCAAGATCGAGCTAGCATTCCACAACAGCACATCGTCCATGCTGCAGCATCTCAACAGAAAACATGCACTCTACTCAGAGACTGGCGGACCGTCACCTGAGACAAGGTAAATTCAATGTAGCGTTACATCAATGTGATTGCTAGTCGAGATGAAGGCTGTTAAACAATGTACCTTAATTATGTAAGGGATTAACCAAGACGGCTAGTGCAATTCTGGGAAAATATACAGCATGACTTAGTTGGAGTTTTGGTTCCTTGCCGCTGTTGACTTTGGCTTGCTTACTTGGGGACACTTGCTTGATATTCAGCAGTGTTTTTGGTGCCGTTGTATGTGAACTGAGCTGAGCCGTACGATTACGTCACTGTTTTCTCCGGTGCTGATATACATTAATTAACTAGACTAATAACTATTGATCTTTGCAACGGAATGAATTGAATGAAGCCAAAATTATTTGCAGATTATTACTGTAAAGCTGCTTTGCCACAACTTTCATTGTAAAAAGCGCTATATAAGTAAAGGTGACTTGACGGATGCGGAGGGGCCGTTAACGTTACATCACCGGATTATTTAAGCTTATACCACGGCTACTTTCCAAATAAATTAATTTACTGTCAAAATAAGTTGTGAATTGTTTTTCCATGAAATACTAGATACTTTTTTTAAACCATGGCTTGGATGAATACTCTGTTGATAATTTAAGTTTGAACACTATACGTTGAATACATTGTAATCATGCCCCTGAGCCTAGCGTGCTCCAATAACAGCGGGTGTGGTGATTATTGTTTGATTGCAATGAGAAGTTTTTATAAATAGACAGCCATGAACTGTATGATTACTGTATGATAACTGTGTGATCATGATATTTTGCATTTTTATATCTCTGTTGTCCCACTGCCTGACAACCATGCCCCTCGAGGAGAGACACACGGCTGCAAATATTGCAGAGTGCATTGAGGATGTAACTGCCAAATTTGACATTCCACCAGAGAAAATCAAGGCTGTTGTTCACGACAACGGTGCTAATGTTGTAGCAGCAGTGAAGATTTTGCAAGAAAGGCATGGATGGGCATCAGTGCGATGTGCAGGGCACAACCTCAACTTGGTTGTACAAAGCTCTCTGAAGATCCACCAAGCTATCTCCAAGTGTGTGGCTGCTGTGAGATGCCTTGTTGAACATTTTAAGAAGAGTGAACTGGCATGCACCAAGTTGAAGGAGAAGCAGAAGCAAATGGGCACCGAGACAAACATGCTGGTGCAAAAATATTGTATGCATTGCATACTATGAACTTAAAAAATAAAAATATTTTTTTTAAAAAAGGAAACCAAGTAGTTGTTCATTTTAATAGATCCACCTTATTTTCTCTTGTATATTTAATATTGCTCTTTAAATTAAGCAAAAATTAATTTTATCCGAATATTCGATTAATCGATTAAATTTTCGGTAGAATACTCGATTACTAAAATATTCGATAGCTACAGCCCTAAACTGGACTGAGTGCTTTTTGCCCACTAATTGGGCTCAAACAGTTATATGCGCATGACCTGTACAGTCAAACCAAAATTTCTTCAGACACCTCAAACATTTTATTCATTAATACAGTTTATTCACTATAGTTTAAAACAAATGGTAATAAAATATGACACGATTTCAGATTTAACTGTGTCAGAAAAAAAAATCTTAATTATGTCAGCTAACACTTAAGCTAAACATGGTCAGGTCAAAGTGTCCAATTTTTTTTTTTCAAAAAATCCTTTTGAGAAAGCTGACCTGGAAGATGAACAGACCAGACTCTCCAGGATTAACAAGGTACTATTGATATCTGTGTCTTGGATTACAACTTAATGTTTGGGACTAGGGCTGTCTTAATTCCTCAATTAAATTTGAGTGCTTGATTAGTTATATATAAAAAAAACAACAACAAAAAAAACACTTGATTGGAATTTACCCACTATAATAAACTGGCAAAAAACGAGAAGGAGCAAAATGCACTTGCTTTGATTTTGTGACTTTCACTTGAATAATATACCATTTTTCCAGTCATATTTCATTATGATATTTTAACACCATTTTAAAAAATCTTCAATATCACAGCCCAAATAAAACCTAATTTACCAACAACTAGATTATATTGGAGCGGGCAAAGTAAACCGTATACTGTTTTAACGTCTAATAACAGCAAATGTTACTTATGTAATTTCAATTTTAAAGTGCATATTGCAGGTTAAACGTTTTTTTCAAGATGAATATATAACCTTGTACAAAAATACCATATAAAAAGGTACTGCAGGGTTTAAAAGGGTTTTGCAGGACATAAGGGCATGAATTTAGTAGATAAAGTGACAATCTCTGTAAAAACCGCTTTTTTTTCAGCATCACGTCATTTTTCGTCACTAAAGGGAGTCGTTCACTGAGCTTTGTGTTGACTCAGTGCAGAGAAGGCTGATATTCAGTAACCGTGGTCGTTAATCAGTGTGTTTTCGGTAGTTTTTGCATTATATTCATCATCGTCATGGTAAATTATTGTTTTTGTGGAAGCTGCACAAACTCCAGCCTGTCAGGACATCGAGGTTTAATAACAAGAAAAAGGATGCTGTTATCTTCCGTGCAGGTGAAGAGACGGGACTTCACTTCTGCATCTGCTTCGATAAACGCGTTCATTATAGACCGGAGGATTATCATCCCGACGATATGATGGAGTTCAATATTGTAATGCTACTGTAAATGATGATTTTAAATGAATAAACTTACACACGTGATGCTTCTTCACTGTTTTTACTTGAATCATTTCAACACTGATGAATACAAATTATGTTCACAAATGCATACAGTCTCACACTCACAAAAAACAGTTTTGAATTATGTGCTGGTAATGTACTCCAATTTCATCCATGCCATGTATGTAAACTTGACTGTAAACATATATACTTTCAAGTTCACACAACTATAATCATGGCATCATATGCATCCCCACACAGTGATCGGCATAGAATTAACTCATAACACAGAATTAATGAATAAAAAGGATAATGTGAAACACATACAGTAACATTATGTTCATCTGCTGGTGGGAGACATGATTATGTCAGAGTTGCAGCTCAATGAAAACGTTAATAATGCAGTTTTTTTTTTTTTTTTTTACAATTGCTTACTACCAAATCAGTCGTTATGAGAAACCGGTATATAATGCAACATTAGTGTGGCAGATACGAGTGTGACATGTGCCTGATCAAACTTTATTAGTTTATGTTAATCAATAACGTTACTCCTAGATGACCAATACTAGCTTTGCTTTTGCCTAATTCATGATAATAATCTGTACAATGTTGTAATCAGAGCACAGTGCTACATATCGTTAGCTAACGTGTATATCTATAAGCCCTGTATATCTCTGCCCTGTTCTCCACTGGTTCTCCTCACACCACAGCTCAATTTGTCTCTTTTGACCGTTGTTCTGTCTAATTCTGGCCTGTCGCTGCTCTCTTGGCCATATAGCACGCTAATTGTATGGTTATGGTCTGTTAAATGAGTATGAGTAAACATTTACATTTTCCTCAGCATCCGAACTGTCATTGCGATCCATTGTTTTCCTATTGTTTATATTGATCGCACTCCCTTCACTTTGGCATTTTTCAGATGCGGAAGTAAAATTAGTGCATAACCAGAAGCCTAAATAGCATATTTATACAAGTTTTTTCAAGAAAATCTGTTTCCTACTTTATTTTTCTATACATTGAATCAGTGAAGCTCTGACCTGCAACATGCCCTTTAAGTATATTACTAAATGAATGTTCTCACTGCAAAGAAAATATTTTCAAGAAAATATTGATCATTTACATTTTGTGCACACTTGATGTGTACAAATGCTTTTTCTTTAGTCCTCCCACACCAATTCTTATCTTAAAATGGTTAAGCAAAATGCCTTTCTTCTAAACATGGAGTGCAATTTAACACAGAATCTAAGACTCATTTTAAACAGCAGCCTGATTCCATGAATGATTATTTACAGGTTGAACAGGCAAGTACCAGTGCTGATGTAGCTCAGTTTTCAGGTAGAACGTATGCAGAAGGTGGTGATAGTGCACCCAGGGTTTTGTCTGTGCAGGCATCTCATTGTCAGAATGATGTAAGGTATGATGAATTCTCGAGAAATCATCAGTGCACATCTGTAGCTTTGACATTTTTGGTCAACCAGAGTGAAGGGATTCAGCTCAAAGAGTGTAAGCCATGCACTGCTCACTGTTGCTCCCGAGTGTATTGCTGTTTTCAGAGACAGATCTGGAAGATATGGATTCTTTGATTCACACTCGAGAACATGACAGACAGAATTCTCAAGCTCTTACAGGATTATTCTATTGAGGCCAGATATGAATTCATGCCTGTGTCATTTGAAAGAGCAACAGTGTGACCAACTGCCTTCACCATCGGTTTGTGAACAGGTATCACAAGTGATTTCAGCTCAACCAGAACCAGGAACAAATGCTGGAGCCAAACTAAATCTTGTTGGCTCAGGAGCTAAAAACCAGGATAGGATAGATAAATGAAATAAACACATGAGAAGAGAAGAAATGTGTAAAACAACAGACATATTAAAACTGTGCGGGGGACCTAAGGACACATTTGCAGCTGCCAAGATAAAATATTAAAAAAAGGAAACTTGAGATTAAAAGGTATGTCAGATGTTTACAATACCGGACAAATAAAAGAGAAGTCATTAAGGAAAAATACAACCAGGAATCTCACTGGTTGTAACAAACAGAAAGACTATATGGCCAGACGGTACAAAATAAATGAGGTTGTTCAGAAAAAGAAGAAAGAGTACATGGTTAGGAGGTACAGCACAGATACTCTATTCCAGAGGAAGATGAAAGATTACATGGTCAGGAGGTACAGCACAGATATGATGTTTACTTAACAAAGTTCGGGAGGATCAGGTGCAGATAATGAACCTCATCAGCACAAGTGGAGAGCAATCAGTTAATCAACTCATTCAATGACAGGAGGTATAAATACAGCAGACCTACCTCTGTTCGTCTGAGAGTTTACCAGCATTTGGCTTTGACTTCACAAACATGTCTCAAATCCAACTTTTTCCTTCTGATGATGAATCCAACTCCTCTCCGGATCCTCCGCCGCAATCTGTCGGTCCCAGGACTACTCCTTTTCTCCGCCTGACACAGCCACAGAGCCCCAGGCTTCACCACGCGGACGCCGGCCTGCCCGCGCAGCCACTCGTTCGCCAAGACGCCGAGGCCTACCCTCGCCACCACCAGCGAGGTTTCCAGTTTCCTCCCCGGCATCCTCATATCGTTCGGCCGTGCCAACGATTCCGCCTATCGGGAAGTGGACCGTTTTAAGTTTGAGGCAAGCACTGATTAATTCCGATGTTCAGCCTTCGCGCAGGATGAACAAAGCGGAATTATATAAGCTTTACGTCACCCTGCAATCAGCAAACCTCACTCCTAAGTCCACCCCAGCCTCCAAGGGGGTCAATAGGCAGACCAAATCCCGCGGGGCCGCAAATTCTCCTCGCCCAACACCACCACTGTCCTCCCGCACAAGATCCGGCATCTTAAGAGCATCAGGCCGCAGGGGAAGACCTTCAGCGAGCCTTGGCCGCGCCCCAGATTCCCCTGCCTCAGGGCCGCACGCGCTTTCTGCTTCAGTGCAGCCTTTTACCGTGGCTTCTCCTGCCGCAGCACTATACACAGCCGGGCCCGCTGGCCCTCTCTTAAGCTATCAAAATTTTCCTCCTACCGTTTCTAACCCCTTTCTTCCGCAGTGGCCTCCAGCTCCCGCAGCAGATGCTAGCGTGAGGCTGCCTCCGCTAGCATCTCATCTTTCTGCGCCTATCATCAATCCCTTTCCTTTTCTGGGGCCTGCAGCTCCTGCAGCGCAAGCAAGCGTGAGGCTGCCTCCGCATGCAACACAACCCTCCTCCCTTCAGTCCTTCCCTCCATTTCCATCTTGCATGCCTGTCAATCTCCCTTCTCAAGCCCCAAATGCCGACTTTAGTGCGAGGCTGCCTCCGCCGACAGTCGTGGCTTCGGGTCCTTTTCCTCATTCCTCTCTTTTAAATGCAAAGTCACCATATTCTCTGTTCACAGCAACTCCGATGCCCATCCCAGCAAACGCTGTCGCCTCGGAACCACCCCCGGTGGCCCACAACATCCGAGCGCAGATTTTATCAGGTGCGGATGTTGATCTAGCAAATTTACTCTCACAAATTCCGGTGAATGATTGTAACCGTCAGATAGACTGCGGTGTTTTTTCAGTCACTCTAAAAAATCAATCCGCACATTCGTCACGTCTACTTTCTTTTTCAGAATTTACAATTGCTTTCAGTCGTTACACAGAAATTATCTGCGCAGCCTTCCCCCATAGGCGACGCGAGCTCAACGATTATTTAACACTTATGGCCGAGCTCGCGCTGTCTTATGGGGGAGGACATTTTTACACTTATCATAAACTTTTCTCCGCAAAATGCGCCGTCAGGGTTGCCCAGTGGAACCAGTGCCCATATTGGGGCGCACTTGACCCCGACTTGCACAATAGAGTTTTCCTAGGCTGTAGGATTATCTCATGCGCAGTCTGCAGGTCAGTGACGCACTCCACTGTGGCGTGCCCACAAATTAACTCCTCCACCACCCCCGGCTCGGATACCGCATCCCTTAAGTCAACCAGCTACGTACCAAGACCTGCAACGGTCATCTCAAACCCACAAAATAATGACTTCAGACGCAAAGCATCTTCCTCCGCGGACAGACAGACGTGCAACAGTTTTAACATTGGCACCTGCAACAGACAGCGGTGCAGATTTTTGCACATATGTAACTTCTGCGGCGGCGCTCATGCCCGCCCAGTATGCCCTGTATTTAAAGCTGCTAATAAAAACCCTAAAAATTATTTATCGACTCCTGTGAATACTTCTCGTCTTTCTTTGGAACTAGCCCAACACCCGGACACCGATTTCACTGAATATCTACTGTCTGGCCTCGAACACGGTTTTAGACCCGGCGTAGAATGCCCGCTCTCCGAAAATATCATCTGTAACAATCTCCAATCTGCTCTCGCTGAGCCCGATGTCGTAAACAACCTGATTGCAAAAGAAGTCGAGTCAGGTTTCATGATTGGCCCGTTTGACGAACCCCCATTCAAAGTTTTTCGCATCAGCCCTATTGGAGTGGCTACGAGAAAATTCTCGGGCAAAAAACGCCTCATAATTGATCTGTCAGCTCCACATAATTCCCCGTTCCCAAGCATAAACAGCTTGATTGCACTCGAGGAATTCTCTCTCAAATACCACAACATAGATCAGGCGATCGAGATGATTAAAATCGTGGGGCGGGGTGCGTGGCTTGCCAAAGTTGACATCACGTCTGCCTTCAAAGTAATGCCCATTCATCCAGGTTCGTGGCACCTGTTCGGGGTGCGCTGGCATGAGAAATTTTATTTTGCTGTTCGTCTTAACATTCGGATGCAAAAGCAGCCCTAAAATTTTCGACATGTTATCAGAAGCCGTCTGCTAGATCTTGTCGAATAATTACGCTATTCCTCACCTCATTCACTTGCTAGACGATTTTTTAATCATCTCTCCGCCCGACGCCATCCCAGCCGCTCATCTCCTCACAGTTCAAAATGTCTTTTCAGATCTCGGAATTCCCATCGCCCGGGAAAAAAACCATGGGTCCCGCCACATCCATCGAATTTCTCGGAATTAATTTGGATTCAGTAAAATACCAGGCTTCCTTGCCCAAGGAAAAAAAAAATCGACAGGATAATCCTGGTATCTTCTTCTCTCCTAGACAGTTCAAATTGTTCTAAACGTGAACTTCTGTCCCTGCTCGGCCACTTAAACTTCACCATGCGCATTATTCCACAAGGTCGCCCTTTCATCGCACATCTCCTCTCACTCGCCTCTTCGGCTCACACGCTAGAGGAGGTAATTTCCATAACTCAGGCGTGTCGCGATGAGCTTAGGTTATGGATAACATTCCTCAAACAGTGGAATGGCCTATCATTTTTCTATAACAATCTCGTCTCGTCCCCCGTGGATATCCAACTGTTTACAGATGCAGCCCCTTCAATAGGCTTTGGGGGGTTTTACCAAGGACGCTGGTTCACGTCTCCATGGCCCCCCCAGCTGCAGGACTCGTCTCAGTCCTCAGCGCTATTTGAGCTCTACCCTCTCGTAGTAGCAGCCTTTCTGTGGGGGAAAGAATGGACTGCGAGCAGTATCGTAGTGCATTGCGACAACGAAGCAACTGTCCATTGCATTAATAAAGGCCGTTCCAATTCACCCGCTCTAATGCCTTTTTTAAGACGCTTAATTTGGATTTCAGCATGTGACCAATTCATCATAATTGCTAAACATGTCCCAGGTTCTGAAGACCAAATAGCTGACTCTCTCGTTTTCTTTTTCAGAAATTCAGGATGTTGGCTCCACAGGCAGACAAATTCCCAACTCCAGTTCCTCACTTTTCAGAATTAATATTCCCCTAACCCACCCGTTAAAACCCTTCCTCAATGCGTCGCTCGACTATATTCTCCAAGCACTTTCTCCAAGAACGATTCAATCATATATAACTGCGTGGAGATGTTTTAAAACATTCCATTTTTTACATAATATGCCGTTCCCCGATTTTTCTCTCCTCTCAATCACCTCTTTCATCTCCTTCCTTAACAGCGTCAAAGGCCTCCAAGTCGGGTCCATCAAAGGCTACCTGAGTGGCTTACAATTCTTTCATAAATTGATATATGGCGCTCCCTCCTCGGAGATAAATAATTCTCAAACCTCCCTCCTGATCAAAGGGATCCAAAGGGCCCAGCCCACCCCTTCTGACACTAGGCAACCCATATCGCTAGACATCCTCACAAAATGCATTTATACTCTACGCACAGGGTATCAGCCCCTTAATACCGCTCGCACGCTTGACGCCGTGTTTATTTTAGCCTTTTTTGGTTTTCTTAGATGCTCCGAAAATGCCATCACTGCCAAATTCGACCCAAACATCCACCCTACCATCGCAGACTTATCGGTACTGGATAATGAAACAATTTCTTACAGGATTAAACAAAGCAAGACAGACCAAACTAAAAAAGGACACCTCATATATATTTTCAACCTCCCATCACCGATCCAACCATACCAGTCAGTTTTGTCGTACCTCCAATTAAGAGGTTCCCAGGCTAATTCCCCTCACGAACTTCTTTTTATCGACGACTCCTACAAACCCATCACACGCTTTTGGTTCCAAAAGCACCTCAAATCCGTCCTTCAACAGTCAGGCATCCCAGCAAAGAATTATTCCAGTCATTCCTTTCGTATCGGGGCAGCAACCTCAGCAGCCCAAAAAGGCCTCTCCCAGCAGCAGATCCAAGCTTTAGGGAGATGGTCCTCAGATGCTTTCCAAAGCTACATCAGGACCAACCGGCTCCACATCAAAAAAGCCCATCAAGCTCTCATCGGTTAAAAAAAAAATTCCCCGGAGCATTGGTCTCCCCCGAGCATTGGTCTCCCCCGAGCATTGGTCTCCCCCGAGCATTGGTCTCCCCGAGCATTGGTCTCCCCTCGGTCGCCTCAAGTGCTCTCTTGACAGGGCTTTTCTAATTCCTTCACACCGCCAGTGGCCAATGGGGCCCACTCATCCGTCGCCGGGAGTCGCCCCCGTTGGAAGCTGAGTGGGCCCCTGCGGTCAGTCATTCTTAAACCACGCCAACCCTCATCCTTGGTCGGTAGGGCTCAACCTTTCAACTCCGTGAGCATTGGTCTCCTGCTGGAAGTCGCCAGAGCCCTCCCGATCGGGTGCTCCAATCACACACTCACACCGCCTGATGCAGTGAGCATTGGTCTCCCATCAGATGACGTGAGAATTCTTCCGATTGGTCATTCCAAACAGAGGCAACATAGGTTTCCTGAGCCAAACAGGCTCCCCGAAACGCCAGCCGCCATTTCTCAGCGTCGTTTGGGGGGGTTTTCAGTCTGGCGGCTGTCCTTTGCTTTTCTGCTTTTTGGGGGAGTACTCTGGGTTCGGGCCAAAATTCCGAGCTCGGAGCCCTCCCCCTGAACAGCACGCCAAATACGCTTAAACCTTTACTCTTCTTAATTATATGTAAATGTGAACTCGTGAAATGATGTTTAATTAACAAAGTTCAGGAGGATCAGGTGCAGATAATTAACCTCATCAGCACAAGTGGAGAGCAATCAGTTAATCAACTCATTCAATGACAGGAGGTATAAATACAGCAGACCTACCTCTGTTCATCTGAGAGTTTACCAGCATCCCTCCTCCACCCCATCTCCTCACTTATAGTTCCATCTAGTTATACCACAACCGGGGGGAGTACTCTGGGTTCGGGCCAAAATTCCGAGCTCGGAGCCCTCCCCCTGGACAGCACGCCAAATAGGCTTAAACCTTTACTCTTCTTAATTATATGTAAATGTGAACTCGTGAAACTCTATTCCAGAAGAAGATGAAAGATTACATGGTCAGGAGGTACAGCACAGATACTCTATTCCAGAGGAAGATGAAAGAGTACATGGTGAGGAGATACGCAGGTGACCCAGAGTTTAGAGCACACCACATCCTGAGATGCACCCTGCGCAAGACACAGAAATCGGTACAACACATATGTAAAACATATCACGTTCTTCATCAGTTGCAATGCGCACTCAGGATCAAAAATAAATATAACACGCACATCCGTTATAACCAGGAGACACCACAGCCTTTGGTTAGCAAAGCAATGGAAAACGCTATACATGCATTCCGTTGTAAAATTCGGCAAGGCCCTACACATGTCTGCACATTCTGTCACAGAGCCCTGTTTCCTGATCAAGTCAAGGTCTGTAATAGAACGAGTTACGACAAAAACGCTAATGTTTTGGCATCTTGCTTAACCGGGAAATATGTTCATGCCTGTGATAGTGCCTGCTCAGGTCCTTGTGTAGTTCCAGAGAAGAAAAGACAGGACTGGATTTGCCACACATGTGACAGCCATCTAAAGAGAGGAAAAATGTCTTCCATTGCAGCCGCTAACAAACTCGAGTTGCCACTCATCCCTGTGGAACAGGTTGAATTGAATGTGCTAGAACGTCAGCTTATTTCTAAAATCATACCATTTGCAAAAATAGTTGCGTTGCCTAAAGGACAGAAAAAAGCAGTGCGTGGTGCTGTGTGTTCCCTCTGAGGTAGAGTCGACGATCAACAGTCTGCCAAGACCAAGTAGTGAGTCCCAGCTGCTGCAGGTGAAACTAAAGAGACACGCAAAGTTTAAAGGATACCAGCACTTCCATACCGTGAATATGCATAACGTGCTTGCAGCGTTATCAAAGTCGAAAGCAGTGCATTCCAAGTACAGGGATATCTCCATAAGAGAAACTGCGATATTTCAAAGTCACGTAGATGGAGAAGATGACGACACAGAGGAGCAACAAGTCATCAATGTTCCTGAGCAGGAGGTTAGTGTTGAGGAGAAGGATGAACTTAGACCTGGTCTCACATTAGACATGTATGCAGCCACCTGACATCGGACAGATCTTGTCGTACGGCGAGGGAATATTTAGTGTCGCACCTGCTCAAGGACAAAAGCCTATTGGATTTTTTAAAATCCCAAAGCTGGAAGCCATGGCATTTCATTTCCCCACCAGACAGAATACAATTGACGAGGCAAGACAAACAGCAATATCTCCTAGTATGTATTTCAACACAAGATTGTTCTGCTTGGACACTCGTTTTGCAAGTGATCAGAGTTACCTTTTCTTTGCCCAGTTTGTGACAGACTCAGCTCACTAGAAATAGCATAAGTATCCAGTTGCGCAAGGCCAAGCCTATTACAAGAGATGGCAGAAGAATTTCCAACAAGATGCTTCAGGGTAGTCGTGGCCTAATGGTGAGGGAGTTGGGCTTGTAATCAGAAGGTTGCCGGTTTGATTCCCACACCGGCAGGAATTGAAGGTGGGGATTGTGAATAAACAACACTCTCTCCACCTTCGATACCACGACTAAGGTGCCCTTGAGCAAGGCACCTAACCCCTAATTGCTCCCCGAGCGCTGTAGCAATAGCTGGCCACTGCTCCGGGTGTGTGTTCACTGTGTGTGTGTGTGTGTGTGTGTGTGTGTTCACTACTCACTGCTGTGTGTGTGCACTTGGATGGGATAAATGCAGAGCACAAATTTCAAGTATGGGTCACCATATCTGACAATACAATACGTCACGACTTCAGGACAACCGCGAGATTGAACGATTGGTACACAACAGGGATGTCACATGTTTTATGCAACCACTGAGAGGCTCTTACTGGGAGAAAACGTTGAGAGATCTACAGGCTATGATTATACAGTTAGGAACCCCTACGTTTTTTTGTACATTCAGTGTAGCCGAAATGCGATGGCCTGAAATAATAACCGCAATCAAGGCCCAGCAAGGTGAACAGATTGACTTTTCAAAGCTTGACTGGAAATGTGAAAATCTCCGAAGCAACCCAGGCACTGTCATGCGCATGTTTGAGAAACGCGTGGATGCGCTAATGACCCATCTGCTTTTGTCGCCCGCCCAACCCATCGGTAAAGTAGATGACTACTTTTACAGAGTTGAGTTTCAAGCTAGAGGAAGCCCACATATCCATCTACTTGTTTGGATAAAGGATGCACCCGAGTTTGAAAACGATGACGATAAGGTTGCATGCGACTTCATTGACCGCTGCACATCGTGCCGATTGCCTGATTCCGTGGCTGATCCTGAGCTTCACCGAATTGTCACAGAGGTTCAGCTTCACAGCAGGAACCACTCAAAGCCATGCAAAAAAAGGGAATTTATTATGTAGATTCGGGCTCCCAAAACTACCGATGTCTAGCACCACGATCACTCGTCTGCGACCACAGCGTCCTGAAGAAGAGGATGACCCAGACGCTGCTTCATCAGGAAGCTGCGTGTTCACATCTAAAAACGCAATCGCTCGTCCACAACCACAGCATCATGAGGATAGACAGAAAGAAGGCGAGACAGGAGGCTGCTCAAAAAGCAATGAGCGAAGCCAGGCTAAAACTTAAACCGGTGTGGGATTTTGCTTCTGAATACCGTATTGTGTTTGGTCAGCAAACGAAAGGTAAAAATGTTCACGAGCTGCTCAACGGTATGGGATTTTTTTCAGAAACGAACTGTTGGTAAGGCTGCAGTTATTAGATATGCACGGTATTCGGAAGAAAAACAACCTGAAAAGTTTTACTGTAGATTACTAAACCTTTACATGCCACATCGCTTCAATGCACAGCTAAAACCTCCTAGATTTCCAACATATGAGGAGTTTTACAAATGTGCATCTGTGGAACTTCCTGCACACCCTGGCCTCCTGATGCCTGTTCGTGCTGTAGTGCAAGCACACAAGGAGAAGTTCTAAACACAGAGTGAAGAAGTGGATAAGGCATTAGATCAACTGCATCGGCAAGGACCACCGGAAAACGCTTGGACAGCATTTGCACCTGAAATTGAAGCGGATCGTTTGAAGTGCATTGCCGAACAAGAAGACATCAATCCAGATGATGAGGATGTACAAGACGATGTCCCAGAGTATCATAATCTTAAACGTGGATATGGAGTTGTTCCACAAGTAGAGGGACCGCAGCTCAGTATTGAATTTGTTCGGAAGCTGTTTAGAAGTCTAAATGAGATACAGGCAGCCATATTCTACACTGTCTGCCATTGGTGTCAGAAACGTGTGTGGGGTCAAAGTCCAGAACAGTTTTTTTGCTTCATATCAGGTGGAGCTGGTTGTGGCAAATCACACGTCATCAAGTCCATATACATGGAACCCCGGAAGTCCCAGTTGTCCACTAGTACCCATAACGGACCTGTACAGAACACTCAATGCACATATAAAGATACACAAGATTCACAGCTTCTTCAAGGCTGAAGTTGATCGGAGCACAGCACTGAACGGAAACTTTTCCAAAGCATACTGATAGGTTGTACTTTTCTCTCAGTCCGAGGAACAGACAATATACATAATTATTTTCTAGTGTTTGAAAATGAAAAGGAAATTAAAGGCTTTAACATTGGTTGAAGTTAGTCATTGTAAATAATTCAATATTTAGAAAGATAATTTTGTGATAAATCGCACAAAATATATATATTGAAGTGGCAGTGGATTCCAGAATCCACCTTCATTCCCCCCTTAAAGGCCAATGTGGAGTCCTACATACCACATCTGGTCTAACAATTGAAGCCGCTTCAAAATTTTACATTTCTGACCCATGCTCCCCGGTCACGTTAAAATATTGATAAAATAGACAATATGTTTTTCCTTTAACGACTTGTTAGAACAGAATATTCAACAGAGCACATTATTATGCACTACACATGACCTTACACATAGTTGTCTTTACATCAATCTTGCCAAATACTAGGGCTGTGTATCGCCAACAATGTCACGATACGATACGCATCACGATACTAAGTCCACGATACGATACGTATCACGATATGGTTCAATTTGGAATTTAAATTTCTTTTGAGTAGAGTTTAGTAACAATAATGTGTTTATTGAATAACCAGTGTTGTAACAGTTGTGATAACTAAAAAACAATTTTGTTTTTGTCATTAAAAAAAACAATGTTTTAAATGAAATATAAAAAATTGTCACAAAAAAAAACTTATAATGACTCTTCCTTGCTTTTAAAGTCACTGCCTCAGTAACTGAAATGACAATTATAGTCATTTCTTATTACTTCCTATGATAAGCAAGTATACCAAATCACAGAATATTGAAGTTCTCATTCTGTTTTGTTTCAGACCTTAATTAACACATGGCTCAAACTTACAAAACATTGAGTAACCATCCTCAAATGTTTGGCGGTGGCCAAGTGGTTTTCCAGAGTCAACTTCCGTCTGTGGTCCAACACGCAGTTGCACGGAGTGCAAAATAATTTGCCCCCACTGCATTGTGACACACCGGGAAACTGCTTTGCGCGCTCTTTTGCGCTTATTTTTGTTGGCAAATGAGAATGATTTGCATGCCTCGTCCCTGGTTTCATCACGGGTTTGCAGATGATGTTCACGTCGCGTTATTACGTCACTTCATAAGGTTCCCATGGCAATAGGGGAAAATAATGGCGCTTGTGTGAAGTAAACGCAACATTTTTCAACTCTCTGCGAAGATATATGTGACTTTTTTGCAACAAAAAAACAAGCATTATGAAATCATGCTAGCCCCGCATATTTTGCTTGCTGAAATTGGCAGGTGCAACGTATTTGAAAAAATGCGACCCCCACGTAAATATCAGGCGATCGCATAATCGCGTTTTACTTAACTTTTGCTTTACTGTTCTTGTATATCGCATGACTCATGTCTAATGTCTGGTTTAGCGTAAGACCAAAAATTCTCCCATATTTTTGATTTTACTTTTGTCGGCGGTGGAAAAATCCTCTTATCCATTTTGAACGTCTCGCTCTGCTGCTTGCGTTGCTAGCGCCAATTGACGTCACGTGATTGGCTACATTTAAAAGCACGAGACTCGATACAGCAGCTGCTGTATCGATACGCGCATCGTCATGAGTTCATGACGATATATCGCTGTATCGATATTCTGAGCACAGCCCTACCAAATACAGATAATCATCAAATTCATTGATTACAAAACAAGTACGTATTTATGGTACACGGGCTAAATGAGTAAGCACTGTTACTGCATTCCTGGCATGGACCAGACCCTCAGTCAGCCCTCAGATCCTAAATACAGACATTGCCTGTAATCATAAATATCAAAATATACACTGGTTTTTAGAAAAACATAATATCCAATTCATTATATAATAAAAAAAATCCACTCCTTTTCCTTTCTTAAGATTAAAAACAAAATTGTTGTCTAACTCAAAATAAACAATGAAAAATAAGTAACACCCATGATAATTCTTCTAATTACTTCAAATCTCTAAAAATCACCCTTCATCTTACAGTCTACAGACATATCATGTACCATCTTAATTGCAGAACATCTTTTCAATTTCCTTTTTCTAAATCCTCTACAAATAGAAATAACAGAAAAAAAAAAAATCACATCATCAATTCTTTCATTATCTTCACTAAACCTTAATAACCCTTTTGTTAAGCTTTCTTTTCACTCCAGATCCATTTACAGTCATTATAGTCGCTTTCTCCTTTAACCCTTATTACATAAAATGTAGTTCTCTAGACATCTAATGTCATGCATCCATTTAATCAATGAAAAATAAAACTTAAAAGTTATATTCACTCCTTTATTTGCCCACGGGCCTTCCATAAATGAGGGTGCTCTCTGGATAGTATTTTAATAGTGACTTTTAAGTCACAATGTGTCAATTTGTCTCTGCCATCAAATCGTATAACATGTACGTTTCTCATTCTGATCACACATAACTGACATTGTTTAAATTTAGACCCTTAGTTGAATTTAGACAAAGGTTTTTAACCAATGGAGGGCAATCTTCCATTTCACATTACAATTTACATAAATATTCTTAAACATACTAATCCAGAGTGTAATTCAAATCAACGACAAATGACAAAAGTAGTCATAATTACCATTAGCAGACAGAGCTGGATAACCAATCCACTTAAAGCTCGTCCTGTATGTTCTGTATCGTCTTTTCATCAGATTTGAACAGAAGTATTAGCTTCTGTAAAATTATTGTTGCTTCACTTAACCCAACTGTAATAAAAACACTCATTCCAGAGGTTAATGACATATACGCACAATAAGGTCATAATAGTTCCCCAAAATGAACACATACAAACAGTCAACATCACACACATCTTACTCACATGTATATTAGAGCTGCAATTAACGATTATTTTTTCTGTCGACTAATCTAACGGTTATTTTTTCGATTAGTCGATTAATCTAAAGATTATTTTTATTACCTTTTTTATTAATCTAGTGATTTTTTTTTTAGAGAACATCCGCGCACATCCAAATAAACTTCTTTGAAATGCAAAACTGATTTTCGTTCGCTCTAAATATTTTCTTAATTGTGAGACGAAGATTTTCCCCTCAACTCAGTTCACGCGCGCGCGCGAAATGTCCTTTTGCACGCTCAAAATATGATTTTGCTGAGATTTGAGATTTGATCAGAAATTTGGCTGAGATCCAATTCCATAGGTGGTACGCCATTTCAGTTCTGCAAAGGGAACAAAGGACCGTTTTATTTGGCCTCTGTTTAAAGTATTCCCATACTTTTGATAATCGTGGTCTGGGTTTTTGTGATTGAATGGAACTTTCTCCGTTCCCAGGAGCAGAAGCCGCCATTACGCCAGATGAATGTAAACACTGTGACGTCGTTGCAGCACTAATGTATATGAACCGCTCATTTTCTAGGTCTAAAAACATATTTAAACTTCACACATTTAATGTAAATTTTACTTAGTGTTATATAATCTGTAATCCAGTCTCAAAGCATACCTCTCCACTATAATTTGTTTTATTTGGAAAAGTCAGCAGAGTTCTTACAGTTCTAACATCATTGTTTTGTTTTGTTTAGTTTAGTTTAAACTTTAGCAGGCCAATAACAGACACAGTACCTCCCTTCCCTCCACCCCCACAGTCTCTCTCTCTCCTACTTTCAAATAATCTTTTCAATGTCCTCAAGACTGTAACTTAGAATGAAATACTTAATTCGTTACTACATTGAACACTCTTAATCATTAACCAATGTTATAATATATGTTTAATTTTCAGATAAATAAACCATTACCACAATCCTTATATGTTATCCTAGGAGCCTTTTTAAGGTTATCTTTAGTTTAAATGCTCAATTTACTTAACTTCCTCTTGAATCTGCATGTAGTCTTCATCTTTAGCCACCACCATGTCTTTGCATTCCTATGCCATGTCTAATGACCAGCTAGAGTGAAACTATGATGCAGACACATCAACACATCTCAGATTCAGGGATTCACAGTAATAAGGAATCCGAAACTTAAACAGTTTTTGCCAACAGGGCAACCAACATCATGTTAATAAATTTTGACCTGGTCTACCCAGGAATTACGGACAGTCACCTCATGGCCTCAGTCGGCTCTTGAAAGCTCATTCCCATCAGCACTTTATGAAGAATCTTCTCTTCCTCAGGGTGTTGTCCCCTGGCATAGTTGCATCAAGTTGTGGACACTTGTCACAATGAAAAACAAGTCATCCTAGGAATGCGGTTTCTGGTGAGTGGTATGGAGGAACATTTTGGGGTCAGACTTCTGTACTTCTCACAGATCCCCCCTTAATGATGCTGCTGGCCTCACAGACATCCGCTCCACTCTCATACCCATCTCACATACAACACCTCCTTTCAGGGAAGATGCCCAGTGGCGGCGGTAACCCCCTGCCTTAGGTTGTCCCCTGTCTGGCCAAAGAGGATCTTACCCGTCATTGAGAAATCACCTCATGCACACTGGTAACCGCTCTTTCCCATTTCAAAATCTTTGACAGTTTTCTTCAACAGAATCAGGTGTTTTGTTGAGCTTAAGGAAGATGCATTCAGGAGCCACCGGAGCCATTGGACTGCCTAATAGTGTTACAACAGGGAAACAGGTTAATTATATCAGTATTTAATTACTAAAAGTCATTAGACATCTTCAAAGCAGAAACATATCAATGCTGAGATTACACTCAGTGAATTTAGTTATCACAACCATCCATTCAGTGTAATGTTCTGCTACATCTTTAACTGGAACCATCCGCCCTGTGCATAATGGTGACTAGGATGAGACAAAAAGTTACTGGACATAAAATAAATGTCAAAATAGTCACTTCTATCATTCCAGGTCTGTATTTAAAGACCTCTTTAAAGACATTTAATTTTACTTTGTCACATTTCATAACAAATTGCCCTCTTCATGGCACTCACTTCTTTAACATCTTTGTCAATGATTTTCAATGGACACCCTGTGCTTTTACTATAAATATCTTACCACTTAAAACACAGGCTAAGATAGCATTTAGCTGACTTTGAATAAGATAGAGAGAGAGAGAGAGACTCTGTGGCATTCCGGACTGGTAGCATTTTCCATAAAATTGTAACATCAGACTTTTGTCTGATATCTTTTGACGGTGGCCCAGCTTAAGACTTTGCCAGAATTTACAAGCATTTTTTAGTTAAACATTTTTATATTTACTTTTACTCACATATCAGGGAATTTAGAAATGTCAATGAATCTACGTCAATCAAAAACCAAACATTTAGAACTTCGAGGTCCTACATCATTTTAGTTATTTACTCTACAGTAGTGATGTGCTCATCACATTGAAAACATGGTTGAGACCGTTCAAATATTTTCCCATTAAGTGAAAAATTCTTTCATAACATCCAATAATCAATTATCATCTTCTATACTTTAAAAATTTTTTAACTCACATGTTTTTGGAGTCATTGTTTGAAATTTGACATCAACCTGTACTTGTTCATTCACTATAAAATTTATCATTATTATATTTTTTTTTTCAAAAGGAATTCTTTAAGACTTCAATCTTATGACCTTATTTTTATCTCTTGTTCTTATACAAAAACTTTAATTTTGACACATTAACACCGATATCCGTCACTTTATCACATTTGGCCATCAAATTGTATTATCCCTCAGTTACTTCTGGGATTTTTCCATCAGGGGTTAGTGGTACCCTGCCCACTTTACAAATTCATGAATAAGCAGCTAAACATCTGAATTTTTCTGGTTCTTTTGTTTTGTAGCCAGTCAAGTTGTTTAACTTGCCAATCAGAATTATAAGCTGACCATTCTCTTAAGTTCTACAAATTTCTTTTGAGTGAGCGATTCAGAGCAGAGCTGCTTGAAGCGTTTGCTCTCTTCCGTCTCATTATCTGTATCAGGACTGATCAAGTTATTGATTTTCTTAGCCATATCTTAGTCACGGTTAATGAAGCGTCAGGTTTACGATTTTACACATCAAATGCCTATTCACTCTGGTTGGTGGTGTCACTACATAAAACGCACAACACAATGCCCTTCACAACCTAACCTAACCTAACCCTTTCACAACTAACCCTACCACAGCGTATCAAGCGAAAAAGAACTGGAACCTCAGCTTCCAGTCCTCAACATTGACCCAGGTCAAACATTGACCTCTGGAAGATGCATGGGCCCTCACGTCTGAGGGAACCCTATCGCTCCCCTTTTTCTCCACCACTTCCACTCCAGGCAGTCCTAGCAAAAATAATAAAACTACTTCCTACCTTGTTTGTTGTTTAGCCAGGGATGTCACCGAGGAATGATTGCCCACATCCTCCACCATAAACTGTAGGGGACTTTACAGTTAAAGACCCAAAAGACCAGATATGATAAACAAAGACCTGGAGTAAGAAGCATATCTCCTTCCATTATGATGCTGATGATCAGACCCTGAACTTAGACACAGAATGTCCAGTTAAGTCAGGACAAGGCATCGGCACGTCTCAAGCAGAGTCCCAGTTGTCCACTAGTACCCATAACAGACCTGTACAGAACACTAAGCGCACATACATAGATTACACATAATTCACAGCTTCTTCAAGGCTGAAGTTGATCTGAGCTCTGCACTCAAAAGGAAACTTTTCCAAAACATACGGAGTTGTACTTTTCTCTCAGTCAGAGGTAGACAATCTACATAATTATTTTCTAGTGTTCGAAAATGAAAAGGAAATTAAAGGCTTTAACATAAGCTTAAGTTAGTCATTCCAGAAGTTAGTCCCAGAGTATCAGATTCTTGAACATGGAGATGGAGTTGTTCCACAAGTAGAGGAACCGCAGTTCAGTATTGAATTTGTTCGGAAGCTGTTTAGAAGTCTAAATGAGACACAGGCAGCCATATTCTACACTGTCTGCCATTGGTGTCAGAAACGTGTGTGGGGTCAAAGTCCAGATCAGTTTTTTTTACTTCATATCAGGTGGAGCTGGTTGTGGCAAATCACACGTCATCAAGTGCATATACACGGAAGCGACCAAGATTCTGCGACAGCTGCCTCGACTGCGGGAGAAGGGGGATCTCTCCATGCCTACAGTGCTTTGTAGTGAGTTTACTGGAACCGCAGCTTTCAATATTTCCGGTAAAACTCTGCACTCCATTTTAAAACTTCCAAGGAATCTGAAGCCACCATTTCAAGGACTTGGAAACGCACTGAATGAACTGCGAGCAAGGTTACGCAACGTTTAGATTTTGATCATTGATGAAGGCTCCATGATTTCAAAGGATCTTTTTGGAAGCAAGAAACCTTTTGGGGGCATCGCTGTCCTCGCTGTTGGTGACTTTTACAAACTGCACCTACCAGTAAAGCTAAACCACTCTGTATCTACGAAGATGATGTTTTGGACTTCTGGAAAGAACATTTCCAAATGATTACCCACTCAGAGGTCATGCATCCGAAACATGACCTTGCTTTTTTTCCCATCTTTTGAACAGACTACAGGTGAAGAAGAAGACCGAAGATCTTGGCAAAGAAGATAGAGGTTTGTTACTCCAGGCTGTGAATGATCCCAAAGACCTGTGTGATGCAATGCACATATTTGCCACCAACAAGGAAGTTCATGGACACAACACAGAGACAATCCACGCGCTTCACACTGACATCATAATCATTGATGCCGAAGACTACAGGAAAGACCAAAGAACAGGAGGAATGAAGAAACAAAAGAAGCCTGTCATCGGAAAAAAGGACGACTTGCTTGACTGCAGAGAAATTGCAGTGGGAGTTCGTGTAGTGATAACTAGGAATCTGGACGTTGAGGATGGAGTCGTTAATGGATGTTTTGGGAAAATTGCACATATCGTCACTAAAACAATGGATGGAATAGACACCATTAAAATGCTAGGGCTTCAGCTCGACAACCCAAACGCGGGTAAGAAACACCGCAGAAAGGTGCAAGGTGAAGACGATGACTTTGTTTACATCGAGACATCCGAAGAAAGTCTAAGGAAAGGAGCAGTTCGTTGAGTTGGCTCCAAGAGTTTGGATCGTTGGCAGTTCCATCATTCGCAGGCTGCATGCTCATATCCATGAGCAGCATCTGGACCAGAAACTTGGTCTACGCTGCCATCTTACCTGGGGTCATCTTACCAAGGGTCTTGTTCTCGGACATTCTGCCCCATCTGAACTGGAGAGGTCAGGCTGGCAGGACCGTCTACAGCATCGAGAGAGCCCGGCAGTGATTCAACGGGGCAATGTCTGGTTTCTTGGCAGAGAGGTAGATGCACTGTGTTCATCACCCCAACATTGGCTTGCCTCATCTGAGCAGAGACGGAGTCCACCTGAGCCCAGAGGGAAACAAGCTATTGCTGAACAACGTCTGAGAAGCTTTGCAGGTGGAACTCCGAAGATGAAGCCAAATGAAAACAAAAACCAAAAACGGCTCTTTTAAGAGCTATCCACTAAATAATAAAGAGCATTTTTCTTCACATCTCCTCACATTACCTTTTATTTTTTTTAGAAGATACTGACACGGTGTTTCTTACAACTAATCTTCTTTGCCAACTATCACCAACAATGATAGGAAATGATGTTATGACTTAAATAAATAAATAAAATCAAACTTAGTTCAAATATATCAACATAAAATGTCCAGATGTAACACAAATAAAAAAGATTTGGGTTAATATAGCCTACATTTAAACTTTCTGTTTGCCTCATGTCTCTAAAATAACCTTTTTTTAGATGAATAAATAGTATTCAAAATAGAAATGTTTTCTAACAATATACATCTTTACTGTCACTTTTTAAAGCAATCTTAACTCCTCATTGCTGAATAAAAGTGTTAATTTAGAAACTGCCTAGATACACCCTAGCAACTGAGTGCCGAATTTTGCCACTGCAAGCACCATTCACATTTTCTTTATGAAATGTACATTCTAGTTAATGGTGCTTGCCAAAGGCAAAGCATCATTATTATCTTCTGGACAAAACTTCGGCGCGTAACTCGTCCCAGGCCATTTGTCTTAGACCCATGAATGAGGTGTCACATCGACCGGCTCATTGAGGAGAGGTGTGCTATGACATTAAGCGATAAGACCTACCATGTTCGCACAGCGGACGAAAAAGCGGCCAAAAAGTCCCATTGATTTACATTGAAAAATTCAAACTCACGAACATTCCGTCAGTCTCAACTGTCACTTTCTCACTCACACACACACACATGCAGGGCCTGAGGAACCCTTTCTCTCTCACTGTCAATCACTCATTTGACATCTGATCAAGCAGCCAATTAGTAATGACCTAAAATCTTCATCATAGCCACACCCTAGTAACCACTTAGAGCACCAATCAAAGTAGTTAGAGCATTAATCATAAAATATAGAACTCACTTCAGATGGCTCAGCTGCATTTCTACTAAGGAAGAAGACAGAGGAAACGAGGTGGACGTGGAGGATGAGGACAGGAGTGTGGCAGAGGCCAAGGTTAAGGTAGGGGTGCCCAAAGCGCCTGTTTTACTTGTATTCATATGGGTATCTATTTGGATTCTAATTCTTGTGCACTTAACTGTACAGCTCTCACACCAGCAACATTGTCAGATAAATAACATTTTATGTTTCATAGAGAAAAAGACAGAAAAAGCTTTAGAACGTTGAAAAGTTTTCTACAAAAGGTTCCTAACAAATGGGGGGGGGATTCACATTATGTAGGGGATTTTACAGTTAAAGACCCAAAAGACCAGATATGATAAACAAAGACCCAAGAGTCAGAGTTTAAAAAAAAATTGAAGAAAATTTTACTGAAGAATAGTTTGCAGTTTCATCAGCAGAAGCCAGCTTCAAGTCTCACAAGAGGTTCATAGTCCATGCTCTCTCTCTCTTACATCCACATTTCCACAACAATTATACTCTAACAGAGTACACTAACTATGTCATTACTAAGACACTGACTGGTTAAGAAAACTAGACAAAACTGGTAATTTTCCACACATGGACAGATAGTCAGAAGCATATCTCCTTCCATTATGATACTGACGATCAGACCCTGAACTTAGGCACAGAATGTCCTGTTAAGTCAGGACAAGGCATCGGCACGTCTCAAGCAGAGTCCCAGTTGTCCACTAGTACCCATAACGGACCTGTACAGAACACTAAGCGCACATACATAGATTACACATAATTCACAGCTTCTTCAAGGCTGAAGTTGATCTGAGCTCTGCACTCAACAGGAAACTTTTCCAAAACATACGGAGTTGTACTTTTCTCTCAGTCAGAGGTAGACAATCTACATAATTATTTTCTAGTGTTCGAAAATGAAAAGGAAATTAAAGGCTTTAACATAAGTTGAAGTTAGTCCCAGAGTATCAGATTCTTGAACATGGAGATGGAGTTGTTCCACAAGTAGAGGAACCGCAGTTCAGTATTGAATTTGTTCGGAAGCTGTTTAGAAGTCTAAATGAGGCAAGAGACAGCTGAAAACTCATCTCTTCCGTGAACACTTGATCCCCTCATAAAAAAAATAAATAAATAAAACAAATAAAAAATTTAAAAAAACCTTTCCTTCCCTTTTCCCTTCCTACTCTAGCTTATGGTACTGAGCAATGTATGAAACTTGTATTGTGAGCACTTCCTGTGTTATTTGCCAATTCATGAAGAATCGCTTGTTTGTTTTCCTCACTTGTAAGTCGCTTTGGATAAAAGCGTCTGCTAAATGACTAAATGTAAATGTAAATGAGACACAGGCAGCCATATTCTACACTGTCTGCCATTGGTGTCAGAAATGTGTGTGGGGTCAAAGTCCAGAACAGTTTTTTTTCCTTCATATCAGGTGGAGCTGGTTGTGGCAAATCACACGTCATCAAGTGCAGATACACGGAAGCGACCAAGATTCTACGACAGCTGCCTCGACTGCGGGAGAAGGGGATCTCTCCATGCCTACAGTGCTTTGTAGTGCGTTTACTGGAACCGCAGCTTTCAATATTTCCGGTAAAACTCTGCACTCCATTTTAAAACTTCCAAGGAATCTGAAGCCACCATTTCAAGGACTTGGAAACGCCCTGGATGAACTGCGAGCAAGGTTATGCAACGTTTAGATGAAGGCTCCATGATTTCAAAGGATCATTTTGGATGCAAGAAACCTTTCGGGGGCATCGCTGTCCTCGCCGTTGGTGACTTTTACCAACTGCACCTACCAGTAAAGCGAAACCACTCTGTATCTACGAAGATGATGTTTTGGACTTCCGGAGAGAACATTTCCAAATGATTACCCACTCAGAGGTCATGCATCCGAAACATGACCTTGCTTTTGCCCAGCTTTTGAACAGACTACAGGTGAAGAAGAAGATCAAAGATCTAGGCAAAAAAGATATTTGTTACTCCAGGCTGTGAAGGATCACAAAGACCTGTATGATGCAATGCACATATTTGCCACCAACAAGGAAGTTCACGGACACAACACAGAGACAATCCACGTGCTTCACACTGACATCATAATCATTGATGCGAAGACTACAAGAAAGACCCAAGAACAGGAGGAATGAAGAAACAAAAGAAGCCTGTCATCGGAAAAAAGGACGACTTGCTTGACTCCAGAGAAATTGCAGTGGGAGTTCGTGTAGTGATAACTAGGAATCTGGACGTTGAGGATGGAGTCGTTAATGGATGTTTTGGGAAAATTGCACATATCGTCACTAAAACAGTGGATGGAATAGACACCATTAAAATGCTAGGGCTTCAGCTCGACAACCCAAACGCGGGTAAGAAACACCGCAGAAAGGTTCAAGGTGAAGACTAGGGTTGGGTACCGACCCTACGGCACCGGTACCTATAGAACCGGTATGTACCGGATCGAATCAGAATGCGAATGTCGGTGCCTCATTTCGGTGCCGCTTAAATGCCTGAAGTGATTGAAATATTTGTACTCTGGTGCTATGACACGGACGTAAGAAGCATCAGATTCATCAACACGCCTGATCGCTAGTTAAATTTAAATACTGCGTTCATGGGGTGTCAGAATCCTCGGAAAAATTATATCCTGAATGAGAAAACTCACGCGAATGTTGTAAAGCTTTGATGATAGCCTACAAACCCAATACATCTTTGTAGTAATGTTACTGTCCATTTTGTTTTCACATTTCGAAGTAAAAATCACAAATCGTCGGGAAGAGAGACCATTCGTGAAGCGAGCGAGCGCAGCAACTACACTTGCGCTGACTGCAGTACAGCCACCTGCTAATGCCTAAAACTAAACGCTCCAAAGTGTGGCTATATTTCACCAGAAAGGATTGCGACACCGCGACGAGCAGCAAATGTTTTAAAACAGTAGCGTGTAAAGGGGGAAACACGTCAAACCTAATGAAACATTTGAGGGCACATGAATATGCAACGTGTTTGACAGCTTGCGGACATAAGCTGGCACTATCAGTGTGTCAGTGTGGATGACCTCAGCCCCAGTAAGTGGGACAGTCTTCCCATATTGTCTGCACTTTCAAACAGGCCTCATCGACACCATCTGAGAGAGTTTTCTCCCGTGCAGGATATGCAATAAGTCAGGAGAGGTGTCGTGTTTTGCCAGAGAAGGCAAATATGGTCATATTTCTGCAAAAAAAATAGCTGAAATTTGAAGCTGTTAAATTATTATAGTTGAGCTAGTTGGCTTAGGTTTTACTGTTGTTGTGTTTTGTATTTGCTTATATATTCATGTATACTTTAAACTTTTAATATATTGTTCAATTTAAAGAACTTTTTTTGTCCAATAAAAAGGTATTCTTGATCGAGTCATCCACCATCATTTTGTGGCTTTTTTTAAAGTATTGGTTCAGGCACCGTTTTGGCACCGGTACTGTTTTAAAAGTATCGTTTTGGTACCGGTATCGAAAAAAAACCAAACGATACCCAACCCTAGTGAAGACAACGACTTAGTTTATATCGAGAGATCCGAAGAAAGTCTAAGGAAAGGAGCAGTTTGTCGTCAATTTCCTATTAAGTTAGCTTATGCCTGCACAGCTCACAAAGTGCAAGGAATGACAATGCAGAATGCCGTAGTCTCACTGAAGAAGATTTTTGAGCCAGGAATGGCCTACACTGCACTTAGGAGAATGACATCGCTTCGTGGGTTACACATTACTGACTTCAGTGAAAAGAAGATTTATGCTGATCCTGCAGTCACCACATCATTACAAAACATGACAAGAGCAACATTGACAGGAATCATGCCACTTTTGCAACACATTAGGGAAACTGACATGGATCAAATATTTAAATTAACACAGAAGGACTGGCAGCCCACATTGAAGACATTAGATGCCATCATGAGCTGCTACTAGCAGACATTTTTTGCATAACGGAAACTCACCTGACCGGATCATCCATTACACCCCATCTCCAATTGGATGGATACAACTTGTTTATGCGCAACAGACATGTCTCCTACTCGACACATCAAGAGATCGCAAATAAAGGTGGAGGTGGAGTTGCGATATATTGTAAAGAGTATATTTCAGCTCAGGCTAGCCAGTTTATACAGAACATAACCGATCTGGAGTTTGTAGTCATCAAAATAGATAGTCCAATCAAAGCAACCATCGCTGCTGTGTATAGGCCGCCACACTACGGTTTTGAAGATTTCATGAAGAACTTGAAAAATCTGCTGGATTATTTGGACCTCGTGGATGAACAGGTCATCGTCTGTGGCGACATCAATGAGGATCTTTTAAGTGCAGGGGAAAAAACTGTTCTGGGATTATTCAGATCGAAACGATACACGCAACTGATCACCACAGCAACAACTAAAAAGAATACTCTACTGGATCACATCTCTCATACGGATTTGTGTCTTCAATCGGATGGACTACATAGTTATCATAGTTATCACAATCCTGTGTACTGTATTTTGCGTGAATGATTAGTCTCGTTCTGTACAGTAGTTTTTTATGGTGGATGGGTATTGTTGTCTGTTGTGGGTATTGTTGTCTGTTGTGGTAATTGTGTGTTGCGTTGTTGCCATACGGATTGCGTTTGGCGCGTATTGCCGTGTTGTGTTGTGTTAAGCCAAACGGAACCGTCGGCCACTTAACCAGAGTTACCGAACGATAGTGTAGGCTCGCTGACAGCCTTAGCCTGACAGGTTGGCGAGTATAGCCTTGTTGCGGTTAGATTGTGGTGTCTATGGTCATATAAAGGTCTTATGCCACTGAGCTACGTAGAGAGTACAACAGCAGGAAGGATGAAGGAGTAGTGTGGCAGCTCTAGGGAGGACACTAGGAATGCAGCAGCAGCATACAGGACGCAGTGAGGATTAGTGTGGCAACTCCAGGGAGGACACAGACAGTGAGAGCAACAGCGGCAGTAAGTCATAAAAGACAGAAAGGTAAAGTGAGAAGTAGTAAGACACTGTTGTGATTTATTTGATTTTGACCTTACCATAACTGTGACGAGTAGGGCTGTGCTCAGAATATCGATACAGCGATATATCGTCATGAACTCATGACGATGCGCGTATCGATACAGCCGCTGCGTATCGAGTATCGTGCTTTTAAATGTAGCCAATCACGTGACGTTAATTGGCGCTAGCAACGCAAGCAGCAGAGCGAGACATTCAAAATGGATGAGAGGATTTTTCCACCGCCGACAAAATTCAAATCAAAAATATGGGAGAATTTTGGGTTTTACGCTAAACCAGACAGTCAGACATTAGACAGGAGTCATGCAATATGCAAGAACCGCAAAAACAAAAGTTAAGTACTCCGGCAACACGACGAACCTCTCTCTGCATATGTCAAGACATCATCCAGACCAGCCAGCCCTGGTCGCAGCAGGTAGGCCTAGTAGCACATATCTGTCATCCCAGAAGCAGCCAACGATGCCTGATGCTTTCATCTCAAAACTCTTACCCACGTCTCAGCGATCTCAAAAGATTACAAATGCATTAATGCGCTTCATATGTCAGGATTTACGGCCATACAGCGTTGTCGAGAATAGCGGCTTCAGACAATTGCTTCACGAGTGTGAGCCACGCTACACAATACCAACACGTCAGTTTTTAACAGAAACGGCAATTCCCCGGTTGTATGATGAAGTTAAGAGAGACGTTCTGCTGTCACTCTCTTCTGCACAGAGAGTTTCAGTTTCCTGCGATACTTGGACATCGAGAGCAACACAATCGTATGTTACGGTAACCTGCCACTACATGTCTCCCCAATGGGAACTTGTCTCGCACGTTCTGCAGACTAGAGTGATGTTTGAAAATCACAACGGAGCAAACATCGCAGGTTTGCTAAATGATGTGATCCACGAATGGGGAATAAAAGATAAAGATCCAGTGCTTGTGACTGATAGTGCATCTAACATGGCAGTAGCTGCAGAGCTAGCCAAATTAGTTCATGTCAGATGCTTTGCTCACTGTTTGAATCTGGCTGCTCAACGGGCTCTGAAGTTACCGAAAGTTTCCCGTCTTCTCGGAAGAGTTCGGAGCATCACAACATTTTTTAGGAAAAGTACAATCGCCTGCCATGTCCTGCACGAGAAGCAAAAGGTACTTCGCCTTCCAGAGCATAAGTTGATGACTGTCTGCTTTCGGTCTGTACAAGGTGGAACAGCGCACATGACATGTTGGAGCGATTCGTAGAACAAAAACCCGCAATTTGCGCTGCATTACTGTCAACTGAGGTGCGGAAAAATGCCAAAGATCTGTGGACATTAACAGAAGCAGACATAACCTGTGCTGAAGATGTAATAAAGGCACTGAAGCCACTTAAATTGGCAACACACGTTATGTCCGAGGAGAAGGCGTCTACGGTATCTATTATCGCACCGTTGCATGCTCAATTAAGTCATGGCACTCAAATTGAAGCCACCGACTCGGCAGTGACGCGGGACATAAAGATCGCTGTGACTGGAGATCTGGAGAACAGATATGACCGTGAAATGCCCCTTCTAAATATGACCTCAGCATTGGATCCGCGCTTTAAAGAACTGCCCTTTTTGAAGGAGGAGAACAGACAGGAGGTCTACACCAAAATGGCAATGGAGGCATCACAGATTTCACTAGCAACGGTAAGTTGACTGTTAGAAAACTAAGTTGATTATATCAGCTATTATATTATAATAATGTCTATACTGCCTCTGTTTTTTTCCCCATCTGTAAAAAATTTTTTTGGATATCAACTCAAAATATGTTCTGTAACAACATACGTTTTTATTAATGTGGTCTACAAAATATGGGCTACGTGAGTTTACAATACACACTTTACAATAAGGTTCATTTATTAAACATCAGATAATGTATTAACTTGCATGAACAAACCATGAACAATACATTTTTTACTGTATTAGTTCATCTTTGTTAATGTTAGTTAATAAAAAATAGTTTTTTATTGTTTGCTCATGTTAGTTTACAGTGCATTAACTCATGTTAACAAGATTTTAAGTAAATGTTGAAATTGTTGTATAAAATTAACAAAGATTAAGAAATGCTGTACATGTGCAGTTCATGATTAGTTTAACTAATGTAGTTAACTAATGTTAATTAATACACCTTATTGTAAAGTGTTACCAAGTTATTAATTACAAATGTCATGTTTATTTCAGAACCGGAGTAATGAAGCACATCAGAACAGAAAGAATGCTGAAACAAATCTGTTGCCACCCTGCAAGAGAAAGAATGTGGACTCACGTGCTCTTGAGGACTTGTTTGGGGATGCATTTTCCCCTCCCAAAACACAACAATCGCCTCTGACACTGTATAATCAGGCAGAGGTTGAAGTCAGGAAATACAGAGACACAGAGCCATTACCTCTTGCAGAGGATCCACTCATCTGGTGGAAGGAACACCAGTCTGATTTTCCTTTACTATCAAACTTGGCAAGATGTACCCTCTGCATCCCTGGTACAAGCGTAGCAGCAGAGAGGGTGTTCTCCACTGCTGGAGATATAATCACAGCAAAGAGGAGTGCTCTTAACCCTGAGCATGTCGATCAATTGTTGTTTCTGAATAAAAATCTGAAGATGTAACCGTTATGACTTTGTTTGGTGCACATTCCTGCACTTACAACCAAATTGTTAAATACTAGGTGTTTAAAAGAGTTTGAGGAAACTAAGTTAAATTTAAGTTGCTACAGTTTTTACTTTTATGGAATATGTTTTAAATTTTGTTTAGTCATTGAGCTTTGTTAATATGCTTCAGTGTCAGTATAATTATCATTTCAGTTACTTTAAAAGGAAAAGTCATTCTAAGCTTTTTTGACAATTTTTTATATTTCAATTAAAACATTGTATTAAAAACAAAATAGTTTTTCAGTTATCACAACTGTTATAACCCTGGTTATTCAATAAACATATTATTGTTACTAAACTCTACTCAAAAGAAATTTAAATTCCAAATTGAACCGTATCGTGATACGTATCGTATCGTGGCTTTAGCATCGTGATGCGTATCGTATCGTGACATTGTTGGCGAAACACAGCCCTAGTGACGAGCAGGGCGGGCAAGAGCCATGAGGGAACGGCGTGAGGCCGGTCACGCGAAAGATAATGAGCTAACGTAACAGTGATATTTATTAACAATCAGCAAGCAAATATAGTAAGAAAGTTCTTTGGCGTAGGCCCCATCCGTAGCTTAGATCCTGAGGGTTGCGGACTCTGCATTTCCTGCCTAAAGATGAAGGCACGGGCGTAGCCGACCCCCAGAAATGGTGAAGGATCATTTATCCTGTGATGGAGCTTACCCCCCAAACTGTGAGAGGAACGGAAATATGCCAGTAGTGATTCTTGTAGTTCCTGAAACAGAAAACTTATCAGTGGAAAAGCCACTAACCATAGCATAAGAAGAGGCAAGGAAGGATGAATACCAGTGAGTGGTGAGAGAGAAAGCAAAGAAAAGGAAGAAGAAAAGAGGTAACAATAACAACAAAGACAAATGCCGCAATAGGCCACATATACACAAAGCCTTGAAAGGTGACGAAGGCCACGTTAGGCCACATAAGACATGATAGGCTTGAACGGCGACAGAGGCCACGTAGACATGACAGCCTTGAATGGCGATGAAGGCCACGTTAGGCCATATAGACAATATAGGCTTGAACCGCGATGAAGGCCACTTTAGGCCACATAGATAATATAGGCTTGAACGGCGACGGAGGCCACATTAGGCCACAAAGACACTCTAGGCTTGAATGGCGATGAAGGCCACGTTAGGCCATATAGACAATATAGGCTTGAACAGCGACGGAGGCCACGTCAGGCCACATAGACATGACAGCCTTGAACGGCGACAAAGGCCACGTTAGGCCACATAGACATGACAGCCTTGAATGGTGACAAAGGCCACGTTGGGCCGCATAGACAATATAGGCTTGAACGGCGACAAAGGCCACGTTAGGCCGTGTTAGGCCACATAGACGCGATAGGCTTGAACGGCGACAAAGGCCACGTTTGGCCACATAGACATGACAGCCTTGAACGGCGACAAAGGCCACGTTGGGCCGCATAGACAATATAGGCTTGAACGGCGACAAAGGCCACGTTAGGCCACATAGACAATATAGGCTTGAACGGCGACAAAGGCTACGTTAGGCCACATAGACAATATATGATTGAACGGCGACAAAGGCCACGTTAGGCCACATAGACAATATAGGCTTGAACGGCGACGAAGGCCACGTTAAGCCACAAAGACACAACAGCTTGGAACACTGACGTGCAGACAGTCGCATTAGCAACATATAGACAAGTGACTACGAGCCTGAGTGGCTGCATGAGGCCACCTAAGGAGTCCACGATAGTCGCAGAAACATGAAAACTATAGAGAACTAAACTAAATTAATGATTAATAAGTGAGAGAACACACACCACCACCAGTATTTGCATAAAATTAGCTTAATTGTAACTTGAGAGAGCTTGCTGAGCTTTTTGGAATCTGGTCTTATGTATGATTCAATAGCAGAGGAAGACCATCTTCCCAGGGGCTTGATGGCTGATGTTGAAATTCCTCGGCTGCAGTGGTTGCTACCCCAATTCTGAATGAAAGGCCAGTATGTAGAAGGGGAGAAAGCTCGAGGCATCCTAGAATAGTAACTAATTGAGTCCTGAACAAAGCTTTACCAAAGGGTTCTCCATTAGAGAGAAGTTAACAGTAGTTCTAAATGAACTTTAGATATTTAATCATGGAAGAAGGGACAGAATTTGTTATTAACTTTAGAAAAAGTTAAAGTGACACCAGATCCTTTGGAGTCACTCTGGAGTGTTTAAGGAAAAGAGTTAAGAAATTAGGTGAATAGCGTAGATCAGAGAAAGAAAGCCCACAAGCAAGACTGAAATGTTCAGATTCTGTGGTAAATTCCCCGGGAAACATAAAGCCATAAAAGCATGGCCTCTAGCATAGTATTGATACTTTGCAGAATAGACAAAGTGATTGGCAGGCGTTAACTGAAGGTTTACAGGAGGATTCGGCTATGCCTTTGGGTGGCCAACGATTAGATGGAATGGAAAAAGACTTGGGTATTTAGGATTAAAATACCTTGCATAAAAATGATGCCTGCTAGCAATCTATGGATGGATGAAATTTAACGATTACGGTTATCATAATTAGGACAAGGAGGAACAGCGGTCGTGATCGAGATGGGAATAACAGGAAATCTGTAGTGTAAGCGCTGAGTGTGGAGGGAGCAAGCATTTTACATATAATGTCTAGCCGAATTAAGCAATTCAACAACAAAGTCTGATCAGGATGAAAAGAGAGATAGCGAGAGAGCTCTGGAACATTAATGGGAATTGATGGTTAATATTTTTTTTTTTTTTTTCAGTATATTAAACATGAAACAGTTTCATACGTTGTCAGTGTCCTCTTAGCTCAGTGATGTATTTTTCACTCCATGAGAACATGATGTGTGGCGTGAGAGAGCATGTTGTCGGGCATTGCAACAGGGGGTGGGTTTTGCGAAATTGCACAGGCTAAAATCTTTTGGCTACCAAAGTGACGGACAGCAGTTCGGTGTCAGTAACAGACCAGACTATACTCGTATTAAAAAGGGAAAGGAGGGGGCAGAATGGCTTGTTATTTTAAGAATACCACATCTCAGTAAAAACCCAGAATCGTTGGTTAAAGTCTGCCATCTTTGATAGGTATGACCTAACTCATTCCTCCGATCTAAAAAGCTTGACACAGAATGTCTCTGTAAATGCTAAAAGGATGACAAATTCAGCGAATCAGAGGTTCGAAGCAAACTGGGATCGGAAGTTGAGGAAAACTGCCTCATCACCGCAGTCAACCATAAGTCTGTCAACTGCAGGCAATGGTAGCCAGGTTAATGACCTTACCTAGGATAATAGATCTGAGTTGGGGTGACATCATAACTGCAGCAGGTGAGAAAACACCTACCGAACTCTTGAGCTGGTGCGGCAGTGGAGAGACTAAGATTTGACGTTGCAGTTGGCGCAGAGACGTCTTGAAATGGCGTCTGGATTGTGTGATGAGAATTTAGAAGAGTAGATGAGGTCGGAGCCACACACTGGTGATTGCTTGATCCGAGAGGAGTAGGGAAAATCTTTGTTTTGTTTAATGCAATTAGGAAGAATGAATGAATTCACGTGCTGTAAATCCAACGACGTGATTCTCTGAGCTGTGCGTGAACAAACATGGCGGCGCGTAGAGCTCAACTAACGCAATCATTATAAAAGTGTTTAAACTAGGGCTGCACGATTAATCGTATTTTAATCGCGATAACGATATCTGTCTCCCACGATTAATTAACCATAATCGTTGCGATATCAATGTGTAAATACCAAGTATTTTTTTCTTATGGGTTGAGAGTGTACGGATGATAAACTGTGTCACATGTCTCACATGACGGTGTTTATATTTCAAGCGCGCTTTAATGGCGTAGCAGAGTCACGCGAAAAGCTTACAGTCATTCAGCTTAAACGAACATAGTGGCAGAGCAACAAGAGGAAGGTGAGGAAGTGCGTTCCTTAGTTCCCAAAAAGGGTCATATTCTATTGTTTGGAAGTATTTCGGTTCAGTGAAAGTGATGTTGATTAGGTAACTTACCAGTCCTATGCAAACTGTGCTCCTGTGCCGTACAATTGTCGCAGAGTAACACAAACCTCATCAACCACCTTAGAAGACACCATAAAATACAATATCACAGACAACAACGATAACGGGGACATTGCTCAATGCAATGCCATATTCGCCTTGCTCTCAAAGACACGCGGAAATAACGTGTTTCAACTTAGCCAAGGATATTTGTCCAATAAACATCGTAAGCAATGAAGGGTTTAAATCAGTAATTCTCAAAGTGTGGTCCGCGGACCACTAGTGGGCCGCCATCGCCCCCTAGTGGTCCGCGTAAAGATGACCTAAACTAGGCAAGCTCTTAACCCGCACCGGATCGCGAGCGGGGGTTGACATCAGCAGGGTGCCATGACTGCGACCTTTCTTTGAGGCTGTGCGATTTGAAATTGTATGTGGTCGCATTTGTGCGAGTGCATGATCATGTTATTCGCGCGTGTGTAACAGAACCAGGTATCAGCAGCTGCTGCCGTCCGTAACCGTTTTGTTTCCAAAATGAACAATTTATATAATGAACGAGTATATCATGAATCCATTTTCCAAACCTTGTTTTTGTCTTATCCTGAATCACTACGGTGCGCCTATAAGAAGTGTTTATATTCTGACTATTTCAGACCAGGCTCGGCTGCGCTGCGGAGTATCACAGTACCTGCGTAACTCGTCATAGACAAACAGAGAGAAGTAGTTCCAGCTACAATGTTCTTCCGCAAAACACGTGCAGTTCTATTTATTGACCCTAGAGAGCGAACATACACGCGCATTGCACAATGATGATGAAACGCGCCAATTAGGAATTCAGGAAATTTAGGAATTGAAAAGGTTAAAAGCTGAATAATAATCATAAAAAAAACAAAGTTTCTGATGATGAGCGTACAGGTAGAAAGGCATTAAGTTACTTCAACAGCAATGGATTAGACCAGAGCTCCTCAATAGGCCGCGAGAGAACGTTTGGCCCACGCTAATGTCAAAAAGTGTTGTCAAGGTAATGTATATAAGCACGTCTCTGTCTCGAAAATTCAAACTAAGCATCATTGCTCACGTTGTGTAACCGCTGGTGCGTTGAAAATGCTCGCGCTCCGTGCCGGTGGTCACGCGCAGTTAGTCTGTCAGCGACTCAAAAACTGACTTGGGAAAATAGACTAAAATGTGAATGGACTGAAAATTTTTGGTTTATTTTGTCTGATCAACCACAACAATGAAAGCAAGCAAACTGAATGGGAGAAAGTATAGTGTTTGCTTTTATATTATTAGTTACAGAAAGGCAAACTAAAAGCTAATATTTTCTCATTTACCTTCAGCATTCTGCAAATACACATCTAGATCATTAAAACAAATTTCTGAATGTCTAATTAACATTTAATTTCACAGACCTTGCAGATTTATTCAAATACAAAAGTGAGATTTTCTGAAGTGTTTGTAACCGCGTGAACGCGTGTATTCTGTGCATGACCGTCGATCCGTGTGAAGTGAATTCAAACTTCAGTTCAGCTTCACTGGAAACGCGATCAAAATTATATATATATATATATATATATATATATATATATATATATAAATAATATAATCTTTTATATAATATAATTTTTCATTTAGTAAATATGAATTAAAGTATAAAATAATATACCAGATTTATATCGGTCATCAGCCACTGTGATTTAATATATTTAAGATTAAGACAATTATTCATCAAGCATGCATTGATTAAAATTGTTGTAGCAAAAAAGGTGCGACCAAATCTTGTGCTGGTGCAACCAACTAAGAAAATTGGTAGCACCAGTGCAACCAGTGGAAAAGTTAGTCTGGAGCCCCGATCAGTGTGTTTTAATAACGAAAAATAGATTATATCATTGCATTTGGGTTTGAATAATTAGTTTTTCACTTGAAACAGTTGCATATTAAACTTAAATTTAGTTTATCCTTCCTATTTTGTTGTTTTTGGGGGCGTGTTAGAGTGGGATTCTGTTAGGTGGTCCTCAGAAAAAAATTGGAAGATAAAGTGGTCCTTGGGCTGAAAAAGTTTGAGAAACACTGGTTTAAATAAATGACTGCCACACTTGACAAAACATACAGCATATCCTCACGCAACTATTTTTCTGACTGCCTGTGCTGTTTGCGAAATGCCGACTGGAAATAGAACGAGAAATTCACAGTGCTGAATATTTTGCTGCTACAACCAACTTGTGGTCAAGTAGAACTACGGAGCCGTATCTGGGCTTTACTGTTCATTTTATTGACAGCGAGTGTGAAATAAAAATCAAGCTTTTGCAAACTTCATTGTTCCCACAAGACCATGCAGCGGAATCTATCGCAACGCGCCTCAAAGAAGCGATTTCTGCATGGGGTTTGCTTGAGGAAAGACTCGTCTGCATGATAACAGACAACGCATCTAATATGATCAGGGCAGCATCTCTGAATAACTGGACGAGACTACACTGCTCTGGACAATGCTAATGGTGTGTTATTTTAACATTTTTCCCTAATATAGTGTAACTACTTCGCCCATTATAAAGATATTACAGCGACACCTAGCATCATACAGTATATTCAGCATATTCTGCCAAACAGAGATTTAAAAGTTTACGATAAAGTGAGCGATATTTGGCTGGTCATACAATACTATATGCGAACATATGTGCACCCAGCAGAATTTAGAAAAAGGCAGTGTTTACTGATAAATAGTCTCATGTAAGTGTACATACTTTGTAAAATTTTTTTAAAAATTGTTACACTAAAATAATGTTTGTTAGCATTAAAATACATTAGGTATCATAAGCTAATGATAAGTAATAAATCTCAGGATCAGTATTTTGTTTTTATTAATTTATGTTTTGTTTATAATGTTTATATATATATATATATATATGGGGTGTGACGAGACCACTATCCCACGAGACGAGACACGAGATTGGGTTCACGAGACGAGATTTTTATAGTATTTTTAAGAAATCCTCAATAATGAAACGTATGAAGGGAAAATAGTCTTTTATTCAACTGAAAATCATAAAATGCAAAAATGTTGTAATGCATGTCATTTTACTTCTATTTTAATGAATTATTTGCAGTAAAACAACATGCAAACACTGCTAAATGTTTTGCCACAAAATCAACCAATTGTTTTCTGCCCTGTATAATTTCACATGAGAAATCTCACTGAACTTCTTTCTATAGATTGAACATAAAATAAACATAAAAATAAAAAATTCAAATTACACTTTAAGTGTCACTTTAACTGCAGTTCAAAGTTGACCATTTCCCAGTCACTATTGATTGTGTGGCTGTAACTGTTATAAAGCTCTGCGTACACCGAGAAGTCCAGCCGTCAGCAGTAATCGCGCCTAATAAAGTGTGGAAAGCACGGCCGCGTCGCTTCCTCTTTTTGCAAGCGTTCGGGAGCTCGTGCTTCTGTAGCGTCTGTCGTTGCTATGCAACCATGAGCTCTCCACGACCATCGCTTGGTTCTAGTCACCTGAAAAGACATTCTGAAATGTTGAGATGTTTTCATCTCGCCGCGGCACAGGCGCGCCAGGAAAAAAACGAGCGCGCCGTACCATATACGCGTCGCGACCGCGTCGCGTCCATTTTGCGAATGAAAATGCGCGCGATATGTGAACGGCCTGAAGAGTCTGTACAACCTTGGCCGAGGTGTACGGCATAGTTTTCTTACAATGTTTACACATTGTTTGTGTCTTGTGTGTTATTCTTGCGCCAAAAACCAAAATGTTTCCACACAAACGATTTGAAAGTGGCGGGGGCATCTTGAATAATAATTTCACCCTCACACTGATAGCACGACGAGACAACTTTTCAACTCGACGAGAAATCTCGTCACGTTTTAGTCTCGCGAGATCTCGTCTCGCGAGATATCGTCACACCCCTAATATATATATATTATATATATAATATAATAATATATATATATATATATATATATATATATATTACTGTAATAAAAATACTGAAAAAAATTAAAGTTCTGAAGTGAAATAAAAGTTATTAACCAACAGACATGCGGAAATCGTTTCATTTAGCCAATGATATGTGTCCAATAAACACTGTAAGCAATAAAGGGTTTAAAAAAAATTATTGCCATACTTGACAAAAGATACATCATATCCTCACACAACTATTTTTCTAACATTGTGCTGTATGCGAAATGCCGACTGGAAATAAACGAGAAAATCGCAATGCTGAATATTTTGCTGCCACAACCGAACTGCGGTCAAGTAGAACTGCCTAGCCATATCTTAGCTTGACTGTTGATTTTATTGCAGCCGAGTTTGAAGTGAAAAGCAAGCTTTTGCAAACTGTTTTTCCCACAAGACCATGCAGCGGAATCTATTGCAACAGGCCTCAAAGAAGCGATTTCTGCATGGGGTTTGCTTGAGTAAAGACTTGTTTGCATTAGAACGGACAACGCAGCTAATATAATCAGGGCAGCATCTCTGAATAACTGGACAAGACTACATTGTTTTGGACGTAGACTTCATTTAGCTAATGGTGTGTTGTTTTAACATTTTTCCCTAATATAGTGTAACAATTTCACCCATTGTAATGATGCATGTAATAATTTTTCCGATATTACAGTGACACCTGGCGTCATACAGTATTATTCAGCGTATGCTGCCAAATAGTCCAATTACAGAGATTTAAAAGTTTTAAGATAAAACGAGCGATATTTGGCAGGTCATACAATACTATATGTGAACGTATGTGCATCCAGCAGTGTTGACTGATAAATAGTCTCATATAGTTGTAAAAAAAATTGTCACATTAAAATAATGTTTGTTAGCATTAAAATGCATTAGGTATCATAATCTAATAAGTAATAAATCTGGATCAGTGTTTATAATTTAGTATTTTGTTTTTATTAATTTGTTTTGTTTATATATATATATATATATATATATATATATATATGTGCAGAATTATTAGGCAAATGAGTATTGAGTATTTTGACCATATCATCCTTGTTATGCATGTTGTCTTACTCCAAGCTGTATAGGCTGGAAAGCCTACTACCAGTTAAGCATATTAGGTGATGTGCATCTCTGTAATGAGAAGGGGTGTGGTCTAATGACATCAACACCCTATATCAGGTGTGCATAATTATTAGGCAACTTCCTTTCCTTTGGCAAAATGGGTCAAAAGAAGGACTTGACAGGCTCAGAAAAGTCAAAAATAGTGAGATATATTGCAGAGGGATGCAGAAGTCTTAAAATAGCCAAGCTTCTGAAGCGTGATCATCGAACAATCAAGCGTTTCATTCAAAATAGTCAACAGGGTCGCAAGAAGCGTGTGGAAAAACCAAGGCGCAAAATAACTGCCCGTGAACTGAGAAAAGTCAAGCGTGCAGCTGCCAAGATGCCACTTGCCACCAGTTTGGCCATATTTCAGAGCTGCAACATCACTGGAGTGCCCAAAAGCACAAGGTGTGCAATACTCAGAGACATGGCCAAGGTAAGAAAGGCAGAAAGTCGACCACCACTGAACAAGACACACAAGCTGAAACGTCAAGACTGGGTCAAGAAATATCTCAAGACTGATTTTTCTAAGGTTTTATGGACTGATGAAATGAGAGTGAGACTTGATGGGCCAGATGGATGGGCCCGTGGCTGGATTGGTAAAGGGCAGAGAGCTCCAGTCCGACTCAGACGCCAGCAAGGTGGAGGTGGAGTACTGGTTTGGGCTGGTATCATCAAAGATGAGCTTGTGGGGCCTTTTCGGGTTGAGGATGGAGTCAAGCTCAACTCCCAGTCCTACTGCCAGTTTCTGGAAGACACCTTCTTCAAGCAGTGGAACAGGAAGAAGTCTACATCCTTCAAGAAAAACATGATTTTCATGCAGGACAATGCTCCATCACACGCGTCCAAGTACTCCACAGCGTGGCTGGCAAGAAAGGGTATAAAAGAAGAAAATCTAATGATATGGCCTCCTTGTTCACCTGATCTGAACCCCATTGAGAACCTGTGATCCATCATCAAATGTGCGATTTACAAGGAGGGAAAACAGTACACCTCTCTGAACAGTGTCTGGGAGGCTGTGGTTGCTGCTGCACGCAATGTTGATGGTGAACAGATCAAAACACTGACAGAATCCATGGATGGCAGGCTTTTGAGTGTTCTTGCAAAGAAAGGTGGCTATATTGGTCACTGATTTGTTTTTGTTTGGTTTTTGAATGTCAGAAATGTATATTTGTGAATGTTGAGATGTTATATTGGTTTCACTGGTAAAAATAAATAATTGAAATGGGTATAAATTAGTTTTTTGTTAAGGTGCCTAATAATTATGCACAGTAATAGTCACCTGCACACACAGATATCCCCCTTAAATAGCTAAAACTAAAAACTAAAACTTCCAAAAATATTCAGCTTTGATATTAATGAGTTTTTTGTGTTCATTGAGAACATGATTGTTGTTCAATAATAAAATTAATCCTCAAAAATACAACTTGCCTAATAATTCTGCACTCCCTGTGTATATATATATATATATATTACGTGATTGGTAATCGTGATTAAAATTGCCGAAAATAATCGTAATTATCATTTTTCTTGTTATCGTGCAGCCATAACTGAGGTAAAGTTTGTCAATACTACTGGTAAGGTCTAGTGTTTCAGTGCATTTTATCATACAATCAGTTTGTTCACAGCCATGTGCTTTGATGTGAAAGCTTCGATTTTAAAGTCTATGACGGTTCTCATAAGTGAGAGAACACAAATGTCTCTTGCAAGACATACATCTGACCTGAAATGTTATGCTCTATAAGTCTTGCAGAATGAAAACAATTCAATTTAATTCACTAACACGATCATATCTGTTTTACCTTCTTTACCTCAGGGTTTCCAGCCTGTTTGCCATGTCAGATCCAGCGGCTAGATGGTGGGAGATGCTTCATTACACCACTGATCACATCTAATCATCAGTTGATCCATTAATTAATTTTAATATATCTATAAATTATCTTATCATATTAAATAATTGGTTTCAATTTAATATTTCATATATTAGCTTAAAATAAGAATGTTTTTATAATGTGTACGCCATGCCAGAGGAGGATGGGTTCCCCCTGATGGTCTAGTTCCTCTCAAGTTTTTTTTTTTTTTGATCTTCTTAAAGAGTTTTTTTTTGCTAGCCACCATCACCACTGGCATGCTCACTGGGGGTGTTGTGTCAAATCCTGTGTCCCTCTCGGGTCCCTGCCGACCAGGGTTTCCAAAACAACAGTTTGCGAGTCAATGAATATTTTTATTATTAATTAAAAATCATAAAAATTTAAATAAACAAGGCTCCACAATTAATTTCAAATAAAAATGAAATCATGTTATGGTTTAGTTACTTATGATAAAGCAGTAAGCCCTGTGACGCCATGGCTTACAGTGCTTTCGGAACTGCTAAGGGGTGTTGTTAAAAAAGTATTGTGTAAAACAAGTTAACAAACAAGTTAGTTACTATAAATAAAAATATATATATCCCCTAGTAAAATAGTATTATTGTAACAGTAAAGTATGTGAAAGTGAAGAATTTAAAACAAAATTAGTATTTTGGAAAACAAGTTAACAAATCAAATACATCATTTTCTCCTTGTAAAATTGTATTATTCCAACAGTAAGGTATTTATGTTTTTATTTTTATAATCTTGGAGTTATCAATGCAGTTATCAATGCATAATCAATGCAGTTATTAGATCAATTTAATATTAAGTCAAAATAATATTTAAATGTGAGCTAGTACGACATTAGGGTGCGATTTGGCACAACAGGCGTTTTCTAAATCTTTTAATAAACATTTTGGTTGAATTGGCATATCACGTGTTTTTGTCTTAATTGAATCTTATTCAATGGCACATTAAAAATGTGTTCTTGTGAACTTCACAGGAGGTTCAGGGGGTATTCCAGAAAGCAAGGTTAACTTATGGTCATTTGATTAACCCAAACCTTGCTTACTTGAGGTATGCTGGTTCCAAAAAAGTTTTTTCTTCTTCTTTTAATCAAGGCCACAATGTGTCTGCATATTTTCACTGTTTAAATATTTTCATTAAAAATGAAAAATATCCAATGTCAGGACTAACGATTGCAAAAAATTAAATAACCTTATGGTGTCCACAAATCAATTTCATTAGTACACCAAGTTTAATTTCTTGACAAAGACCTGGTGTTTAATGCCTAGCATTAATCTACTATAGTAGTATTATTAAGCTCGCGATTCTTTACGAGAGTTAATACACATAAATTTGACATAAACCAGCATTCTCAAATGGGCTGGGGGAAGCATGAAAGAGGTTCATTTGAAGTGTAGTATGTTTTCCAATTAAAATCGGTGATTGTATATCAAGAAAGTGCGAATTTTGCCACTGCAAGCACAATTCACATTAGTCATCATTATTATTATACAGATAAAATGCATTAAATCTGGCTACCGCCAATTCACGGTCATCCAAGAAGATGAAAAGACCTTTTTACGCAAATCGTATCCATAAAGAGCCGTATTTAGAGTTTGATTAAATAAATATAATTTTTCTAGTGGCCAACAATTGTTATTTGTCCCCATTAGTTGACTAGTCTTCACAGTTTATGAATTTAGCGGGAACAAAATGGCGCGAGTAACGGGAGGCGAAAATTCTGCTTTTGGTCTGAACACAACATAATATACAACATTATTCCCAAAGCGCAATTCAGTTACTACAGTTCACCGACCACACATAACACTTCAGGTGAAAGGAGCGTGATGTGACAAATGGGAGAAAGTTTGAGGCCCACAGTGGAGCAGCGCCAGGAAGCAATTAGCTTCTTTTTTTTACTTCAAATGGCCTCTGCATTGGCAGGTTTATATATGATAAAGAAGAATATTTTCGTACATACCCCTTAAAATCGACCCTGCAACATCATCCAAGTCTTCCATGCTGTTAGCTTCGCCTCGCGGTCTCTGTTCAGCTGCAACGACAAACGCTGTCCTACTTCAAATCCAAGTCTGTCTCAAAAACCGTTAGTTTACGCCCACATTCTTATTTGCAGCAGCTATAGCTGGCGGGTGTAACCACAGTAACGATTTTTTACTGCAGTCTTCGTCTACCGTCCTCTTGCCTGTGACATCTTTAAATCCAACATGATTTGGCGTTGCTTCATATTTGTGGCATTGACTCTGAAACAACTTTTAAGTCACATTAACATCAAGCACAGTCGTAGCCCTGACTGTCGTGTCGTGTGCGGGTTTGATGGCTGTCCAAATGAGTACAGGGTGTATAACTCCTTCTACTATCCCGTGAGGCGGACACACGCGCATCATCTTCTCTAAGTTGAAGCGGCAGAGGAGGAAGGACCGAGTCGCCACGGCTTACCTGGAGCACAAAGGGCAGCCGCGAACGGCTAAACAAATGCAAGTCCGGTGGCTAAAGCGGAGAGCTCAAGCATCGTCATTCCAGCGGTAAGTCGTTACACAAGCTAAATCTTTACATTTATTTAGGTCAACTGTTCACTAAACATGTTTGTTTTTGTCAATTACAGGCTCAGGTTTTAATTTTAAGATAAAGTTATAGCAGTGTTGAAAGTAATGCGTTACTGTAATTCCACTATTTTTGTCAGTAACGAGTAATGAACCAGTAGAGCAAATACTACGTTAGCCTACGGAGATTTAAATCGGCTAGTTAACTTAAAGGGTTAGTTCACCCCAAAATTAAAATTCTGTCATTAATTGCTTACCCTCATGTCGTTCGACACCCGTAAGATCTTTGTTCATCTTCGGAACACAAATGAAGATATTTCTGTGGAAATCCGGTGGCTCAGAAAAGCCTCCATTGACACCAATGTCATTTCCTCTCTCAAGACCCATAAAAGGTGTTAAAGACGTCGTTACAAAGTCCATCTCACTACAGTAGTTCTACAATAATTTTATGAAGCGACGAGAATAGTTTTTGTGAGCAAAAAAAAACTAAATAACGACTTATATAGTAATATGCGATTTCAAAACACGTGCTTCCTGAAGCTTCGAAGCGATATGAATCAGCGTATTGATTCATGATTCAGATCGCCAAAGTCACGTGACTTCACCCGTTTGGCGGTTTGACTCGCGATCTGAATCATGAATCGATACGCTGATTCATAACGCTTAGAGCTTAAGTGCAAACAAGGTCTTAAATCTACAGAAGGCAATATTATTTAATGATAGTTTTGCTGGAAATAGCCTATTTTGATCATTGCATGTCATTAACAATATGTAATTGAAGGGCTACTTTTAAAAAAATGTGTTTGTGAGTTTTCATATATTATAAAATTCCTTTTTATATGAATTTTATAATATATACATTTTATTAGTTTGTTTTTCTACTCCCCAGAGAGCTATTAACCAAATGGTGAGTGGAGTCCAGCAATATCAGCATCAATGGTGAGTGGCAGCATTATTGGAGCACCTAAAACAGCAAATGAGTGACATGATCGAGAGACATTCTGGGGGCCCTGGATATACTAAAGAGGATGCAATGGGGATATTTGACCAGTTTGTTGACCATTTCTGTCAAATTACTTCCACCCATTTGAAAGGATAAGACCATCAAAGAACTGTTAAAACCAGTTGAACCAGAGATTCTTGTCACACAAAAAACAGTATGTTATGTGAAAAATTGAGACTCCCGAGTTCTTACCATTAAGGACCTTTTTTTTTTCATTCGATACCTTTAGTGAAAAGTTGGAGCAGCTGCTATCACATCCAAGAATAATTGCAATGATTGACAAGAGGCCACAGGCATGCAAGGATGGATGTTTTCCTGATTTCATTGATGGAGACATTTTTAAGTCGCTCCCACTGTTTTTGAAATTTCCCACAGCATTGCAGTTAATTTTATGTACATGAAATTGAGCTGCCATTCGTCTGCTTGCCATGGTAAAATCAAAAGATCTTTCCCATTGATGAGATATTTGTGAGGATAAACCATGACTTTACTGAGCTGTGTGATGGTGTCCAGGTTGTCCCTGCAAATGGTGAGAGCACTTATGTCTGTGTGCGGAGACACTCTTGCTCAGCATGAAGTGGCTGGATTTAAGATAGGAGTGGGATTTGCCTACAGTAATTGCAGGCACTGCGAGTGCAACTTTGAAGACATGCAGGAGCAATTTAAGGAAGATTTGTTTTTTAAAAGGACAATGGCAATTTATAACAAGCATTGTAATGACATTGAAAAGGCAAATACTGACTTTCTGAAAGACAATCTAAAAATGACATATGGCATAAACAGGAGAAGCAAATTATCATAATTTCCTCACTTTGATATAATCAATCAAACCCCACAAGACATCATGCATGTCATTCTTGAAGGTGTTGCCCCATATGAAATCAAATGTGTTTTAAAGCATCTTGTGCTTTCAGGGCATATGGACTGAGACGCAGTCAACAGTGCAATTATTTGTTTCCCTTATTCTCCTGTGAATGCAAGGGATAAGCCTTGCCCCATATCTGTCAATACACTGTCATCAAATGACAATAAATTGAAACAGTCAGCTGGGCAGATGCTGATTTTGTTAAAGATCCTGCCATTTCTCATTGATAAAATTGGAGAAAACGAATACACACAAATGCTACTTAAGTTGTTAGAGATCTGTTCTGTTTTCACCTATTATTGCTCTCTCAACTCTTTCAAGGCTGAAGCTTTTAATAGAGCAACATTTCAAACAACTGTTTCCAGATGTAAATATTATACCTAAACTGCATTACTAGCTAATAATGACAGTTATAGTCTTAGCGCTATGATAAATATTTTGTATGCTTTATGTTGTAATCATGGAACACACAAAGAACACTTTTGTCAGAGGTTGCGTTATTATTAATATGGCACTCATATTAATTGACAGTCTTTAAGAACACACCACACACACTATCTTAGAAATCTCTTAATGGAGTTTTTATTGCCTATTAAAGTTGTTTCATAATATTACAAGTAGAGGAGAAAGCCAGTCCTCAAACATAAAACAAACACAATAGAAGTATAAAAAGGATTTATACTCTTATTAATTTGACACAATATACCACATATACCGAGAGAGCTCAGTGTGTTGCAAATATGAAAACACATGCAAATAGAAAAAAAACACCAACAAATTAAGAAAACGTGATCATCAGTTTGACAACACATGTGCTGCAAATCCTCACAACACAAGCAAACACAGAAACGCCCTGCAAATACAGAAATGCACTGCAAATCCTCACAACACATGCAAACACAGAAACGTGCTACAAATAGCACAAAACACAACAGAAATGTTTCAAGGGGACCCCGAAAGTGGACGGACCCCACTTGACAACAGCACAAGCTAAAAAATATTTTTAAAATATATTATGTAGGCATTAACTCAATGTAATGTGTTTCACTAACAGAAAAGTGTTTTAATATGTGGCATAGTTTTTAACTCATTAAACTTTAAGAGATAATAATTTAGTGGATGATTTAAAAATATTCGTTAATCATCTTTAGCATACTAATGTAACATAATCATAACGGCCGCCTGAGGGCGCTCAACGCCCACGTCATCTGTGAGCGTGAGTTTCTAGCAAACTAAAAAAAAAACCTTTGTTAAAAATAATAAATACATGAAATAATGTACACTTGTTAATGTGTGTTTATTTTTGTTAGCAGTTTTTATAGTATTTCATGATTGTGAACATATTGTGTACTCAAACGCTGTACACTAGATAGGGATTAGTGAACGGGTGAGTTAAACTGGTTTCGGACTCAGCTAATAAGCAGGTCCTAGTAGGGTTCGTCAATTTTTGGGGTCCCCTTGAAACATTTCCGTTGTGGTTTGTGCTATTTGCAGCGCATTTCTGTGTTTGCATGTGTTGTGAGGATTTGCAGCACATGTGTTGTCAAACTGATGATCACGTTTTCTTAATTTGGTGTTTTTTTCTATTTGCATGTGTTTTCTTATTTGCAGTGCGTTGAGGTCTCTTGGCCACTGTACATATAGGAAGAACAGACATGCCAACTACTGCCCTGATGCAGTAATATGTAACATATGTAGACCAGAAAGAACTGTGCATGTATACCTCACTCCCCTGGCCTCAAGAGGTACGCTAGCAATTGACGCTAGCAGCTGCAGTCTTTAGCATCCTCCCATGCCGGAGACGCTGGTTCAAGTCCAACTCGGAGCAGGTACGAGTAGGACTGGTTACATTTGGTAGCGTGACCCCGATTGGAGTGAGGTTCAAGATCTCACTGTTTACAGCTACCAGGTGCTCCGATTGATGCATGAGAGCAAACATATATAATAAATAAGAGCAGGATTTTTCGCTCTTTTTGTCCATAATGGAGCGCGTTTTGTGGCATCAGCCACAGTTTAGCGTTGCGCCAGCCACAGTTCAGCGTTGCGCCAGCCACAGTTTAGCGTTGCGCCAGCCACAAGATCTCGCACTGTTTACAGCTACCAGACACTGCGATTGATGCATGAGAGCAAACATATAGATAAATAACAGCAGGATCGCACTTTTTGTCATCTTAACTTATGTTTTATTCGCCCTATTTATCCATAATGGAGCGCGCGTCAGCTACCAGACACTGCGACTGACATGCTGAAGGGAAAAGCATCAGATTCCTCACTAAATCGATTTGTTTGTTTTATATGCCTCATTTTATTTAGCCTACTTTTTTGTGCAAACTATTGCAATGGTAGTAACATAATTAATACTTGTGATCGACAATCTGATATAAGCCTATGTAGAAATTGTTGTCAACCATGTAATAAATAAGGCTCTCATGTGTCGCATGTTTATCTGGAAAACTGTTAAAATAACAACTGGCAAGTGCAAAATATTGCTGTGTCTTCTCTTTTTTATATTATTTTTGATTAATCATTAAAATGCTTTCAATTTAACACTCTAAATTCTGTATATGAGTCCATTTGTGTTGGACTTGCCGTACCGTGTTGGTTTTTGAACGGCCCCAGGTAGAGTAAGGATTATTTGTAAACCCCAAGCAGGATTAATGATGATTATAAAAATTTACATTTCGTTTTATTTATTAAAGTTAAATGTCATTCTTTGCCTGAACAAGTTTTTTTGTTGCTTGTTTTGTTCTGATTCAGTATAATAACTTAATAGTTACACATTACAAATAGCCTACATTATAATTAAATAGTTATAATAAAAGCGAAATTGTATTTAAAAAACTGATTTTATATAAAGGTGGTCTGCATGAAAATCTGATTAATACCATGATCAGAAAAGGAACAGAGTTTGAACATATGGACACAGGCCTATTGCTAGCCCTAAAGAACCCATAACTCTTATTATTTAGTCAATAGCTGATGCAAAGAAACAGTGATTTGTAAATGTAATGGCGTTACATCAGGAGTATTGGCGTGCAGAAAATGTCTATTACTTTGAAATCAGCCACCAACACCCGAAAAAGAATACAGGTAACACCAACGGCCCTCCACCTTCACGCCCAAGTGATGCTACATTTAAGTTTTTGGTTGGATGAATTTGACTGGCGTTCCATCGACCAATCGAAGGTACTTATTTTTGCCTCTGTATATCTTTAGTTGCATTAACATAGTTATGTTGCAACTAAATGCAAAGTTCAACTTTTGGTGTTCATGACTGACGTGTTGATCGTTGACGATTTGGTCTACGCCATGGAAGGTAAGCAAACTAATTCAACATTTGGTAACACTTTAGAATAGGGCTGGATGATATGGCCGAATATTTATATCATGATATATTTCTTAATTTCGGTCGATACAATATAATTACAATATGAACAAAATAAGAGCATCACAAAATCTGCCAAGAACGCCCATAACGGATGTCTGTAACGTTACCTACAAAATTCTGATAAAAGTATTGTTCACCTTTTTTGTATTTAGCCTTCATACAAACAAAAATGTGAAATCACCGTCAAATAAACATAAGGCCGTGTGTCCACCAAAGTGGTTTTAACCTGCTGAAAACGCCTAGCCTGAGCGTTTTGCAGCGCAGCATTTTTTTGTTTTCAGTTGAGACGCTTTTCTTGTTATGATATGGAACATCGGCGGAAGTGTTATTACTATCTTATTTTACAGATAGTTTGTTTCTGTACTGTATGAATTGAAAAATGTCGATACGATGTAGAGCAGTGCTTCCCAAACTGTGTGCCGTAGTGGTATTGCGAGGGGGCCGTAGCTAGTCCAAATCAATATTAAAATAATTAAAATATTCCATTTGTTCTAAAATGATATTTTTTGAAAGTATGTAGGGTTAGTATTATGGATTTAAATATATTTGTAAAGAATGTTTACATCATAGTTCTCATAATTCACATGAAATTCTAACACACTTGTTAATAAATATATTTGTAGGTAAATGTTGGTATATATGTTTTAACGGCGGGGTCGTGGAGCTTTTGCAATGTTTTTGGGGGGCCTTACCCCTCTTAAGTTTGGGAAGCTTTGATGTAGAGTATTTGCTCTGGCTCTTGTTTTAAATTATTTCCCAGCCAACATTGATATGTGGGCCCCATGTGGGTCCTATCTAGGCAGCATGTGTTCCATGTGGGCAGGGGTTGAACATGGGCTATTTATGTGGGTCCCATGTGGGTTTCACCATGTGGCTCCCACATAGGTATGCCCATGTGGGATGATAATATGGGACCTTCATGGGACCTATGTGGGCAAAATAATTTCTTCTTTTGCCATTTAAAATTGTGAAATAATTATTAGATTTGGATGATAGTCACTTTTATACAAAGGACAAATAATATCACAGATAGTGACCATACCAGACATAAATCAGTCATTTAAAAATATTAACTTTGACCCCGTCTGTGTGTGTGTGTCTAAAGTGCACCATTGCCTTTTCCCAGAGGTATTTTTCCCGTTGATGTTTCTATTCTTATTCCCTATAGGGAAGAAAAGTCATCAGTAATAGTAGCCAAGAAAGTAATCATCCAGCTACAAGGTGATTGACATTACACACTGTTGTACACACTTTAATATATGTTTTGACATGACAGACAAGTGACTGTTTTAATACCTTAATTGACAGAAAACTAACCATTGTTATGTAGCTCAACACTGCTTATTGTTCAAATCAGTGCTTCCCAAACTGAGGGGTGTGGCAAGGCTACGGGATAGACAGTCACCAGGGGCTTCATTTATAAAAATTTCTGTAGATTTCAATCTGATGTCTCCTATCATCTCATCGCTTTGTAATGAATTCAGATAAATGCTATAAATCATTAATTCAAACAAATGTAATCACTGTGCACTTCATCTGTGTCTTGTTCATACCGGCCAGAATTCTTTTTTGCCATATTGCCCACCCCAAATATGTAGCTGGACATTTCATATGATTGTGTGTGTAAAACTTTTTACTTTTATGCAGGTGGACTGAAGAGGAATTCATTGACCAAAGAGGTCAACCAAAAACAAGCAGAAAGTCTCTAACCAAATGGTTTACTGGTGCCAGAGACAGGGGTGGAAACAGAGCCCTAAGAGGACAACAGGAGAAAAGACTATCTCCAGGACAGTGAGAAGTTTTGTGCCCAAGTATTTTTAAAGGGTTAGTTCACCTAAAACTGTAAATTCTGTCATTAATTGCTCTCTCATGTCATTCCACACCCGTAAAACCTTTGTTCATCTTCAGAACACAAATAAAGATATTTTTAATGAGATAGATCCAACACAATTTACACATTCAAGCCCAGAAAGGTAGGAAAGACGTCACTAAAGTAATCCATGTGACTCCAGTGGTTTAACCTCAATTTAAGTGCTTTGTTTGTGCAAAAAAAAAACATCATTTACCATTCTGTTCTTATAAAGAATGTACATAAACAAATGGCATCAAACTGAATTAACTGATTTTTCATTTAGGTGTTTCTGTCTATGCCAAGGAGTGCCCTGTCTGCAAAAACCTGGTCCGTTTTCAGGAATATGAGAGTGGGTTTCACAACAACAATAACAGAGTTTTCTTATCAATCCCTTTATGCTCTCTTCTGACAGCTGGTATTTCAGTAAGTATCCACAAAGTTTAAATAATTATAGAGCATGTTTCAAGGTATTTAAACAGTTGATTATGAAAAATACTGATTAAATGATTACGTTTATTATATTCACTTTCCACAGAATCACATTGCAGTGGGTCGCCTGCTCAGAACCATCGAATCCCATTCAAGATCTGTCTGGCCCGTCAACACTCTAAAAAAGGCATTCTACGATTTCTGTGCGTTAAGACAGTATTGGTATGATTTCTCTTGTCTCGCTACCCCAGAGCCGTCTCCAGTGCTCGCAGACCCTCCAGAGCTGCCAGAGCTCTCAGACCTCCCAGACCCTCCAGCGCGCCCAGAGCCTTCAGCGTCCGAGCCAGCGCGCCCAGAGCCTTCAGCGCCCGCGCCAGCGCGCCCAGAGCCTTCAGCGCCCGAGCCAGCGCGCCCAGAGCCTTCAACGCCCGAGCCAGCGCGCCCAGAGCCTTCAGCGCCTGAGCCAGCGCGCCCAGAGCCTTCAGCGCCCGAGCCAGCGCGCCCAGATCTTCCTCCGCCTGAGCCAGCGCCTGATCTTCCTCCGCCAGAGCCCGCTCTGGACCTTCCTCCGCCTGAGCCAGGACCTGGGGTGACTCCCGCCATAAAAATTTTGGGGGAAAAAAAAATTTCAAACTGCCCTTGACTCTGCCCTGGCGGCTGCCTTTGACTCTGCCGGGGCCACCGCCATGGACTCTGCCCTGGCCGGAACCCTGGACTCCATCCTGGCCGCAGCCGTTAACTCCGCCCTGGTCATCACCCTGGACTCCACCCTGGAGGCCACCTGACTTACCCCTGCACATGGCCTCCAGGGTGCCCACCCCCCCTCCCAGTTTGTGCTTTTTTAGGCGCGAGGACGCGCCTTCCGGGAGGGGGCGGTACTGTTAGAGTCTGTCTACCTGTCTGTCTGTTTTCCCCTGTCATGTGCTCCTTGTGTTACCCAGTTTTCCTTCCCTGTCTTCATTAGTTAATTCCGTTCAGCTGTTTGTCATTATTAATTATCCTCGTCACCTGTGTTCCCGTCATTAGTCCCTGTTTATATTCCCTGTGTTTCCCTCACTCCTGGTCCGTTCTCGTTCATGTGTGGATGTGTTTCCTGTACTCCTGCGTTCGTGTTATACTGTGTTTTCTATATTCCCGTGTTTTCTTTGTTCCGTGTATTCCTGGTGTTGTCATTACAAGAGCCTTTCCGTCATTCCTCGTCTTGTGAGTTCCTTCAGTACACGTTCCGTAACAAAAGGAGATGGCATTCAGCTGTGGATGTGACATTGAAAAGTCATATCCTTATGAAAAGTATGTAGTTTACATTTTCAAACATACATCATTCACTACATTACAAATACATTGAATGCTCTTGTAACCCTCATATTTCTTTTAACAGAACACTATCAGTGTTGAAGCAGGGATTGGTGGTGAACATAGTGGTGGCAGATCAGGACATTATGGTAAACAACATGGATATTTCATCACACCAATAACTGAATGATTGTGACTTACTTTGTAAGGTTCTCATCTGCATATCCAATGTCTTGAGACATTTACTTTCATATCTGTTGGAAATTTTTGGAAATGAAAAATTAGAAAATATATATTTGTGATATTTACCCTCCCCCTCAGATAAAACTTATTTTGAATGAACCATTTCTTCACATTGTAGGAACTGCACAACGGCTTGACAAGTGGCACAATGAAATCAAACAGGATGTTTTTGCATAAAAATCCAACATTTTCCCTTAAACTGAAAATGGAACTTAATGAAAGGATTTCTTTTTTTAATGAACAACAGGTAAGCCAATTTTGTAATAAACAAACAAAGCATTTTGAGATAAGCTACACTTAATATATAACCAATATACTGTAACAATGTTGAATACAATGCCTTTTGCCAACAGACAGAGGGGATCATTGATAAAATTCAAACAGTCACACAGATTGACATGACAGAATTGAGTAATGCATCCTACATTTTGGAAGTTCTAACTCCGGAGGTAACATTTATGATAATTTTTTACACTTAAAAATGCATGGGTGATGCATATAGAAAAAATCAAATTAAATGCACTGTAAATGGTCGTCCTCTCTTTCCCCTCTGGGTCTTTTAAAGGTAACCCTATTAATCCTAAAAAAAACAGAGGGCTTCCACAGGTTCCAGGCAGAAATGGCTTTGCAAACAAAGGGATATTTGCGGTGAGTGTGTTAAAATGCCATCTTTTAATTCCCTTTTTTTCTGATTTTAATAATAAGTCTACACTTAAACCCTTAAATTTTACTCTATCAATTTTACAGAGCATCGACAGATTCTGATCCTAAATGGTTTTGAAGACAAAGGGATGCCCCCTGTGGCTGTACCACAAATGCTATTATCTGGACTTTCTTCTCTTATTTGTTGAGTAATACCTAAAAAGTAACTAAAAATCTAAAAAGTCACTTTATAGAATTAATAAAGTTACTTATTTTGTACACCAAAGCCTTTTGAGTTTGCTTTAATGTTACAATGTGTAGCCCATTTCTCCTTGCCTACCTTACAATCATATTTTTGCCAGTGTTGGAGTGTTTTTTTCCTAAAAAAATAATAATAAAAAAAAAAAACAATTTAATGCTTTTTCAATGTTGTTAAATGACACAAGCATTTAAGTAATTTTTATAAGGACTGTATAAATCTTTCTAACTCACTAAACAAGTACTTAAAAGGTTCTTAAACAATATTTCACAAACCACAATGTGATTTAACATGTTCAATTTACTCACCTTGGCTGTGACATGTTCTTTGTCAGCTGCGCCTAGATCTGATAGGCATGTGATCTGGGGCAGGCAGTTTGCTCTCCTGCATCAGTCCTGGGTGTCAGGCAGCTGTAAATTGTGAGGGATTTTGTGGCTGGCGCAATGCCACGAAACACACTCCATTATGGACAAAAGTGCAATCCTGCTCTTATTTATCTATATGTTTGCTCTCATGCATCAATCGGAGTGTGTAGTAGCTGTAAACAGTGAGAGATCTTGAGGCTGGCTAAGCTGTGGAGGCGCAACGCTAAACTGTGGCTGGCACGTCGCTTGGTAGGAGCCACGAAACGCACTCCATTATGGACAAAAAAAGCTAATAAAACATAAGTTAAGATGACAAAAAGTGTAATCCTGCTCTTATTTATCTATATGTTTGCTCTCATGCATCAATCGCAGTGTCTGGTAGCTGTAAACAGAGCGAAATCTTGTGGCTGGCGCAACGCTGAACTGTGGCTGGCGCAATGCTAAACTGTGGCTGGCGCAACGCTAAACTGTGGCTGGCGCAACGCTAAACTGTGGCTGATGCAACGCTAAACTGTGGCTGATGCAACGCTAAACTGTGGCTGGCACAACGCTAAACTGTGGCTGATGCAAAGCTAAACTGTGGCTGATGCAACGCTAAACTGTGGCTGATGCAACGCTAAACTGTGGCTGGCGCGTTGCTTGGTAGGAGCAGCGAAACGTGCTCCATTATGGACAAAAAAAGCGAATAAAACATACGTTAAGATGACAAAAAGTGCAATCCTGCTCTTATTTATCTATATGTTTGCTCTCATGCATCAATCGCAGTGTCTGGTAGCTGTAAACAGAGCGAAATCTTGTGGCTGGCGCAACGCTAAACTGTGGCTGCCGCAACGCTGAACTGTGGCTGATGCAACGCTAAACTGTGGCTGGCGCAACGCTAAACTGTGGCTGATGCAAAGCTAAACTGTGGCTGATGCAACGCTAAACTGTGGCTGAAGCAATGCTAAACTGTGGCTGGCGCAACGCTAAACTGTGGCTGATGCAACGCTAAACTGTGGCTGGCGCGTTGCTTGGTAGGAGCAGCGAAACGCGCTCCATTATGGACAAAAAAAAGCGAATAAAATATACGTTAAGATGACAAAAAGTGCAATCCTGCTCTTATTTATCTATATGTTTGCTCTCATGCATCAATCGCAGTGTCTGGTAGTTGTAAACAGAGCGAAATCTTGTGGCTGGCGCAACGCTAAACTGTGGCTGCCGCAACGCTGAACTGTGGCTGATGCAACGCTGAACTGTGGCTGGCGCAACGCTGAACTGTGGCTGGCGCAACGCTGAACTGTGGCTGGCGCAACGCTGAACTGTGGCTGGCGCAACGCTGAACTGTGGCTGCCGCAACGCTGAACTGTGGCTGGCGCAACGCTGAACTGTGGCTGCCGCTACGCTGAACTGTGGCTGCCGCTACGCTGAACTGTGGCTGGCGCAACGCTGAACTGTGGCTGCCGCAACGCTAAACTGTGGCTGATGCAAAGCTAAACTGTGGCTGATGCAACGCTAAACTGTGGCTGATGCAATGCTAAACTGTGGCTGATGCAACGCTAAACTGTGGCTGATGCAACGCTAAACTGTGGCTGATGCAACACTAAACTGTGGCTGATGCAACGCTAAACTGTGGCTGGCACAACGCTAAACTGTGGCTGATGCAAAGCTAAACTGTGGCTGATGCAACGCTAAACTGTGGCTGATGCAAAGCTAAACTGTGGCTGATGCAACGCTAAACTGTGGCTGAAGCAACGCTAAATTGTGGCTGGCGCAACGCTAAACTGAGGCTGCCGCAATGCTAAACTGTGGCTGATGCAATGCTAAACTGTGGCTGGCGTAATGCTAAACTGTGGTTGGCGTAATGCTAAACTGTGGCTGATGCAACGCTAAACTGTGGCTGATGCAATGCTAAACTGTGGCTGGCGTAATGCTAAACTGTGGCTGATGCAACGCTAAATTGTGGCTGGCGCAACGCTAAACTGAGGCTGCCGCAATGCTAAACTGTGGCTGAAGCAACGCTAAACTGTGGCTGATGCAATGCTAAACTGTGGCTGGCGTAATGCTAAACTGTGGCTGAAGCAACGCTAAATTGTGGCTGGCGCAACGCTAAACTGAGGCTGCCGCAATGCTAAACTGTGGCTGATGCAATGCTAAACTGTGGCTGGCGTAATGCTAAACTGTGGTTGGCGTAATGCTAAACTGTGGCTGATGCAACGCTAAACTGTGGCTGATGCAAAGCTAAACTGTGGCTGGCGTAATGCTAAACTGTGGCTGATGCAATGCTAAACTGTGGCTGGCGTAATGCTAAACTGTGGTTGGCGTAATGCTAAACTGTGGCTGATGCAAAGCTAAACTGTGGCTGATGCAACGCTAAACTGTGGCTGATGCAATGCTAAACTGTGGCTGATGCAATGCTAAACTGTGGCTGATGCAATGCTAAACTGTGGTTGGCGTAATGCTAAACTGTGGCTGATGCAACGCTAAACTGTGGCTGATGCAATGCTAAACTGTGGCTGATGCAACGCTAAACTGTGGCTGATGCAATGCTAAACTGTGGCTGGCGCGTTACTTGGTAGGAGCCATGAAACACGCTCCATTATGTACAAAAAGAGCGAATAAAACATAAGTTAAAATGACAAAAAGTGCAATCCTGCTCTTATTTATCAATATGATTGCTCTCGTGTATCAGCGTCTGGTAGCTGTAAACAGTGAGAGATCTTGAGGCATTTAATGGTGAATATTGACCTATTGTGCGTACCGTTGGTTACAAGGGATATGAGCGGCATTTTGCTTAAAAACCTCTTACATATTGTGTAAGGTTGCGAAGCAGGCGCATATATCTGTGACGGGTCCTGAGGCAGGCGCATATAACAGTGACGGGTCGAGTGGCAGGCGCATATATCTGCGATGGGTCCCGAGGCAGGCGCATATAACAGTGACGGGTCGAGTGGCAGGCGCATATAACAGTGGCGGGTCGAGTGGCAGGCGCATATATCTGCGATGGGTCCCGAGGCAGGCGCATATAACAGTGACCGGTCGAGTGGCAGGCGCATATAACAGTGGCGGGTTGAGTGGCAGGCGCATATAACAGTGACGGGTCGAGTGGCAGGCGCATATATCTGCGATGGGTCCCGAGGCAGGCGCATATAACAGTGACGGGTCGAGTGGCAGGCGCATATAACAGTGGCGGGTCGAGTGGCAGGCGCATATATCTGCGATGGGTCCCGAGGCAGGCGCATATAACAGTGGCGGGTTGAGTGGCAGGCGCATATTTCAGTGACCGGTCGAGTGGCAGGCGCATATAACAGTGGCGGGTCGAGTGGCAGGCGCATATTTCAGTGACCGGTCGAGTGGCAGGCGCATATAACAGTGGCGGGTTGAGTGGCAGGCGCATATAACAGTGGCGGGTCGAGTGGCAGGCGCATATATCTGCGATGGGTCCCGAGGCAGGCGCATATAACAGTGACGGGTCGAGTGGCAGGCGCTTGTTTCTTTTGTTTTAATCTGTATTTGGTAGTTCGCAAAACAAATGTCTAATAAATCATGATTCAGTTACGACTGGCAATGCAATTCGGCTCGTGCACGCTCCACAGCTCTTCAAAACGGTTTTGATGCAATCTTGAGAATAGAATGGAAGTGCCCAGGTGCAGGAGAGAGGCAAAACTACTGACCTGTTCAGGATTTCAAGCGCAAGTCAGTTTCATCTGTAAATAGACTATTTGTCATGAGTCTGGTTTCATTTTCTCCATTTCTTTTCCCCTCTCATTACTCCTACTTAGACTAAGATTACTTAGACTCAGCTTGAGAGCTCGCCTGAGCAAGTATTACCTGAGTCTGATACAACATTCACTCTTCAGGTTGATGTCCATAATATTATATTCATTATAAAAAAGCTGTTTGAATGTCAGATGAGGAAAGCGATCTTTGTATTTGCCCTTTTTGCAGCTAAAGGAATTGTCCATAACATACAGCGCTAAAACAACGTCCTTGATCCTTTAGAAAAGTTCCTTTCAATTTAAATGTCTCATGCGACTGACTCATTGCCACCATAATGGCATATTAATGTAACTTTCACCCAATTCATATTACGCACTAATGGACCCTTTTCAATACCAAACACAACATATTATTCATACTATAATATAATATTTATTGAATAACAATAGCCATTATAAATGACAGTAGGAAATAGACACAATTGTACAATTCAGTCAAACATACAAAAGTAGTGCTTACAGTAGTGTTTCCGAAATGGATAATTCAATGCAAATTGAAAAAAAAATAAATAAATAAAATAAAAGCTACACAGTTAAGAATATATCGTCGGTGTCAGGCGGAAACCTATCTCTACGTTTTCTCATTTAGTTTTATTTTATTTTTTAAAATTCTATAGAAATTCAATTCTATAGGTTGTTTGCAATCATGTGGTTCTGACTCTGAAATTAAGGTGGAGGGCAAGAAGTGAAAATTAGAAAGGAAGAGATGGAGAAAAGGTCGTACTGTGCTGATTTAGAAAGCTGTAAACAGAAATTCACAACATGGATGTGATCCTCATGTTATGAAGAGTTGTGATTTTTCTAATGAATTAAAAGACTTGCCTGCTATCGAGGCGATATAGAGAATGTGAAGCTGCCGTCATGCAGTGTTCAGTTCTATCTGGTTTGTTTATATCGTGCTGCCTTTCTGCTAGTAACATTAAGGTATTTTGATTCGCTCTCATTACTGTGGAAAATGTTGCCGCTGTAGGTCATTGATGCTGAATCGAGAATTGCAATACGAACTCACATTGTTCAGGGACAAAAACTGGACAGTGTAATACATTTCTTGCCTTTTCTACATGTAAAAACACTAAGGGAAGACTGTAGTCAAGCCAGCTGCCACGACGAAATGTATGGTAAATCTAGCCCCCTCTATACTTCAGGGTCTGAATACTTAGGACCATGTGATATTTCAGTTTTTCTTTTTTAATAAATCTGCAAAAATGTCAACAATTTTGTGTTATTCTGTCAATATGGGGTGCTGTGTGTACATTAAGGAGGAAAAAATTAACTTAAATGATTTTAGCAAATGGCTGCAAAATAACAAAGAGTGAAAAATTTAAGGAGGTCTGAATACTTTCCGTACCCACTGTAAACAGATAAACTAACTAAATTAATGACTAGTGATTTTTACAATGGAATGAATCAGTACTAAATTTATTTAAGCTGAACAATGACATTATTTGCCAATTATTACTGTAAAGCTACTTGGACACAATTTGCACTGTAAAAAGCACTATATAAAAAATATAATAAAGGTGACTTGACTTAACTACTTGACACTGTGAGAAGGTGTACTCTCCATCTTAGGTGAAATTGGTCCGTGGAAACTAGGACTTAAATTTTTATGATTTTCTGAATGTATAGACAAAACAGTGTATATATGAATTTTGAGGGGGCTCTTATTTGGAAATGCAGCATCAGAATGCCCTGAAACGGTGTAGTTGAAACTGTGAGAAGGTGTACTCCCAGATCACACAGATCACTCACCATTCATGTAATTGTTATAACTTTTGAATAGTTGATTGAAAATATGTGTTGTTTGTAATGAATCTGAATCCACTCTTATAACTCAAAATATGGCTGGAATGAAATCTGTGTTAAATGTATCATATTCTTTTTAGAGTAATCAAGACTAACTATACTCTCTGTACCCCTCTGAAAGTTCAGATAACAGGTCATAAATGACCAGGGGAGGAGAAAGTCACCTCTGTAGCAAAGGCCACATCTCATTGGTCAGAACTCCTCAAAGAGGTTGGACAAACCTCAGTTTAAATGCTCAGTACACTAGAACTTCCAGTTGAGGTTTATTATAGAGTTTTTTAGTTTAAGTAAGTCCATATCCTCCGGAAATCCATATCATTTTTGTTTATCTTCTGTGTAATGACTTTATAATTTTAGGGCTCATCGACATTAATGAATGTGGAATATTAATGTAAATGTGTATATCAAAACGAAAACAGAGTTTAAAATCCTTCCATTTACTTCATTACTTTGCTCAGTCTAGTACACTGTAAAAAGTAATTGCTGAATCTACTTAAGAAAAACTTGTAAAATTAACTGATTTTGGAAAATTTGTTGATTTAACTTGATTAGGCTGTGTAGTGTGAACTTTTAGGTGGATGCAATAGTTAAACTAAGCAAATTTAGTACATAGTACTTAAGAATGTTGAGTGTGTTGTACTAAATCCATGTTCATTGTCGAAAATGACTGGAGCAAAGAATTTGCATGATAATAATAAAATTAACAAAAAAAATGTTACCTACAATTAGAAACAGATGTTGATAATAGCCATTATATATATATATATATGTGTGAATCTTGTTTTATTCCTTCGCGGAAAACTGGAAACCACTATGATTTAAGCTTATTGGCAAGGCCTTAATCAGCTACTGCTGCTTCACAATCCATCATATTTGTATAAAAAGAGCTTGATATATTTACTGGACTTTAAGTTACAGCACAGGCAATGCAGCCGCAGCCGCGCCCGCGCCCGCGCATGCGCAATGTTGCGGTACACAGAATTTTGAAGACGAAGACAACGACATCGACATCGTTGACGAAGAAGAAACTTCATCTCGCCTCGTGCTCTGGATGTGGCGGCACAACTAGGTATGTTCATGATGATGGCCTATTTATGAACCAGCGTTAAAAAAAATTAAATAGATTTTAATTTGCTCATTGTGTACAAAGGAAAAGACAGAAAAGCACATTGATGCAGGATAGTTTTATGTCGAATGAGACCGTTTGAGATCAGTGGCTTATTAGCTAGGTTGCAAACATCGGTTTTTACTGAACAGTGGTTTCATGTACCGTTTGTAAGTTATTTTAATCGGTTGTAAGTTCGTGGTTTGTCTTTTTTGATAAGTAAAAACCCGTGCTGCCAATACTAAATGAACATTCTAGAACGTTCGATTCTCACGTGTCGTTCACATGGAAATCACATGCATTCACAATGCATGAATTAAGATAGCTTCATTAACAAGCAATTATTACCCTATTTTGTCTTTTTATTTTACTTATGTGGACTTGAATTCATGCATTGGCAGTGCAAGTTCTGCTTGTTTTCCTATGAAATGAGGGCTTAGCTCTTAAAACATTACAGATTAAAACATGGTAGCTACACTCGAAACTCCGATTCCATGTCTGTACACTGATTGTCTGTGCTCATTCAAATCATTTAATGCTCTAAAGGTGCACTTAACAAAAAAAAATCATTCCCTTTTTCTCAAAATGCAGGTAATTTGCAAAATTTTACTCCGATTGTGTTCATCTGAAAGAAGAATGTCATATACACCTAGGATGACTTGAGGGTAAGTAAATCATGGGCTAATTTTTATTTTTGGGTGAACTATCCCTTTAATTCATTCTTGCACATTTCAGTGAGAAGTGATGGCTTAATGTCAGTTTGTCCTATTTTTTTATTTATTTTTATTTTTTAGATTCTGTCAGAATTTAATCGTATATCTGTCAAAAACCTGCAAAACGAATTCTTTCAAGAACTGGACCAATTCACTCAACGTGTCATCGATATCTTCAGGACTAAAGGAGGAGACATTGGCTCCAAACTTAAGAAGATTCTGCACCAGATTGACAGTGATGTAAGTTCCTCAGACACATCACAATTCATTTTCGATAGTAAAAACAATTGTTGTTAGCATCATGAGCGCTAATAAATGTTCATAACTTTGCAGAAATCCGATGTCAATGTGAGACGAACAGCCGTTCTTCATGGCCTACCACTCCTCCTCGGAGAAGACCCCACCGATTTTTACAAGACATGCTTTGTAAGTATTTTTTTTCTGTGATGTGATTCTTTTTTAACAGGCAAACTGTTCTTCAAATTGTTTTGAGATTTGGCAAGAAGAGTTATGAAGGGGAAAAACAGTCAGGACACTGAAACAAAGAAAGAGATAGAGAAAAGAAAGTTAAAAGAAAAAAGACAGATTAAAGAGAAACAATTGTAAGAGACAATAGACGGGAGGTTGGAAATTTAGACCGGTAGGAAGAATAAATGAAAGACACAACAAATGAATGAAGTCAGTAAGGAGGTAAGAAAAGAAATATAAATGAGAGAAAGGAGGTTAGATGGAATAAAAAATCTGATATTTAATTATTTTAAAAATTCAATCATTGATGTATTTTGATACCTTTTCAAATATCAACTTATCAGATTTAGAATAGGTTTTTATTATAGGTTTTTATAGCTGGCCTTCAGTTTGACTTAATTTCTTTTCTTGCAGTTGTTTGAATGCCATTCATCCACTGATGCGTTCTGTTTGAAAAGGACTTTACATTTAGACATAATACAGTGTTGTTAATTTAGTTTTACATTTAAATGCAAGTATGTGCTTTTAAAAGATGTTTTGTGGCTTACATTGATCTAATTTTTTGTTATATGCTATTCTTGTTTTTAGGACTGTGATGGAAATGAAGACATGGTCGACACGGCAATCGGTATCATGACAGTGATTCCCGAGGACTCTCCAACTGTGCCCTACTCCTTGCATCTTGATGCCACAACAGCAATCATTTTGGAAGGTACAGTGGTTGTGGACCTTGAAAATATTCCACAAGCAATGTGTCTGCTCTTTTGGCTAATTTATACTCTAAACCTAGAGTATCCAGCAGTTGTGAGTTTTGTCCCTTGGCCTCAAGTCACTGAAACCTAAAATCCAAAATGCAGCAATGTTTTTTCATGGTTAACCATTACTGAGTTGAGTTTGAATAGATCTATGCCTTCTCCAAAAAAATGAAAATATTATTCTAAGATATATTAGAAGATAACTTTTAAAGAGAACTGTACTAAACTCTGCACCTGTACTTAACAGACTGTGAAGTGTTTACAAGATTTTCTTTTGACCACTTTGTAAACATGTAAAAGACAAAGAAACATTGCACTTTTTATTGTAAGTGCAGTATGTGCTTTTTTCCTACAATGTTGTCAGTGGGCCATGTTGACGAGCATGCCTTAAGTAATGTCTTTCATATTGTTTTATAGAGCAAATAAACATTCAAGTGTTGTGCAAAATCTGTTGTCTTTCTTTGTATTCTCAACTTAGAATTTTGAGTTCAGCTTGCTTGAGAAATGTAAGGCAATCAGTTTCCACACATTCTTCTAGTAAAATGAACAAGCAGACATGTTGAAATAACTGTTTTGTTTGAGTTCTGCTTACAAACCCAAACTTAAATCTGTAAGTTGACTGAACTTTTGAAATTGAGTTACTGGTACTCAAGTTTTATTGTAACCTCTACAAATATACAAGTTAACTCTACAAAGTAGTAGTAAGTAGTATTAAGTCAAAAATTCTGACCTAATTTGCTTGAAAATTTTGAGGCAATCAGTTTCCACAACTTTTCTAAGTAAAGTCAACTTATTACTTTTTACAGTGTAAAAGTGTTTGTACGGATGGGTCAGAGTTTGCGTGAAAGTGCACAAATTTTCCCGTCAAGTTTGTTTTTATAAATCCCATAATTTGCGTCAGAAGTAGCGTACGCCTCTTTCAGTGCATGTTTTGTGCATACACAACGGTTATAAATGAGGCCCCAGGCGTCCAAAAACTAACACTTCAGTCTTTGAATCATTTAACTGAAGAAAGTTTTCTGCCATCCAGCCTTTAACTTCACTCAAACACTCAAATAATCATTCATCAGTTTGCTCTTTCAATGGAATAAACACTTGCCCTCCTGCCAAATTATTCCCCAAAATTACAAAGACACCACTCACATGATGGGCGCATTCCAAATATTACCTCTCCTTCAACTAAATCAAAATTTAGGTTCCCTTTGTGCAAAGGAACAGACAAAGTCTGCAGCCCTGTCCCGCTTATCAATACATTTTCCCCCACACTTGAGGCAGCAGAAAAAGGCAGAATGGACTCTAAAAGGAACGATTCAGATGACCCAGTATCTCTCAGGATACTTTGTCAATACCATCAGATAAAGACACAAATCTGTTGGTAATAAACGGAGCATAATCACGATTGGTTCTAGGAGTTCTCAATTCAACGGAACCAGGGAGTATTTCAGATTTTACAGAAGTTGACAGGGTCTTCACTAATAATGTAGGGACAAAGGAATTTGCCTTTTTCCCTCGCGATTTCAGCTCACCTGCCAACACTGGACATTCCTTTTCCCAATGTCCTGTGTTAAAGCAATAATGGCAATCATTCACATCAATTGTCCCATGAGCAAAGTTAACAGGCCTCTGGGAAGGAGGCACATCAAATCTTCATGAACGTTGCAAAGACAAATCTTCTCGGTGGCTAAAGCCACTACCACGAGCACCAGCAAATCCACTCTTATGGGTTAAAATAAATTAATCTGCCAAAACAGCGGCTTCAGCAATCGTATTGGGCTTATTTTCGTTAATATACGTTCCAATGTTAACAGTAACGATATTTCTAAATTGCTCCAGTAGAATCAAATCTCACAACTCCTCAAAAGTAATTACATTCGAAGCAGCACATCACCAATCAAAATGCACACTCAGCTCTCTTCCCACTTCTATATGGGTTTGCTATTCTCTTTTTCACCAATTCCTGAAATGCTGGCGATACGCTTCTGGAACCAATTCATACACCTTCAAAATGGTAGACTTAACTTTATCATAATCTTTTCCATATAAGCCTTTTGTGCAGGACTGTTTTTTTTAATTTACTCAGTCAGACTTTTATTTTGGAATTCAGCATATCATACTTTAACAGACTGTTGGCTACTATCATTTTCAGGTGGACTGTGAAATATTCATTTTATTTTGGAATTTATCGTCATACAGTGACAGGCTGTGAGGTGTACTATTATTTTCAAGTGAAATTGCGCTGTGAAATATATATATTTTTTTATATTTAGTCATTTTTGCATGTTTTTTTTTTTTTTTATTCAGATAGACTTATTTTGGAATTCAGCATACCACAGTGAGGTGTGCTATCATTTTCAGGTGAAATTGGGCTGTAAAGTATTTATTTATTTATTTATTGAAACAGACCGAATGTATAAATGAATGTGAATCTGCCTCGACAGAGGATTACTTGCTTTCAGAACAGTTCTCTGACGGTCTTACCGTAATAGCTAGTGTATGTGCAAACCCCGAAATATAGTGGCGGCTAGATTAACCATGCATTTCACGGTGACAGCTGGATTGACCGCACTAAGGGAAGCAGGTTGAGGAGGTGACGTATGGCAAAACACCGTATAGCAAATCTAATAATGTCATTTATTGAAACCACTGCCTATCATTTAATAAAATAATGGCATAGCTGAGTATTTTAGAAATATACCAGTAGTCAGATCAACAAAACTTAAAATGATCATTAGATTAGATTAGATTCAACTTTATTGTCACTGCACATGTAAGGTACAAGGCAATGAAATGCAGTCAGCATCTAACCAGAAGTGCAATAAGCAGTAAGTGCAGAATATACAAGATCTACAATATGTACAATAACTATACAGATAAGTGTTATGGGCATAATTTAAAGATTTTAAATACTATCAACATGATAGTATAGGTGATACAGATGATACAGATAGGTGTACTATGAACATACTATACAGATGGATTATGTAAAAGTGTATGTACACTATAGGCAGAACTATGAACATAATTTACACTGCTGCAATGGACAGTAAAGTGCATGAAAATATTTCAATGTGAAAATGGATTATCCAGTGTTTCTGGATGAACAGATAGTAGTGCAAGTAATGACAAGTTTACTGTTTTTGCTTTTTGTAAATAAATAAATAAGTCAGTTGTGGTAATGATGAGGGGGAGGAGTCTATGTGTATGGTGTGTATGTGTGTGTGGGGGGGGGGGGGGGGGGGGGGTGTCAGAGGGCAGAGTTCAGCAAGGAGACAGCTGTAGGGAAAAAGCTGTTCCTGGGCAGGAGGTTAAACAGTCCATGGTCAGGGTGAGAGGAGTCCTTGAGAATGCTGCGAGCTCGACGTAGACAGCGTTTCCTCTGCATGTCCTCAATAGCAGGAAGTGATGTCCCTATGATGCGTTGGGCACCACCCTCTGCAGTGCTTTGCGGTCAGCCACTGAGCAGTTCCCATACCAGACTGTGATGCAACTGGTCAGGATGCTCTCGATCGCACACAGGTAGAAGTTCACCAGGATGGCTGAAGACAGCTGGTTCTTCTTCAGTGTCCTGTCACAGCCCGGCTCAGAGACTATGGCAAATAAAGGTGGAATGCGAAAACTCATTCAAAGTATAACAAATTTATTTAACAAATAATACAGTTAAACACAAATGCCGGCTAACACAAAACAAAAGTGAAAACGCGCAGGAGAGAAAGCCTCTCCCCTCCAGAGGGAAGATGGGAAGATTTTATACAGAAGGAAGACTCCGGGCCCAGGTGTCCTCTATCTGCACTCAGACTGCAGCCCCGCCCTGCTAAAACACAACACAAACAGAACAAACACAACAGGCAGTTCCATAAGAACAGGATTAGTTTCTGTTCTAACCCTCAGTATCTTCCATTCCTACTTCTGGTTTAGCAACCGGTGCACCTAAAGGAAGCAATTTAAGAATCCAGAAGAGGCAGAATACACAGAGAACAACACAGCTACACTAGAGGCGCTCTAGACAACGCATCTGCAATTACGTTGTCAACTCCCTTCACATAACGAACATCCAAACAATAGGACTGCAAAAATAATAACCAGCGAATCAATCTTTGGTTTGGACACTGTAACGAATTTAAGAAGGTCAGGGGATTATGATCAGTATAAACCATCACAGGAGCACTGCCGCTAACATAAATATCAGAATGTTTCAAAGCCATTATCAAAGCTAGAGTCTCCTTTTCAATCACGGAATAATTCAACTGCTAACGATTGAATTTTCTCGAAAAAAAAACTGATCGGCTTCTCAATGCCAAGGTTATCCTCCTGCATGAGGACTGCCCCGGCACCTACCTGACTTGCATCCACATATAATTTGAACAATCTATCTAAGCGTGGTGCCGCTAAAACAGGAGCTGTACATAAGAGCATTTTGACGTGTTGAAATGTCCTTTGACAAGCAGGACACCAGACAAACTTCACCTTATCCCTCAACCAATCAGTGAGAGGCGCCACGACACTGGAGAAACTTCTACAAAATGCCCTATAATAACCTACAAGACCTAGAAAACGCATCAACTCTTTTTTAGTTGTGGGAACTGGAAACTGCTCCACTGCTTGAATTTTCGCATTGAACGGGCGCACCTGCCCTTGTCCGACTACAGGGCCAAGATAAGTCACTGTCGCCCTCGCAAACTCACACTTTGCAAGGTTGACAGTGAGCTTCGCCTCCGCCAAATGGGTAAAAAGTTCCCGCATACATTCTAAATGAGTATCCCAAGTGTTTGAATAAATGACTACATCGTCAAGATACACAGCACAACCCTGCATGTCACCAACAACGTGATTCATGAGACGCTGAAAGGTCACGGGTGAGTTTCGAAGCCCGAACGGCATTACTTTATAAGAATATAACCCTTTAGATGTAATAAATGCAGCAATCTCACAAGCACGGTTAGACAAGGGGACCTGCCAATACCCTTTAAGTAGATCGAACTTGCTAACAAATTTCGCAGGTCCCACCTGATCAATACAGTCATCCATTCTCGGGAGATTAAACGAATCTGGTCTGGTAACTGAATTAAGTTTACGAAAATCAGTACAAAAACGCATAGTGCCGTGCGACTTAGGAACGAGTAAACAGGGAGAAGCCCAACTAGAAAAACTAGGTTCCGCAATACCATTTTCCAACATGTAGTCTATCTGCTCTTCCATTTGCTTTTGTTTTTCCGCATTTACCCGATAGAACCTCTGTTTTATTGGTTTCACATCACCCACCTCAATGTCATGTTCTATCAGATCAGTGCATGTGGGAGAGTCAGAGAACAAGCACGGGAAACTTTTAATTAACTCTGTCAATTGTGTTGCACGCGCTGCTGGCAAATGAGCAAACAATTTATCCATGTTAGCCAAGGTCTGTGAGTTCTTAAAACAATCTATAGACATTTGTTCTACCTCATCCAATGCCTTCTCAATGGCTCTGCCATCAGCTTTATCTAAAACTGCTGAATCCGCAACACACATCGCATGAGTGTGACTAACATGATCATCGCACGCAGCTGACTGAAGAGCAGGAGTAAAATAAGGTTTTAATAAATTAACATGGCAGAGCTGTGTACTTTTCCTACGTTCAGGCGTTGAAATTATGTAGTTTTGCTCGGACACCTGTTTTACAATCGTATAGGGACCTGCAAACTTCGCTTGAAACGGAGAATTGACCACAGGGAACAGAGACAGCACCTGATCACCTGGACTAAACGTGCGTTGCTCAGCTTTCTTGTCATACCACGATTTCATTTTCTCCTGAGACACGGCCAATTTTGTTTTCGCCTACATCCCAGCTGTATAAAAGCGATGTCGGAACCCATTTACAAAATCTATCAGATTCACGGGAGGTTCTGCACCCTTCCAGCTATCTGCCAATGCTCCCAACGGACCATGCACTTTATGCGTAAACACGAGCTCACTTGGAGAAAACTCCAAATGCTCTTGCGTAACTTCCCTAGCTGCAAGCATTAACCAGGACAGACCTTCCTCCCAGTCCCCACCTAGGTCAGTACAATAGGCCCGTAATAAAGACTTTATCGTTGGGTGAAAGCGTTCTAATGCCCCCTGACTCTTAGGATGATAGGCCAAGGCTTGAACATGACGGACACGAAGTTGTCTTAAAACCTGACCGAACATACGAGAGGAAAAATTAGACCCTTGATTGGATTGAACGACCTCTGGAATACCAAAAATCAAAAGGAACTGAGAAAGTGCATGAACGACAGACCTAGTAGTAATAGTGCGCAAAGGATATGCCGCAGGATAACGGGTGCTCTGACACATCACTGTTAATAAATAAGTTGCACCGGACTTCGATCTAGGCAGAGGCCCGACACAATCAATTATGAGATGTTCAAAAGGCTGGCTCACTGCAGGAATAGGAAATAACGGACCAGGTTTTAACATATGGTTCGGTTTATCTGTAAGTTGACACGTATGGCAAGTTTTAATATAGGCAGACATGTCTTTTTTAACACGAGGCCAAAAGAAATGCCTCAACACTCGGTCATATGTTTTAGTAACGCCAGAGTGCCCAGACTCGTTATGCGCTACTTTCAGTACTGAATCACGAAATTTTGATGGCAACACAACCTGAAAGACAGGATTCCCAAGAACTTTACCTTTATAATCAACCCACTTTCTCACCAACGAGTTCTGGAGAAAATATCCACTGGCACTATCCACTATCTCAGCATTGGGTTTAACCTGCTGTAACAGCTCAGACAAAGAGGAATCTCCCTGTTGCTCAGAGACCAGCTCACTGAAAGACACAGACAAAGGAAAATCAGTCAGAGGCAAGGAAAATTTTTCCAAAGGTTTATCCATGCTACCCGATGCAGCAGATTTCTCAATTTCTACACGCGATCTAGCGCGCGTTACGGCACAGGCAGTAAAAACATCAGGAAAATCTCGCTTGTTTTCATCCAGCTCTGGATCGAACACAATGTTTTGCTCCACTGCCACAGGCGGCGAAATATCAATCAATCAATCAATCAAATTTTATTTGTATAGCGCCTTACAACAGCCAAAAGGTGCACAAGGCGCTTTCCAGTAAAAGCATCAATAGACAACAGAAAATAAAACAGAGATATCAGTTAAAGTCAGAGGTTTAGGTGTTAAAAGCTTGTCTGAACAGATGTGTTTTCCACTGCAATTTAAAAACTCTCAACATGGTGATGCTTCAAAGAAATGTTGGTAAAGCGTTCCATAGATTAGGGCCCTAGACAGCAAATGACCGGCCTCCAAATTTTTTATATTTGAATTTTGGAGTGACCAGAGAGGTGTGTTCAGAGGAGCGGAGAGTTCTGGGTGGTTGGTAGACCGTTACTAAATCGGCGAGATAGTCCGGGGCCAGACCATTGATGGCCTTGAACACGAATAGCAGGATCTTATACTCCACCCTAAACCGCACCGGGAGCCAGTGGAGCGAGCGGAGGACTGGGGTAATATGAGAGCGTTTGGAGGTGTTGGTGAGGAGACGTGCTGCCGCGTTTTGAACCAGTTGAAGCCGATTGAGAAGTGATTGATTAAGTCCTGTGTAGAGGGCATTGCAGTAGTCTATCCTCGAGCTGATAAAGGCATGAATGGCTTTTTCAAGGTCAGCTCGGGACAAGAATGGTTTGAGCTTACTGAGAAGCCTTAGCTGGTAAAAGCTTGCCTTAACAACTGCACTAATCTGTTTGTCATACTGAAAACTTTTGTCAAAAATAACACCTAAGTTACGCACAGTGGGAGCAAACTGAGGTGTTAGAGGACCAAGACTGAAAGAACTGTTGGATGAGACAGGGCTGAACAGGATGAACTCCGTCTTTCCTTCATTCAAATGAAGGAAATTCTGAGAAAGCCACTGCTTAATGTCCTTAAGGCAGTTATAAAGGGGGTCCAGCGCAGAACGATTGTTCAGAATCACAGGAAGGTAGATCTGGGGGTCGTCTGCATAGAAATGAAAATGAACGTTATGATTGGAGATGAGTTGTCCAAGTGGCAGCATATAGAGAGAGAACAGAACAGGACCGAGAATGGATCCTTGAGGCACACCGGATGACAGAGGAGCAGATGTGGAGGTAAAGTAGTCGAGCATTACTGAAAAGGTTCTATTAGTGAGATATGAGGAGAACCAATTGAGCACTGCGCCCTGCAAACCAACAAAATGTTGAAGACGGGAAATGAGGATGGCATGATCTACGGTGTCAAATGCAGTGGTAAGGTCCAGTTGTACCAAAACCACAGAGCTTTTATTATCCAGAGCTCCAAGAATGTCATCATGGACCCTCAATAGCGCTGATTCAGTGCTATGTCTAGACCTGAAACCGGACTGAAATTTATCACTAATGACGTGCAGTTGTAGGTGCGACTGAAGCTGGGAGAAACCAAGCTTCTCCACTTAGACAGAAGTGACAGGTAAGATATTGGTCGAAAATTGGACAGTATGGTGGGATCTAGGTCCGGTTTCTTGAGCAACGGTCTAACAACAGCGTGTTTGAGAGCAGTGGGAACAGTCCCCAAACTAAGACAGCTGTTTATGAAGGTGACAAGAAAAGGACCTACAATGTCAATAGCCTCTTTCAAAATCCTGGCAGGAACAGCGTCTAGAGGGCAGGTGGTGGGCTTCAGCTCATGGACAGCTTTTTTGAGGTCCTCCAGAGTAACTGCATCAAAGTTCTCCAGTTGTTCTCGCATTGTGTCGCTCGGGAGGACAAGGCAACAACAGGAGCTTGTGTGATAGTTTGCCTAACAGACGAAACCTTGTCCAAGAAGTATTGTTTAAATGCATTGCATGTATTTTTTGATACATTCAATACAACAGGCACCGGATTTATGAGAGCATTAATAGTGCTGAACAGGATTCCAGGGCGATGGCTATTGCTATTGATGAGATTAGAAAGGTACTGTCCTTTAGCTTCCTTCACTGCTCTCTGATAGGTGGCAAGACTGTCTCTAAACATCTCCAGTGACACCTGCAGCCTATTGTTCTTCCATTTTCGCTCAGCCTGTCTACACTGGCGCCTAAGGGCCGAGTTGAATCATTGAGCCAGGGGTCCAATGTGCCTTTGGTCGTCTGTACCTTATAGGGCGCAACAGAGTCCATAATCTGGGAGCAGATGGTGTGGAAGGAGGAGAGGAGAAGGTCAGGACATAGAGGCGATGCTATTTCAGCAGTGGAGGCGATGTCAGAAACAGAGAAGGCAGCAACAAAATTATCGACTGTAGATGGAGTAATAATGCAACGACGATGGGTGGCAATGGATGAAGGAGCGGGAGGGACTGCACAGATATCAAACCGTATGAGAGAGTGGTCAGAGATGGGAAAATCCAGGACCTCACAGGTTGACACTATCACCCCACGAGAGATAATAAGGTCAAGGGTGTGACCTAACCTATGCGTGGGACAGGATATGGACTGGGTAAGGTCTAATGAATCTAAAAGTGCCTTAAAATCATTGGCAGGTTTATCAGAGGGGCAGCAAATGTGAATGTTAAAATCCCCAGAGATTAAAATATTATCAAACTTTGCCAGAAACTCTGTCAAAAACTCTGAAAACTCATTTATAAAATCCTTATTTAGCTTTGGTGGCCGATAGATTACTGCACATAAGATAGGACAGGGTAGTGTGAGCCCAAATACTTGTAACTCAAAGCTGGAGTACCCTCTAGTGGACAGCTGGCGGCATATCAATGACTCTTTGTGAGTAGTAGCTATCCCCCCGCCCCTACCCGTTTCCCCTGGGGTATTTAGGTAAAGATAGCCAGAGGGGAGGAGTTCTGAAAAGGCACTGACGTCACCTGGGGAAAGCCAGGTTTCAATGAGGAAAAACAAATCCAGATTGTAAGAGGAGATGACATCATTGAGGACAAATGTTTTATTATTAAGTGATCTGGTGTTACATAATGCCATGCGAAACGTGGTCGAGTTGATAGGCGGCAATGTCACACGAGGAATTGGACAGAGGTTTCCTTGGACGCAACCCCGGGTAGATGTTCTGACACGGCGAGGACACGGAACTGGAACGCCAGTGTTGGAATTTACCGGCCGAAGCCATCGGTAGCATTCCCACGATCTTCTAGAACTGCCAGGTCCTGATTGATTTCCAGTCCTCGGCGATAGAGAATCCAGGTGAGTCCTCAGCCTGACATGTAACCCCCTTCTCCGACCACGTCTTCTGCGACGCTTACTGCCTGGTCGCAGACAGACAGGGCGTCTCAGATAAGAAGGAATTAATGTCAACAGTGGCGGTGGTGGTTTGAAGGACTGGGCATTTAGAAGGCGATTAGTTGTGAAACGCAATTCCAACAGCGTAGTGCAATCATAAACAATAGGCGAGACGGTAGCAAAAACAAACATGAAAAAACAGAGAAGCAAGTGGCAAGCCAAACATAGTGGCGCCATCTTGTCACCCATCTTGTGATCAGACCAAACTCGATCACCTGCTAGTTTGTTACCAAGAATAACGGTACTCCTTCGATCGGCAACGCCGGACGCACAGCCAGTGCAGCTTCACCCTGAAACAAATCACAGTCAAGCATCACTTTATGCAATGGTACATGCAAAACACTTAACCCCATTCCCCGAACTGGCACTACTCTACCCAATTCGGACTCCCAGGAAAAGGGCAACACGTCAGCCAGAATAAAGGAATCAAATGCTCCCGTATCTCTCAAAGTCTTTACAGGCACTTTCGTATCACTGCCTATTAAAGATACAAACCCTGTTCTAACAAAAGGCTGGTAAATTTCCAACACTGTCAAACCAGAGTTTTTAATTTGTACAGAAGCGCTCACATCGGATAAACGCACAGGCGCCGCTAAACCTGTACCTTTGGCCGAAGCACCTGCAACAGATTTGGGCTTAAATTTAAGCATATAACAGTCAGATTTCCAATGATCTCGTCTATGACAAAATTGACAGATTCTATCTATATCACGCGGTCCATTACTTTTATTTTCAGACTGGAATCCTTTACTCTGGCACGCAACATTGTCCAACACATTGCTACTTGGCATGTAACTTGACTGGTCTTTATACTGATTAAAGATGTGCTTGTGCATTAACACATAATCGTCCGCAAGCATTGCTGCTTCAGTTGCAGTTTGTGCTTTTTGCTCACTAACATAAACTGCAACTCGACTGGGAACAGAATCTTTATATTGTTCCAACACAATTAAGTCGCATACCCATCAAAGTCATTAACCTCGGCAGCCGAACACCAATGTGAAAAATGCATCTGTAAATCACGTGCAAATTCAAGATGACTCTGCTTTTCGCTTTTTTTCTGCCTATAAAATTCAGTTTTCAGTAAAAACACGTTCATAGGCTTTTAGATGTTTTTTTTTTCCGGATGTCTTCACTTTTGCATAATCTTGACTCTCCTCCAAAGTTAAAGACGAATACGCTTCCTGTGCTTTACCCGTCAATACAGTCTGAAGCATCAAAGCGCAGGCTGCAACCGGCCAGCTACATGCATCGGCAATTCGTTAAAAAAGTACAAAAAAATTATCTGGATCTTTCTCACAAAATTTTGGCACAAGACGCAAATTCCCTATCACATCAAAACCACGATCTGCAAGAGTTGACTGAGCACAAGCACCTGTCCGAGCTGCAGCACTTTCCTTTTCTTCAGCCTATTTTCAAAATCAAACTTAGCCTGTATTGTCTCTTGTCTTATTTTCTCCACTGCTAAATCTCTATCCATTTCGACCTTCATTTTAAACTTTTCGTGCTCAATTTGTATCATAAGTAACTCTTTTTGCTGTTCAAATGTAAAACTGGAAGTCGACTTGGGGAATAAAGGTAACGAAACAGATGGTCTTCCGGCCATTACTTGTTGAAATAGCTTTTTGCCGCTCTTTAGGCATATTACCACTGATATCCACATTATAATGTTCAGCTATTTTAAGGAGCTGCTCTTTTGTGCAGAGATCTAACAATTCCTCCGACGGAGACGCTATAAATTCCTCTACCGAAGGCATTTCAACCGTGTACGTGAAATCTCCGAAAAATAGTTGCAGTTACTATACCAAAAATAATCAAACTAAGGTGCACCCCTATAACTACCTCAACCCCAAAACTAACTACACAAACTCAACCCTAGTCTTCATGCGGCTACTGATGGTGGTTCCATTATACACAGAGCCCGATGGCAAGGAAAAGCAACCAGAAACTGGCGACTCTCCTACATCCACGGTAGTGCCCCCGAGACAATTGCTCTGTCCACTTTCACCGCAACACTACACAAATAAACCAGACGAAACCCAAAGGGGTAACGCCACTAAACCTATCTGAGACGCACCCAGTTGACAAATGGTTACGAGATACTTACCTAGACCTCACGCACACTGGTCAAAAAAACTACCGCGCAAACTTTCTCAATGAACTCGCATCCACACCACGCGGTCTACTATTAGCGTGTGACGTCACACCAGCGACACTTCATTCACAAAAACTGTCTCGCCAATTTACGACTTGCTCCCCAGCGCAAAAACAAACCAAGAACAGGCGGACGAGCCCCCATTTGTCACAGCCCAGCTCAGAGACTATGGCAAATAAAGATGGAATGCGAAAACTCATTCAAAGTATAACAAATTTATTTTTACAAATAATACAATAAAATACAAATGCTGGCTAACACAAAACAAAAGTGAAAACGCGCGGGAGAGAAAGCCTCTCCCCTCCAGAGGGAAGAGGGGAAGATTTTATACAGAAGGAAGACTCCGGGCCCAGGTGTCCTCTATCTGCACTCAGACTGCAGCCCCACCCTGCTAAAACACAACACAAACAGAACAAACACAACAGGCAGTTTTGCAGGCCGTCACAGTCCTTAGGAAGAAGAGGCGCTGGTGAGCCTTCTTGACCAGGCTGGAGGTGTTTGTGGTCCAGGACAGTTCCTCTGAGATGGTGGTTCACAGAAACTTGAAGCTGGAGACACGTTCAACAAGCATCCCGTTAGTGTGGATGGGGTAATGCGTGCTTCCTTTCTTCTTCCTGAAGTCCACAATGAACTCCTTAGTCTTACTGGTGTTAAGGAGCAGGTTATTGTCAGTGCACCATGTGGCCAGGTGCTGTACCTCTTCCCTGTAGGCAGTCTCATCGTTGTCACTGATGAGGCCAATCACCGTGGTGTCGTCTGCAAACTTAATGATGGAGTTGGATCCATGTACAGGCTTGCAGTCGTGGGTGTAGAGGGAGTACAGGAATGGGCTCAGCACACAGCCCTATGGTACACCGGTGCTAAGTGTGGTGGTGGTGGAGTGGGTGTGGCCTGACCTAACATGCTGAGGCCTGTTGGTCAGAAAGTCAATAATCCAGTTGCAGAGGGAGGTGTTAATGTCCAGGTCTCCAAGTTTTGTGGTCAGCTTGGAGGGAATGAATGTGTTAAATGCTGAACTGAAGTCAACAAGCAACATCCTAACATATGTGTTGTTATTGTCCAAGTGTGTGAGTGCAGAGTGCAGCACTGTGCATACTGCATCCTCTGTGCTCCTATTTCTGCGCTAGGCAAATTGATGTGGGTCCAGTGTGGGTGGGAGGCAGTCTTTGAGGTGTGCTAGGACCAGTCACTTAAAGCACTTCATAATGATGGGTGTGAGTGCTGTGGGGCGATAGTCATTCAGGCACGCCATTTCACGCCACAGTAATAACGTCATGTGCAAACAACCTATTGATCCCCCTTTACGCCTGTGAGTTTTACAAATATTTAATGAATGAAAAGGATTCTAAAGAGCTTGTGACACAACATATTAACTCCATTGGATCCTCAAACTGTCAGTCAAACCTCATAATCAAACATCATAGACCTCTGCTTGTTTACAATACAAAGGTAAATGAAGATCTGGGGCCATATGTATAAAGTCTGAAGTGGGTTCAAATTCTAAGAATGTCGTAATTTTACTCTTATTGAGTTAGGAATAAGTATGATTCATAAAGGTTCTTAAGTGTCAGGACTAGGTCTCAGCTCCCAAATTATTTAGGAGAGCAGGAGGGGTCAAGATGGCAGCAAAAAAGAGGAGACACACGCTTTCCAATGAAGATGTGATGTCTTGGAATTGATAAAATTATATAAACTTGATTGACAATTCTTTATGTTACTGACCTAATAAGATATGTAATAACTTTAAATAAATATAATAAATGCAATAAATTTAGCTTAAAACAATAATTGCTATCTTTAATGCATTTTAATATATATTGTTGCTTCCTCCGGATCAGCAAATGGAGCTCTCACCAGAATATTGATGGATTCGGACTCCATTTCCCATAGGCCCTCATTCCTTGGACTTGTTGCACTCACACCTGCAGTTCATCACACACACTATTTAAGCACACACCACACACACACTACCAGTGCGAAGTCTTGATTTGCTACGGTGGTCATTTCTATTGTGGATGGTTATTTTGTGTTTGATCTTGGACTGTTCCCTGTTTTATTCTTTGTTGCCTTCCCTGACCTTTACCTGTTTATTGGACTGTGATTATAAGATGCCTCTCTCGACCTTCTGCCTGATTATCGGAACAAAATAGAGCTGCAGATGGATCCTCACTTCGTTGACCCCTCATTACACATGTAATGAATTTGAATAAACTTTTTATGACTTTAAATGTAACAACTTATCCCACTTTACAAATCAGTGTGTAATGTCTGTCAGAGGGCTGGGAGACTGCCCAGATGAAAAATAGAAAAACAGGAGGCAAATGAACTTGTAGTCCCACAAGACTTTATAGATGGTTCGCACAATGAGCACACGCTTCACATACATATAAAAGAGCGAGTTGTAAAAAAGGAAAAGAAAGCACTCTGACAAACGCTACGAATCAAAGTGGAAGAGAATCCATTCAACTATAAAAGTGTAGGAATTGAGGACGAACAAGACAAATGAATCTTCCAAATGATTCATTCAAACATAATTCCATATAAACTCATCTCAGGCCAAATCGTCACAGGACCAAAAATCAATGAACGTATTCGTGGCTCCAGTCCATCTGAAACCCCCCCAGCTAAGTACCTTATGCCCAGCTGAGGTGACAGACCAAATGTTTAAAAGACAATGCAAATTGAGCCACAAAAAGATAACACCAGAGTGTTTGATCCTCAATGACAGAGATAAAACAGGCCACCTTGCTTGACACAGAATGAAAAATCCACAGAAAACATCACAGAAATTCCTTTATATATGAACTGCATTAAATGGTTTCAAAACCATTCTAAATGGAATTATGCAGTCGAACGCTGTTTGATTACAAGTCCATGTCATGCATACACATTATACATGTGACCTGTTATGCGCAGATCACTCACAATTCATGTAATTGTTATAACTTTTGAATAGTTTATTGAAAGTATGTGTTGTTTGTAATGAAACTGAATCCCCTCTCATAACTCAAAATATGGCTTGAATGAAATCTGTGTAAAATAAGTATTCTTATAATTGTATTCTTCTTAGAGTAATCTAGACTAAACTGTACTCTCTGTACCCCTCTGAAAGTTCAGATAACAGGGCATGAATGTCCAGGGGAGGAGAAAGTCACCTCTGAAGCAAAGACCGTATCTAATTGGTCAGAACTCCTAAAATAGTTTGGACAAACCTCAGTTTAAATGCTCAGTACACTAGTAGAATTTTCATTTTTATATTGTTAAAATGTTTCAAAATATGATGGAGGAGTAAAACACTGAACTAAGAAAAGGTATTTATCTGGCAACATTTTTGGAAAAAAAAGGGAAAACTACAGCTACAGGTTTCAGAAAAACAAAAAAGCTCAGAAAAAAGAACACATTGACTACAATATAATCAGTAATATTTCATTGGTCCTCTATATTTTATATATATATATGATGAGTCACATGATGAATTAAAGTTTACCACAAGCAGATTTTCCAAACGTATAGAAGGTACACACATTGTTATTCACACAAACACTAAACACCATCATGGTCAATTTTGAAAAATGCAATAAACATTAATTTAACAACAATAACAATGGCTTGTTATTTTAACTTCCAATAACTGTAAATTTAATTGTATTTTACTGTAAAATTTCATTAAATGAACTGTTAGATCAATTAGTTGTTCACTGTATAGTATGGAAACATTCTGAAATACAATTAGCTGTTTTTCACTGAAGCATTTTTACAGTGTAGTTTCTAACAAATGAATCATTTGATCCTTAATCATAAATATAGGGGAATGCTGCTTCAAGAACATTATGTAAATTGGTAAACTATTTAGCCTAGACTACTAAAACGAACACCAAAACTTAACATGAACTGTTAAAAATTATAGTAATTCATGAAAAAAAAAAAAAGATGGAAAGCAGGCACGATTCTTACCTTGATCACCTTCTTTTCTTCCATATGGATCAATTTTCTGTTCTGATCTCAGTAAGTCTAGGCAAACTACTGAGTAGGCACTAATTAGAGGCTGCATTTTTATGGTGTCATCATGTAGACTTTTACTGTCAGGGTTATCCGCCGGAGTGCCCTTAACAGCCACAAGAGGGCACTCAACCTCAGACCTCACTTCATACATGGACTACATTTCCCAGCAGCCCCGGATCTAGCACTGATTACACATACATCTGCTATGCATCACACACACTATTTAAGCACACTCCACATACATAACTGTGTGAGGTCTTGTTTTCCCCTGGTAACATTTCTGAGTGTTTACATCTGTCTTGTCTTCGTGTTGATTATGCTGCCTGATTACTGCCGTTTATGAATTTTCTCTGACTGCCTTTTGGACCGTTTGCTTTGTTTTACTTGATTGAGTTGATTGAGTTACTTGTCTCCCAACATTCATCTGTACCTTTCAACCAACCTTGTTCATAAGGTCAAGATTGAGAACATGATCTATAATGGTGGCTCTTATTTCATCAGAAATTTATCTACAATTTTGCCTCTTCTACCTCTTCCTCTGTTTTGCCTCTGTACCCTTCCACCATTCATCCTTACCCCTCTTCTTCTTCTCGGTTGTTGACCCTGTTTGTTTCCTTGTTGTTCTTTGATTGTCAGAATTTGTAACACTGTGTTGTGCTCTGTCTATACAGGTGCTTGTCATATAATTAGAATATCATCAAAAAGTTGATTTATTTCTCCAATTCCATTCAAAAAGTGAAACTTGTATATTATATACATTCATTACACACAGACTGATATATTTCAAATGTTTATTTCTTTTAATTTTGATGATTATAACTAACAACTAAGGAAAATCCCTAATTCAGTATCTCAGAATATTAGAATATTGTGAAAAGGTTCAATATTGAAGACACCTGGTGCTACACTCTAATCAGCTAATTAACTCAAAAAACTTGCAAAGGCCTTAAAATGGTCTCTCAGTCTAGTTCTGTAGGCTACACAATCATGGGGAAGATGTCAGAGTCAGAAGTTCCAAGTTTTCAGAAGATAATATTTATTGCCAGGCAACAAAGTGAGATGTCAGCTTTGCATCAAGCTCAGCATCCAGCCACACATCTAATCTTAACAGTGTTAATCTGCTTATTTTTTTTTGTTTTTCTTATCGTAAAGGTCCAATGGGGATTCCTACACCTATCTTTTCTTTAAGCTCCACCCTGGCATTTGGCCACCAGTATTTACAAACCTTCCCTGGTATCATATATAATGGTGGCAAGTCGCCAACTGATATATTTTTAAAAATAAGTTTTTAATGGTCTCTTTTGGTGTTTCCCATAGCTTATCACTGTCCTTTACATTGAATACATTGAACACATGCATTCTTGGTGTCTTTTGATCTTAGAAAACTTGGTACTTTCCAGTGCTTTTCTCACAGATTATTCTCTATAGGTTATACATTAATTTTTCAATGAGTTTCTCCAACACATTTTTCTCATGAGAACTCTCTATAGTTTATACACCAATTTTCAATGAGTTTCTCCAACAGGGGCTGGCTGTGTTCATTCATAAAATGTGTCCTGAAGTATAGAGGCATGCACTATTGGGAATTTTAGCTCTGCCCCTGTTGACTTTTCTTCTCAAGGGAAGAAAGTTTTATAGACTAAATAGAGGCTCGGATCTTACGTTTGCTGAAGCAAGGTGTCCGCAAAAAAAGAAAAAAAAAAGAAAAAAGAATATAATGCCAGAGGGAACTAAACAGATGGAAAATTCCCTTTCTCTCTCTTCCTCCGACGACATGATTCTCTTAAATTGCATGTTGACTTATATTAATATGAATGTTCATTCACACAGTGTTTCATTCGTCTGGTTGTTTTGGGACCATTTAATTCTTAGGAACTTCTGGTGCTTCATAGAACAGGGGTTTCCAGCAAGTTCATTTCCTTGTGTCCAGCCAGGATAGTTGTGACACTGGGAGGCTTGCCCCCTCTGTGGAGGTTACTAGAGAAGTATGTTTGGTTGTTCCCTGCTGGTCATTCACTTCAGGACATACCAGACATACAACTCAGAATGCACAAGCTTCAGCTTGGAGCTCTCTGGAAATCGTTCTGCCAACCCCACCACCCCTGGTGTTTCATGGTGCTGCAGTTTCCAGGATGTTTTCTTAGTGTCTGCCTCGAGACCTTGCACCACTGAGAGACTTGCCCCCTCTGAGGGTTCCCTACTGGGTATAAACTTCAGGGCACTGGACATGTGACTCAAAAAGTGCCCATTCTGGTCTTTTTGGGCACAACGGTTTCCAGTGAGTTTCTCTCAGTGTCTGCCAGCAGAGACGTCGTGGCACTGAGAGACTTGATTCCTACAGTTATTCCCCACCAGTCATTCATTTTGGGGGCGCCGGGCAAGCGACTTGAAATGCACCAGAGGCCAGTCTCTAGAGGCTGATTCCCTTAATAGACTACAGGGAGTGCAGAATTATTAGGCAAGTTGTATTTTTGAGGATTAATTTTATTATTGAACAACAACCATGTTCTCAATGAACACAAAAAACTCATTAATATCAAAGCTGAATATTGTTGGAAGTTTTAGTTTTTAGTTTTAGCTATTTTAGGAGGATATCTGTGTGTGCAGGTGACTATTACTGTGCATAATTATTAGGCACCTTAACAAAAAACAAATTTATACCCATTTCAATTATTTATTTTTACCAGTGAAACCAATATAACATCTCAACATTCACAAATATACATTTCTGACATTCAAAAACCAAACAAAAACAAATCAGTGACCAATATAGCCACCTTTCTTTGCAAGGACACTCAAAAGCCTGCCATCCATGGATTCTGTCAGTGTTTTGATCTGTTCACCATCAACATTGCATGCAGCAGCAACCACAGCCTCCCAGACACTGTTCAGAGAGGTGTACTGTTTTCCCTCCTTGTAAATCGCACATTTAATGATGGACCACAAGTTCTCAATGGGGTTCAGATCAGGTGAACAAGGAGGCCATATCATTAGATTTTCTTCTTTTATACCCTTTCTTGCCAGCCACGCTGTGGAGTACTTGGACGCGTGTGATGGAGCATTGTCCTGCATGAAAATCATGTTTTTCTTGAAGGATGTAGACTTCTTCCTGTACCACTGCTTGAAGAAGGTGTCTTCCAGAAACTGGCAGTAGGACTGGGAGTTGAGCTTGACTCCATCCTCAACCCGAAAAGGCCCCACAAGCTCATCTTTGATGATACCAGCCCAAACCAGTACTCCACCTCCACCTTGCTGGCGTCTGAGTCGGACTGGAGCTCTCTGCCCTTTACCAATCCAGCCACGGGCCCATCCATCTGGCCCATCAAGACTCACTCTCATTTCATCAGTCCATAAAACCTTAGAAAAATCAGTCTTGAGATATTTCTTGGCCCAGTCTTGACGTTTCAGCTTGTGTGTCTTATTCAGTGGTGGTCGACTTTCTGCCTTTCTTACCTTGGCCATGTCTCTTGTGCTTTTGGGCACTCCAGTGATGTTGCAGCTCTGAAATATGGCGAAACTGGTGGCAAGTGGCATCTTGGCAGCTGCACGCTTGACTTTTCTCAGTTCACGGGCAGTTATTTTGCGCCTTGGTTTTTCCACACGCTTCTTGCGACCCTGTTGACTATTTTGAATGAAACGCTTGATTGTTCGATGATCACGCTTCAGAAGCTTGGCTATTTTAAGACTTCTGCATCCCTCTGCAATATATCTCACTATTTTTGACTTTTCTGAGCCTGTCAAGTCCTTCTTTTGACCCATTTTGCCAAAGGAAAGGAAGTTGCCTAATAATTATGCACACCTGATATAGGGTGTTGATGTCATTAGACCACACCCCTTCTCATTACAGAGATGCACATCACCTAATATGCTTAATTGGTAGTAGGCTTTCCAGCCTATACAGCTTGGAGTAAGACAACATGCATAACGAGGATGATGTGGTCAAAATACTCATTTGCCTAATAATTCTGCCCTCCCTGTATTTGCAGCTTGGAAACTTCTGCCAAATATGTCTCAGTGGGTCCTGCAGACTATAGAGAGAGGGTACAGAATTTATTTAGGTTCTCATCCACCTCGCTTCAGCTGGGTTTCAGCCACAGTGCTCAAGCCCAAGCAGACTCTGAACTGTACTCTGAGCACATACAAGTTCAGAATGTTAACGTTGAAGTTAATTGTGAGTCAAGTCAGGTCCAAGGACTGGATTATCATGATAGATCTAAAAGATGCATGTTTCCATATTTACATCCCTCAAAACAGGCCCTCACTGTGAAGCAGTTTCACAGACTGTTGTGACTCCTGGCAGCTGCATCCAATGTGATACATTTGGCATTCTGCACATGAGACTTTTGTAGAGGTGGCACAAGACCAAGGGGTTTTCCCAGAGGGGTAACCCATTCCGTATCATCAACACTGTTAAATGTCGCTGTAAATTAGCAGCACATTACTGTAAAAAACCCACAGAACAATACTGTATTATTTTATAATACGGTACAATACTGTAATTTGAATTGCATTCTGGGTAATTTTGTTTGAGCGGGAACATTTTACTGTACATTTTAGTGTTGCTGTAACTTGGCTGTGATATGCCATGTAATAATACAGCACTGCTGTAAACAGCGCCCCCTTACTGACGTCAGAGCACAACTGCAGCAGCTCACTCACGGATGTCTGGACTTCTCACTCGGTGGATATCTGGAAGTTTGGTAAGTTAATTTAAAATTTTTATAATTAGGTTTTAGTATTGTATACTATAGTGTATGTAGCTTTTAGTGTGAAATGACAGTGGAAGTTAACTTAGGTGTTATTCACTGTTTCCCGTTTGTTCCGACATTTTCAATTTTCATTTTCAATCAAAACTCGGTGAATTACTCATTTATTTCGACCAAACCAGACCTGGTGATTGTTAAAATGGTGAAAAGATTAATTCAAGATGGTTTGTGTGAGTTTTATTTTGTTTCTGTCGAGTTTGAATATATTTTTTTACGATGGTCTGCGAAGTAAATTTACTGCGTTTGCTAATGGAGTCTGGTAACGTTAGGTTTGAAGGATCATATGATAACAAAAATGTCTATCTCTGTGGGGATCCTTTCCATAATGTTCGATCCGAGCCTGTCAGCAAAAACTGATATAAACTGTATTATAATAGACGAACATTGACTATTCTCAAACACCTAAAAACATTTGCAGTCAGTTTTCCCTGATGACGGCTGCCGCGGTCGCGTTCAAAACTGGACCTGTTTGAACAAGTCGTTTAGACACAAAAATACGTGAAAACAAGGCTAATATACTTTCCTTTGCAACGTAAACGGGTGATTTGGGCTCAGAGAGATTGGCTATTGGTACCAGTTTCGCATTTTACTTCGTTTGATTTAACTTAGACGGAATAACTAGTGTGATTGTAATGACAAATATTGATTAATTAAAAATATGAATAAAGGTATAAATTACCGTTTTCATAGTTAATAATTATCTATTACTTAACAAAGACCGATGCATGCCAAAAAAAGTAAGTTAGAATTTTTAGAAGCAGAAGCTTATCATTTTTTACTGTAGATATGTTGTTGGAGTGTATGAAATACAGTGATGCGTTGCTTATACGACCTCAACAAGCAACACATAACTGAATAAAATGTATTTTGATTTCTTACAGCTCTACAGTGTGAGACGGTTATCTTTGCAGCCTGGGAATGAGTTTTCTGTAAGTATTAGCCATTTTAATGCAATGTTTTAAAAGGGTAGTTCACCCAAAAATGAAAAGTATATTAATTGACTGGTATGATATTGCTAACAGGTTCCTGGTCAACCCTGACGAAGGAAATGCCAGACAGAAGAAGTGTACTGCCAGACAGGGAGTCAGAAAGAGGACCAAGAGGGTGGTGCAGAGGAAGGTGACGGCCATCAAACCACATGCCAATAGTTTTATTCGGTCCTTGATGGAGTTTGAATGGAAAACTTCAAGCTGAAGCTGCACTCACCGTTAGTGGGACACTTGTTGTTTTCTTAGTTATCGTTGCTCACTTGTCATTCTTTTACCCAACCCAATCCTCAAGTTATCATTTCTCATATGTTTTTTGTTTTATTTACAGATTTGTGCACACTTAAAGGGATAGTTGGCCCAAAAATACAAATTCTGTCATCTACTCACCTTCAAGTTATTCCAAACCTGTACAAGTTTCTTTCTTCTGCTGAAAAACAAAATAAGATATTTTAAAGAATGTTTGTAATCAGACAGTTGATATTTTTTCCCTACTATGTCTAATTACCAGCATTCTTCAAAATATCTTGTGTTCAGCAGAAGGAAGAAATTTATACAGGTTTGGAACTGTTTGACGGTGAGTAAATGATGACAGAATTTTAATTTTGGGGTCAACCATCCCTTTAACAGTCGTTAATACCTGTAAATTGCTGATTCACTGAACATGTAAATAAAATGGTTTAAATAGTTTAATTGATTGAATAAAACATATTTTTGACAAGAACATTCTTTGGATTGTCTTTTATTTTGCAGGTATTTTGAAGTAGAATTATAATATTACTTCCTATAGATTAATACACTGCAAAAACTACACATTATAAATATAATATTAACATTATTAGTAATTATTTTGAAAATTATAGTAATATTTAGCAGTAATGCATCAATTTAGATATTACAGTGCAATACTGTATTTTTTTTACAGCAGAAGCAGGCAAAAATGAGAAAATACAGTAAAATGCAGTTTTGTAAAATTACAGTAAGCTTCTTGTGTACTGTAAACTGAATTACAGTATGCTTACTGTAAAACCAAATTACAGTAACTTGCTGGCAACCGTGCTGCCAGTACTGTACTGTAAAAATACAGGAAAATTGTTAACAGTGAAGGTTATGCATGGGTGTCTTTGTACCCTAGTAATATGCAAGAAGCCTTGGAATATGTCCCAGGGTCCCGAGCTGATGGTGCCTTGTCATCACAGAACGCTTACAACTGACGCTTCCCTAACAGGCTAGCGAGAGATCCTTGAAGGATGCTTGACTTAAGGTCTCTGGAGGGGGTCATCATCTCTCTTGGCACATAAATTGCCAGGAGATGATTCCTAGCAATGAGGTACTTCCAGATCTCTGAGGCTATCTTGTTCTTCTTCATTCAGACAACACATCAGAAATCTCACATAAATCATTAGGGGGGGTCAGCGGTCACACCCTCTTTGCAGACTGGCACACCGGATCCTCATGTGGGACCAGGGAAAGTTGTTCTCCATGAGGGAACTCTACATCCCTGGGGATCTAAATCAGGGAGCAGATATCCTCTTAAGGCAGGGGCTGAGGTCCAAGGAATGGATACTCCACCCTGAGGTGGTGGAGTTGGTTTGGAAGAAGTTCAGCCAGGCAGACATCACAATGTCCACTTTGGTTGTCCCTCATGCATGCAGCTCCACTGGGGGTACAATCGTGGCCGAGGCAGCATCTGTATGTCTTTCGCCTGATCGCTCTGCTCCTGGTTCTAGAGAGAGTTCACCAGGATGGGATTTGTCTTTCACCTCCTACCAGAACTGTGGACACTGTAGGTTTAACCCTTGAGGGGAACCAACTCGTAAACTCTGGTCTCTCAACTGAGGTCATTGAGACCATCTTGATCTCTAGAGCTCCCTACACAAGAGAACTTTATGCCTTAAAGAAGTTTACTTGTTTTCTGTGGAATTCAGTCACAATTTGAAGAAATTCTTGTTTTTCATGATATTTTTCCATATATTAGGGAGTCAGTAATTTAAATCTAGTGGTAAATTCAAGTCTTTAGAAAATGTTTTATTTGCCTACACTGTTAACAATTTTCCTGTATTTTTACAGTACAGTACTGGCAGCACGGTTGCCAGCAAGTTACTGTATTTTCATATACAGTAAATATTCTGTAATTTAATTTACAGCACACAAGAAGAGTGCTGTAATTTTACAAAACAGTATTTTACTGTATTTTTACAGCATTTTCTAATTGTAGTCTGCTTCTGCTGTAATTAATAATACAGTATAGTACTGTAATATCTATATTGATCCATTACTGCAAAATATTACTATAATATTCAAAATAATTACTAATAATGTTAATATTATAATTATATATGAAGTTATTACAATATATACAATTATAGGACATAATATTATAATGCTATGTCAGAATACCTGCAAATCAAAAGACAATCCAATCAATGTTCTTGTCAAAAATATGTTTTATTCAATCAATTAAACTATTATAACCATTTTATTTACATGTTCAGAGAATCAGCAATTTACAGGTATTAAGGACTGTTAAAGGGATGGTTGACCCCAAAATTAAAATTCTGTCATCATTTTCTCACCGTCAAACAGTTCCAAACCTGTATAAATTTCTTCCTTCTGCTGAACACAAGATATTTTGAAGAATGCTGGTAACCAGACATAGTAGGGAAAAAATATCAACTGTCTGATTACAAACATTCTTTAAAATATCTTATTTTGTTTTTCAGCAGAAGAAAGAAACTTGTACAGGTTTGGAATAACTTGAAGATGACAGAATTTGTATTTTTGAAAAAAACAACAACAAGTGTCCCACTAACGGTGGGTGCAGCTTCAGCTTGAAGTTTTCCATTCAAACTCCATCAAGGACCGAATAAAACTATTGGCATGTGGTTTGATGGCCGTCACCTTCCTCTGCACCACCCTCTTGGTCCTCTTTCTCTCTTGGACTCCCTGTCTGGCAGTACACTTCTTCTGTCTGACATTTCCATCGTCAGGGTTGACCAGGAACCTGTTAGCAATATCCCAGTCAAATAATATACTTTTCATTTTTGGGTGAACTAACCTTTTAAAACATTGTATTAAAATGGCTAATACTTACAGAAAACTCATTCCCAGGCTGCAAAGATAACCGTCTCACACTGTAGAGCTGTAAGAAATCAAAATACATTTTATTCAGTTATGTGTTGCTTGTTGAGGTCGTATAAGCAACACATCACTGTATTTCATACACTCCAACAACATATCTATAGTAAAAAATGATAAGCTTCTGCTTCTAAAAATTCTAACTTACTTTTTTTGGCATGCATCGATCTTTGTTAAGTAATTGATCATTATTAACTATGATAAAGGTAATTTATACCTTTATTCATATTTTTAATTAATCAATATTTGTCATTACAATCACACTAGTTATTCCGTAAAATGTGAAACTGGTACCAATAGCCAATCTCTCTGAGCCCAAATCAGCCGTTTACGTTGCAAAGGAAAGTTTATTAGCCTTGTTTTCACGTATTTTTGTGTCTAAACGACTTGTTCAAACAGGTCCAGTCTTGAACGCGACCGCGGCAGCCATCATCCGGAAAACTGACTGCAAATGTGTTTAGGTGTTTGAGAATAGTCAATGTTCGTCTATTATAATACAGTTTATATCAGTTCCCTTTCAGTCGGTCACGTTCGACGTACGTCAGAACTGAACCGACGAATTGGGATATCGCACGAGAGCCCTATCATCTTCGAGTGTAAACTAAACGAGCCAATGAAGATTGGCGTGCGAGCTTTCGCTTGCCACACTCCGCCCCCGCGAGCGGGTATAAATACGGAAGCGGCAGCGCTCGCACTTTGTCTTTCGCTTCGGAGCCGTGCAGTTCTCAAGCTGCAGCGTTGGAGAGTGTACGAGAGAGAGCTGTTGAAGAGTGGTGTCGGTGTGAAGGCGCGTCAGCGATCCCGCGGTTTCAACGGCCAAAAACAAACTGCTGTTGTCACAGCAACCTGAGCAGAGAAGAGAAGTAGGGTTGCGATTTGGGCCGGATTGAGTGCGCTCTGCTGGTCTGCTGATACCTGCAGTAGCGCCGCGGTGACTACCTGTGCGCTTCAGCACATTATAAAAGAGCTTCAATTTCCTCCACGAGCGTTGAGTGCGTCTTTTTCAAGATGTCATTCCGCTCGTGCGCTGCTGGATGCGGTCGTTCCCTGTCACCAGCTGACGGGCACAATCGCTGCATCACATGTTTGGGCGTTCAGCACGCTGAGGCAGCTTTTGTGGATAGTTCATGTTCTCATTGTGGGAACATGACTATCGCGGTGTTGAGATCACGGCTTGCTTACCTTGGTTCTCAAGGCCAAGCCCCCGTCCCTATCCCCCGATCTAGCGCCCCCCAGAGGGTCGCTACTTCCGCGGATAGACCGGGAGATCTGAGGATCACGGTCAGGGCTTCCCCGCCGAGCCAGTCTCCGTGGGCCCCTGGTCCCTCATACACGCCGCAACCCGTGGTGACGCCAGAGGAGCACGTTGGTCCCTCTCATGAGCTACCAGCCATCTCTTTTGGTGCGCCGGCTGATGATCAGATGTCGATCGCGGCATCGGAAGGCGGGTTAGAGTCCTCTGGGGATGAAAGCTCGGATGCGCTGCCTCCTTCTGGGAGAGTGGCGTATTCCGAGCCCGATCCAGAGTTGACGGCCATGCTTGCCCGGGCCGCCTGCTCGAGTGGAACTCTCCATCGTGTCCCGAACCCTCCCGGCTGGACGATTGGTTTCTCGGGGCAGCCCGTGCTGGTTCTCAGCGCTCTGCCCCGGTTCCTTTCTTTCCGGAAGTGCATGAGGAGGTGACTAGATCGTGGACGACACCTTTTTCTGTCCGAAACCGGTCGGGTCCCTCCTCCGCCTTCACCGTCCTGGATGGCGGTGCAGCCAAGGGGTACGTGGGGATCCCCCCAGTCGAGCGCGCCGTTGCGATGCAACTGTGTCCGGCGGCCGCCAAATGGCGGGTCCCGCGCCTCCCTCCCCCCCGCTGTAAAAGTTCTCGTCCAACTAACAGACAAGGCTTTACAGAGGCCTGGTGTGGGCAGGCTGCATGCCCTGCATGCCAAGGCGTTGCTGCTGGGTCTACCCCAGCCAAGTAACTTCGTGACATGCCCCAGGGCGGTCTTGACCAACAGCTCGTGGGAGAGCTGCGAGCTTGCACCGACCTCGCCCTCCGGGCGACGAAGGTGACTGCACGCTCGGTTGGTCAGGCGAAGGCCACGCTGGTGGTTCAGCAGCGCCATCTCTGGCTCAACCTGGCGGACATGAGGGAGGCCGATAAATATCGGTTCCTGGACTCCCCCGTGTCCCAGGTTGGGCTATTCGGCGACGCAGTCAAGAGCTTCGCCCAACAGTTCTCGGCTGCACAGAAGCAGACGGAGGCCCTGAAGCATATCCTGCCCCGGCGTGCAGCTGCTGCCTCCACCCAGCCGCCGGCGGCGGCCTCTTCGTCTGCTCGTCGCCGAGGGCGCCCGCCTGCGTCGTCCTCCGCCCCTGCGAAGTCTGCAAAGCAGCAGCCTTCACCCAGCAGACCGCAGGGAGCCGGTCGCAGACGTGGCACCCAGCCCGCTCAGCCTGCAGCCAAGCCAGGTGGCAAACGAACCAGAAAGCGGTCCTGAGACGGGCGACCTGGAGGAGGTTGGAGCTGCTTCTCGGGAAACGGTGAAGGCACCGCTCCCTCCCCCGGAGGAGGGCCGGGTGGAGAATCTTTTGTTTCCTTTTCTCTCTGTTCCGCCGCTGACTCCCCGGAGTCCAGCGGTACCCACATTTTCAATAAAAGAGCAGTTTCCACTTCCTCCGGGTAACAAGAGGGCGCGTCTGGCGGTGTGTCACGCTATGCCTGGCCACCCTCAGCCCCCTCTCATTTCGCCAGCAGAGGGCAGTGTGCTGGTCGAGGCCGCCCCCGTGCCGTCTCCCACACGCACTGTCACTCTGCGGAGCCAAACCTCACTTCGGGCCGCTCTGCCGTCCGAGTCAGGTTCCCTGGCTCCGCCTCGCTGCCCCCCCGCGGGTACGTCTGTTGTGCCGTTGGTCCCGCTGGTGCGGTGTCTGGGAGCCTGGCTAGCGCTTCCCAGCCCGTCCCGCTGGCTCATCCGCACGATCAGACTCGGCTATGCGATTCAGTTCGCCCGGCGTCCTCCGGTGTTCAGGGGCATCCACTTTACTCGCGTAGATGCGAACAATGCTCCTGTACTTCGGGCGGAGATTGCAGTCCTACTGGCGAAGGACGCAATAGAGCCGGTCCCTCTGGCCGATATGAGGTCAAGGTTTTACAGCCCCTACTTCATTGTACCCAAGAAAGGCGGTGGGTTACGGCCAATCTTGGACCTGCGAGTCTTGAATCGGTCCCTTCACAGGCTGCCGTTCAAGAAACGCATTTTCGAATGCATCCGTCCCCAAGATTGGTTTGCAGCGATCGACCTGAAGGACGCGTACTTTCATGTCTCGATTCTTCCTCGACACAGACCCTTTCTACGGTTTGCGTTCGAGGGTCGGGCATATCAGTACAAGGTCCTACCCTTCGGGCTGGCCCTGTCGCCCCGTGTCTTTACCAAGATTGCGGAGGCGGCCATTGTTCCGCTCAAGGAACAGGGCGTTCGCATCCTCAACTATCTCGACGACTGGCTGATCCTAGCTCACTCGCGAGAGCAGTTGTGCGAACACAGGGACCTGGTGTTAGCTCACCTCAGCCGGTTGGGTCTTCGGGTCAACTGGGACAAGAGCAAACTCGCCCCCGGGGCAGAGGATCTCTTATCTCGGTATGGAACTGGACTCGGTCAACCAGACGGCGCGCCTCACCGAGGAGCGCGTCCAGTCGGTGTTGAACTGCCTGAGTGCGCTCAAGAGCAGGACAGCGGCCCCACTGAAATTATTTCAGAGGCTCCTGGGGCATATGGCATCCGCAGCCGCAGTTACGCCGCTCGGATTGCTTCATATGAGGCCACTTCAACACTGGCTTCATGGCCGAGTCCCGAGATGGGCGTGGCAACGCGGTACGTTCCGTGTGGCCGTTACACCGAACTGCCGTCATACCCTCACTCAGTGGTCCGACCCCTCGTTCCTGCGGGCTGGAGTTCCCCTGGAACAGGTGTCCAGGCATGCTGTGGTCTCCACGGATGCCTCGTCCACGGGGTGGGGGGCCACGTACAACGGGCATGCAGTTTCAGGTCTGTGGACGGGGCCTCAACTGCAGTGGCATATCAATTGCCTCGAGTTGTTAGCAGTACGTCTTGCGCTGGGCCGCCTCAAAGGGCTGCTACTAGGCAAGCACTTACTGGTC